>MSED01000008.1:0-1200000 GCA_002099365.1 Phialophora verrucosa | reverse complement strand
TTCCTGCGCCTCGTAAACGTGTCTGATCGCCATTTTGGCCATCCGTCTCGATGCCTCTGCTTCATGCAAACAATCGTACACATAAGCAACATATTCGACTTTGACGGATAAGCGGACAGGATGAGAACCTGGAAGAAGACCTTCGGCGAGTTCATTTGCTTCGCGAAAGGCTTGACTTGCAAAGGGTGTATAGTCCTGCAGTTGGAGCAGAAAAGTCGCGGTGCCGTTGCCATTGCCGTTCGCACCGTTAGCGAAGTAAGGATACGTCGCTGGAAGAGGGAGTCCAGGTGGCGTTCTTGTCGTTGCTGCGCCCATGAGTCGACCTGTGCTGATAGCTGGAGACCGTCTACGGGTACCGTTCCTGTCCGTCGGCGATCTTATCGTCCCTTGCCTGCTCAATCTCTCCCTCCCTTCTCTCGATTCCCTCGGACTCAGCGGTTCGGGGAACAAGGCAAAACTCCCATCGCCGCCACCGGTACTTCGACTGCGATTGATACGGTCATTCACCGGGGGCTCATTGTGAAACAAGACAAAAATGTGGTAAAAGCTGGCCTTGAGCTTGTAGCTCAGGACTTTGAGTTCGACGTAGTTGCCAACCATAGGAAGCACATATTGCTCCACCATAATCAGTCCTTCCCGTGCAAGCCATAAGATGTGGTGTATTAGGTGACGCGCTTTGGGGTCGCGGACTGGGTCGAGACGTTTGGCGCGACGAGCACGCAGCAGCTTTTCTGCCAATATTACAGATAGACCCAGGATGCGAAAGAGAAAACTGTCGTCCACACCACAGCAGCGTCAGCCAATCTGAGCTACGCCTCTTCACTTCTCAATGGGTCATGCCCGGGATAAGATGCCTTACCTAGAAAGATAATTGTTCTCTGTGGTAGTAACTTTTGCAAAATAACCCAGAAACTTTTGATCCACTTCCGAGGAGGCCATCCAAATAGAGTACAGTGGTGGGTCGGATTGGTCCCTGCTGGACGGCTGCCACTGTCGAGACAGATACGTCAGTTCAACGAATCCTTGTTTCCACCGTTGGAGCGCTCTCGGTGACGGCGATAGGACGGACATTCCGGCGTCCTCGTTATCAGTCTCGGAGTCTGTATCCATTCTTTCTTTGACCCAGGAGTCGTAGTGCCAGCTTGCAGGCAAGTTGTGAAACAGCCGCCAAGATCCGTCAACTGGAGCAAAGAAATTCGGACTTCGTAATTTTGAGAATTGACTGACTGGGGATGACTGGAGACGTTGTCCTTTCAATGCCAACAAATGGACAATGGGCACTCGTGCGTTGACATGAAAGTGAGGTGACGAGGGGGGAGAAAGAGTGAATAGACGGCGGCGATTATTCCGACAATGAATCTGGTTCGTGAAACAATAGAAAGTGCAATTTACCTGTAGCCGCCTGGCCTCCGCAAGAGGGCGCTTGCGACGCCTATCCGCCACACCACAGTAGCCTTCTCGAACGAAATGTCAGACAAGGCTTTCCGAGCCTTGCGTTTCCCAATTCGAATCCTCGGAGAATTTTGGGGAGCCTCTTCGGAGAATTCCCCCTCGTTGTGTGCGCGCAGAATGAATTAAGACCGCCGGCAGTTTTTCACAATTATCCCCTGAACCGCGTTCTTGACTGCTTCGAGCGATGCACCGTCTGGCTGATTCTGTGTTCAAACGAGCGACTTTTGATCTTGGTCCTTCCAGTAGCGACTGTCCTCCGGTCGGGTATCAATTGTTGGTACAAGGGGGTTGAAAAGCGATCGTCCTGTCGGCGGAAGCCAGTGTGATTAAAATTAATATGTTCCGGATTGCGCTGTTGTTACAAAATGTACAGATGAGAAAGAGGAAAGAGGTCCGCAAAAGCGGTGGATAGCTGTAAAAGGCCGTTCAGGTGTGTGCTGGCAGACGATTGGGTATCTAAGGCCAGAATGTCAGCTCGCTGGTACCGAGAGCAAGTACGGACATGACGTCCATAGCACCATTTCCTGGAGGCCGGTGAACAGCCACACTTCCTTGGGATTGGGGCGCCTACAAGCAGTGAAATGGCGTAAACCCGCCTATTCGTCCAGCACCCTTATTCTTGCAGCCAATGATTGCCGGACAGGTAGAACGGCAGGTCGGACTTGTGGTCGCAGGGCTGTTGTCTGGAAATGAGGCTGTAGGGTACCGCTTGGTCTGGTCTGACGCATGTTGTTGTCGTCAGGTGAGGAGACAGCTCTTGATCTTTCTGGAGGCGGAAGCCCAATCGGCCTGTAATCGCTACCCGATTGTATGCTGCTGAAAGTTTTCCCTGTCTTGTTCCTGCTCAGACTGGCAAAGCCCGTCTCTCTGTTCCTTGCCGGGTGGCTGGAAAGTTCTATCAAATCGGATGCAAAGCAGAGTGTGGATAGGGATGCAGGCCCAGAAACGCAGATTGACGGACTGGAGTAGGTGAGATTCAAATGAATGTGAGGTTCCGACGGTGTACAAAGAGGGCGAATGAGTGAACTGTGGGACGCAGAAGGCTGCAGGTGCAAGATGCAGGTGTGGTTGGCAGACTCCAGTGTGCAAAAGACGGTGGCAGATTGGAGCCCGAGAAGAGGAGCGGAAACGTTAACGTGCCATGACGACAATGACGAGAGTCGCAGCAAATGAAACGAACAAACCCATCGGCCTCGAATTTTGGGAGCCGGCGAAGATGTGATTGAAGGAACGACGATGAGAGGTCAGCAAAGCTCTAGAGTCGACGAGAGGCTGAGAACCGGCGATCTGGAAGGAGCTGCAACGTGCCAGCGCATCAAGCGCGTCGCCCTGGTCGCTGGCTTGCCTTGTTAGCGATAGCGCGTGTGATCTAGCGGCCCCAGCGAAGCCAGGGGACGGGCAGCGGAGACTAGCTGGAGGAGGACAAGCCGCTGATTTAAACATTGAAGACCAGGCTGAACAGAGCTTAGGCTTGGACAAGGATGAGAGAGTTGAGCATGGAGCTGAGAGGCAGGCGACCATCTCCGGAGACGCTTTCTACCGGACTTATTGTCTTGCCGCAGGGGGCAAGGTATCAATTGTCTTGACCCCGAGACCGTCTGACTGGTGCACAAGATATACTGTGTACATGGCGGTAGCGCAGGAGAGCAGAGGCCAAAAGAGCGGCGAAGGCGAGGACCGACGAAGTCACAGTGGAGGACTGACGTGGCACCAAGGAAATGAGAACGGGAGCCGAAAAGCTGGCGAAGCGAGGAAGCTAAATGAGTTGCGTGCAGGTTGCTGCATCCTGCACGTTTTCTCTGCAGCTGCCAAGCCCGGATTCACTCCCACCCTCCGCGTCGAGGAATCCAGCTGAATGTCCTACGTACTTGTACACAGTGCACAGGGCTCACGCGGGCTCATCTCAGGGCCCTTGATCGATTCCATCAACAGCTCAACCGCACCACGTGTACTTACTCGGAGACTCACGCCTCTGGTACAAGCCGTTCGCACCTCGCTCGCCTTCCGCCTGTCACCAGTGCACCTGGCCGAATGTTCTCGGGCCACCCGTACAACTTTACCTTCTGCCAAATCTTGCCCACTCCGCCGTAGGCGTTCCCGCCCTACCACACATCTTCCTTCTGTACCCATGAACAACGCCGTTGCTCCGGGTCTCCCATCACCGGGGATTATTCCAACCGCGTTTGGAACTCGAGCCTGGTGCATCCCCCAGCCACACACACGCATGCATTCTTAGTTGGCAGCCGACACTGGCTGCGGTCTCAGCAACAGCAGTAATCTTTCCGTTCCGTATTTGAGATGACGATTAAGCCTTCAGAGGGATGTGGATCTGAGGTTTCATCTTCTGAACACCCCTCGCACATCGGTCTGTCTCGTGCTGGTAGGCGAGTCAGGGATGGTCTTGGTAAGTGGGGTGGGTGCACGTACCTAGTTGAAGAGTTTGCCTGATGGAGCAATGAGGTTGTTAATTGCCTTCGGAGGGCGTGGCGCGATATCCGGTCGGGACCCGGCCGTATCACTCCCTGAGAATGACTGAAAAGATTGTAGAATAGATTGTTAACATAGAGATGATCGATGGTGCAAGAGTGTCTCATTTGCCCTCATCCTGACCTCCCTCCATCTGACCATAGCTAGGCGCTTGCGGAGGCCCGTTCATGGCAGGTGTATGAGCTTGTTGCATTTGCGGGTGCATCTTATGCGGGATCTGTCCATAGCCGCTGCTCATGGTACGGTGCTGCATCGCATATCCTTGATGGGGTGTGCCGTACTGATGGCCACCGCCGTAGCTACCTCGATGCATCCCCATCTGCGTCTGCGGATACACCATATGTGCTCCTTGATTCGACATGCTGTACATCATGTTGGGTGCCTGAGGGTGGCCCTGCTGCGATCCTTGTTGCATCATCATTGGTGCCATGCGCCCAGGGCTAGAGTAGCCGCCGTTCTGTTGGGGATGAGCGTACCCTGGGTTCGGCGAGTACATTTGCCCCATTTGAGGGTTAAACTGTTGTGGCACATTCATGTAGGGACCGTTAGAAGGCTGTTGAACCATCATCGGCGCGGTCATCTGTCCGACCTGGGCATGCATCATGCCAGGAGTGCCCGGAAATTGGCGCATTTGCATCTGCATGGGCATTTGACCCGTCGGCGTCCCGAAGTATTGTTGCTGTTGGTACGAGAGCTGCGCAGGGTGTGTCATAGGTGAAGCATATGCGGATGCCTGGCGAGATGCCATGCTAGGAGAAGGATACATGCCTGGAGTCCCAGCTCCATACTGCATGCGATGGGTGCCATCCTCGTATTGATGTTGAAATTGTTGGGGCCCCGCGTGGGGCATATGCTGCGGTGTCGAAATATGCGGAACGTTGGCGGGGCCACTTGGAATCGCCATACCTTGCCCAGCATATGGAATATGATGACTGGACGATGATCGGCTCTGTGATGGCGAGATAGCGGGAGGGGCGGCGGGCTGGTCGAATGCCTCCTCGTATGTCTTTTGGTCGTTCTCAGGCTTGACGGTCCATCGAGGTCCTGTCTGGAAAGCGAATGGGATGCCACCATTGTTGCTGTAGTCTTTCTGCGTCTCCTCCGTCTTTGCACCTTCACCGGCCTTCTTTTGAGTATATTCATGCTTCATTCGCGCAATAGGGTTGAAATATTTCGCTATGGACGGCCTCTGCGAAGCCGGTTTGGGCTTTCGATTGCCAAAAAACACCGAAGGCGAGGCAGTCCTGGAAATAGAACCCGCGCGCTGCGTAGAGCCGGGGCTCGAGGGCGGCTGGGATGAAGCAGCTGGATTGAACGTAGCCGCAGTCGGACGGAACTCTGACGCTTTCACATTCAGATTGAATTTCCCTGAGATGGCGGAGTTGGGGGTGTGCATGTTGGATCTCTGCGGGCTAGTCATTCCACTTTGATCAGCCATCGGCCCTGTTGGTGGCACACGGCCGTCGATTATGGGGATTGGAGCTGGAATACTAGGCGGCTGCTGGATTCCTTTGCGATCTTGCTGGTGTGCACCAAATCTTGGGTTGAAGGGGGCATTGTTATTTCGCCCTGCGTAGAGCGGTTGTTGCTGACCGACAGTTCGATCAGACCGCCCGCCTGGTAGGTATCCCCCGCGGCCGCGATTGAACACTGGTCGATCGGGCACGGATGCTTGAGGTTGTGGAACATCGGCTTTGCGAGCAACGTTGCCGGTAATTGGGGCTTGTGAAGGAGCGGATTTGGCAGCGGCCGTGGTGGGGACGACTGATTCGCTAGATTCCTTTTGTGCTTTTTCAACGATAGCCTCTTGCTTAGCAGGATCCTTGGCAAGGATCCCAATCAGATCATTTGGAATCGGAGTCTTCAGTTTGAAAGTCTTTGAGAATCGGAGGAGTTCGTTCAGTTTGGCGGCGCGATCTTGGTTCTGCTGAGCCTTTCTCCTCTCAATGACTCGCTGTCTCTCGGTGTCTGCGAACTGACGGAATTGATGAAGGACTTTGACCTCTACATTCTCCGTGGGGCCTTGCGAGACGACTTTATTGCTGGGCGGTGCCTCGATATTCGTGGGTTCAGCCTTGTCGTGAGCAGGTTGGGTGACAAGACTCTCAACCTTGTCGGTAGCGGATGCTTGTGGAGGCGTCGTGCCGTTCGGCTCCGAGATAGGTTTCTCTGCGGCAGGCGGAGTGTTCTCAGTAGTCCCATCGACCGCTTTGTCTTGCTTTGGCTTCTCTGTGAGAACCACGGGATCCGGTCGAGAGATCTGTGCAGATATGATTGCCGGATCGACAGGTGCGCCTGGCACAGTGGCTTGACCAGTTGGAGCTCGTCTCGCCGGAGGAGTGTATTTGTTGGCTCCGCCCACTGCCAGTAAAGGATAGACCTTGTCGTCGCGTCGAACGCCGCTATACTTCTCTTCCTCCTCCTCGTCATGGTCCGGAATCTGACCTCGTTCCTCACGGATGTGTGCATTTGTTGAGGTTGAGCCTTCAATCTCGCGAGCGATTCTCTCGGCTTCAGCTTCACGGCGTTTGTAGGACGGTGCACTGCGGTCAATGGAGGTGGTGTACAGGTTCTCATCATAGGTGCTCTTAGCGCCGAACAACTGCGAGTTCGTAGCAAATTGATCCCAACTGCCTGCGCTGTTCGATTCTAGAGAGTAGTCGGTGGTATCGGGTCCTTCGGGGACCCACCTCTTCAGTTCGCGTTCGCCACGCGTCTGGTTACCAGAGATATCTGTGTCAGTCTGGAAGGATGAAGAGGCACCTGCGATAACAGTGTTAGTCTGAACGTACTCGCAATGGCCGGGGCATGTACCATTTGAAAGTTTTCCAGCTTCTGGAAGAGTGAACTCGGCGATGGTCATGTCGGCCAGGTCCCTCAAGTCAAAGTTCATTGCATACTCCGGACTCAAGCCAACTAAGGCCGCTTCCCGAGGTGCAGCGCCATTGATATGACCCCCTGTCACCGGTTGTACTTTTCTGACCATTTTCAGGGCAATCCTCGAGTTGGCAGGAGTGAGACTCGAGCCAGACAACAGACCCTCGAACTTCTCTCCCGACTTGGAGGTGACGACGATATTCAAGCCCTGCAGCAAGTGTCAGTTGACGCCCGTAGCAGTTGTGACGATAGGGTATGTGTACTATAGCTGCCCCGAAAAGAAACACCAACCGCTCATGTGTCTGTTTGTCTGTGATGCCCGCCTCTTTCTGCGCAGCACTGGGCCGTAATGCGGTCGTGTTCCGGGATTGGGGAGTGTGTCCATTCTGCTGGGAAGCCATTGAGCCTCGTTGCTGGGATGCATTCGAGTTGGGCCCCCAGGCCTTCTGAGTTAGTCGCCTGTCAACCGTCGGTTAGCAGGGGACGTGCAAGAAAGATTGCACATGGGCATGACAACGGTTGTGGCATTGCACCTTATCAAGCAATGCCACACGTCGCAGGAATGATTGAGCATGCAGGACGTAGCAGGGGAGACCGAGGGCGTAGTCGTCGTACCTTGAAACGCCGTCACCTCCGACGGGACTCTGCTTGCGCCCTGCATCCATAGCCTTCTGGTTGCTACTGGATCTCATTGTGTTTCTGCCCAAACCATTATTTTGTGGAGAATTGAGACTATTATTCAGATTCGTCGAAGGTATGCTGGCGGCAGAGGCCATGAGCTGCCCTTGTTCGATGCTGGCCACGTCGCACAGGAGGTGCTCGGGGGAACGAGCTGAATCAACGGGAACCGGCCAGTCAGACCGCGCTCGTAGAGGTGATTATTTGCGATCTTCCGAAATTCCGGGATAGGGATGGATGGCAGAGACAACCGTGGAGAGGTCTGGGTGTCTCAGCGGAGGAGAAGGGTCGTGGTAGTGGCAGCACGAGCCTCTAGAAAAAGTTGTAGGGTGAAGTGCGAAGGGGCCCCAGGAAGGAAAGCTGGCGAGAAAGGGCAAAGCGGCAGGGACTGGCCGCGGTCAAAGCTGCGGGACCGAGACACTGGCCCTGGAACCTCGAACCACCTCGACTAAATTAAAAAGGAGGGGAATCGACCGGCAAGGCGACCACTTGGAGTCTGTCCTTGGAATGTGAAGGAAAATTGAAGTAATGACCGAGTGACCGAAGCTGCAATGCACAGGTGAGATGGAGAGGATGAAGAGAGGGAGAGACGATTGTAGTTTGCGGTTGCGATTGACTTGTCCAAGTGAGGTTTGTTTGAGGCTTGCTAGGTGCTAAATCTAAGCAGGAGGAGCCGCTCCAGGCTCGGTTTGACGACCTGCTTCCCCGACTGCCAGGTGTGGGTTCTCGATTTCTGGAGGGATTCAGCAGCACGAACCATTGTGAGTGGCTAGGCGCGCCCAGCTAGCACTAAAGAAGCCTCGATCGGGCGCGCGGGCACACGGCCCTTGCCTTTTGACCCTTGCGGTCCTTCTTTACAGCTACTTCATCAACGCTTCCTTCTAGAGCATGCCTCCTGCTTGAGAGAGCCGAACAGAGTCTGGAGTTGGGACAAGGCGGTGCCGGCCCAGGTCAAACGACGGCAGTCATGTGTAAAGTTTGTCGCTATCGGCCGCGTTGGATCTCAGATCCAATCTGAAGCACAGGCGCAGTGCTCGTGGACCCCATGTTACAAAGATGCAAAGATGTCTCGGTCGCTGCGAAGGACAGTCATCCAAGAGTGACTCAGTCAGGTTATTTATTATCACCTCTGTAATACCTGGGCCGCGGACATAAGCATTGGATGATGATGGTCTTATTCTTGTTGCCGCAAGACGAATGATCTGTTTGAAAACCAATCTCACCCATTTTATTCTGTCAATGTGTGCCACGGCTCTTCTCCGAATCACATCTTATTTGGCAACTGTGTGCAAATCCCGAAGCCGTCGATCGCTTCCCGGCTTCCCCGCCGACGCCAACGAATGATAATCAAACCTCCAGAGTATGGGGCCAGGCCGAAAAGGTCCCCTAAGGAACACGACAAGGAGAAAGGGATTGTTATTACACATTACTATTCCTGCGAGGGTAGCAATGTTCGAGTGGAAAAGCACTGAGTTTCCTGCCTCTGCTGCTGTATGGTACGTTGCACTTGAAGATTTGGTAAAGGGAGCCTCTCCGGTCACTGGCCAGCAGTCTCTCCCACTTCCACAAAAGTCCGTGTTGCCGACCGTCGCTCATGCAGCCTCGTGCTCGCTCCATCCACTTTTGTCGCAATCTGCCTTCATCATTTGAACTCAGCTATGCTGCAACAAAGAAAATCGTTGTGTAGCTCGTATCACAATCTCAATGCATTGAGAATGGCCGAGGTCATGGACCGGTACTGGTTCATACCTCCCTGCACTTTCTTGAACTGGATGCCATGTAGCGAAAGGAGAGGAATCTTCACAATGGCGATCTCGAACTTGAGCACGAGGCGCTCACCGCTGTCCTCTTGCACTCGAGTCCTCGTTGCGGCATTGTCATGGCTTTCCGGCCCGCGGGTTTGCACATATTCGTCCGACCCTTCAGACACAAAACTCTGATCAGGCTGCCTTCTTCTCGTATGGTGTCGAGCTACTAGCCGGTCATCCCTGATCTCTTCTCTGTCCTTGCCTCGGAAAGCGCCACCAAAGGAAATCCGTCGTTGATGCGCACTTGTAACGCGGCCGCTTTTCTCGTCATCAAGCGGCCCTGCCGTATCTCTGACCCCATCGAGGTTGATGCTTGGTGCGTGCCGGCAAGAAAATCCACCTTTGATCACAGTGTACTGCACTCCTAGCTGATTCAGCACTCGAATAATATCGTGCCTGATGAACTCTGGCGGCTTGCTGCTGGTGGTGGACGTTGAGAATAGGCCCTTGAGACTTGCTGGTTTGGATATTTCTGTCCCAGAAGTATCAGGAACAGCTGGGGTGTCTGGCCCGTCAGCCTCGTCGCGCAGGTCCGCATCAGTCTCTTCGGGAACATTAGCCTCTGCTCGTCGCTCTTCATGACGACGGCGTCGAGCTTGAATGCTTTCCTGCCGGGCGTGACCTAAAGATTTTGTCCGAGTCGTGTTTGGGGTGCGTGGAGTAGTCATCGGGCTTGCATTCGGTGCGGGTTTGTCGGTAAGCTCTACGCCTCTGTCGGCTCGACTAGCATGTAGACTTGACTGGTCGGATCCACTTGTTGGCGGCGGCTCAGGAGCCAGCATAGGAGACTCGTTCCCAGAGGTTGCCCTCTGCAAGACACGCCGAGGGCGATAGTCTGCTGAATTTACGCTGGTCGATCTCCCCAAGAATTTTCCAGCTCGCGACAGCCCACCACTAGCACTGAGTAATCCTTCGTGCTGAGGTTGACTACCTCCTGCGTGATGCGTTGATGGGCTGGGATCTCTTCTCCGCGATCGTCGAACAGAAAAAGATTTGCGTGGAGGTGCGGCTGAATCTGCTGGAGGTTGAATGTTCAGAGATGGGGGTGGCTGTGGCCGCTCTATGTCCCGGTCACGATAGCGTCGAGTACTGAATCTTCGCAAGAGGCCTAGAGCGGTTCCTTCACGCTTCGCCGGCTGCTCCGGCTGTGGAATTGCTGTCGGAGAGGTTGCACTGGGAGGATGCTTCTTTTCAGGGACCTCAAGTGTCTTTCCGCCATGGGCCATGTCATCTTCGCCATTCGTTCGAGCTCGCGGCCTAGCTCGCCCACCCGTAGCCTTCTCCCCAGGCATCTCCGGCGCGAATGTGTTTGTATGCGCCGCTTCTGGAGTGGGAAGTCCAGGCAATTTAAGCGGAGATTCCTTTTCAGTCATTGGCATGGCTGTAGCACCAGGGTTCAATTGCTGTCGCTCCCGATCGCGCTTCTCGCGGGCCAGGTAATATATAGAAATCAGTGGGCTGTAGGCGTTGATAGGATCATACCCACGAATGGCCTCCGATGACGGCCCTGTGAGTCCTTCGCGACTGATCGAGTTCCGTCGCTTGTAGAAGTCGAATACGCCACGCTTTCTCTCACCGGTGCTGGAGACGTGGCTGTAGTCTTCTTTGGCACTTTTACGTACCACGTTCTGATAGTCTTCTGATTCGATTATCCGAGTCAGCTGTTCGGTGATGTATGCGGATGATCCAAAATCGAAGCCTTGCATTTTTTCGATGACCTCAGGGTCGAGGGGCAACTGTAGAGGTTCCCTGTGAGGGAGACAGTTGTCTGGCGGTCCGTTAAACCCTTTCGTCATCCATGGGTGATTCATGATTTCTTGAAGACTTGCTCGGTCTCGAGGGTCCACAACAAGCATGCGAGAAATGATATTCTTGCATTCTAGAAGCCGTCAGTACACTTTCTTTACCAATGGGCGTGTTCGACATACCAGCTGTCAGCCACTGAGGGTAGTCCACCACGCCCCTTTTGATCTTGGCATGCAACTGAGGCATGCTTTGGTCGTCGAACGGGACTTTCCCGCAAACAAGAACATAAAGAACAATCCCGAAACTCCAGACGTCAACTTCAGGTCCAGTATACTGACGGGCTTGCAATAGCTCCGGCGCCGCAAAATACAAACTCCCGCAAAACGTTTTGAGAAGGGATCGAGGGGAATAAAGGTTGCTGAGACCGAAATCGATGATTTTAATGTCACCAGTCTTGCTGATCAGGATGTTTTCAATCTTGAGATCTCGATGAACGATGCTGTTTCGATGGCAATAGTCGAGGGCACTGGCGATTTGGCGAGCGAATTTCCGGGCTTGCTTCTCCTTAAGCCGCCCATGCGCAATGATATAGTCTAACATTTGCCCACCATTGACATACTCGAAAAGCATGTACCAGTGGTAGTTGGTCCTCTGCACGTCAATCATTCCGCAAACGTAAGGATGCGAGAGCAATGACACCATGGCAGCCTCTCTCGCCGTCCGGATCTCCTTTGAGCGATCTGCGCGTTCGTCCTTCGGGTTTCCTTGTTCATCGGCGGTTTGTCGTGGGACGATCTTGATGGCTGCTTGCTCTCCGGTCTCAATATTCTTCGCCAGCTTGACTTTGCCCATGCTGCCCTGGCCTATAGTTTTGCCCAATGACCACGTTCCTGTCTGGCATGTGATTGATGTGCGCCTCCGGCCGACAGGGGGATGAGCCTGTGATGAGTGTGCCTCGCTTCTGGGGTGTGCGCTGGGAGGGGGAGGATGGGCAGAGGTGCCGTTTGCTACCACGGTGGTGGGCGCGGTCAGGTCCTGACTGCCACGTCGAGATCCAGGGCGAGAGGAGGATCTCCCATGAGATGCTGAATCTGTTTGGTGATCTCCTCGTCCATCCCGAGAACTGCTACGCCGGGAGGAAGGCATAGATGCGACATTTGACTGCTCGAAATCCCTCCGAGCAACGTTCACAAGAGCGGCGGGGTTCGACTGAGGAGGAGTTTCGTACGTTCGCGAGCTTGTCCTTGTGTGGTTCGAGGGTCTGGTGTTTGTGGATCGCGCCCTTGCAGGCTGTGACGGCGACACGGGAGCATAAGACGAGGGCGGATTGCGTGAGCTTGAATGGCTGCGCACCACGGAGGGCGATTGCTGAGATGCTGCTGTAGCCATTGTATCGGCCGGAGTAGATCGACGGTTGATGGTCGTTCACTGAGTTTGGGTGAGTGACCAAAGCTTAGACCCTGTGTTACGGTTGCGGCAGGAATTCGAGACGCTGGTAAAGGACTGCACGGACGCACAGGCTACGCAACCTGCTGGGCTTTGCACCCGCAAGGCTTCCCTGCGCGTGAGGTGCAGTCTGCAATTGTACCGTTGTTATCGCCGGCGATGCTGATGAAGGACGGTCAGAAGACTATGCCGAAGGGGAGGCGTCGCGATTAGTAGTATCATCGGGTCGTTGCATGAGAGAGCAGGTGGACGGAAAGGGCAGTGAGATGACACCAGCTCGGTAAGGTGATGTGAGGTCCAAGGCAGATCAGATGGGGCGGCGGCAGGCCAACAACAGAACCCTATCTTGAGTCGTGGATCAAATGAGATTGATGACCCGGGCAGGCGAGATGGCGCATACCCAAGTACTGATGCTGTGTTTCAAGTTCTTAGAATCCCTGTCTGGAAGCTGGCATCACACTCGAGTTGCGCATTGATTGATGAATGAGTTGCACGGCTGCCCGAAGAACCTGACAAACCCACATGAGGGGAAGCAGAAGAGGCTCCCGCCAAAGTTCCAGGCTTCACAGGAAACCTCGACAAGGCCACACTGGCCTGCTGGCTGGGTTGGCCTTGTTGCTTACTGTAGTTAGGGACCAGGAGGCACCCCCAGCGACATGATTAGCGCACGCGGGATTAATGTAGCTCCCTTGGAGGATGCCCCGCAGGTGCCCGCTGGCTGGCCAGTGCCTCAGGTACCAGTTGAAAACTTAATGCCCGTCCTCACAGCCTCATCGATCAAAGCAAGGCTGCGCTGCTGCGTACTCAACTTACAAGTACCGCCACTGCGGTCCCGAGCTTGCTAGTTACACACAATTTCCCTCAACCATGCGATTTGACACTCTCGCAACATGGCGTTCAAGCGATCACGGCAGGCCTTCGAGGCTGATTTGCAGAAGCAAGCGTCCCCCTTCGTCCTTTACGGCACACCTCTGCCACCTTTAGATGACTATATTCGTGATGACGGTTCATTTGTTCCAGTATGGAAGCAAGAGGTCACCGACGAACGAGGCCGAAAACGCTTGCACGGCGCCTTCACGGGAGGCTTCAGCGCCGGGTGAGCACTCGGAGCATATGATTCAGGAGCGCAATGGCTAAAATGGTGGGCGCAGGTATTATAACACTGTAGGGTCTAAGGAAGGCTGGGCGCCTTCCACCTTTGTCTCATCGCGGCAGAGCCGTGCGACGGGCGCCCAGAAGGCTCATCAGCAGAGACCAGAAGATTTTATGGACGAGGAAGACATCCGGGAGGCGGAAGAGTCGCGCACACTGGATACATCCAAAGACTTCGCAGGCTTTGGCACAGAGCATGATATTGTGCGCAAAACCGCCGCCATTGACATCTTCCGGCCAATGGGCGAGACCATTGGGGCGAGATTGCTGCAGAGGATGGGATGGAGAAAGGGGAATGGCATTGGGCCCCGAATTGCAAGAGCAGCAAAACTTGGTGAAGATGAAAACGGGGAGGACACAGGAGAAACCCATCTCTTTGCTCCAGATGATGTACAGGTGGTCGCCTTCACCCGGAAGACCGACTATAAAGGCCTAGGCTACGAAGGAGAGCTGCAAGAGAAAGAAGACTCGACAAGTGAGAAAAGCAAAACCCGCAGACCTGCACCCAGTGGACGTTCGTCAGATGAGGACAACGTCGGTCCGCTTTTTAGTGCAAGGAAAAGGCCAGCCTCAGCGACAAAGAGAACTGGGTTCGGTGTCGGCGTGCTAAACGACGACGATTCTGAGGACGAAGACCCGTACACGATGGGGCCGAGGATCTCTTATAACAAAAGCATTGGCGATAATAAAAAGGTCAAGGCAAAATCAAAACCTCTGGCAAGCTCCGCCAATCCTCTCCTCCAAACCAAGCCAACATTCATCTCAAAAAGGCTCGCCAATCTGACGGGAGCCCTAAGAAAATGCCACGATGGCCGACTGCCCCCAGATGGATTCGTGCTCGCAGATGAGCTCGATTCACTTGGCAGGATGACTCTGCAAGATGATAAATACAAGCCACTGGAAGTACCAACAGATTGGAAATCATCGCTTTCTCCAGACATGGAGAAAGACACGAATCCCAATTTCGTCTCAACTACTGAAGCAGCCAAGGCTTCCCATCTGACCGCGAAGGCACGAGCATCACTCCTGGGAGAATCGCAACTTCCGGGCAAATCAATCTTTGACTTCTTGACACCCGCGGCCCGTGATCGACTGGTTGCGGCGTCGGGGCGCCAGAATCTCCCAGCAGCTGGAAACGAGTCTGCTCCGGCTGGACGCGAGGCCCCCAAATCAACGAAGGAGATACTGCAACGCCTTGTGCCCAGACTCGAGCAGGAAGTGGCTCAACAAGCTCTTAATCGCGGGGTGGGTGGCTGGATGCCATATGCCGAAGACGAGAACAAACGATCTAGATACCGAGCATACCTTGAAATCCAAGCGGGGCTGAGACCAGAAGACGAGATACCTCCTCGCGCCGACCACATGAGTCAAGACGACTGGGTCCTTGAAATGCAGGAATTCGCTAGGGCAGCAGAGGTCTTCAAACCGATTAGTGGATTGATGGCCAGCCGCTTTACCTCTTCCACCTCTCTTCCACAAGGGCAGGGCGAGACGCCAGGCGAGGCCTCTGTAGGTTCGCTCTTGAGCAACTCTAAATCAAAGCCGGAAGATCCAGCAGAAGCAGCCGCCAAGCTCGGAATGTTTGGTCCCATGACGCGGTCCATCATCAACTTCTATCCGTCGAGGCTGCTTTGCAAAAGGTTTGGGGTCTCTATGCCGACGCACGCAGCGTCTGGTGAGGCCGAATCTGGGAACGGACGTCCATCTGGCGTCTCAGAGCCTGGCTTCACCGCGACACAATTTCGATCTTTTGCATCTGCGGGATATCAGCATGACGAGACATCCGAGGTCAATCAAACGAGTGCAGAAGCGCCAGTCGATCAACTGCCAAATCTCCCTACTCGGACGGAAGAGCTCGAGGTAATGGACCCGGACAGAAATGAGGCTTTAGAGCAGCAGAGACCTGGTCAGGCGGTCTTCAAGGCCATATTTGGTAGCGATGATGAGGACGATTGAAATAGAATCGCCCGGTAACTTCGTGCACTGCTAGCTGTGGTCCTTGACGTCGGGGCGATCGAGTTCTGCAGTTTTCCTGCGTAGTCAGAAATGATGACTCCCAGGATGCCGGCTAACACCCCTGGTCTTGAGATAGATGCCAGTCATAATGTAGGAGTTGTGAATTGAGAAACCAGTCCGGTCAATTTGCATTGCTGTTGCTGCTTCCTTCCTACTTCCCCCGATTCTGTTATCCAAACGACTCCTCTGCGATCATCAAGGACTACGATCCCTCAGAACGTTGTGACAATGTCTCTCGCCGTGCCAAGAACCCCGAGCGAGCATCATATCTTCCCCCTTGACGCCCAGTAGAATGCGCGGTATTGAAGTTCGCCCTCGAACCGTGCGCATCGCAGCTTGCAAGCCCAACGCAGGGGCTCAAAATGTGGTTTAAGAATGTGTAAAGACCTGCTCTCATTCTCTAGCAGACGTCAACCCGACATGGCAGGCACTTCGCTTCGACCTGTTTACTTGGAGTTGCTGTGGCTGACGACCGTATTCTGTAGGGCTGAATGAACAAGGGTATGTATCAGCCTCCCACTCCGGCGCATTTGAGGCCACCTCACACGATCACCGCGCTCCGGTCGCTACACAGCGTATACAGTCGTTCCTCTCACTCTAGTCGCTTATTGAGACTCCCTCCTACCGTACAAATGGCGCGTCGAAAACAGATCACGCCCATGCAACGCATCAATTCGGGCGAAATCATGCAGACTCCCTCAGATACGCCCGAACAACGCGCAGTGTACAGCAACGGCCACATAGCCTCTCCGTCTACCGAATCCCCTTCACGCCCTCGAGCACACGCACAAGCACGTTCCATGCAGCCGGGCCTGCTCACTCTCGTTATCTGCGTCGGCGGCATTTACGCCTCATTCCTGACTTGGGGGGTCCTGCAAGAACGCATCACCACCACGCCGTACCCTCTCGCCGCGGCCGCCGTCGCGCAACCCCAGCATGAATACTTTCGCTTCCCGATCGTCCTCAACACGATCCAGTCGTCCTTCGCCTTCACGAGCGGGAGCCTCTACCTCCTCTCCAAGACGGGCGCAAAATCATTCAAGATCATCCCTTCCACGGCAGCGCTACTCCCCTTATTACTAGTCACGCTGACCACAACCCTCGCCTCGCCGTGCGGCTACGCCAGCCTCGCACACGTCGACTACCTGACCTTCGTGCTGGCGAAGTCGTGCAAGCTCCTGCCCGTCATGGCGCTGCACGTCACGCTGTTCCGCAAACGGTACCCCTTGTCCAAATACATGATCGTGCTGGCCGTGACGGCCGGTGTCGCCCTCTTCACACTCTACCACCCGCCCAAGGCCGGCAAGGCGCGCGCGACGCAGTCGTCCAGCCTCTATGGGTTGAGCCTTTTGGGGATCAACCTGCTGTTCGACGGCCTGACGAACACGGTGCAAGACCACATTTTCCAGTCCCCGCGACGGTACGGGAGGACGAGCGGGCCGCAGATGATGGTCGTCCTCAACCTGCTGGGCACGGTATTCATGGCCGCTTACCTCGTGCTGACGCCGTACGTTCCCCCGACGCTGCTCCCGCGGTTCATCCAGACCGACACAAACGAGCTGAGCCAGGCGGTCGCCTTCCTCGGCCGCCATCCGCCCGTCGTGAAGGACGTGCTTGCGTTCTGCGCGTGCGGGGCCATAGGCCAACTGTTCATCTATGCCACGCTGGAGCGCTTCTCCAGCTTGCTCCTCGTCACGGTCACGGTCACGAGGAAGATGCTGACCATGGTACTTAGTGTCCTGTGGTTCGGGCATCGACTGGGCAGGAGCCAGTGGCTGGGCGTCGCGCTGGTGTTTGGTGGCATTGCCGCAGAAGCGTACGTGCAGAGCGCGGAGAAGAAAGCCAAGGAGAGGAAGAAAATACTAGAGAAGGATCGGTAGATAGATAAAACAGACATGTATATATAAAAGGAACAGAAATGATCCATTCTACATTTATATTCTATATCCTGTGTTCTTTCTCCAAGGCTGTAAAGGACTGGAACATCCGATATGTACTCCGTACAGTGTAGAGAGCACGATCGCCGTGTCTTGGAGAATGGTCTAGCAGTTCCTCATCTACTGTATTGAGGGATTGCACAGGACGGAGCACGCCCATACATCCATCCATTACTGTACTTACAGTCGAGTCCCCAGTACCACCTGCATGCATGCCTGCCTGCCCATTTTCCAACCAGCCAGACGCTCCCTTCTCAAAACGCCGTATCAATGCAAATACAAATGTAAGCGCGAGAATGTTTACGCAGCTTGCATGCCTCGCGACCGTGGTGTTCATGTCTACTCTCTACCGCAGTTCTTTCTTTTGTTCGTTCGTTGGTTCCCTCATCAGTCTGCCACCGCCGCCGCAGCCGCAGTCACAGCCACGGTCTCAGACTTGTTACGGTCATCCGTGCCGCTGCTGGAAGGGGACAGACCTAATTTCTCCGCAACCGTGGCCGGGTCCATTGCTCCGTCTTTCCCGCTCCTCAAGTCTTCAGACTTGTTCACCCACCTTATCCCCACCTCGACGGGGGTCTTCTTCAACCACTCCCGTCGTACACTCTCATCGCCCTCTCTGTGCGCATGGACCATCTGGCTCACGGCGTCCAGGTCCGCCAGAGCCAGTTGCACGGCCGGGACATGGACGCCTAGCTCTTCGACCCCGATGGTCATCGCTGCGGTATATTGCATCATTGCGGTTTCCAAGTTCCCGCGCATGACGTGCAAGCGACCGAGGGTGCGGAGACAGCCGATCCGTGAGTGGATCAGACCTGCTGCTTTGGCGTTCATCCTTTGCGCGGGCGGAGATGCCGGGTCCGGGCTGGAGGCCGCTTTCTCGAGTGTCAGCGTGCGGCGGAGGGCTTCGGAGAGCAGGGTCTCGGTGTCGGTCGAGGCGTCGTTCAGCGAGAGGTGCACTCTGGTGAGTTCGAGGAGGCCCGTGATGGGCATTATATGGTCGGCGCCGTACATATCCTCCCACATGGCGACAACCTCGGCCAGGATGTCGCGCGCTCTCTCGAACTGGCCAATCTGCGCGAGCACGCGCCCAAGGTAGTAGTACTGCCCGGTGGTTTGGTACGAGTTGGGCTCAAAGAGGGTTTCGTGTAGCTCGTGGATTTTGCGCTGGAGCAACTCGCGGAGGTACAGTCGCCAGGAGTCGGCCATGGCCGGAAACGTCAGGTGGAGGAGCTTCGTGATCGGGTGGGAGGGGCCCAGGGTGGTGAGGGATGCGGATGCGGCGATGCGTTTTACCTGACCGCGTAGGCGGCCCAGCGGGGTGTCGGAACTGGCACTGAGGCTGAGATCCGCGAGGAGCCAGCATACTTGAGGGTGTTGTGATGCCAGCAACTCGGGGAGTTTGGGCAGTACGCCGGCAAGGATCGAGGACGCAGAGTTGACATGTCCCAATGCCAGGACGCCCCCGGCTGTAGTGACGGAGCCGGCAAAGCTTTCCATGCCGGAGATCTTGTCGAAGTAGGTGTTGCCTCTCTCACGCAGTTGGGCTGACCATGATGACTCGAATTGGCCCCAGAAGAAGGCGCTGGTTTGGAGGAGGATCTGCTCGACTTGTGAGTCCTCCTTCGACAATGACATGGGCCGGGGAGAGGGCGTCATACCGAGTCGCCACGAGACGTGCGAGCTGGGGGTCGCGCCACTCGCGGCTTTGCGTCGTTTGGAGACGTTCGCTTGCAGGGCGAAGGTCGTCGGGGGCGGCGGAGAGGACTTGCGCGAATGTCGCGGCGAGTGGGATCGGGCTTCGCTCAAGGCATGCTCGAGTTCCGTTCGAGCTGTGCGACCGCCGAAGTAGTCTTGTCGGTCGTCCTCGGTGTCCTGTCCAGGAGTCGACGCCAGGACCTGTTGCCTGTGCTGCTCTTCCTCCTCGACGGAGTGGTTGACCAAATCCCAGATGGCTAGTTTTCGTGTTGGATTTGCATCTTCGCTATTCGATGCTGAAACCTCGGTCAACGGCGTACCCGGGCGGGCAGGCTGAGGAACATTGAATGGTTCATGGGCAACCGAAGACGGAGAGGGGCCATATTCTGCCGCAGCAGAAGGATAGTTCACATGGAAGCTGATCGGCTGCTCCGCATGAGCTATCGACGGGGCGCCATCATTGTTGTCAGTCCTTGGGGAAGGATATATTGCTCTGGACGGTTTTGCAGAGCCTCTTGGGCCGGGTCTGGATGACGAGCTCGACTGAGCACTAGCGCCATTCTCAGCTTTCACCGCGGAATTCTGTCCCGCATGTCGCCGGATCTGGGTGATGTTCTTCTTGCTTCGTGGGTTGCCGGTTATCCAGGTGAAGGACTTTGGTGTTGCCCCGTCCTCCCTGGGAGGCATTTGTCGCGAACACCTCAAGAGCGCTAGACACACGCATCCGAGCCGGTTGTAGGCTTCTTTGAGAAGCGGATCGGGTGGAAATAAAGGTGAGGAGAGTCAGATTCGCTCCCACATCAAGGCTCTGAGCAGGAAAAGCGCTTTTTGTTCCGGGGACGGCTCGGTGTCAAATGGGTTTCCTTGCCGTGGAGCCGGAAAAGGAAAGCAAGATCAGCTCGAAAACCATACTCAGAAGGGAGACATTCTAGCGCGGAGACTTCCACGTCGGCATCAGACCAGGAAAGTCAAGAGAAACGAGCCTAGTGTCGAGCTCATAAGCCGGTAGGTTTGTGACCGGCCGCATTGAGCTTGGACTCGGATCATCCTGCTGAATAATTTGTTACTAACCTGGCCACACTCACCTTGGCCCGCCCAGGCCTGTCCATCATACTACCGTGCCTCGGCCCCATAGGAATTTTACGTACAGACGAGATATCGCGTCTCCATCTTGATTACATGAAAAGGCCATGGAAGGTGTAGGTTTGCCCCCTCTGTCGTGTTCGTGGGATCAGGCCACGGAACTGAGGGGCGTGGTTAGCATAAGCTTCCCGTTTTCGGAAGCACGAGGAAAGTCTGACGAGGCTGCGGGTCTCGACTCGCCGCCGGGAACGACCAGTGCAGTGGGATGACCTTGAAGCACCTACCTGAATGGTGCAGGCCTCGGGGACGAAGGATCTTGACTAGGAGCAAAGCGGAGTCTACATCTCCACGCTTACTGTAAAGAGCACCTGCCCTTTCCGACATTCTGCATCCGTCGCGGTAGAGTGTAGGTGACTTCGGGATCTCCGTATTCGCGAGAAGCGCCAGGATCAGGAGGATCCAAAGCCCCTGCTGGAAGAGGCATAGAACCGGGGCAACGACGGGTCTGTCATGAAATGCTATCGCCACCCGAGGCCACGTCTTCCCGTGCACTTTTTCTGCGAAGTCTTCTCCGTTTGGACTAGTGACCACGAGCTGTACGAGTGACGGGAAAGACGTCCCGATAGGCAGTGGACCCGTCAACGCCGAATCACGTCTAGGCTGGACTGTCCTGCATTTGGCAAGGCTGTCAATTGCATCTGCGCTAGGATCTGGTTTGCGAGGACTTCGCTGAGCTGTTTTACCGACAACCTTGCATCTTCCCGAGTCAGAAATGTTCGTGCTTAGGCTCGTAAAAACTACCTGCAGTTTTCGCCTCTTGCACTCCCCGAGAGACGGAGCCGGTGGCCAATGGATGTACAGTGGCTTTGAATGTTCCTTGCAGCGCTTGGTAATCGGGCGGTAAATTTGCGGCGGCCATTAAAGCTCTGAGAAGCCGTAATATGGTTTTCGCAAGACGATCTGTGCGTCGCATGAAAGCTAACCATGACAAAGAGTGGACAGAGAGTGGGGTCTGGTCGGCCAAAACCATACTGTGTACTCCGTACCGCAGGCCGGTCAACTGGACCGATCCAATGGTGGTCGCACGGCGTCGAGCTTTGGCATTCTGGTACAAGAGAACTCGCCTAATGCAGCAGTCGCCCACCCCGCCAAGCGGAAGATCATGCCAAGGTACAGGGAGGCATTGGAAGATGGCGCCGAGGGCTCCTCGGTTGCAATCTGTAACAGAATGTGCAGGGTGCCATGCTGAGTCTTAGGTCATGTAATAGGTACTCGTACTGTATCTGCAATATGCCACTCCCATGCCGCGCACGCACCAGGAACTAAACACTGAGAACGAGCTCGCACCAGCCTGAAGCGGAAAGTGATTCTATCCTTAAGAGCAGTGACCCTCCATCACTTGGCGTCCCGGAACGCAAGGCCTGCCTCCGAGCGTCGTCCGGATCAGCAAGCGTACACCGGGTGGTCTCGTGCCTACGTCCTTTGCTTACCTGAGGCTCCAGCAGCCCGCAGGTGTGCATGGGCTGGTATCAATGGATGTGGATTGCTCGTGGATCGGAAGGGTGCTTAGTGAAACCTGTAGAACACAAACGACAATGTGTAATCGAGACTGTGCACTCGTACGCATCCTCTGAAACTGCAGAAGAACCGAAAAACACATAGTAGAAGCAAGTGAAGATTCAGTGAGCAGTTGGTGAGACGAGACTGAACCGCCAGGTCGTTAGTCCGGACTGGGGAAAGTTAGCCGATGCGATGGACCAACAGTCATTTTGACGGCTTCGACTCCCATCATCTTACCACGCACGTTACCAAGACACCGTGACAGACCCTCTCTCCTCCGCATAGTCGAGACCTTCTCCTGTGTTGCCCTCACCCGATGCTGTCAGGGCGCAACAATGCCGGGCAGTCATGGACCGGTTCCCACAAGATTACGTCGGTCATAACCTGCCGTTGTTGCTTCTCTCCGGTCTGAACACGAGGAGCCCGAACGAGCCAGACGTGTCGGGAAATACACATGAATTCTTGCATGAAGGTGGATTCAGAATCAAGGTCGATGCTCCCGTGGTTGGCGGGTCTCTCGCAGAACAAGTACTCCAATCCTTCTGCGACCAGGATGCCTCGGATGTGCCATGGCACTCCCAGGCTTTCGCATTGCGGAACGCCAAAGTCTTCAAGATAGCGACTGTTTCACGGGTAGGTCAGCGCACCCTCAAGCATGTCGCCTGGCTACACACCGGAGCGCTGACAAAGGGTGCAGGTTTTCACTCTTCCGCCTCGCAAAGCACCGCCCCCTCCCCATTCTCCCCGTCTGTCGGCCATCGATGCAAACGGAAGTCCACCGCCCCCGTTGGTGCTTCACTCTCCTCTGTCTCCCTTGACACCTAGCTCCCCATTGTACCCCGACGGCGTCGTATCACCTCTGTGGATCACCAAACACCAGACACGGTTGCCCTGCGCTTTTCTGAGCTTCTTTTCGCTCGGGTCCGACTCGAGTACGAGTTCTCTTCAAGACAACAAGTTGAAGTCAGAGATCAACAACGTGCGCAGTGTGCTGTCTTCGACGAGTTACAAGACTAGGCATGTCGTAGTCTTACTGGGGGATGGCATCATCAGCGCTCCCGATCTTGAGGATCGTCTCGCCACCATTCGACGTGCAACTGCCCTCGACGCCAAGAGCATCTACTTTCTTGCCCATAATTCTTCGTCCGCCCAGATTGCGGCAGCTGTTAATAACATTCTTTCAGCACTTCATCCACTATGTATAGAATACTACCGCGAACTTTCCAAGCACGCTCGGCGCAAGCGGAGTCGAAGCGCCGTCCCTCAGCCCACAGTTCAACCAGGGACATCCAATATATTGTCTTTACAAGGTTGGAATGTCCGGTATGAATTCAAACTTGGTGTATTTGCCGAGTTCCGGCAAGAAATGGATGCAGCTTGTCGAAATTACGAGACTGCATATGATAATTTGTTCGCGCCTGAGATTATAGATGGGATCGCTGCATGGAGTCCGCGCTTCAACGAAGCCAGATTGTTAGCCGACATTATAGCGTTTCGCACCATCCGCTGTTTACTGTGGACAGACCAAGGCACTACGGCGGTGAGATCCTGGATCACCCACCGTGATCGAATAGCTGATTTGGTCAATCGGAGAGGCAAAGGCACCGAAAACTACGGATGGGAGGCCTGGCAGTCTGCCTGGGCGAAAATGATGGCGGATCTCCTATCCCGGTCAGAATATCCTCTCTTGAATGTCAAGCTCCCAAATACGTCTGGACTGCTTCCGATCTACGTTAGTGCAGAAAGGCTGCTTCCTGTGGGCGAGAGGTTGACTCCATGGGAACACCTGCACCACCAAGGATATTGGCTGGATATCTCCAAGAAGTCCGTCCTTTCTCGTCGAAAGTGGGCTTTGCAAATTCCAGAGGAAGACCGCCAGTCACCGGGCCGCTCGCCCGCATCCATGGTTGCTAGCAAGGCCCAGCTTTACGACACATACCTTAGTCTCGAGCCATATCGTGAGGTGCCGGCAGATGGAAGTCCCGGACACGATTATGCCAAAGAGATTACAACAACGCTGGAAGAAGCTATTGTGTGTTTTTCGAACCGGGGCCAACTGCGCAAGACTGAAATACTCAAACTTCAAAAGGCGTTTCAGCAGATAGAAACTCATTCATGGGCTGCAGCCACCTCGACGCTGCAAGAGCTGTGGTTCAGCCGGCGGTGGAGAACGGCCGGATGGTGGAAGCTCCTGCAAGGCCTCGGTTGGGCGCTCCTTGATGCGTTGGCTCACGTGGAAAACGGTGAGTTGTTGCTCAGACTGCTGTGGGAATTAGCGAATGAGGTCTTTGATCTCAAACCGAACACAGTCTATGATCTACGGCAAGTATTGGCGTCTTACGACTTGGAAAAGGGCAACCTGTCTGTCGCGGTAGACATCGATGAGGCTCTATCGCCGTTAACAGCCACGTTTACTTTCTCAACTCACGACGTGTTTGTTGGGGAGTCACTCGAATGTCAATTGGCTATACAGTCTCGGGCGCGGATTGGGCTTCCTGCCATCCGCCTTTCTGAGGTCAAAGTCGTGTTCGAAGGCAGTCTAAAACCTATCTACCTGATTGCCAAGGACGGCGAGGACGTGGACATCAACGACGGCGCCTCCACCACTCTCTTCGTGGACGTCAAACTGGATGAGATCTCATTAATGTCGTTGTCTGGGACCAGAAGATCGTCTACAAATGCCATTGCTTCCCGAGCGGGCAATGCTGATCTGTCCATTCAGTCGAGCCATACAAAGATCTTCAGACTGCGTGTTATACCACGAGAGCCAGGAGACGTATCTGTTGCTTCAATCACACTTATACTCAATGGCGAGAAATTCACTCTTGCCGCTACATGCTCCGACTTCTCCCACACCGTTGCACAATGGTGGGAGACAAAAGCGGGCACACCGGTCGCTCGAGCTCTAGGACATGAGTCTAATGCCTTCAACACAATCCACGTACAGCCTAAACCACCCAAACTGAAGCTGGAAGCCCCTGGACTGAGAAGGTCATATTACACCAATGAGTCCATCACAATTGACTTTGTCATCACCAACGAAGAGGCAGACGATGTGTTGGTTTTGCTCGAGGCACGGCTGATCAGCCCCGTTGAAGGTTCGACCCAGCTCAACTGGACTGGCAACGGGCCGGATAATGCTCCAGCAACATTATCAGCACCGGGAATACTGACATTGCCAGCTCGGGAAATGGGCACAATCTTATCATCTGACAAAACGACCGCCTCCATACGTATTACGGGAACCACCGTCGCAGTCGACCACGAACTCGAACTTACCGCCACTTACCACCTGGTTTCCGAGCCGGAAACAGCCGTCGCTAAGATGATTACGGTTGATGTTGGAGTGATCCGTCCTTTTGAAGCCAACTACGACTTCACTCCGCGCTTAGATGTGGACAATTGGCCAAATTTCTTCGAACCGCCCCAACCAAGCTCGGAAACTGCCACCCCGCTGGGGCTGAGACACTTGTACTCGGTAGCAGCCAGCCTCTACTCCTTTGCGACGGAAGCCCTGGTGGTCGAAGCAATTCTCCTTACAGCCACAAAAGTTGTGGGAGGGGCAGTTTGTTCGTCCAGTACAGGTATAATTCGGACAAAGGCAGAAGCAGGCGCTACAGCAGGGGCCGCAGATGAAACCGGAAAGGAGATCATATCGACGGTGATCATGCCTGACAATACTGAAATATTCGACTTTGATCTCACTCTGCAGAAACTGGTCCTGGGAGATCGGCACACCGTGGCGGTCGATCTGGAACTGGAAATCGCTTGGCGTAGAAACGACTCAGACGAAGTCAATACCACAGTGCTCGAAGCAGCCCGCCTTGTCGCGCCAATGGCGGAACCTAGGGTCATACTGACCGCTTGCCCAGTTCGACTAGGAGCTCCTAACGTGGGAGCGTACAAGTTGTCCTTCACCATTGAAAATTCGAGCACGCATTTCCTTACCTTTAACGCATCAATGGAGGCAAGTGAAGACTTCGCCTTTAGCGGGCCAAAAGCGTGTGGAATCAGTTTGGTTCCCCTCAGCAAGCAGACTTTAACCTACCGGATCTTACCGAACAAGAAGGACGAATGGATTGGAGTGCATCTGAATGTGGTGGATGCGTACTTCGGACAAACACTGAAAGTATTGCCCGGTGGGAGAGGCGTTAAAGTCGGTAAGCAAGGCAACTTGCTGATTAAAGTCTGATGGTGCTATCTTGTGGCTGCTCGGGGTATGACGAGGGGCAAGATGATGCATTCAGTTGACAACAGGCAGTTCGTCCCGCAAAGACCTTGCGCAGAAGCAGCTTGAGAGTAATTGTCAGCCTCGCCGAATTGCTACAGCTCGCTAGGGATCTTAAGAAACTAGTGGTCAGCAGCTGCAGGCCGAAAAAGAAACACCCGGTTGGCAGCACATCGTGGCCTCTTCCTTTGCAGGGTAGCTCGAGGACAATCACAGAGAAATGCAGTCAAATAAACGCATGATGGTGCCGCCTAACACGGCCACGTTTACTACCGGCCACAATCCTGCGACGACATCTACAAGTCGACATCAAGGACGGTCGAGGTCTCACAACAGGCCAGAAACGACGGATCCTGCATATACAACAGCATGGTGACCTGTCCCGTTGCAGTCTGCATCTTCCCCTTCTTCTGTATCATCTCCAATTTACCGTTGAATTGGGGCACGGGAAAGAAGTCCGTCACGGGTCTTCGCGAAGGAGCTACAACTACAGCCCCCCACGAGTGTCTTGGAATTGAATAGTGGAGGCCGGTCCAGCAACCGGCCTTCGGTAGAATGATACATGAGCTACTGCGCTGGATGCAGATGTAGCGTCGTCACCTGCACTGTTTGCACCACGCCGTCCACCCCTTTGGTGACTTGGGCCTCTTCTGCTTACGTACTAGTCGAGGTATCTATGCAAGAGGCGCTGCGGGATTTGCACTCCCGAGCATTGTGTACACAGTGCATTTGAACAGAGGTGGCCTAAGCACGACGACGATTTCCTGACATGCTACTCAGGAGGCACGCATCTCACCTTTATTGCATCCACGTCCGGAAATATTTCTTTCCAGGCGACGCCTTTATTGGTGTCCAGGCTCCAGAATAGGACCAGTGCAGCCTGTATCCAGCCTGATACTGTACGTTGGCAGAGCCGCAGCCCAGGTGCTATTGACCACGCAATGTTGGCCACAGGCGGTGTCTCCCCGGCAATAGACTCCCCCCTGTTTCAATCGGTAGCCAAAGACTTGGCAATACGCTGCAGTCACAGACCCGTTTATGAGAGTTTCGGCCAGACTCTGGTGTACATCCATTTACGATAACTGAGTGGTCGCTGCACCGTGTCCGATACGCATTCATTCCGCAGGCATTGGGGGCGGCCAGCATCCATGCTGTTGATCGAGATGAGAATGAGGAGGCTACCACACTATCCCCAATACTACAGGTGCTACACCATCCAAATATACTCATACAGGAAGCACATCACTTAGCCGCCTGTTTGTTGTCAGCCCTCAATCCAGGCTTTGAGTGCAGATAGGTTGCGCCAAGCAGATCATACGATCACGACACCGCGATGAGGCTCCATGTAGCTATCGATAAATCTGCTGCTCTTGGAGGGTGGCACGTCCGTCTCGGACTGTCTTTAACTGTAGAGGTTTTGACCAACCCCGTCCATTGTCCAGACAGGTTTGAAGTTTCGCCACCGGCAAGCTATGGAGACCACGAACTTCTTGCACAGAGGGGAGAGGTACCTCAACTGGGCTCCGGTAACCACAACTAGCTGAAGGACTAAACTTGACGCAGGAAAACAACGGACCCAGGCACAGTAACAAATGGGATCTACGGCGGCAATACTGATGGGCTTCAAGCTGGAGGACCTTCGCCACGCGGACACACCATCTCATACACGGCCTTGTCGCTGTTCGTGGCTATCATAGCCCTTTCCATCCTGACCGCGATTGTCTTACATGTTTCCAACGGCGATGATATTGCATCATGGCCCGTGCAACCGTCTGTGTATCTGTCTCTGATAGCTGCCGGCTTGGGCCCGGCGGTCGCTTACATATATGGACAAGGTACCCAGGTCGACTTTTGGCTGTTCTGTATCCGAGGTGGGACGCTGTCCCAGATCGATGACCGGTGGCAGGTGGGTGGGAATATCGCCGCAGCCCTACTCCTCTCCTTGCGCCAGCGGAGGATCTGCCGCATAGCTCTGGCATGTGTCGCCGTGACAGCTATGGCTGTTCAGGGCACATTCCTGCAGAAAGCCAGCCGGTCAGTCCCCTCACAACACCGGCAAACAGTCTTCAGCCACTTGAATATCGCGCCAGAGCTTCCCAGCGAGTTCACGAGCACCTATACAGGACGTGTCACGGACGCTGCCGTCTTGAACCCAACATTTGCATCCGTCCTGCAGCAATTTCAGGCACGCTCAACGATAAGCGTCAACTCGACCTGTGCTGGCTCTTGCTCCGGAACAGTCGCTGCAGCAGGTCTGGCCGCCACCTGTTCGACATCCCCATATAACTGGACATTTGTTAAAGGTTTTTTCAACGAATACCCAGCGGTACAATTTAACGCGTTCAACATATCGTTTGGGCTGTCGCAGGACAATGTGCTTGACGGCGACGGCGAGCCTATCTTTGTGCCTAATAGTTTTAATTTGGTGTGGCGTAACACTCGTCTGACCGTGGATTTCTATGTCAGAGATGGCCGACCGGTCACATTGGCTGCAGACAAACCACAGACGGTAGGATTCCATCGACGATGTGTCCTTCGACCAGCCACCGTCTTGTACCCAGTTGTCATCAGCAACTCCACGATCAGGTTGCAAGGGCAGATGCTCGAGGATGAAGCCCTTGAATACGTTGACGTTTACGAGCCAAGGTCCTACGGATCGGGTTTAGGCACCACTTGGCTGGGCTACGCGTCAACGGTGGCTGAGTTGTATGCAACATCTATTAATGTCAGCTATGCCGCTGCCGCTGGCTACACCTACACCCGGTTCGGCCTCTTTGGCACTGCGTATCTGAAATCCCTGGGAGATGTGGCAGATAGCGGTTCCATCGTCGATGTCGCCTTTCGCGATCCAACCAGAGACGTCCTCAACGGGATGCGAGAATTGACATTCCGCATGGCCCTCACTGCGGCACGGGATCCTACCTCGGGAAGATGGGTGGGCAAGAACAAACCACCCGGGACGAACACGAACGCCAGCAGTGGGAATTACGGAGTTTACAATGCGAGCGTTGCAGATGTCCTGCCCTTCAATATCTCCAATTCGACCGTTGAAACGCGCAATGTCACGGTTTACCAGACCGATTGGGTCTACGGAGGCCTCGGTATTGCCTGGACGTTTGGCATGCTCCTCCTCATCATGCCCACGTTCTACGGCTTTTGGCTGCTTGACCGGCGCGTCTCTGTCAGTCCCCTGGAGACAGCCAAGGCATTCCGCTCGCCGCTGTTGGATGACGTGGACCCGCGGGCTGATTTGGATATGATCCGTGCACAGGCCGGTAGCATTCGAGTGAGATACGAGGATTCAAGGCTCGAGGTGGTCGGTTGAATTGAACAATTGACAGATCGTCGTCGCGAGGGCAAGCTCCGCATCAAGCTAAGGCCTGTCGACGCAGTTCGCAATGTGACCAAAGCCCATGAAGTATGAAGTAATGAAAGGCCTGCCCATGTGCAGCTAAAGTATAATGAGAGTCCACAAACCATGGCAGATTTGGGTCTTCAATTAGCTCTGTATCAAGCAAAAGTCATGCTGCAGCCGGCCTCACAACCAACCGAGACTGCTACGTACAGACAGCCCAAACATTTGGATACGGGTACCTCGTACGGAGTACTCCGTCTCCGTTGTGCGTACTTTCTACGGGCGATCAAAAGTACGTTTCGCGACACGCAGTCGTCATACTCGTACTGGTTCGATTGCCAAGAACATGCCCCCCCGTAACTGCCCGTGCTAGTAACTCTTTCAATCTGCTCTGTTGTCATTTTCTCCCCCAGTGCGTTGTCCTTGATAGACCGGAAATAGAAAGCTGATCCAAGATGGAGAAGATACAAAATATCTTTGCAGGTGTTACTGGGAGAGAGAAAACCGGATTCCTAGACACTTCCCCACCGTCTCTCTATAGTAAGAACCCTGTGAGAAAATTGTTGCCGAATTGAGCATCACTGAGGCGTTGAGACAGTTGCGGCAGCGGCGATCGCATTCAATCCGGTCTTCTGGAAGTGAGTGTCTCGGCCTTTCTAGTTAGAAAGCTCTCGACTGCTAACTTTTCACAGCATCGTGGCTAGACGAGGCAAGAAACACGCAGGCGATGGAGCCTGTGCGAGTGCTAACGGAAACAGAGCACAAGACTCACTTTTTGACCAAAGCCTTTGGATCGCCTTACTACGGCTGCTATGCATTGGCAGTCACCCTCTTCAGCATTGGCATTGTTCGGGACTCGCTCTACAAGTCTGCGCTGGAAGAGCAGCCAATCTACCCGCCGTTACACCAACCGGCATTGGGTGTTCTTTTGTTCCTGAGCGGCAATGTCCTGGTGTTGACGAGCATGTACGCCTTGGGCGTCACCGGCACGTACTTGGGCGACTACTTCGGCATTCTGATGGATGAGAAGGTGGAAGGATTTCCGTTCAATGTCACCGGGGCGCCCATGTACTGGGGAAGCACCCTCTCGTTCTTGGGGACGGCACTGTACTATGGGCGTGTCGCCGGGCTGCTCCTGACATTGGAGCTGTTTGTCATGTACCTTGGTGCACTGCAATTTGAAGAGTAAGTCTCTCGCCCCCGGGGGTTCAATCGCTGATAACCCAACCAAGTCCATTCACGGCCGAGATCTACGCGCAGAAAGTGTCGAGGCCCGTAACTCGGTCTATGACGAAGCAAAAGGAGCGCAAGAAGGCGTGACAGAGGAGGGGTGATAGACGATTGCTCAGCCCAGCTGCAGTCGAAGCTCGAGCGCGTGGAATCGATCGTGTTGGCAATCTGGCAATCCTCAGGCACGGCTTCGGATGGAGAACGGCAGAGCGGTAATAATTTCTGTATTGCGTCATGGTTGGTGGTGGCCTGTGAGAGCAGGTATGCCGAGACTGGGACGGGCGCGCATGTTGTGATTGGCTAGTTCTGGCGTGTGTGCCTTCGGATGAGGACTGAAAGCGAGGTGAAAGCAACCCTGCCGCTCTCTCCTCGACGCAACTCACTCTCCCATGAACGGTGCATCATAGTGGACTCGCTACGATGAGTGTGAGGAGATTGTGAATTTGCTTTTTGCTCTTCAAGTCGGTCTTCGCTGACCTCCTTCGGCGCGGCACCCCGTCCTGCCTGCGCACTGATCTTGTCCCGCCAGCCCATCTCTCGACCAGCCTCGACGTCCGCCATGCCCCCTCAGCATGTAGAGATCGCAGAGACGATCGCGGCCCTCAAGAGAGCTCTGCGACGCGAAAAAGAAGGTAACACACCGTTGGATCACCTATGCGCAAGCATCGTCTAGATTCTCCTGCTAATCCTGCCTCCGCACCCCCAGCTCCCACCGACCAAGCCATTTCTGCTGCAACAAACAGAGGCCACAAATTAGCCCGCGGGGCCGCCAATGTCCATGCAGGCGCTCTACCTTATACGCATGGTCCAGAAGGCCACAAGCAAGTAAGTCGTCGCGTATGCATGTTGCGGGGTTTTGAGCTATAGGGCTAACCGCGACGACAGAAGATTGAACATGCCGGCTACACGCGCTACATCCTCCAACGCAACCCTATACGAACCAATGAAGACGGCGATGAATTAGAAGACGATGAAAGTGATGCAGAGGCAGACGCTGATGCCGAGGAGGAGAATCCTTATGCTGGCATCCGCCTCGAAGGTCAGTACTGCCTTGTCCTTTCTGCCTGACGGTCAATCGCTAATTCGTGCTCTCAGAACTCTTGTGTCCTTTGAAGCATCCCTCCGAGCTCGCGACTCACCCTACTCTGTCCCTACCTTTTCTCGACCCTGCCCTTCCAGACATGGTCAGATCAACTGAAGACAAGCTGCGTCAAGAGAGGGTAAACCTATGGCGAGCCAAAAACCTTAGCAGACAATTTATGGGAGACGAGTCTTGGATACCTCTGGAGAGCACGGAGGGTGTTGACGATTGGGATATGTTCGAGCCCAAACCCAGGACTCCCGCCCAGCAGGCCGGCAAGAAGCGAAAGCGAGACCATGAGAATGCTATCTCACGAAACGGCGTCAACGGTCACGATTACGCGAAGCCGCCCGAAGGCGAGGACACAGCGCATCTTGTGGTCGTCAACTCAGACTCACACGCTGGAGAAAACAACAGCAAACTCATAAAGAAGCCGAGTGAAGCAGACACACCACCCTCGGCACAAGAGGAGAATGCGCCCGTCGATAACGAGCCCGCCACGAACGGCATCCACAAAGACAGTGAGACCACTGTTCTGGAAGGCAAGGCAAAACTCCCGCCCAGCAATAGGGACGATCCGGGGGAACTACGCGACGCACCTGTAACGACGGACGCAGACGCCGCAGGACAAGACCAAGAAGGCGAAGCGGCGTCCGAGGACGAGACCCAACACCAACCGACACGAAGGATAACCCGAGCCCTGGCTGCCGAGAACAACAATTCCAATACAGCAACCCCTCCCCTATCACCCGACTCGACCACCTCTGTCGATTCATACCTGTTACAACCCGATCCTCTATTTCTGCTACCTCCGATATTGGCAGCGAACCACCGTGCCCCACGCAACCTCCTCCGCCTAGGCATCCCGGCCGATGAATTGATGGAGACCCGCCGCCTGTTGATGATGTATATTCAAAAACAGGAAGAAAGTGTGCGTGGCTACGAAGCCGTGCTGGCAAAACTCATCAAAGCCAAGAGAATGCGCGACAAAGTGTGGCAGTGGGCCAAAACTGAGGGGCATGTAGGCGAGCTGTCGGATGGGGAGGATTGGATCGATGCCGAGGCATGGGGATTGCAGCTCGAGGACTTGAAAAAGGGTACTGACGAGGAGAATAATGAGGCGCAGGAGGACACGGGGAGGAAGGGCAAGAGGAGACGGCGAGATTAGAAGTCGAACCAAAACCCGCTCCAAGCCTCACCGGCCAGAAAGCCTGCGCCGGCGAAGACTCCCACCAAGAATGCGGAGAAAATGTCGTGGCTGTCGCTGGGCACATCGACACGGCCCAGGTTGAAATGTCTTAAGACAATCCCATGAACTTTAAGAACATTGTTGTTCCATCTGAGCTGCATGCTTGGCGTTTACCGTCTCGCGGCTACGCTCGAACTCCACCTGCGTGATGATGCACGTCTTGCCCAGTTCCGTGTGAAATTCAACGCCCGTTCGCCCGCCAGTAAGAAGCACTGATACCTTGCCATAATCACCGGTAGTAATACCTTTCAGCTGTGGTTCCCTGCTCCAGGCATCTGTCGTCACGCCATACTCCGTAGTCTCATGAGCGCCGTAATGCTGGCATGATGATCTCGTCTGTGGCTGCATTGCCTAGGCGGCCTGACCGGCGGCTGCCAAACCCGCGCCACCTTGCAATCCCACCCCTTCGACCTCACCACCCACAGCGACAACAGCGTCGGCGTCTTCATCCTCCAGGTCCTCAGCGCGATCGTCGCCGGCACCATCGCTGCTCTCCGCATCCTCGACGAACAGTTGCTGACCTTCAGCCACGACGCCGGCGTCCTCGAGTCTCTTGCGCTGGGCGCGTCTCACTGCATCCTGCCATCTCGCCAACGCAGCGGCATGGTGGACTTTGAAGCCGAAGATCTTGGGCTCGTAACGTCTGCGCGACTTGGCGGGCACCAAGGCCGGGTAGACCTGGAAGAGGATGTTGTGGAACGAGGAGCCAAAGTAGGCGCCGTCGATGCTGGCGTGGCGGCTGGATTTCGGGTTGTAGATGTCCTCGCACTTTGCGCAGTAGAGCTTGACCGTCTTCAGGCCGGGGTTGTCGCTCGGCCCGAACGGCAACAGCGGGTGACTCTCGCACATGACGCGGGGACAGCGGCCAAAGTCGGATTTCTTGAACTTCTCGACCATCTTGGCGAGGCCGCGCGTCGTGACGATGTAGCGTGCGTGCACGAGGCCGTACAGGTGGCGGGCCGACTTTTCGATCGTCTCGCGCATGTCGTCCTCGCAGTCGAGATCGAACACGTCGGTGATCAGGTCCAGCGCATGTTGGTAGTAGTGCACCTCGGTGTTCAGGCCCGTCAGGTTGAACCGGTCCGTGATATACTCCTCGTCGATCTCGCAGAAGTACTCGTTGCCGCGGGACGAGATGAACTGCCATCGGAAGTTAGCTGGGTCGCCGCTTATCATGCTGAAAGCGTCCATTGTTTATTGTTCGAACAAACAGGTTGAGTCAGGTCAGGTCAAGAGAAGGGTGAGAGAAGAGGGGTTCCCCCTTCAAGGGCACAGTCGAAGGTCAGGCTCAAGTGAGGAAAATTCGAGAAACTCACCCAGTCTCTCCAGTAGCTGGTGTAGTCACTGTCCGTTTCGGACTGGAAGTCCTCCATCTTGTCGAAGAGGATGAAAGTGACAAAGGTGGCTAGAAGGAGCGTCGATGATAGAACGATACAAGCCCCGGTGATGGAGACGGAGACGACCATCTTGATAATTGAGGGCGTTCTGTTAGCGCCAACGGTGGATCAAACGACGGTTGATGGAAGCAACTTTTACGGTAGAGCAGGAGGGAGGGATATGTAATTGTGGGTCTTGGCGCATGTGACGCTGGACGTCTTGTTCAACAACGTGATTCTGCCAACCCTTTTCAACTGCATATGTTGCACCGGTCATCAAGTACGTAATTGGGGGACGTCTGTTTCAATGTGAACGACAAATTTAACACCAAACACTATGATTGCAGACTGTTTGCTCTGGTTCCGACGGGCACTTTGCTTCTATTGTTGGCAGTTTATGAACGATGGACAAAGACATCCCGCTGGGTCTGCTTTCACGATCCTCTGTCGAGCACATTGGAACAGACGTTCAGATTTCTCCTAACAACCCTTGTTGGACGTGGACGCGGCGGTCACTACGATGTTAGCGGCAACCTGTACAAGCAGGTATTCCGCATCAACGGTAGGCACCCTCCGTGTCCCGGCGGCGGGAAGGATGCCAAATCCAGACCAATGTCTAGATGAGGACACAATGTTTCAGAGCCTGAGTCTGATGGCTCTTGAAATTACTAGCTATTATCTCTTTGAGTGAAATTCCTGGGCTGGTGGCACTCTACCATCGGCCACTCTGCTGCGGCAGGTGACCGCTGTGTCGCCAAAGTCCCAGGATCTAAAATCGGAGATCATCTAAGATACCTCGAAGTGTTGCTCGACTTCCTGCTTGTCGCTCATACAGCTCCATAGCGGCGCTGTATTCCTTCAAGCACTCGAATACTAGGGGAAACCTAAGCTGAGGACTTCTCCACAGCGCAACAAGCTGGCACTGCTTACGCATCTTGTTTCATTGGGACCACTTTTGCCTGGATCCAAAACCACAGCATGGATGAACGACCTAATAAACAGCTCATGTTACGCGGCCTCAGAAGGTCTTCACAGCTCACAATTGTCAATGACATTGATGAACACGGAGGGACAGGTATTAATATCGGTGTCTGAATCTCGCCAGACATTGACGAAATGCTATTCTGTCTTGAACATAGCCCGTATGCAGAAGTTCCAAGCACAGAATAGATTGTATTCTTTGCGTTGTTTTGTCCAGCACTTGCTATGGCGAGGCTCGTCCGAGCGATCGAGTGTTAAGCATTTTCCGATTAATTTGCGGGGTTGAGTGGGATGATCGATCCATATCAGCCAAAATTCAAGCCGCAGAAGCATCGTCGATCTGACAGGTTGACGCAGTGCAGTCGCAGGCAGTCCTTCGGGGCATCACCATGCGGATTTCACGGTAAATTCCTGGTGAAATTTGGGAGGTGAAGTGGACAAGGCCCGGTCCCATGCCTTGCTCGTGACCGCGTCGTCCCCAGATTCTTTGGTTTCCATCATAAGCTCCGCCCTGGGAGGGTTGCGTGGGAGGTCAGCTGTCGAACAATGGAAGAGATCCCGCCATGAGATGAGAGCTGGGACGAATGAACCCTCTCTCTCGCGATCGTTGATAGGTAGAAAATAGCTCCACCGAAAGTGGGTAGATTGAATATGAGGCAATCCGCACTACGGATCTCGTGTTCAGTGCAATTCGAAGTTGAGAGCTGAACCCGTAGAAGAAATCTCGGCAGCATTTTGATCCAGTGATGTAATCCTCAGAATGAGTCGCGTTTCAGATGCGGTTGACTGGACAGTCCACACGGGTGTCTAATATTTTGTTTCCCGAGGTAGTCCGCTATTCCGGGAGAGTAGCGGTGTTGATCTTGACGGGCTATTTCAAGTTATCCATGTACTCAGCACACAGAAAGCGCTGGAATCCTGCGCGTGGTGAAATAACATCGGAGTTCTGCTGCGGTCTGCTGGAAGTGCCAATATCTTGGGTGATTATGCCACCAGTATCAGGGTCGACTTGGTCTTGATTATCCATCTCAATTTCGTTTTCTCCCGTCTTTGTCGGTACCCAGCCACCATGTCTGGAGTCTTGCCACGATTGATCGCCGTGATAAGGCTGAAGTAGGATAGTGTAACCATCGGTCTGGTGGACGGCTTGCGTCTTGAACGAGGAAACACTGATCGCAAGCCAATGTTGCCGGGGGTCAAGAGTCTGGAGGTCCTTGACTCGCGAGTGCTTGCTATCCGGCTTCATCTCAGTAACGCCGATGTCTGGTGGATTACAGAAAGGCGTGCAATCACTTCAAGGAAGGAGCGGGGGCACTCACATGATTGAACATACTATTTCAAGAATCCATCGGGAGCTTATTAGGCCGTTCCAGGTCATGACCTTGACCGAGTTGGGTTTTCCTGAGGGATCAGGCACGGCATAACGGCTGAGGAAGGAATCTATTTGGTCTGTAGCCCGTACTCGCGGCGAGGCAAGCGCAACCATATCGAGGTATTCCAGGAGTTCGTATATTGACTCTTGAGTTTCTTCCGAGGAAAGTGCAGAAGAGCAGCTAGGCAAAGCAGTAAGTACTGACGGGGTCAGAGTCTCCAACAGTTCTTGGCTTGAATATGTCAATGTCTGGACGGTTGGATGATGTGTACTCAGAGGCCCTAAAGGTTTTTGGTCGAGGTCTACATTCACCATTAGAATTGTAGAAATAGCATACGCCATGAAATCGGATGCCAGTACCTCTGTCTAAGTCGAGGAAGAGCCAATTCAGACTCTTGTTCAGAGTACGCTGCGCAGCCCGCACCAGGCGATCAAATCCTTGCTTCCCATGCAACATCGAGGGAAGGCGAAGGTTGATCTCCACGACTGGCCCGCAAAGTCAGCACAGAGCGGATAGACGGCAGATGCCGAAACAAGGTAGCAAACAGGTTCAGCGGAAGAAAACCTGCGGACATGTTGACGCGTAAAAAGGGAGCCTTACGATATCTTGATTTGACATGCTTTCTTCCACCGGAAGAAGACATGGGCACACCCTGCAGGCCAGCTCGCTCGTAGGAATCTTTCGAAAGCTCCATACGCAGAACGCCTGCAACGTGGCGTCAGTCTTTAAACCCACCCAAATTTCGACCTTGTACCAGCTGATTGCGAACCAGCCCTGGGCCTCTCTTACCCTCCCTCAGTGAGAAGCTATCGTTCACGCCCGCTTCACCCTCAGAGATCATGAGAACATTTCCTGAACAGAGACAGCTAAATCAGACTCTGCGGGCATCGTCATGGATCCATTGTTGATACCTTGTGTTCGTGATTAGGATCAGGGCCCACCTTTCTTTATGTATTCGGTGAAAAACTCTCCTTTGAGCACCTCTTCAAGCCTCATGATGACCTTTGCATACTTTGGTCTTGAAATATCCGCTTCGACGCTATCCCAGATGATGCGATGCAAGCCATGGGGTAGAGTGATGGTCACAGAATTTCCATATGGTATCTCACGGATAGTTTGCCAAGGAGGTCTCTTGGTCGGCGCTTGAGAAAACGAAACGTATCCTGGGAGCTGTTCGACGGATATTCTCACTTTTGGAGCCGGTGCAGACTCCAATGGAAAGAGCGGCGACATCTTGCTGCAGCTGGCATAATGTGGTCACAGGAGTATGAGAGAGAAAACATATTGCCTGAGAGTTGCATCCAAGCGACTGATACTTCGCCGTAGCGATGTGCGAGTGTTGCTAGTGTCATTCGGCTTGGCGTCGCGGAGGAATGATTTTCGAGTTTCTCCAAATTTGAAAGCTCGTCCTCTGCAATTTATCGGACTTTTGTTAACTTGAAGCGCTCTTGATATGGCGTATCGACGCAGACTTGCTATTGCTATGGTGAGTATTCTTCGGCTTTCACCTTCTGGAATGATGAACACATGCAATCCAACTCCGAGAACTTTCTCTGAGGATCAACATAACTCTAGAATTACGCTGACCATCTCGTCCACATTTGCTTTCAGTCACGCACTAGAGGGGAGAGACACTGACTTGTATTCCAGACTAGGGATCGCTGCTAGCATCAATGGTGCCCATGGGGCGCCCGCACGATGATTCATCAAAAGGTACGGACTCCCGTCTTAGTCACTTTCAGTTCCTCTCCCACCCATTCAGTGATGACTCTATGACACGAAAGGCATTCCTCAGACTTAAATTACCATGTGGAATCTGTCTCCTACAAGTTTCAGCCTTGTCTGACCGTCTCTTTCGTCCCTTGACTTCCTAGCACGTTGTTTGGAGCAACTGTGAAACTGACTGGATTCTCTGCAGGTACCATCCAAGCCTACCCTCCTTATTTTCCTTCCTTTTCTACCATGACGAAGATTTGAACGAACGGGCGGACAGACTGCGTGCGCAGTGCCATTCATCTGTCAAAACAAGACGTACAATCTTGTGGATGTGTTGGCGGCTGTGACACTTGTTGAGAACTCGTCAGCTGATGGACCGCTCAAGAAAGATTCGATGAACATTTGTGTAGTGTAGGAACTTTACTGACGGTGATGCCTTAGGTAAATATCCGAGATTCGGCCCTCTCCCTTATTGCATCTTATGATGAACACTATTCACACTGTTTGAACCGAGCTTTTGCTTGGAAATGAACGTATTACACTGAAAATTCTGATTTAATGAGGTATGTCCGCCTCTCGGCGTCAAGGTCTTTTGCTGACGATTCGCTAACAGCCTGAAATAGATGTTTCGTGACACGTGTTGGAGTCGATGTTGGTTGCCAGGACCTTCGCTGACCACATCTACCGACAGGTAAATCCGGTTCTGAGGGACATTTTTCCAAGAGAAGGTATGCAAACGCTCTTTTCGTACATCCACCGCTCTGATGATCTCATGTATTTTCGCTGTGTTCTTGCTGAATCCTCATGTGGAACATACATCACCTTGGAGAACTGATATTGTTGATTGCCTTTCGACTCCGGCGATGCCCGTCTACTACTTCGATCACTGTTTCTAACAGCACTGTAGTGCCTTTGGTCGAGAAGCGTGGACTCACGAGATGCGTTCGAGAAATGATAATCCACGGCGATGTGCGAGAAATGTGGTGCATCCGCCTCTGGCACATAGCTTAGTATCCTGTCCCTCGGTAGCTGATTGATGTCGTACGAGCGTTCGAATAAGAAAGCGGGCTCTCAATCAAGACCCAATATCCCTTCAAGCTGTTTCACTTAGCCATACCCAGTAGAGATGGTTACCGTAGTCTTGCCACGTGACTGACTTGTGGAGCTGCATCGGCTTGAATTCATTTTCGACACGCACGACTACACTCTTCTCTTGCAATGCAGTTGACCTTGAATGTTTAACATCTGGAAGTAGACTCTCTGTCTGTCAGTTCTTGAGATCTCATGTCTGGATTTGGGGCTCCAGGAGGTAAGCCATCCTGATCCGCGAAGATCGGACGTGCGCTATTTGAGGCATTGCCTTGTCATCCCCATCGTCATTGTTCTTCGTCGCCTTTTGTTGAAAGCCCGGCATGTTTTGACTCGCTTGCAGGTGGCGCGTCGAATTATAAGCCAACACCTCCTGAACGCGGCTCTTTCCCCCTCGATCACGATGCGGAATGCAAGTACATCATCTCTTCCTACCTGCGCTGTTTGAGAAGACAGAATCCGCCTGGAAAGAACAACGAGGAATGCAGACTACTCGCAAAGGAGTACTTGGGATGCCGTATGGAGAAAGGCCTTATGGCCAAAGACGAGTGGTCAAATCTTGGCTTCACCCTCGAGAAGGCGGAGGCGGATCAGACGATTGAGAAGACAACCAGTCCTGTTGGTGACAAGCAGAAGGGCTGAAGGTCACATACAGCATCCTCAAGTGTGCAGGCGCGACTTTCCGGAGAGAATGGCTCATCTCAGCTCCTGGCGTAGACGAGGTCGCGTCGTGGTGACGCGCGTTCTCGGATGTGTCTCTGACTTTCGACTATGTGGCGGGGGCCGATTGAACAGAACCGGTCATCTACTCCAAGGGGTCTGGACGAGACAAGCGCATGGGCCGCGGCTTTACTACGAGTCACTTGTTGAAGCAGGTCCCGAAGACGACACCTGTGAACGCACAACGCCAGAACCTGCCGGCCGCATCTGCTGGGAAGAGCTCCAGGTGGACTTGGTCGAGCTCTTGGAATTTCTATGCCATATGCAGTCTAACACCATGAGCGTGGCCCCATCGTTACCTTGAGTGGAGACAGCAGATTTGGTTGTGGGATGGACCTTTGGTGGCAACTGTTGGTCTTTCTGGCGATGGAGGCATCTGCAGCATGGCACTCGGCTATCAGGCGGCAATGCTCGGAAAAGGCAGATATCGATCCCTGGAGGATGTGTTCCCATGAGCTCCCTCGCCCTCGCGTCACTTGCAGCAAGGACAAGGATCGTACCCGGCCAGCTGGATCTAGATGTGGCAAAATGGACGTGGCAAACGGCGCGAATACTCGTATCTTTCAATTTACTCACGACCTGGGCGGCCTTTCTTGGCATCGAGCCGAATACAGAGCACTACATTGTATCGGCATCGTGTTGGCCTCCACATACCTTTTACAACTCTCTCACTGTTAGCAGACTTGAATGAGGCTCTCTATTCTTGTCGTCTGCAAATACTCGGTAGTCACGAACCTTATCCGCCGGAACCACATACTGTTACTCAATAACATGGACCCGGAAAAGAAGTGATTTCTATGATCGGGTTAGTGCTCAGAAATCAAACTGTCAACCCCTGTCACGAGCCTGGGTCCTGGTGCCTTTTGCTCCCGGTAATCCCAGAGCCTTTTCTTTTGGCATGGGTTCTCCCAGTTGCCACATTTACAGACATGTCACACGCTCGGCAGCTGTCCTTCTTTCGAACCCCCCGATGATTAATAACCCGCATGTACTAAGCTACGCCATGACCGGCCTCAGTGCTTGTTTCCTGGTGCGTCTGCACGACTTGTGCCTTCATAGTGTGTGTGTGGGCTTGCGGGCGTCCTTCATTGTCACAGTTTCACAATTGTGTTCAGGTCTGAGACGTCGCGCACTAGTCAGGCAAAATGCGTCCGAACTGCTGGGGGAAAGTGCACAAAAAGGCAATCTTGGCCCCGGCTCTCCGTATCAACACCAAATGTTTAACACCGCAAATTTCACCATAGGCTGCTGTCGATCTCCCTTCTCTCGTCGGAGATCGTATAGTCAGGGCCGTGTGGCGTCGATGATGTGTTGACTACCACCTCGATCTCGCAGGGTTGTCAGCAGATTTTAAGGCCCCCAAGAATTCTAAGCTCGATCTGAAACGGCCCTTAGGCATGGGTCGACTTCGTTCGCCCCGGTCCATTCCCGCACCACCCCTTCAATCACGTCGCCACTACTGCACCTATTCCGCGATCGACGTTCCTCTGATAGGTAGGATATTCGGGTTCGCAACCAGGCATGGCTTCGTCTCGAGTGGTGAACGATAGTCTGGAGCATGTGGAGTCAAGGCAGAACAGTGCTCTCCAGAGTATAATAGCTGTTGGGGCTCTGCTGCGCTTCATATGCGGGAGAGGTGTCAACGCTGGCAAGAGTGCACGGGTAACGCTGGTTACATCCGTGTAGATATGGCAGCCCAAGCACCACCAAACTATATCCGCGTCTCAACTAGAGACGAGGAGGATTCCGATGTGCCAAGTCGCGCCCATGAACACGAGATTTTCGACCAGAATCCTTCGAGCATCGCGGAATTGACACATGTTCCTTCGATCGAGATTTCCCCGCCCCCTTCTCCTCCTACAAGAGCAGACACTGAAGAGCCCTCTATCAGCACCGCCGTCCAACCTGTTTCCCGTAAGAACTTGGTCACATTGCGCACTTCAGTCGGCTGACTTAGACAAAGACTCAAATTCCGAACCCCTGCCGCAGGCGCAGGAGCCGCCTTTGGAGCAGTTGCCCGACGGAAGGAGGCACTCGTCTCTGAGCGTTTGGAAGCAACGCCTGCAAAGTTCTTTCACCCCGTCACTACACGAACTATTAGAGAAGAGTGGTCCGGATCCAAACACCCTACGACAGTATAGCCGAAAAAAGCAACGCCACCGTCTATGGCGATTGACGATCGGTGAATTCTTCAACACGGTCGCCCTTTGTCTGGCTTACTTCGGTATCCTCTACACATATGCCGCAAAGGACCGAATTAGCGTGCCCGAGCGCAGAGTTTTCAATGCCTTGACAACAGGCGTCTCCCTCCTGCTGGGTGTGAACCTGGCGGCCTCATTACGAAGTTACGCAAAGTTGTTGAGATGGCGAATCTTGGCCATATGTTATCGGCCACTCGAGACTTTCGACCTCGTCATGGGTTGCGACAGCTTGATGAACGTGATGAAGCTCCTGTGGAAAGCGCGCAACAGCAGAGTTAAGTTCTTGCCATCCAGAACACAGGCCATCTGTTTTGCATGGCTACTTGTCCGTAAGTGATCCTGTGAAACTGGGTCGTTGAGCTAGGACCATCTTAGCTTTCATCCTTCCTTACCCTCATCCCACCATTCACAGCTGACAATGGACTAGACTTGGCGGTCACTGTTCTGGTCGGTATTATCGGCCTGAATTACAATTTGGATGATTCAACTTCGACCTTGTTCACTCGGACGGGCAATGTCAGCATAGTGGACTTGAATGCACTGTCTACAGGGACTTATGCATACGACCTAGCTCAAGTCCAGGAATGGGGAATTCGAGGCGTGGTCATTGACCCGTTGGACTTCAGCATTGCGCTGGAGTATGTGCAAAGCTACTTCTCCGACTTTGCCGGATTCACGCTCTACTATTTTCAGGACCAGAATGCTAATGACAACACCCGAGTGATTATTTCTAGCCGGTGGATCGAGTCTCAAGCATATTGCACGGGCTATATTGTGAAGGAAGGGCAGTATGGCAACCTCTCGTACATCGTCTATAACGACGGCGAGCACGACGTCAACCAAACCATGCCAACCTTGGCTGGACCGGGCGGTCTCATAGCGATGTCCATGCTCAACTCGACCTGCGGGGAACGATGCGTCGACATGCAGACTTTCCAAGCAGCGACATTGCCCGGCGAGTCTGAAGACGACATGGGCTACACAATTCCGGAAGGCACTTACTTTGTCTGCAACAACACGGTGCCTCAAGTAGGAGATGACAAAACCCCCGACCTGAGCAGTGACTTCTTGACCTACAACATTGTGGGAAGGATGTTGGCTGGAAGCCTGGGATGGAGCGATCTGCCTCCTGTTTTCAATGGCACAGCGGAATATGCGGTCTACACAAACTCGTCCCGGATAAGCTTTGGCGGCCAACCGATCGAAACCGACATGGCTCGTCTTATCTCAGAGTTCACGATGGGGGCGATCGCGATCATGGATGGCTCGAATCTCATGTACAGGAAGAACGTGACCAGTGACGAGCAGCCGTTTGTGGCCCAAGTGCTGAAGGTGAAGTGGAAATATGCGGGTGCAATCCTGGGAGTGATCCCGTTCATCCACTTCCTGACACTCGGTGCCGTCATCCTCTGGGCGAACAAAGCAATCATCAAGGACGACAGCCACCTAGCCATCGCCAAGGTGTATCACACCTTCTTGAGCCAATTGGGCGACCGGGGCTGCCTGTTGCGTGGTGATGAAATCGTGGCCCTCCTTGAGAATCCCCAGGTGGCATATGGCTGGCGACAGAGCGTGGAGCCGGATGGAGCAAGCTTGATGCACGTTGATGTGTTCGACCGAGGGCGGGACCTTCTGAGGGAAGAGCGTCCGTTCCGAGAAGGATGGTATAACGGCGGAAGCGAGGGTGGTCAGCCTGCCGACAAGTCCGAAGTACAATCCGGCTTGCGGAGACGATATCGAGACTTCGATGCAGCGCAATACTTCTAAAGGAGCACTATACCCAAATTGAACCTGGCCTGAACAAGCATGACCTTTACTTCCTCCGACATGCGACAAAGTTGTTATTTGATTCATCAACCCCGATCCGGCAAAAGGCCAGCTGCCGGGACACGTGCGCCTCGGACTTTTTCTCTTTCGTTTTGAATGCGGCAGTTCATTACCTAGTCAATGTGCTCCTGCGAGCCAGAGCCAGGTCCAGACGCCTCCTCATCCCTTAGCCAAACTTTGGCACGTTTGTGAGCCACTGGGCAGGCGCTATGGCGGGCTCCAGGTCCTGGACATGGGGGACCTGACCTTGGGACTACATACACACGCGCCGTCACTTGCGCTTGCTTCCTTGAGGGGAAGTGGTCGGCTTGCTGTCGGCACCGGCGATACAGCGGCCTAGGTAGGCTGTGTACTGCTCCAAATCAGCAAACACTGAAAGGGGGAAATAGCAAATGAGGGATTTATCGGGGGACAGTGCTTACATCGAGCAGCGCCTGAGGGGTGTCTTTCTGATCGAGTCGGCGGGTGTCCCAGTAAGCGGTTGTGTCGACCGTCTTGGGCTCGATCGGTGTCTCACGGGTAGAGGTGGAGCCGTGCGAGGCGCTCATGGTGGCGGATGAGGAGGCAGGATTCTGGCTGGCGCCTTTCGGTGGATGATGCGGTGTCGAGGTCGATGACGATGACGGTGACGATGACGAGGATGCGTCTCTGGCGTATAGCTTCCAGCCACCAGGTCGTGTCGCCCCTTTTGCCGAATCTGCAGAATTGAGCGGCGAGGGGTTGCAAGGAATTCAAATATGTACTCGCCGCTTCGACGGAGCAGGCACGGGGTGCGATAATCATGGTCTAGATATAATCAAGAGTCCAACGGAAGGCGGCATGGAGGGCTGATCGTCTCAGACGGGTTCAAGGTGGCACAGAGTGATCAGACTATTTCCTGCGGGACTCACCTTGGTCCCAGGACGGCAGCTGACGTCTGCCGCAGCCGTATGCCAGAATCCCTGCTCTGTTTGCTGGAATTTAAGCAATGCAAGCATGGTCATTCGACGACTGTCCGTCTACTCCCGGGCTATTGGGATAGTGCAAGCTCCAGTCTGCGACCACGAGGCTCTCATGGTGGCGCTTGCGACTGGGGAAAGATAGCAGCAGAGCGCATGGATCGAGCAGCCTCCTCTGTTGCAGGATAAAATAGGCAGTTCCACTATCCGAAAGTGTCTGTTAATTACCTAACGACCAGGGGTGTGTGCAAGAAATCCCAATGCCCGGCTCGAGGCGTTCTGCATGTGTACAAATACCTATTCTGGTCTAGCAGGACGGGCGGCATGGATTTTGCTTTAGTGAGATGCAGGCCTGCGCACTGCGAACGATAACAACGGCAGCAGGAAAGAGTCGGCTTCGAAGTCGGCGTACGTACTCTACCAGCTCGACACGTGGAGCCTCGGTGGTGGTGACCTCTAGGGTTCATTCGTGCCTCGGATCGAACGGTGTGGATTTGAGAAACATGTGCGCACCAGGCCCGCTTACTGTCACACGGTTTTGAATGATACACGCCATTGCCATGCGTCCCCGAGACTGAAAGACTGCAGGCATCGACAAAGCGCTGGTGGCCCCCGTATACCCGACCTCCAGGCCGTGCACTCCAGCCCCAACCTGGTAGTGGACAAAACTCCGTATGTATGATGGCTTGTCTTGGGAGGAGATCGGGGATCGGAGCGCCAGAATGCTGGGCACGCAGCCTTGCCGTGCCTAGCGTCAGCCTCGTCGGGGCCAAATCATCCTCGGCGTCGTAGGGCAGGTATTCCGACGAGGCTTAATCAGCCCGACATCAGCAGCCATGCAAGGTACAAGCGTGTGAGCACAACTTTCCACTTCCAGCCTCTTGTGCTTTGACGTCCTCGTTCCCAGGAGAGAATTCGATCCACCCTGCTAACACCCTTGCCCTATCTGGCCATTGCAGTAGCTCGCCCCCTGCCTTGCAAGGCTCCTTTTGCTCGGGCAGCTTCAGGACTTCAGACCCTTTCAGGTGCCGCGGAGCTGTGATATGGACCACTCTGGAAGAGATCCGTGAGCCGCCATTTCGATCCCTCGTCGTTTGCTTCGATACGGTAAGGAGCTTTGGGCTTCCATGCACGCCACATCTCGCACAATCGCCACCCGAGAGCCGGACAACTACCTTCGCACTAGTGCAGCCATCCACTCGACTCCTGGATCGACAACGACCTCGGGCCCGCTTCGGGACCTTAGCTACTGGGACACCAGTGATGCAGCGTCATGCGCTTAGCTCATTTGCACATCCCAGGCCTTATACCGTACAGCCACTCGCTACGCTTGCAGAATGCTATCATCGAGAGGCATTTTAAGCACAAGGACTTGTTGCGGCTTTCAGCAGCACAAGCGGCAGGCCATGGTAATGCAGCAGCTCAAGACAGGGACGCCCGAAGCAGAGTGAGGTGTAAGACGCATGCCTGCGAAGCCGAGGAAAATCACACCGGCAGGGAAGGCCCCTCGGGCCCGGGAACACCAGATGTTTTGACTGGACCACCATATCGCACTGCAGATGCTCCAGGGCTACAAGCAAATGCCGCAGAGGCATCCCATGACCAACCACACTCCTCGTCGCTTAATCCCGGAAGTGGAAGCTGCACTACACCGTCAAGCTCGATACCTAATCAGAGTCTGGCATTCCGGAATCGCAAACACGATGATATCGGTCCACCAGACCCTGTGCTCCTCACGTTCAGCACCCCTCCTACCTACACGGTTGGGCGGCGCCACTTGGCAGCTAATCCGATCTCTCCAGAGCAGCAATCTTTCCTTTCGGCCAAGGGCCTTGCGACGTTCCACGCCTCTCCTCGGGGCGGTCTTCTCACCTATCATGCCCCAGGACAGGTGACAGGGTACGCCATTGTTGATCTTCGGCGCCATGGCATCACAGCACGCTGTTGGGTGAGATTATTGGAGGAGAGCGTCATCCGCACGTGCGGGGCATGGGGCGTCAGGACAGGGCGGACAAATGATCCTGGGGTCTGGGCGCTCAGCTCTGGAGGAGAATCCGAGCAGACAGGACCGACACGCGAGCCAGAGGCCAGCGACCGCAAAATCTGCGCCATCGGCGTTCAGGTCTCGCGCGGTGTTACTTCTCATGGGATTGGGTTGAATGTGTATGACGCACCGCTGGGGCCTCTGCCGTCATCATCTCCCACGCAACGGCAAATGAATGATTTCACATTCACACCAGGTCAACTCTGCTCACCGTCTTATGACCCCCGAACTAGGGGCTATTTATCGTGGGGCTTCAGCCGCATTGTGGCCTGCGGTCTAGAAGGCAAGAGCGTCACTTGGTTGACGAGGGAGATGAAGCACCCAGGTCCAGCACAGACAATATCACCGTGTTCGACCCAGCCATCTTCTCGACCGACTGAAGAAGCCGTCTCAACCATCCTTGCCCGCGAGATCATGAATGGCCTAAACACCATGAAAGGCGTGGACAAAGAGGCCGTGGAGGGAATATACAGGATTCAGGAGGGTGATATACTGACATGATCGACTGCCAGTGAGCCCAGGCTTGGAGAACCTATGCCGACTATGCCCGCCACACCCAACACTCGGGACGAGGACCCTTTCGCATGACTGCAACGCACGTATTTTGTGATGGGGTAGTGGCGATGGCGGAGTGAAAGCGCCGCGGATCTATGACCCAGCGCCGCGAGTCAGGTCGACCTCAACTTTGCCTCGGAAGGGAGGAACGGAGCGGCGACTTGATGTCTTCGAATGGAAGCCACTCGACGGACAAGCAGGATCGGTATATTGTGGCTAGAAGATGAGTCTCCTCGCAGTAAAGTCATGACCAGCACCTCGCTGTACTTTCAGTTCGTGGCATTTAACACGGTTTCGCGACATCGTCTTCACCTCCACCTTGACCTTGGTAGCATGGCAGGAGACACAGTACGGGCGACATCCTATCTCTCTCTTCGTTTCCTGAGTATATCGTGCTCGAAAGCGTACTCGTCGAAGCCGAGCTTCTCAGTATCCCATTAGGCTTAACTCTGCCACGGGAACCGAATCCCTCCAGATACGAAGATAATTGTCTTGAAAGCCGGCCAGCCTGTGTCCCCTCGAATAGCAAGCCAAATTACATACATACAGACTGTTCCCTTATGTCTCCAATGCGACGTATACAACTATCCCACGGCGTCAAACCGTCCGGGGCCGACCGACCGACACATGACCCATCGCGACGTGTCAAGCGGCAGGCAACTACCATCTCCTCCCTCCGAACAAGATCATCTCAGCGTCTCATATGAACGGGGAGGGAATCGGTGTCTCCGCAGCAAGGCTGCACCCCAGGACAAGTACGAGTAAGTCGTCGAGTCCGTCGGTCAATCAATCGGTCAGTGCAGCCAGCCAGCCAGCCGGCTCATTATGTACTCGTACGAGTAGGAGAACTGACTGGCCGCCCGCGCTGGAGACGAGATCTTCGGGATATTGGCGCGCCCAGCACCGGCACCTGCACTTGCATGGGGCACAATAGGCCAGATGCAGATGGGGATGGGACAGATGAGAGTAGATGGGAGTCGCGGATGGGGGGCCCACGCCGGAGAGGAAGGCGGAGATGATCTTGTTCCCCTCTTAAGGGATTATTTGCCCTTGGCCCCCGGGTTACACGGCACTGCGCGAGTAATGTTATCCAAAGATCGATCGCGTTTGTCCCCTGTCAGACTACACAGCACGAGTCAGAATGATGACCCAAAACCCGGACCTTGGACCTCGGCCCCTCCCTTCGGGTAAGATGGAAGATGAGACATGGTCAGCGCCGGACTCGCGCACTAATACTCGGTACTACTCCTGACTGGGTCCAGAGGGCGGGAGAAGGAAAAGAAATCGGCAGCCCCCAAAAATGAAAGCGGCAATACCGAGTACTGTACTGTACATTTATCATGCGGGCAACGTCAGTGAGCGTTACGGGGTGAGTCATTGACGGCAAATGAAATGGCGCCATCTCCCCCTCATGAAGACGTATATGTAGATGTAGATGTAGATGACACGGAGCACGGTAGCTGTCTGAAACTAAGAGTGGTCGGAATAGGAAGATGCTAGGGTTGAATCTTTGTCGCATTACTGGCATGGGCTGGCTAACTAGGTCTGGAAGAACCACCTCAAATGAGTCTTCTCATCATCTCCTTGAATGAGTCTTCTCACGTCTCCTTTCGATCCCAGCCTCGAACTATTCCGGCAAGCTTGCAAACTGCATCCAGCACCCGTGCCGTGCGCCTCTGGACGTGATCTGTACTGGCTGTTTTGTTTCAAGAAGAATCCAAGTCTTGGACCAACCCCGGCCGGAAAACGGAGGAAATGAGGAATGTCTGCCCGTAACGCCAGCTCTATTGCTATCGTCTCGTAGAAAAGTATTTTTACATCAGTAACGACTGGTAGGCAACCCCCGGTGCCATATGCAGTAACGACTGGCGGGCAACTCCTTGTGCCATATGCAGTAAAGACCGGCCGATTGATCAAGTACCCCTGACCATGCTTTCTTTGCGCCCTGTGAATCGCTAGGACCGTCCCGTTGCGCCGAAGATATGGCTGTTCGCGGAAAGGGAAAACAAACGGAAAATGTGTTCTGGGAGTCGGATTGCCACCGTCCGTTCCGGAGCGCAGATATTGGCACAGCGTCATGTCGGTCAGATCGTGAAGGGTATTGTTAGTCATTGCTCTGTCGAACGTGAGGTCGAAGAGCAAGTCGGAGTGTCGGGGGTGTCATCGTCATCAAACATCTTCCCTTGCTGGGAGGAGCGCTGGACTCAAGGCATCTGGACCTGTGGGCCATCACAAGCAGAGGCACTCAGCAGCATTGGCGCTGTCAGAGTCAATCACGCTTGCTGTGCTCCTCCTCGGGGCTCCATATCACGGGCTGAAAGTTGGAGTTCGAGAAGTGAGCCGGACTCAGAGCGGCACTAGAACAATTAGCTTTGTCGATGACACCCAGAATAGTCAGAGCCAAAAGGAAGCTGTGTTCACATGCAGAAGTCGATCGCAGTCTCTCAACGACCAAGTAACAACTTACCTGCCAAATGTTGCAGGATCCAGAGGTATGCTCTTGTTCTTCTCGATGCTGTATTGGAAGCAATTCTCATTGTACCTGATTTGAGGTTCAGTTGACTTGGGTAAGGCGATTGCTTTGTTGTTTGTCGCCGAAGTTGGTGTTACTGGCGACGGCGGTTGAGGAGACTGAGGCGAAGGCGAAATTTGTGGGGTTAAATGCGTGTTGGACGAAGAGTAGCCCTGATGTGGCAGTGATTGTGTCCGGACCGGTGGCGGCGGATGTTGCGGTATCGTCGCATGAAAGACGGTTTGTGGTATCTCTGGGAAGTAGGAGTTCTGCGGCGTGTTTCTTTGCGCATACACCAACGGCGGCTGAGGCTGGTAGGCAGACGAATAGGTATGATTATTCGGGTAGGACATCGAAGTGACAGGTACCGTTTGGGCCGCATTCGGAAACAAATACGACAACTCGCCCAGGATTTCAGGATCCCCTGATCTGAATACTCCTTCCCGTGGAGCTGGTACGTATTGAGGAACGTCCGTTTGCAGGTAGACCTGCAACGGCTGCGGATGAAGCGCAGAAACATGATCGTCTTTGTAGATGATATCGTAATGGCCACTGAAACAATAGTTAGCACTTAGTCTACAGACCAAAGTAAGGTCGGGCAACGTACGGCCGATATATCAACCGAACAGTTGGCCATCCCTTGGCGTTGTCAACAAATTGGTACGCCGTGACTTCGTCGCCTGTGCTTCTGTCAAGGTAGGAGACCTCGACGGCAATATAGGCTGGCGCAATGACTGCATCGGTGAGGGCTTGCAGACCGACATGGTCGATTTCTTGGTTTGAAGGGTCAATTCTCGTAAGACGGTACTGCTGTACTGACATTTCGAGGAATGCTTCATAGCGGTCTGGATGAAGTTCCATGAAGGCGCTCGTCATCATCTGAACAATGTCAGTGGCAAACTTGCGTCAGCGGGACAAACCAACCTTGAAGTGGTAGACGATAGAGTTTGAGATGTTTTCGTCGTTCAAGGACTGCAGCAGGACGGCTTCGTTGGTATCTCCACGCTCCGTAGCCGATTTGATAGCGCCAAACAGCTCCCAGGTATAGTCAAACATGTCAATGATGATGTCGTAGTCGATGCCGGCAGCGCGCATAGTCTGCTCGTGGCTCCGGAGCCGGACTTCTTCTTGGGCGACGAGGCTGAAATCTCTAGATTTGAGGAGGATTTCGAAATAGCCAAATACGGCGCCTGGAGAAATTAGTCTGGCCGCCTCTCAAAAACGAACAGATTCGTCTCCTACCACGCCAGCCACATTGGCCGTCACCTTTGATCTGCCGATAGGCGGAATGAGTCGCTTCCAGCGCCTGCTAATCATGAGCGACACGGGGTGATGAGGGTGAAGGGTGATCAATTACCTTCGTTTTGGCCACATAGGTTGGGTCGGCTTGGGAGTATTCAGTCACAAGCTCCGACAGGGGCTTCCTGCTCCCTATCAGCGGTCCCTGCAATATTCTCAGCCCGCTGTACGCTTGACTTGACCCATAGACATACTGGTAAGCTTGGTTGGTAACGATCGGAGAGTTGCTGGAACTGCTCCATTTCATCCACATCCGGAGTCGCCATTATGCGATCCGACGTTGGCGGCGTAGGATAGCCGTAGTGGTGGTGGTATGAATTGAAAATCTGGTTTGCGGGAAAATAATTGTATGAGATGGGATGTTGCCTGCCAGGTTGGAGCTGCCCAGGAGGACCCAACGTCCGCCTACGGGGCGGGGAATTGTAGAAATTGTGAAATGGCAATGGCTCTGAGCAATATGTCATCTCCTAGTGTTGAGTGGTGTGTTGCACAGCTTTCGCAGCTGGCAGACATTCAGGATCGCCGTGTCGACCTAGGAATTGTCTCTCCCTATAGGATTTTTTGTGTTGGCTTTCTAGAAAGCACCGTGGCGTTTCCGTGGAGAGCGCAATTGGCGACTTGGTGCTTCAATTCATGGTTGCGGGCAGGTGGCGACTGTTTGTGAAGCCGATCAGCTCGAGAAGGACCACGAGTGCTTGTTTCGAGACGACAAGGTTACCGAGAAAGCGAATGCGCAAGTTCGGCACTGAGGTGCAAGATAACGACGATGATTGTTTAACTGTTTGCGTGTCCGAGGCGAGAGAAAGGGATGGCAAATGGTTAAACGAGGGTTGGGGTCTTGGTTAGACTGGAACACCAATGCAGGCCTGTCTTCTAGCCCAGAGGCTACCCTGGTTCTTTGCGGAGTGGGTGTTGAGGAGACTAATGAGAAGTTGATCAGTCGACATCTGCTCAATCAGAGCCAATCGGGGATGTGTCTAGTCGTTGAGTCGAGGACTGGATACCGGTTCGGATAAGAGATGCCGCTGTCGTTGCTAGGTTCTCATTGACTTCGACGTGCGAGTGGTGGTTGACTGCACGGCAGACCGTGCGGTGAGGAGAACGGAATGTGATGAAAAGGCGGCAGTGGCGACCTCAGATCCGGACGGAAACCACCGGAGTGCGACAAATCAGGAAAAGGAAAGCTGTCGATGGTGGTGTCGAGATCCTGAGGTGAGAGGTGGGCGAGAGGTGGAGTGAAACTTGAGTTGAGGTGAAGGCGAGGTTGAAGTCAGATGTCATACATGCCTCGGTGGAGCATGGCACCCGGAGGCTAAGTTCCAGTATTACCCCTCCGAGGGGACAACAAAACAACTTGCAGCTGCCAAACGGGCACTAATGTTATGGGCGGACACAAAGACGCCGATCAGCGAACAGGTGTCCCACGGGCGTGCCCACATGGACGCCGCCTGTACGAATAGCTGCGAGTCTTCTACAGCAGCGACCGTCTCGATTACCTACCCAGAAGGTGTTTCTACTCGTAAGGGCCTAGCTTTGGCACATTGTCCAGACCCTTCCACTAGCCTGTAACACTTGGATCGCAATGTCTCTCAACATCCATCGGGCAACGCCCACTTTCTTTCCTGCTTCTCACTTATTGGAATCGGTGTCCAGCACTCAGAAAGCTTGTCTTTGCCGATGACAGCGTTGAGCCTGCTTCGGCAACCTATCACGAAGGGCAACCCCTGTTCCTGCCGGTAAACCCCAGTCACCGCTCTCTCGATGTTTGTCAAGACTGTCTCCCGGGGAATGAGCGAGGACATTTCCATTGCAGGTCCCCTAATCACCATCTTTCACCACTCGAGCCATAATATGCAATTCTAACTTTTGCATTTTGGAAGGTTGCAAGCCACTGAAGATCACGTCTGAAGTCTCTCGGGATACGGGATTCCCGCAAACGGCAGCGTTCCAACTGCCTCAAGAGGTTCAGAAGTCACCCAGTTCTCATACCAGACCATAAAATTGCCCCAATAAGATCTGCGGGGGGACCATCGGCGCTGGCGTTCTTTGCGGCTGCGGGCGAGAGCCAGGTCCCATGCGATCCGGCGCGAGAGCTCGGCCTGAAAAGTGACAAGTCCAGGCTAATTTTGCTGAATGAAGGAGCCCAAAACCCTCCACTTCCTCTCGATGGAACAAGAGAAAATGATACCACTTACCGCCCGCTGTCACTCTGCTTCGAGACCCTGGCCCTTGCTGACATGGATGGAGCCCCCTCAGCGATCCGAGCGTCCTTTCGATAGACTTGCGCTTCCTATTGGTGCCTGCGGATCGCGACTATGACAGAGACTCCACTACCTCGTAGTTCAACATGCGGCGATATATTTCCACTCGTATCCCAATCCCATTGGGCGGAGAGAGCCCCTGGACGGTTGCTATCCGTTGGCATTCCGCCATTTCTTAACCGACATTCAGCATTTTTCGCAAGCCCCAGACGCCCCGGTTTCTCCAGCGCTTCCACCACAATTGAGGGTCTGAGGGAATGGGAGCATGCAAGCAATTGTGTTTGTGTGCTTCGATGGACGGCCCCAGACGGCCACCTAAGATGTGAGGTGCTGGAAAGGCGCGCTGACAATCCTGGCTTGCTGTGCTTTGCGATACCCGCATCACAAGCGACTCGGTTCCCACCAATCTAAAATTATGCCACCTAGGAATTGCAATCCCATTCGGCTGACGCACCTTGACCATCGGCACTTGTAGGCAATTTCGGTCACACGGTTCGACACACACAGACTATCGCCAGAGCGAGGCCAGCACAGATTCCTTGCGCCCCCGCTGTCGCTCACCCGGGCGCGACCCAGAAGGCGCTTCACCTCCCGAGCGGCAAATCCTTCCAGCACCAGGGGCGGCGACTCCGGGGAGCGGTAGGAGACGCACGAAACCAACTACCAGCGCTCCACAAACAGTATGCAGCTACCTTAGGGCATGCAAAATGGCAGTAAAATTACTGGTCCATTGTCGGTTGAGGCTGCTCGTACCCCTCCATAAAAGCCCGACGTGGCTGCACCGCAACCCGAAATGTGATATCAGATTTCTTGGGAGCAAAGACATCGCACACGATCGAGATCTGTCTCTTCTGACCCAATCACGGGGCTCAAGTTTCCTTTTCTGGCAACAGACGAGCTCCGGATGCTCCACTTCGCGAACCAATTGTGACCTGTTGATGGTACGCTCCATGCCAGGGGCGAGAGCCATCGCGCATCAAGTCGTCGTTGAATTTGAAATTCCCGAACAGGCTGGGGTACGTAGAAGGGAAGAAGTGCATTCCTGGTGAGACTAAAACAGACAGGCACAAGACTTCCTTTTCTCGTTCTACAACATCGCCTTGTGGTAAGACTCCCCGGCTGCCCGTCTATCAGCGCGGCTGTGGCCGCTGTCGACGCTGTGACAGGCCATGGCGGCATGCAAGTCCCCCTCGGAATGCTGGTAACCGTCCTCGGGCTCTTGGGATTGAACGCGTCCTGTTCGTATTTGCAACCTGTCCATCCCCTGCCTGTATGCGACCTTCAGAACGAGCAACTCATCTCCTTTCGTTTCATTTGCTCCTGACCGTCCAACTATCATTTTCAGACGGCTGAACCTCTGTACCGGATCTGTGTTCTCGCTTCTCTTGCCCCGGGGCCTGGTTCCCCTGCCTTATTCTGAGAGGATCAGACCACGCTTGCATCTTCTGTCAGCCTTTCCCAGACAATGCCATCTCTCATGCCAGCATCTGCTGCATCGACGGCCATGCTAACTGAATGGCTCTGGAGATGCATGCATAGAGCGAATGTGAGATGTTCAGATGGTGCTCATGCAAGTCAAGGAGGCAGGGGTACGTCGCATACGCCAGTCGTATGGCATCCGCACTTTATTCCAGACTGCGTTTGATTTTGTGTCAAACCTCGCCTTTTCATATCGGAGCGATTAGCTTGCCACCACCTCGACCGCGTGCAACACCCCGACGTCCAGGTCCCCGACTTGGTATTGGACCAGCAGACTCGAATCCCATCGGGAAGTTCAAACCCTGAAACCCAGCGCCTCCCTGAGTGTCTTCGAGCTTGAAACCGTCGCCTTCGTTAAGCACTGTGGTCCACAGGTTCTCCACAGCAGAGGTCCAGTCGCGTAGTCGGTTCAGATGATCCTTGTCACTCCCCCGGGAGTCCTCAACCTCCACAGTGCCATTTTCTTGATTGATCTTCGCCTGCAGTTTCTTGTCCACGATCAAGACACCCAGGATGTCTTGAACTTCGCTGACCGGGATTTTGATGCGCTCTGCAATAAATTGCAAGGTGAAGCGGGTGTACGGGGCAATGAGCGTCAAGATGGCTTTGGTGCGCATGTTGCGGCTGACTTCGTCGATGTTCTCGGCTATGAACGGATCTGCCAGTAGATCCTGGTTTTCCTTGAGGATGGATTCATAGCGGAAAATGTCATCCCGTTGGTAGGCGTCGACCAGGTCTGTCATGGCTGATATCCGGGGGTCGTTCTTGTACGGTTTGGTCTCTTGTGAATCGAAGGGGTTGATGGTCGATTTCATTAGCATCGTTGTCAAGACTAGATATTTCAGAACTTGGATCCGCTGCATGGAACCCGCTTCGTCGTAGTTCTTGAAGGATTCGAAAAAGTCGCTCTGTGCCTCCTTCCAGTTTTCCTCGCTCATGTGCATTTTGCCGCCACATTCTCGGATGATACCTTGCACTTTTGGATGAGGGACCGCTGAGCGCACTGTGAGCGCTTTCTGGTATAGGGACTTCAGTCGCTTATTGTTCTTCATCTCTGCATACATTTGGATCTCCAAAGCGTAGGCTTCGAGTGAGTACGTGCCTTTGCCGGGGTCGTCTGTTCCGTCTTCCTTCTGGCATGCCTGGTGGATCTCCCGCACCTTGTTAGTGAGCTGATTATAATCCTTCTTGTCGAGGTACAGTTTTGCTAGCTTGAGGTTCGTCTTGAGCGCCAATCTCTCGTTGTTTGTGGCTTGAAATGTGGACAATGTAAGGCTGTAGAACTCCTCCATGGATTTGTACGCTGTCGAATCTGTCGCCGAAGCGTCGGCTTGCTGGCCCGTCACCTTCTCAATGTAGTCCAACATATTATTGATGCTCTTCTCGGAGTAATTCCTAGTCACCGCACTCTTGACGTATGTGAGTAGCTCCTTGTAATGTTGAACTGCATCATCATATCTTCCCAATGCAAACTCCAGTTTGATCGCCTGCTTGAGGCCCTTGAAACCCCAGTCGCCTTTTTCGTCTTCGAGAGCGGGCACGCCGAGGAACTCGTCGATAGCTTCTTGCGGGGATTCGACCTTTAGTTGTTTGGCGTTGTAGTATTTATTTTCGATATCAACGGAGGCGTCCTGGGGGTGATGTCAGAAAAATTCGAGAATCATTTGAAAATCGTAGGAATGGACAATTCTCGGGGAGCCCTTACACCTGCGTCGACATCATCATCGTCTTCATATTCGAAGTCGTATCTGAGAAGAGTTCGTGTCAGATCTCCTCGGTTCACGGCGCAGGGAGTACGGCCTTACTGCTCCGGGTCGGACTCCTGCATGAAATCATCGTCGTCCGACATTGTGAGGACTGATAAAATGATCGTAGGATCAAGAGGATGAGAAGCGGAATGAAAACAGGCAAGCGCCCCGCGAGAGAGCAGCGTTTTGTGGTTTGCGCAGTAGGTAGACAGATAAAGGCTGCGATCTAGAGCGTGCAAAAGGTTAAAACTAAAATCCTAATTGTTATCGCGACGGACAAGTGACAAACAGGCAGTGTTTGTGTTTGACCTGCGTACCTGGTGAATTGGATCGATTGCGGAGTGACGCCGAGTTGCAGCCTTCACCCCCAAAATGCGGAGGTCAAGTTTTTGCCATGGTACATAGATGATTCGATTTCAGTATCTTCTCACTCTTCACTCTTCACCCCCAACTCTTCACTCTCCCATTTCCAACGGCTTTCAGGGTGGTGTTCGCCAGACACGTGACGCTTATTGTATTCTCGCGCCATAGCCCTCCCTTCTCCATTTCGTCGAATGGTCCTTTGCCGTCAACATGGGTGGCGATCTCAACCTCAAAAAATCATGGCACCCCGTGCTCATGAGCAACCAGAAGAAGGTATGGGAGGAAGAAAAGAAAGCGCTAGAAGAGCGCAAGAAGGTCGATCAGATCATGAAAGAGCGTGCCGAAGAACGAGCAATCCAGGAACTTGAGAATCTACAAGAGGCCGCTGGCGGAAGCAAGAGACTATCCCGCGTTGACTGGATGTACAACGGACCTTCGAGCGGCCAGGCTGGTACTACCGAGGAAATGGAAGGGTATTTGCTGGGTAAGAGGCGGATAGACGGTCTAATCAAAGGCTCCGAGAATCAGAAGCTGGAAAAGTCGGCCACAGAGGAGTCCTTCATGGCGCTGCAGCATGCAAATACTGCTCGAGACACGGCTGCAAAGATCAGAGAAGACCCGATGTTAGCGATCAAAAAACAAGAGCAGGCGGCCTACGAAGCTATGATGAATGATCCGATCAAGCGCAAACTGCTGTTGAAGGCCGCCGGCAGAGAAGACGACGGTCGCGAAAGGGAACACAAGCGGAGAAAACACCATCACCATCACCATCATAGGCATCGTGACGACCGCGACAGATCTGAGAGAACACGGTCAAATCGAGATGACGACGACGAGAGGCATGGGAGAAGCAGGCAACGCCGACAGAGATCGTACACTCGCTCGGAATCACGGTCCCGGTCACCCCGTCGAAGGTTAGAAAAGCCACGCTCGCGCTCTCCCTTCCGAAGAAGGCGTTCGGCTTCTCCAGCAGAGAGGCGTCGACCAAGATCTCGATCCCGATCGTACTCTCCGCCTCGACGGAACGGCCACAACAACAGTGTCCGAAAGATGCAGAGCTGGCATTCGTCAAGGCCCGAACGAGTTCGCTCTCGAAGTCCACGTCGTAATGATCGGGCCGAGAATGGCGACGCCGGTGACAGAGCAGCAAGACTGGCAGCCATGCAGCAGGATGCTTCGGAGCTCCAGCACGAGCGAGAGCGGAGGCTGGCTGACATCGCAGAGCGAGAGAGAGCCGACCGAGAGCGAGATGATGCTGCTCGGGCGAAGAACGCGAAGCACGGCGGCCGTGCGGATTTCGTCAACAGTTTCCACAAGAAGGCTGGAGATTTGACTCTAGGGGAGCGCATTGGCCGGAATGGCACGTCGCGAAGAGACGATGATGAGTGATGCGATCTTGTCGATTGTATCGTCAACTCGTGTAATGGCCAGATGTGCATCTGCTCTTCCGGCTTTTCAAAGCTTCTAGGGTCAATCCCCCGCTGAAGATGCCTGGCTTCGGACCGGAGGCGCTGGTACAGTCCTGGGACGTACAATAACATTTTTGACGATGGCAGCTCTTATCGACGCCCTAGAAATGAATTATGTAAGGCGCTACAAATCAACCCGTGACCTTGCCCTCCCCGTTGTCTACACGATCGATGATTCTCATCGCGTCATGCTCCGAAACGCTGGGACTGCCCATCTGAACGTCGAGATGAGCCATCTGCGGCTGCAGCAACGGCCGGCGACGTACGCTCGGAGTTACCAGCTAAAGGAAACTGCCTTCCTCTTGCAGGTTGCGGTGGGTCCTTTGTTGTCTCTGCTCACGAGATCGCTTGCAGCTTTTACTACACTGTGAGTCCATTGCAAAATCCGGTTTGTGGGGTTTAGAAGGCGTGACATCTATGGAAGGTCTGCTCCTGGAACGACCTGGTGCGGATGAATAGCCGCAAGGTGCTGCTCGGCTAACGATGCAGAAATGATCAGCATTTGTTACAATACCTTCCAAGCTATATCGCGGCCAGATCGATGAACGTTTAGCGGTCTCGAGATTTGCTGTCAGAGACACTATTGCCACCAAAGGCTTAACGACCGGGTTTGGCAACCGGGCCTAGACCGACACATAACCTCCAGAATGAAGACATCCTCGCTGCTACCGACTTCTTCGCCAAAATCAGCGTCTTCACTTGCGTCGGGCCATACACTGTCAGTCGAGCGATGCCTCCGCCGGGCGTTGCAGAAAAGCGCTGATACAATCTTCTTTCTCCTACTCGAGCTGCTCAAACCGACATTCCCGACCTTCATCATTATGGCCACCGTCGGCGGTTTCGGCAATCTCAGTCGACCCGAAGAGGTGGTCCGAAGCAGAGAAGCAAATCAGCGCCACGAAGCCCATTTCAACTGCATGAGGAGGGCTTTTCGTGGTGGCACAATCACTTAGAGTCGGGGGAACTGGACTACTTTCCCCTTGCTATAATGTTATGAAAGGCATCTTGGATGTTGGGCCAACAGCGGCGCAGCCCGCTCCCCTTTCTTTTCTGTCCTCTTTCGAACTACAATCAACAGCGGACGTGGCCGGAGGAGTGGTTTGCTTCTTTCGCTCCTCGAAGACCTAGTCATGGCCCCCCAGTCGGGGCTGTTGAAGGCTCATCAGCATCCCTTGACTCCCGGTTCTGCATGACCACGGGGTAGCTCGTGTATGGTGGAGCCGAGACCCGTCGATCGCAACCGAGACGCCTCGTCGTTCTGCCTCTTCCTCCTCTCACGCTCTTCGCTCGCCCTGAGCGCTCTTTCGCGACTCCGGAGGTGGCGATCGATCTTGTCCCGGTCCACGACTCGCTGGTGAAGCATTCGTTGAGGCGGTCGGAGCCCCCGGGCCAAATAGACGGAATCTTCGTCGGCGATCTGCTCCTTCTCCCCGGCCTTGAGGTTGCGGCCTATATCCCACTGCCGGATCCGGAGCTTGTAGCTGTGGATCTCTGCGTGGAAGGCATCCTCGTGGGCGAGGATTTCTTGGATGTCTTCGAGCCGAAGTCGCGGCTGGGTCTGCAGATAGAGACGCGTAAACTTGGGTCGGATCGCTGCCCATGCGTCTGAGGTGGGACCTTTTCCTCTCGATCGGGTGGGGAGAGGCAGTACATTGTCACGGTTCATCTCGGGAAGTACGGAGTAGCGAAGCAGTTATTTTATATCCGATGGATGGGGTGGACGGGGGTGGCGCACTGCTTGACACGGCATGTGCAGTGTAAGTAAGAGGTCTACTTACTACGGTCAACCTGCGGATGAGTCGTCGTATAAATATTGCAAATTGGGCCCTGATATGCTAGGCAATAATGCTGGATTGGACGGTGGAGGGTCGGGGCTGTACAGTACGTTGGTACTACTGTAGCCGCCACCACAAAAGTTGTTATCCAGAACCTAGGCCTGCTACAAAAGTTGTTATCCAGAACCTAGGCCCGCTCCAAAAGTTGTTATGTACCTCGTGTTGGTGACGCGGGCATAACGTGTGGTGTGGACCAACCAGGACTCCACCCGTAGGATGTCTTCCAATAATTATCATCCAGTCGCAGCAACTACATCTGCACAAGCAAAAGAGCCAATTGTTGGCGGCACACAAAAGTCCCTGGACGGCTCATTTGCGGAGGATGTGGCAGCGAACGACGTGGCATGAGTCCTGTACGTGGTACTGTACTGTACAGTATCAGGGCAAAGCGGGAATAGTAATCTCATAGTACTACGGAGTACTTGGTATGTACCTCGTCCAGAGGTGACGATTGGGCCGAGAGCCATACGGAGTATTCCAGCAGCACATCAGGCGCTTGAGTCAATTCCGTGTGTATCATGATCTAGGTACAGCAGATTCATGTTGTGGAGGGCATCGTCGCAATCAGCATCACAATCATGGAGCCCGCCACCTCCTCGTAGATGGACACTTACTAGAAGCCCTGGTTCGGTTCGGTTCCGGTCGGTTTGCATCGACCGTTTTGTTTGTCCGAACCGCCAACGTGTCAATCTCGTTCTCCCATCTCTCATGCTGGTGCACAGCGGGTGTGGTGGTGGTAGCGAGGATGGAACCATAAGGAGACATGTGCATGAATCCATAGCATAGCCTTGCCGTGAAATTCAGGAGTCAGATTGATGTACTGTGTATCATGGTTGTCAGATACTGTAACAGTACATAACATAGGTCGAACCCAAGATGTTGTACTCCGTACATGTTTCGAAAGGATGGCACATATGTATGTGACCGCCTTGCTCCCCCCTTTGTACTCCGTGTAAATGCAATGCCTTAGTACTTCGTCCAAGCACGTATATATCCAAGACAACAGGCCGCAATCAGTAAGGATTCCACTCTAGCCGCCTTTCCAACAGATACGACTCGACGGGCAAGCCTCTCCAGACACTGGACCCGTTGACGACCTTGAAAAACTCGGGTTCGAAGCTGACTTTGGCCCATCCGTGGATGACCTTCCTCCAGTAACACGCTTCGGCCGCGGGGGTGAGATACTGCTCGCGGAAGGTCTTGACGCTGTTGGCGGCGATGCGTTCGGCCTCGGCGTCGTGCGCCTCCAGCCAAGCGATCTTTTGCTCGAGGTCGTCGAAGCTGCGGTCGACCTGGAGATAGTTCTGCTGGGGCCCGCTGGCGCGCATCAGCGGGTGGTGGTGCTGGATCCAATCCATGGTGTGGGCCACGACCACGGACCGGCACGCCTGCAGGTACTTGAGGCGGCCGGAGTAGGAGTTGCCTTCGGTGTGCGCGAGGTATTTGTACTGGCAGTGCTGGGCCATGGATTTCAGGTCGTTGGCCATCGACTCCTTGTTGTGCCAGTCCAGGGCCTTGACGTCTGCCCACGGCTTGTCCGCCGTGACCTGGATGAACTTCTCGCGCAGCTGCAGGCCCATGGTCGCGCCGCGCCACAGGATCTTGCGCACCTTCTGCGACCACGTCCACCCGTCGTACTCCTCGGTCAGCGCCGCCTTCATCTGCACCTCGCGCATCGAGCCGACCTTGGTCTCGGGCCACGACCAGTACCCGAAGTCGGGGATCAGCCAGATGTGTGTGTCTTCGGCGCGGCGCGCATACCCCCACAGGGGGACCGACGGGATGCGGTCGTCGGTGTTGAACGCGAATTCGATGTTCGGGAGCGGTTCGGGCGACGTGAGGATCGCGCGGTGCAGGGCGTGCAGCGTTGCAATCTCGCGCGAGTATATGCCTCCTGCCTTGTCGATGATATATAACTGCGGCGCACCGGGACGGGGTCAGTAAACAGGATACCCAGTACACCTTCGAACGGGGAACGTGAGTCAAGTCCATTACATACTTGTTGGTTGTAGATCATGGCACGCACGTAGCCATTCTGCTTGGGCATGGCATCGATCTCCTCGACCGTGATGGGCGTATGCATCCTCTCATCCACCGGCCGGTCCACCTCTTCAAACAAGCCGGGGAAGGCTTGGTCGCATTGTTGCGAATCCAGCATCAGATTCTCTGCGTCGCGCTGGTAGTTCCAGGTCCCGTCGAAGCCCCTCTTGCGCCCGTACGCCCCATAGTCGCTGTGCAATAAGGGTGCCGATGAGCTATAGGCCGACCTGTACCAGGCGAACAATGTAAATGTGAACAGGATGGAAACGAGGAGGATCGAGGTGCGACGGTTGAGGGTGGCCAAGAAGGGCTCGACGGTTCGCTCGTACAAGCCCTTCCTCGAGGAGGGCATTCTGATCATCTCGCCCGGTGGGTGTATATATGTATATCCTGTGCTGCTGGCATGACTTTGCGGCCCAGTCCGTACATGTCACGAAGATGGCCGCTCTCGATCGTCGCAGACGGTGTGGAAATTCCCCTGCGAAGTGCAAGGCGCGACTTGCTGCGGGCCGGTAACGTTGCGGTGCAAGGCACAACTCAACTTCAGGGGCCGCAGTCTAACTGCGGTAGTGCTAGGACAGCATCTAGTTAAAAGTCGAAGAGTCCTATTCATCCTAATACGCCCTCTTCCAAGGAACATCTTGACTCTGACCAAAGTAATTCGCGACGGCAGCTGTTGGGATCTAGGCCTGATGATTACTGCCATGATAGAGTACCTTGGTAGGTATTCTATGGTATGCTTCAGCTTCAGTCTGAAAATCTGGTTTCAGGTTATTGCATTGACACCTCTGTGTCCCTGTCTGTGATGTGTCTGCAGTTCCAGTGTCTTCGTACAACTCATCCACTCCTTCCTATGAATGCCCAACGATAGCCTTCGGCTTGTACGGCTCCTCCAGATGCTTCATCTCCTCGGCAGTGAGCATCTTGCCCTTGACCGCGACGGCCTCTTCCAACCTTGCGAGATTGCTGAATCCGACGATGGGAATGGTGTTCTTCTGGATGATCCACGCCAGCGCCACCTGGCTCATCTTCCAGCCCTTCTTGGCCGCCAGGTCCTGCACGCGCTTGATGATCTCCCTGTCCTCGGGGTTCAGGCCGCCGAACATAGGGTTCCCTTTCATGGACTCCTCTCGGGTGGTGGCGTCGCTGCCGAGCGGACGGGCCAGCAAACCGCGGTACAGAGGCGCCCAGGGGATGAGGCCCACGCCGGTCTCGTGGCAGTAAGGGTTCATCTCGCGCTCCTCTTCACGGTAGCAGAGCGAGTAGTGGTTCTGCATCGAGACAAACTTTGTCCAGTTGTGCTTCTCGGCGGCGTGTTGCAATTTGGCGAACTCGTACGCCCACATAGAGCTGGCGCCTATGTGACAAAAGAAGGAAAGCATCACGTTAGCGTTGGGTTCATACACGTGCCCGTGTCAGGGAGTGGAGGAGGGAATATAGGGGGTGCATCATAGTGAAATGAGTGGGAGTCAGCAAGGGGGGCCAAGCCAAACGTACCGATATATCTGACCTTCCCGCTCTGGACAAGATCATGAAGCGCCTTCATTGTCTCCTCCACCGGCACGGTCTTGTCAAACCGATGGATCTGCAACAGGTCAAGGTAACTCGTGCCCAACCTCTCCAGACTCGCGTCTACGGCGTTGAAGATGGCGGCCCTCGACAACCCACCCTGGTTGACGTAGTCCTTGCTCTGGCGAATCTGCTCGGGGTATTTGATGTGTACCACGCCTGGCTCCTCGCCGACAGTGCCGTAGCACTTTGAGAGCAGCACGAGTTTGTGGCGGGGGATGTTGTGTTTCTTAATCACCCGACCAATCATCCGTTCCGACTCTCCGTTCGAGTAGACGTTGGCCGTGTCCCAGGTGTTGAGCCCGCGGTCGTAGGCGCCTTTGAGGAGTTTGTCAACTTCGGCTTCGTCGTCGATGACCCAGGGTTGCCAGTCTTTGTGGCCTGTTTGAGAGAAGTGGTTAGCAATGCCCGTTGTCTATGGAGGGAAGTTGGAAGTGATCAGCCAAGACAGAGTGATCCTCGACATTTACGCCCCTGGCACACTGAGACTCCTGATGAGCTCTCAACACCGGTAACACGACAAGCTTACCAAAGGACATGGCTCCCAGGATGGGGATCGACACTCTCAAGCCCGAAGCTCCCAGTTGGACATAGGACACTTTCGTGTTCTCCAAGCTCTCAGCGAGCGATCTGGGCATGCCGGCGTCACCCATCTTTGCGTCTTGTGTCGTTTGGTATCGGGGTCACGTCAAAAAACTAAACGGGCACGAGGATCGATTTGCAACGGGAGTCAGGGAGTCAGGACGTCAGGTAATACTTGGCCTTCTTTTTTACAAATTTTTGAGGACACCGCTTCCATTATATACCTGGCTTCTCACGGTGAGGAAGGCCGGCACATTTCTGGGTAAATTGTGGGAAAGGTCGGCTCTCGTCCCGTCGTCACCTTTGCCGTGTGAGGCAGCTGGTTTTTGTGCTGATAATCGCGTGCAATGGATGTGTTCCCCGCACCCATGAGAAAGAAAGACCCCTGTTGCCCCTCCTCGTGGTCTCGCCAACCATCCAGATGGCAGAAGTCGTTTGTCCCGTTGGAGAAAGGTGCAGGGGTAGCAGGGGGAGGTGACAAAGCTTGACGAAGTTGAGGCAGCTCTGATTGATCCATGAGTCGGCAATAGCGGAGTTATCTGAGGGTAAAATCCAGGACGGGTCGATGGTGGTTGTTGCCATCGAGCCATGTTCTGAGTGGTCGGGGAGTGCATGGTCCATCACAGAAGGGTGGCCGGATACTTTCCGTGAGACTTCAGACATGAGGTTTGTAGCACTGGGCGTAGAACGGTTCCAAAGGTGAACAGTCAACACGCTGAATCGTGAGAGTCTTCATACCACAGAGGACCCCGGGCTCGGGAGCTACTAATACTACAGGTATATAGAGATAGCCGAAACGCCAAGTTTCCAAAGAGGAGCCCTCAAACCATCATGAGTATATACGGATATACCGAGAAACACCACGCAATGCCATGTTATTGTGCAGCCGTGACCGATCCTTGGGGTGGTGGAAACAAGTTGTGCAGTATACGTCCAGCCTCGTTCTCAGTAATCACCGATGCCCGATTAAATCCATGGCGTCCTCTTCGTCATCATCATCCTCCTCCATCATCTCGTCCGGGTCACTCTCTGACTCGGAGCTGGAATCATCTTCATCAGCCTCACCTTGTCGAGGTGAGTTTGGACGACCCCAGAAATCGAGATCATCGTCGTCCTCCAGAGGGGTGGTGCCACGTCTAGGGGGCAGCGCCTCAGGCGTCCCTGATGATCGTGGTCCGGTTCCGAAATAACTGCCCACAACTGGTGACATGGAACGAGTCGACCGAGCAGTGGGTGAATGAGGTAGCAGCCAGGACGATCTGCTGACTGGCGTCCCTGATGTCGGCCTCGGCTCTGTGGCACGAGGTGCGGCCTCGCTGAATGCCCTCGCAATATCGACAGGCTGGGTCATATCATCTGTTGGTGTATGGCTCTGGCTGGCGGTAAGAGCTGCCTCACAGGTCCCGGCCTGCTGAGCCTGTTGCTGTTGTTCCTGAAGCTGAGGCGTTTCGTCTGCGCCTAGGAGCTCCAATTGAGCCGTATTGTACGATTCGCAGATGGTACATTTCAGCCCGAGCCAGTGGTAGCTAGTCACACTGCGGCTGTTGCAGTCATTGCAGAATATATAGGCTCGATTGTCCCGATATTCCTCGGGCATGGGCTGTTCTTCGATGTGTCTGTCGAGCCGCCGAAATTGACTCTCCATGTTTGCAATGCTCTTGGAGCATATGGGACACTTGTAGCTCGTGTTGCACCAATCGGCAAAGCATGCTTCGTGAATGCTATGGCCGCATCGCATGAACGCAACGGGCTTGTTTGAGGTGAACATGTATTCACCACAGATGGGGCAATCGCTCTTGGTGCTCCGTTCGATGCACTTATGAGTGCTTTCGGCCGCGATCGACATGCACGCGGCGCATGTCTTGCAGTGGAAGAAGTCCTTCCCCAGGCCTTCGCCAAGTCGACAGATACCGCAGTCGTCACAGTGATAGACCGACTTGTCCGGGTCGTTGTTCCACAACTTGCAGACGTGACAATAGTAATGTGCCGCTGGAACCTGGCACTTCTTGCACACTTGGCCCACCGCCTGTGGGGTATTGCAGAGCATGCAGAGCATATATTTGGTTTCTCGCCGGGGGAGAGTATGGTCCTCTCCCTCATCATGGCAGAGGCGACAGGTGTACCATCTTTCACAAGTGGTGCACTGCAGCTTGACGTTTCGCATGTAATGAACGCAGCCAAGCGCCGGTTGGGCCAACTCACCCGACGAATCCATGTCGTCAGGATGGGGTGGTGCGTATGTTGGCTGAAGATCGTCTTGAGTGAGACTCCAGTTGATTTCCTGACCGACTCCTGACATTGTCGAGATGGGTGAGTCTGGTCCGTGGGTTAGTTCGTGCGTTTTCAGGGAAGTGCCCTTTCCGGCATGCCCTTTCTGATACCGTTCCATCATCAAGCCGTGGACGAGACTTGACTTTTCTGCAGGGGTGCCCGGTCCTGACCAGATAGCACTGATCTTCTGTCTGAGAGGTCCCATGCCATCATCTTCTGGCAGGGTTCCTGAACCGTCCCTCCTCCGGCCGCCGACACTATCTCCTCCATTTTGTGCACCTGCTCCTCGTCTTAGCCTCGTTGGGTCCGCGTCGGGTGCGGCAACAGGATCAGACGTTCCGTGAGGCCTTGAGTGGTCTTCATGGACACGGGACTGATAGGATAATTCGTTTGCAGGATTCAGGGAGGTTTCACTGTCGTTTCGAAGGGTCTCGAGGCGGACGGGTCGCGGAGGATGGCCTGGCTCGGGTTCAAGTGCAGGGAAATCGACCGTGGGCGTCTCTTGCCGCAGTGTGGGTTGATCCGGCTCTCCTCTCAGGTCATCCATTGGCTCCAAGGGAGGAGAGGGAATCGAATCGAAGCTGTTGAGTTGGGCAGCCCATAGTTGGATGGTTCTGGTGATAGACTGGACCGTCGTCTCTCTGTTCTCGGCCGTCGGCTCGACAATAGGATCTTCCAGCGAAAGAGGGGGCGACGTGGCCCAGAAACGAGCGGGACTCCAGCGCTGCAGATCCGGGACGGTAGGGAGGAAACCGGGCGATTCTTCTGCGCTGGTGCTGAGTCGGGAGAATCGCCGTGCCTGGCGCAGAACAGGTTCAACAATGAACGAGGGGAGATATTCACTCATTGAAGCCAGGCAATAGGCATGCTAGAGATGGAGTTCGAGCGAATCGTGACAGGTAAAGAATCGCTCAAGACGAGAGGGACGGCAGGCGACACTACGGTTCGACAACCATGCCACGGGGAGGCAAGGAGAGTCACGAGAGTTTAAAGGAGAAACTGACGTCGTCGTGGCGGATCTGACATGTGAGATTCCCCGCTAAACCGCTAAACCGCCAAATCACTGAGACCCACGTGCTCTGGGGAATGACCGGCCATGCCAGCCTTGTATGTTCCTGACTTCGTACGCTAAGCCACGCAGCAGGAGTCGGAGGGAGAGGGAAGAGAAAGAGTACGGAGTAAGGTTTAGAAAGAAATAAAGAGATAGGAGTAGTTGATAACCTCTTGGTCCCGGTACTATTAAGTGAAGTAGTTTTAACTTATAGGGTGAGTAAGTAATAGGTACTTTCTTCTATAATACGTATAATCCAACACGAAGCATACACACAAAAATAATTAACATCTTCCAAGGTGACAAAAAGTAACCCAAGCTACCTTCTGATCAGGCTATACTCGAGGTGGCCACCTCGGTCTACTCCTCATCTCGCGTTCTGATGAACACCGATTTGACTTGTCAAGTAGGCAAACGAATGCGTTGGTTGTTGTCGCAGTGCGGTTCGGTTCGGATTCGCTGGATCGGTCGGTCGAGGTCGGATCGAAGGTGAGAATTCTGTCGAGGGTGAATGCCATCTGGCCCGATGCCAGTTTGTCACATCAAATGATGCCCTGAACACCCTGGGACTCGAACTCTCTCGCCTAACTGGGAGCTGCCTATCACTTTGTTGATTTGGACCGTCGCCGAAGTGATTTGACCTGAACTCGCCAGATTAGGGGTCTTGGTGATTTTGAACCGTTTTCCGTTGAACTGGAATATAAAGCCCGAATTTCTGGCTTATCATGTGACTACCGACTTTTTCTCGATACACCTTCAACCAAAGTGAATTGCCCTGGCCATAGGCACCCATTAAACCGCCCTCATAGGTTCTATCGTTGTGCATGCATGAGCACCTTCAGTGGCAGTTGTCCAGCTTCCAACTTTTCAGGGTTGGAATCGCCTCGGGGTTTTGCACGGGGGATGGGTTGGCGGTCCGCAGGATATATCGAATGCCCGTTCGCAGCGATTAGCAACCGATCATGCGCGCTCAGAGGTTTCAGGACCCTTCCCAAGTCTTCCGTCTCCCCTGCATGCCCAACTTCCACCGGCGTTTATTTATCGTCCTCTTTGGCACTGGCTTCCAACTCCTGCAAGACTTTTTCAATCTCTGATGGATGCGTTATCGACCAGACAGGCGAGTCAATCGATTTTGAGATAAGATTGCGCCCGACTTTGCCTGGGCCTACTCCGAGGTAGCGTCGGCACCCAGCTTGCTTGTCCAGGTATTTGATGGAGTCCCACCAAAGTACTGTGTCGACGGCTTGCCGCGCAAGATTGTTGACAAGATCTTCCTTCGAGCTGAAGGGCGTTGCGGTGACGTTGCAGATGCAGGGCACTCGTCCCGGGAACACCACCTTGTCCGGAGTCAACGCCTTCTTCATGAACTCGTACGCCGGCATCATGATGGGGCTGTGGAACGCCGAGCGCGACTTCAACTCGACAGCTCGAGGATCGTGTCCGCCGAACTCGCGAAGGTGCACAAGCATGTTTCGTATCCGCTGGAAGCTGCCGCTCAAGACTATCTGATTCTTCGAGTTGATGTTGGCGATCGCGACCTGCTCCACCGCCGGAAGCGCACTGGAATCGTCTTTGGTGCCCTCGGCACCATGGCCGAGGAATTCCTTGACAGCTGCAATCAACCCCGGCAGCTGTTGTGGCTCACAGACAAGGGCGATCATGCCGAATTCCTCCCCTGATTCCTCTTTGGCCTTCCTCGTGCATTCTCCCATGACTTCGCCGCGTTTTCGGACCAGATCAAGAGCATATGCATATTCCAGGTTGCCTGCAGCTACGAGAGCAGCATATTCACCTAGACTGTGGCCCAGGGTGACGTCGATCACTTGCTCGGTCTTGAAGCCAAACTCCTGCTCTAGGACTCTCAGAATCATGATGGACACGGCCATGATTGCTGGTTGGGCATTCTCCGTCTTGTCCAGGTGCAGAATAGGTCCTTCTTCAATCAAGGTGGACAGCTTGCATTTGAGTATGTCATCCATCTCTTCTAAGAACGGTTTGCACGTTCTGGGAAATGCTTCCACCCAGGGTCTGGTCATGCCTTTCCTCTGGACGCCATGACCGGGGAAGAAGAGGGCGGTTTGGAAAGTGGGCTCAGATGTCGTGGAATACATTCGAGAGCTTCTCAAAGTCCTAAGACTTCGTTTTACCCCGGAAAGGGCTATTCGTGGACAACGATCCATGATTGAGGGGTTGGTGGGTAGCTACTTAGAAACGATGCTCGCTGACGGAGAAAAGAGGGTGGTGGCTACAGCATGGCGATGGAGAGAACTGGTAAGGTTGGCAAACTGCTCCAGGCGCCGTACAGATGTGGCCGAGAATGAGATGAGTGTCGTGGATGACCAGTATTGAGTTGCAGGACTCTTCCGTGAGTCCGAGAAGCATCAAGGAGTCGGGGTAAAATGGACGTAGCTGTCCCTGCCTGTTGCCCTCCGAATTCAACCCGCAATGGCGTGTGCCGAGGTGGCTGCCGCTTTACGAACTCGAAAACGCTACGCAATCCTGTCTGCGAAACTCAATGCAGACTCACAGCCCCCACAGTTGACGTCGATGATACATGATCACATATGTACAGAGCCATTCTAGCTCTTTATATTATCACAATACGCCGTAAAGTTTGCACAGGATCCCCTGTCCTCGCTCCGTCATGGTCTCATGTGCAGTCCAATCCAATCTGCACGTCGTCATTGCATCACTCAATGTGAGAGTGAGATTGAGTCCGATCCGACTTGTCTTCCATCTCTATCGCGCTGATGTCTGAGTCAGCGTAGTTGAACATGGGGCCCGATCGCACTTCAATCGTGGTTTTGGCTGTGATGATGCCCTCAGGCTGGCCCGCAAAGTGAGCCTCGTCTGATTGCCTCGATATTGGACGTGTCGTCCTTCGCCCAAGAAAATCTCGCCTGTCGTGTCTGCGGGTGTTTGGATCTCCCAACGGCCCGGTAATGGTCGTCCGCATTCCCCAGAAGTTGTCTCCGACATACTTCCAGCCAAAGGTATCCAAGCCCAGGTCGTGCGGCGGGGGCGGAGCTCGGCTGAATATGAGGACATGTCTTGTTACAGCGTACAGAAGGACATCAAGCCAGCCACAGGAGGTGATGGAGGCACCCGCAAGGCAAAACCACCCTAGCCCGGTTAGTAAACAGTCGCTTCTCGTCAATCTGGAATCGCCTTACAGTATGGGACGGTCATTCCCGTCATGCTCGCCATCCTCCCACCTGCGAGCGGCAGTGTGCAGACGACGTAAACGGCGGGATAGATGATCATATACTTCGCGGCTCGTTTCATCGCTGCGGGATCGCTTTCGTTGTCGTTCGGGAAGTCGGGATGGGAGCGAGTCCGGGCCTTCGCTCTGATGGAGAGAAAGATGAGAATGTATGTAATCACTGTCCCGAACATGCAGATGAAAATCCAGAAGTAGTGGAGCCACAGTCGTTCCTTGTCATACTTTTTGTTGATCCAGCACTGTCGCAACCATCAGTCTTGCAGACAAGAGGATCTACGGATACATACCCATGCGCCAGCCCGTTGGTAGAGCTTGGGATCCAAGCCAACGCCAATGATAGCCATCAAGTATACGAATATCCACGAGCAGGCAATTCCACCATAGAACAACTTGTTGCCCACGCGGCGTCCGCTCACCACAGCGAAGTATGTATGCAATGCAATTGCGAAGATGAAGACTCCGGACGCCAAGTCGCCAGTTGATACAAACCAGCCGTTTGCCCAGCAGGTTGTGGTCCCGACCTGAATCTTATCTTGCGAAAGGTATACTGACGTCAAAGCGAATGCCATCGCTTGCTGAATGTCCGCCAGCACTAGATTGTAAATGAGGAGCAGAAATTGATTGGCGCCATCTCGGAGTTGACCCCGATGGTACCAGACACAAAGTCGATAGGTGAGAAAGGTGAAGAGGGCGACACTGGAGATGAGTGACAGGCAGCCGAAGAACGCAACCGCGACCAAGCCATGCCGTAAGACTGGAGGTAAAGGGTCAAGAGTGGTGTCCAAGGAAACGGACGAGTTTGCGACCATTGTTCGGGCCGTTGACTTGACAATCTGACAGCGGAATGCATGATGGGAAGACCACGAGGGAGGGACACGCAAGAAGTACTGTGTATACCAAGAGAGTGGATTGTTGCGTGCCACTTACCACATCCCTGGCAGAGGAGGATGTTGTGCTACTCGGCTAATCGTGGGAGCGACTGGGATGCCGCAAAGAGCACGGGACAGTACGGAGTACACATTACGTCAAGGCCGGCGCCAGTAGCCATTTACTGATGGTATGATGCATCAACCGAGTTGGTCGAGCTCTCGAGCTGGTCGGGTCGAGCTGCAAGGGCCAGTTTCACCTCAACGCATGCGGTGCGAGGAACTCACCGTCGTCGGTCAAAGTGCTTCTTCACTTCGCCAATCTGGGCAGCCATGTAACCAATGGCAACCTCGCACACGGAGAGGCTTCTGCATGGATGCCACCTTGTGGTACCTGGGTTAGTCCTCGACAGGGAAAGTTTCGAGGCTAGCATTGTGATTTTGTCCCGATGCTACCCCAGGTTCCTGGCTAGCAGGATCGCCCCCTTTCCTCGCGTCTCCCGCTGTGCGTGAAGAATCGAAGCTCGAGATAGTCAACAGGTGTCGAAGCTTTTCTGAAGAGACCACGTGGGCGCCAAGAGGGCGATTGAAAGTCTAGATCCCCTACTCCGTAGACCGACACACCGACAAGCAACAACGAGTCAGCAACAGCTCAGTGAACGCTGCACTGTGTCTAAACCAAGAGCTTGGAAGGATGTGACGGGGACATCATTGACTCCCAGGTAGCCCAGTCGTTGAAGCCTGCAAATTGAGTACAAGGTTGCGCCGCTGTGTTTTGGTTATGAGACCGACACTCAGAACCCATGAACCATCATTTTGAGGTCTGATAGGACTGTTGCCCGAAGTGAACAGACGCTCTCCCTCAAGGTCCTCGGCGCAAGCGAAATATACAGCTCCTTCGGCAAGGGCAGCCCACAAAATTCTACGTAAAATCTCGGCCGATTTACCGGGGTTCTTCATTGCTTCATCGCCAGTCAAGTTCTCAGCCTCCGGGCATTGTCCGAGCGCAGACGGCTGGCTGAGAGTCAATTTAGACGAAGTTCCACGCTCTGGACAGGTAGAGTGCACAAGTATATGCCTCTCACAATTTTCCTATGGAGCGGTGCTGGAGGTGACACCCAGATTTCGCTCCTCGAGATTCACAATCGATTGAATGATACGTCTCAGTTTCTAATAACAATTTAGGAGGGCCAAACGTAGCTGCTTTGAGGATCATAAGAGTGCTTGCTGATGAGCAGAAGAAGGGTTAGGAACCAACAAGGCTGGATCTCAGTGCCAGATTCACTGGTGAATCGGAGCGTGCATTTACAGAGGCAACAGAAGTACGGTGGCCTTGCAGAAAAGCAGTCTGTCCCGTGTGGCCCGTCGTATCTGCATGCCCTTGTCACTGTTAAGGGATAGACATGGATTACATTGGCACCTGATTTCCGTAAACAGCTGGGCACAAGCACACTCCCGTCGAGTAGAGCTACAAAGTATGAGCCGCGCATGCAGGACTCAGAGCCTCTGGACATATTACTGGGGCATTGGCACAATCGTCGCGACCCAGTTCTCAACTAGTGCGGAGGCATCTCTTACAATATGTCAAATATTGCATCAAACCGTATTCAGCTTCAGGGGCCTGTTAGAGTCAGAGAGGATGGTACGGTCAGTGGCATGTGCCACGGGTGATTCCGACCGGCTTTTGGCCGCTGCAAAGCTGAAGCCTGCAGCAATTGTAGAAGGATTGAGTGGCACTGACTGAATCGAGTGGAATTCAATCTGGATCGCATCAGATGCCCAGTTCGGTCGAGAAGGTAGCAGGGTCGAGTGCGCGGTTGTTCTGAGGCGGCCGCAATCGTCAATTACGAGCGATCCTAACGCACCTTCAACCAAAAAGTAGTAGTAACCTAATACCACATGATCAGCTTGCGGAAATTTAGAGCAGATGTTGCCTGAGCTTTGTTGAAGATGCGGCATAATCAGATCCAGTATAGGTATGAAATTCAGCATTGAAGATTGTATTTATCTTTTCAGCATTGCAGAATTCACGTTTGGCTCATCTCACCAGCTAGGACTGAAGTTTTGGGCTTGCAATGAATCGGTCTTACCTTGTCAATCCTTCGTTGGAGACTCCATGCGAGCTTCAATAAGGGGCTCCCTCACGTCGGTGAGATTTCGCAACGACGTGCTGCTGAATTGTGAGCTGGCAGAAGCAGCGATAAATTCAGGCCGCAAAATGTGTGAAAAGATGACGAAAGCGAAGTCGTGGCGGCGTTGCTGGGCTACCACGAAGTCGGCTGCGCTGGTCAAGGCAAAACCACCAACACCTGCGCCTTTCACCGATTGCGCTGTAAAATCTCCGTCTTCTCTTCGAGCGTTGCTATGCCCAAGAATTAACATTCTTCAGATCCAGAACCATACCGGGACAATATCCTACTGTGATCCGCACGAGCCAACCAAAGTTTGCTCAACCCACCCTCGGCCGCAAATGCCTCGGCGGTGAACCTCGCTCTGAACTCTGTGCAAGGTCTTACCATCCCGGAGATGCATATCCGATCGTTGGCTTTGATCGCTATTCTAAGCATCGTGCGTGCTTCGAGCTTCGACTACTCGCCCTTCTCCAATCCTCTATTCGGACTCCCAGAAGATGCGCTGTTGGTGAAGCGACAGGGTTGTCAAGCAGGCCTCGACTCGTGCTCAGGCCTAGGAGCCAATAACATATGCTGTCCCTCGGAGACGACATGCACATTAGACCAAGCTGGTCAGGTCGCTTGTTGCTCGGTGGGGGTGGCATGTACGGGTACAATAGATGGATCCTTGACTGAGTCAATCGCGAGTTCTTCGACGACAGGAAGCGTCATCGGAGGCACTACGACAACAACCGGCGGTGCCATCTCGATCACTGGAGTGGGTGGCGGGGGCTCCACCGTACCCAACTCCTATTATCCTTTTATCTACGCCCCTACCTCCTTCCCCGACGCGGACCAGTGCTCCAGCGCATTCACGAGCTGCCAGGCTGCCTCTACTGCTTGCTTCACTTCCCTAGCCGGCGCCAATGGAGTGACAGTGGGGGGCATTGACGGCGGCGGTATCACGGTACAAGGAGTGTCGGGAACGATCTTGAGCGCTGCCAGCAGCATCTGCAGCTCGTTAAGTTCGGTGGGATGTTCGAATCTACAACAAGTATCTCAGTGCACAATATTTGGCAGCGGCTCGGGGGTCACACCTACTACCACCGGTGGTACCGGCGGGATTATCCAGATTGGCAACAATGGTCCGCGCCAGACTGCGTGTCCAGGGATGCTATATGCGGCTGGAGCTGGAGCCGTGATAGGGGCAATAGGTGGCGTTATATAAAGCTCAGGGCTCCTCTGCTATGGCTTTGAAAAAGTGCACTTCATCGCATTGCACGGTGTTTATTATCTGGCAAAACTAGTAATGGACATATGACGACGAGACGATCTGTACATTTGGGTGCAAGGCGCACCTGGGGATCGAACGATGATTGGATTCGTATTAGCTAGCAGGCACGAAGCTCGCAGTCTCGCATGTATGAATGAGCGGCAGTGGTTCAGCATAGACAATGTCGCGATATGTTTGTTGGGGATTTACAGGTCGGACAGATTTGGACATGTCCATCTCTGCTGTTCCTCTGAAATAGCAAGTCGAGCGGAAACTACAGCAGTTCGAACAACATATAAGACTGCAGAGACATATGCGTCCAGGCTTTGAGTAGCGGACAAGGCTCCGCATGGAATCCATGCCTCGTCGGAACAGGCATCACTATCAAGCGATCATCCTGCTCGCCGCGAGGACTCTGCGAAACTCCGTTCTCTGCCCCTTTCATCGTATGGGGCGAACCCAAGATCAGCTGGTACTTGTGTGTGTCCGCGAGTCAGTGCGCTTCATACTGGAGGCCCCATTGAGGACACAGGTCCTGCCGTTCATTCACAACTGCGTGATCCCTAAAGGCGGCGTCATCACTGTGGCTGGAGAGTCGCCGGATATCAGGCAATGTCAGGGTCGGTGTGTTCTTGTTATTGTATTCGTGCTGTCCCGGGCCAATTTCGCGCTTATTCCCGTCAGCGACAGGGACGAACGATTTGCTCGCCTACGCAGTATCGAATCCCACTCGGATGCCTGATTCATCGAATGGACACCACAAGCTCACCCAGCACTATATAGGATTATGTACACGAATTACGTGCTAGTACTGCGCTTGTCGGAGAACGGAATGCCTCCCTCAAAGGACTGTGTACGGAGTGTCAACAGTTGGCACTTTTTCCTCGGTGAGGCCTCCAAACAACCATCCTCCTCCCTTAACGTAACCTTGAGGGTGAGAATATGGCGTCTGATCTTTCCGGCCAACACGGCAGAGTGCTCTTGATACCCGTGAGAAAAGGAGAGTTCCGAGTCATCTCCCCCAAGTGGTTCAAACTTGGATATATGAGTATATTCAAATAGAACGTCTACGCTCCCTGGGCCTGTTTACCCTTCGACTTCAGCAGACTGCTTTCGCTTGCACATGTCCAATACACTCGCTCACTAGTCCAGAACCTTGCTGAATCACCTATACACGCAACGAGTCGCAGACCGAAGATGTCACGGATTGTTCCGATTCCAGATGACACAGTCGAGACAGACTGCTTGATTGTTGGGGCCGGCCCAGCTGGCGCATCTCTGGCCTGCTTCCTCGTGAACTATGGTGAGTTGAGCACCGAGTCCCGCTGACGGGCAGACAGCTGACTCGGGTGCTGCTGGGAGGGGTGAAAGTGATGCTCATATCTGAAGCGCCGGGCACGACTGCCACGCCGCGAGCACATCTGCTCAACATGGCGGGTCTTGGTAGGAGTTCCTCCCACTTCTGCGGTATTGCGTGTCCCTCCTCTTGGTTAACGAAAAGCAAGAATGCATGCGTGATCTCGACCTAGAGGACGAGTGTCTCCGACTGGGCAACCGCGGGGATTGCCTCGATTCTATTCGGTGGTGCTATTCCATGAGCGGTGTCGAGTATGGGCGCATTCACGCCTGGGGTGCTGGGCCGGCCAAATCGGTGCGTGCCTCACTCTTCCTTCTTCCGGCGCACTCTCAGCAGCTGACTCTCGCGGGGACAGGGAGAAGTCGTGGACTTGAGCCCCTGCGCGTCTCTGGACCTTCCGCAATCGTCCCTCGAGCCCATCCTCATCCGCTACGCGACTACCCATGGGGTGATATGTCTCTTCAACACCAGCTTCCAAGACGTTGAGCACGACTCGCAGGGCTGCCTGACGAGCGTCGTCAACAAAGCGACCGGCCAGAAGTTTAGAATCCGCTCCCGGTATCTTTTTGGCTGTGACGGCGCGCGGAGCCCTGTGGCGGCCAAGATCGACCTCTCCTACAACGTCCAGCCTTCCGGAGGGGTGGCGTACAATATCCTCTTCAATGCCGATTTGGCCGACATCATGCGACATCAGACGGGACATCTGCATTGGATAATGCAGCCCGACACCGAACTTGAACATGGGATTGCTCCGGTCTTGCGCATGGTGAGGCCGTGGGACAAGTGGATGCTGGTCGTGTTTCCGAAGCCTGGGGTGGACATCAAAGCTTTTGGGTCCGACGCCAAAGCTACGGGTCAAGTGGAAGATTTGCTAAGGGCGACGATCGGGAGCGATAAGATTCCATTCGAGGTGCTGGATATCTCGAGCTGGAGGATCAATGAGACGGTTGCTGAGTCGTACTCGAAGCAGAACGTGTGAGTCTTCAGCATTCCCGGGGTGTGGGCGACCATGCTAAAAGTCATCAGATTCTGTCTCGGTGATGCAGTCCACCGACATCCACCTATTTTGTGAGTGGTCCACCTGAACAAATACCGGATAAGTCAGAATTGTGGTTCTGCTTGTCTTGACACGGTGTATGGTTGCTAACAACGATGCAGCGGCCTAGGCAGCAACACGTGTATTCAGGATGCATACAACCTGGCGTGGAAAGTCGCTATGGTTGTGAAAGGGAAGGCCTCTCCGGCTTTACTGGAGACCTATAATACCGAGCGCCAGCCTGTTGGGAAAGACTTGGTGAAGTGGTCGAATGAGCTTCTTCGCAATCATGGTGAGTGCTGCCCCAACTCTACATAGACGTATCTGGAGGTTGCCTCTCCTATTCAGCCTGTGCCGAATGACTTACTCGCTGCTAACGATGTTTCAGCGACGGTATGGGGAGCCGTCGGGATGTTCGAACAAGATAAGGTGGACCGGATCAAAGCCAACAAAGAGCTGTCCGAGGCTTCTGAAGCGGGAAAAAGACGTCGTCAGGAACTGTTCGACGCCATGGAGCGACACCGAGGGGAAGGCGATAGCTTAGGCATGATGATGAACCAATGGTACAAGTCGAGCGCTTTGTACCTCGAGGACGAATGTCCCCTCGAACCCTTCACGGGTAATTACCTCACACAAGTGCGGGTCAGCACATATCCTGGCTTTCGTCTTCCCCACGCATGGTTGAGCAAAGGCAAGGGCGTGCCGAGCAAAGAGGTCTCGACGGTTGACTTGGCTGGCAAGAATGCATTTTCCCTGTTCACGGGCCATGGGGGCGAGCAATGGAAAGCGGCTGCCAAGTCCGTGGGAGGCAAGCTTGGAATCCAAATCAATGCCTTCGCCATCGGCTTTGGCCTCGACTATGCCGACAAGTATCGAGATTGGACCAAGAGGAGGGAGGTGGAAGAGGACGGATGCATATTGGTGAGACCTGACCGATATGTGGCCTGGCGGGCCAAACGAATGGGCTCAACGTCGTGCGAGGAGAAGCTTGACCAAGTTCTGAGGTCGATTTTGTGTCTATGAGAGACCAAGGACTTAATGGGTTCGCTAAATCTATATGGAGATGGCAGGCGTTTTCGGCGTCGGATGGGGATGCTGCATTTGGATCAATACAACCGATGCGACAGACAAGCTTTCCTTCTCTGTCGTTCTCTGTTCGCGTCGATTCCATCCATTGGAGCCTGCTCGCTTGCCCATCCAACTCGCCTATTTTCGGCTCTTGTCAAGAGACGAACCGAGCGAATCAGCCGTGGCCTGTGTCGCAAGTGGGAAAGTTTCCTCCCTTTACATGCCACCCTCCCAGTAACAGATACGAAGTGAGGAACTTTCCACTCGAGGTGCACAGCCCTGGCCGGTGCTGATATCTCGGCGGAGCACGGCCTCGAGCAATGTTGAAATATTTAGTGCTGTTCCTCGCCCCGGCGGAGACATACTGTATCAACTTCATACACTCAGCTCACCAGCCCTACTATCCCTAGCCTTTCGTGCTGTTACCTGCAGCAGTCGCTACGACTGGCCCTCTGGATTGTAGTTCCCTTACTCCCCAAAATCCATCACAATGAAGGTTCTTATCATCGGCAGCGGGCTTGCGGTATGTTATTATGTCCCACGCATCATGACCCCGAGACACAACTTGATTACCATTCCCGCGACAGGCTGTTCTAATGAATCGATCTGCTAGGGGCCCGCACTGGCGCTTGCACTGCACAAAGCCGACAACACCATCTCATGCAAGATCTTTGATCTCCGCGACGAGGCGGCGTTTGACGGCGGTTTCGTCGCGCTGGCGCCCAACGCGCTGCGCGCCCTTGACAGGATCGGAATCTACGACCGCGTGGTGAAGCAAGGGTGGAACTACGAGCAATTCCAGTTCCTGTCGTCGCGCAACCTCAGCCACATCGGCACGATCCTGAACGGCAGCCAGAAACGGTACGGGTACAAGGCGCTGCGTGTCTCGCGGGGCATCGTCCGCCGGACCTTAGTCGACGCCCTCGGCGAGCGAGGCATCCCGCTGCACTACAATGCCCGGTGCGTGGCCATCCGGGAGACGGAGCGCGCCACGGTCGTGGCCACGTTCGCCGACGGGCGCACCGAAGAGGCCGACTTCTTGATCGGCGCCGATGGGATCCATTCCTGCGTGAGAGCACACCTCGATCCCCGTGCCGTGCCGACGTTTAGCGGCCAGTTGGGTGTCGGGGGCAGTTTGCCCCGGTCACGACTCTCCGGGTTGGACCAGGACGTATACATGCCGTGCTTGATCCTGGGGAAGCTGAACTCTTTTATGTTCATGTAAGTAAGCCGCTGTGGAGGGCTGTAGTGTGCCGTGCTTTGCTGTGCTGGATTCAGCTCAAGCCAGACGCTCCGACACTCAGGGCCGTCTCTCGAGTCGCGATACACAAGATCTGAACGCTAACGACGAACGGAACCTTGCAGGCCGTCTAACTATACTGGAGACCGCGTGGGCTGCTTTGCAACTGTGGAAGGTGAGGACCGATCGCGCGATGACTGGACAAAGCTCCAGAACGACAAGACCGCTCTGTACTCGGCTTTACAGTCCCACCATGAGAACGAGCGGTGGCCGGAGCTCGTCCACGCCGCGTCCAAGGGGATCGACAGAGAGACCCTCACACTGTGGCCGTAAGTTCGAAGCCTGAAAGCGCCTCGAATCGCTCCGCGCGACAACCAGCTGACCGAGAACTTACCGCGCAGCTATTACAGGGTCCCCGAGTTAATTTCGTGGTCCAGCAAATCCGGCAGAATCATTGTCATCGGCGACGCCGCCCACGCGATGCCGCCAACTGGGGGTCAAGGGGCCGCGATGGCCTTCGAAGACGCCCTCACCCTCGCGGACACACTGAGCGCGCTGAAAACGAAAGAGAAAGACAAAGAGTCGGCGCCTCGAGAGGCGTTGACACGGTGGCAGTCCGTGCGACAGGAGCGCGTCAAGAAGATTCTGGCATTCACTTCAAAGGGCGGTGATATGAGGAAACACTCGGTCAGCACCATTCAGCAGCTCGTCAAGGAGTGGTTAATGTGGGCGTACTTCCTCTGGGTCGGGGAAGATGGCGGGTTATCTTGGATTTACGAGTATGACACCCGCACGCCGGAGGCGAATGCTGGGCGGTTGCATGATTCGTGATCAGGATGCTCGCTCGCCTCATGGCGAGATCACGGGCCACGATGTTATTGCTGTGCATTTCTGTTCGGAAGCAGCCGCCGATGTCTGCTTTGGTCCTTACTGCGTACTGTATAGGGAGGCTTGAAAATACTGTAGAGCGTTATTCCACGGGGCAACCCTTGCAAATCCGTCTTGATGTCAGCACAGGCTGATTACCGTATGGAGAATGTTGACTCTGTGGACTTGTAAGCTATTGGGGCACATATACTGTACACGAGGAGAGTACCTCCTGTATGAAGTAGAGTATTTGTCCCTTTGAGACCACCGATGTATGCGGGAGTTGGAAGCCCGAACGTGGTGGCCGGGGCGGACACATCTAGATCGCGCGAGCTCTCAGAGTGCGTGCATTAGCTCATAATGCCTTGCACGTTCTTCTGACGAATGAAGCCTCCATAAGTGAGACACGCGGGACGATGGGCCAAATGCGCTCGGGAACGATGCACAGAGGCTGACATGCTCAGATGCGATGAGGCTCACCAGCTTGGCGGCGTGCCTTGCTGATCTCAGAGGCAGTTCTAACGACATCGCCGCTTCTGTGAGAATGAAAGCATGCTGCGACAATGTCCCACGCGGCGAAACATGCGGCGCCAGGCCAGACGGATGGGCCAGTCCTCTTGCCGCAGCGCAATCATATACTTGTACCACGGTACTTCCTGAAAGTCATGAGTATCCCTGTCTCCGTCGGCCGCGGTGGCGGCTAGTCGCTGCCTGCAGGGGTTCTGCATCCTCAAGTCATGACATCAACACTTTGATTGTTCGTCGCGTCGGTTCTACAAGGACTATTCCCCCTCAATGCCAGAACTTCGACAGATCCGGCAGCTGGGGAAGCTTCTTCGACATCTCGACCTTTTCGCGGGATCAGCCAACTGATGGCGCTCTGGCTTTGACCGACTCTTGCAGGGTACGAGTACGAACTCGTATCTCACTCAGGGAGGATCTGATCTTACTTCAAACTGACACGGCCGACATGTCCTTCGGCTGGGTGCAGCGATTCTGCTCTTGGTGATTCAATGAGCTTCACAGGCGTGAAGATGATGCCGGAATCGTCGACAATTCGGGTCTGCTCAATTGATCACCTCCCCAGGGGCGAGGCGACTGGACCCCGTCCTTGACGTATTCGATTGGGATACTTCCACCAATGTCCCGCCCGGTCCAGCTCAAACCAGCGAGCTTCAAAGGTGCCAGCTCCATCGGGCAATAGCTCAGGCCTTCACAATTACGCCACGGTGAGATCGCCACTCACACTTCCTCTCCATCTCCATCTGGCCAATCCGATCTGCCATCACGAAGCGTCTGGATGGTCGCTAGCGGGTCATGTATGTCGGCCTGTGAACGTGCATGTTGCCTTGCATGTATGATTTCGACAGGCAGGCGGGGAAGCTCATCCATATGCTCGCGCAGGCTCTCAAGCATGGCATGCGGCTGGGAGCTCAGCTATAAATGTCCGGCGGAAGTCCACTTCTTGGAAGTCATCGGTACTAGCAGCCGTCAACACTCACCAGCACAATCAGTCCCTTGAAAGTTCTTGCCTCTGCTGCATCTTCTCTACCCTTTACCCCAAATTCCACTCGCTCACCACCTCATCAACCATGAAGCTATCATCGTTCCTTGCGCCTTTGGCGCTCGCTGCTGGAGTCATGGCCCTCGCAAACCCCAAGCGTGGCGATGGCTGGCAAGACTGCCTGTCCCAAGCACAGGCCGAGTCGATCGTCAATCAGTACGTGGCCATTCTTGATGCCCCATGAGGCTCGAAACAAGTCCAACCAGATGGTGGCTTGGCTGGCCACTCCTTCGGACGCCGGTGCTCTAGCCGAAACAGAGTCTAACGTCTTCGAAGATACATTACAATTCTTGCCCATACCGACGTCGCTGCTGCCAATGCCACTGCCCAAGCACTTCTCGATCCGGGCTATACCGAGACGAGCGACTCAATCTTGTCGCTTGAGGGACAGCCCGTAAGTAGACGCGCCTCTCGTTCTCCACACTGTACCGTCTGGACTAACAAGGTCCTTACAACAGCTCGGCACTGTGACCTTCCAGGGCAAGGACGAGTATATCAATGGAGTGTTGAATTCCCCTGGCGTGGGAGGTATTACCACGATCGAGATCCTCGTGGCTGGCTGCACCAAGGTCTTGTGGTACTGGAACTTCCTCGGTATTGGGTCTGGTCAATATGAAGTCAAGGGGTTTAATCTCTTCACCATCACACCCTCGCTCCAGATTTCTGCCGTCGACCTGGAGTTCAATAGCATTGCTTGGGGTCTGGATACTGGGTACCAGGTCATTCCCCCTAGCGGTGGCGGGGCTCCGACTCGCAGATGATGTTAAGCAGGAAGCGTAGGAGTAAGTGGAGGCCGGTTTAAAAGCACAGTACAATGTGAATAGTGGAAAAGCTGAGTGAGGTGGCAGTGACTGGGATGAACTTGAGGATAGCTGGAGGAGTAATACTGACCGTTCTCCTAAGTGTGCGGCCACTCGAATTTCAATATGCATGTGCTCTGCTCTTCGTTGTTAAGCAGTATCGAATGCTGATCCTCTCGCGTTAATATCGACGAGTAAGTGACAGGACATTGAAGATAATTTGAAGTGGCCCCCATAAATATTTGCGACGCTCGGCGAGAATCGCCCGAAGACGCGACAATCCTGCAGCATTCAACTCGGTGCCACACCTGTCACCCTGTCAACAATTGTCTGCAACAGACACTGGCCAGACAGATCATGACCCGGAGGAAGCCCAAGGCTTCCAAATCGACGCAGCCGACCAGTCAGTCTCCCGATGTTGCGAGTGACCCCAACATCGGTAAGCGGCATACTCCAGGCCCAGCACCGTCGCCAGCCCCGGCGCCGCAGAAGGCAGTGAATGGCAAAGGACGGCCTGGGCCTGAGCTGTCAGTGCCTCCTACCCTGATCATATGTCGCAACAAGCATACTAAACATATCTCGTCCTACTCTGGACCGTAAGTTACCCACGTCCTCCACAAATTCTGCCCGCTCAAGCCGGAGACACGTCGAGCAAATAGAGTCGTAGTCGAACTCGATTCTCATTGCCCTGCCACAGGTCCAGCCGACACAGGTTCTGACGTCTCGATAGATGGCTCAACCTCCCGCCCGAAGTGCTCGAGAGCCTGGCTTACAGCAACTACTATTCTCCCCGTCCCCGACCGATCGACCCTGCCCTCTTCTTCGACCTCGTCAAGATCAGGCGGTTGATCGATGATGCTACGAGTCTGGCTGTGCGCGCCGCCAACGGCACAACCTCCGCGTCCTTGTACTCGTCGCTGAATGCGAGCAATGGGATCTTCAATGGAACAGACGCAGAGATCCTCGGGATCGGCTCTGCAAGAGGCGGTGGTGTGAATGCGAAACTGAGCCGTGAACGGAAGCACCGAATGCGGGAGCATGCAACGCAAAAGCTATCCCACGCATACCACCTCGACGAGATCGCCTCTAGTGTCGCCATGATGCAGTCGGCTTCTGCGTTGGAAGATGTTGCCAAACATGTTCTACAGCGCGACGAGCAGAACGCGGATGCGCAATACGTTCATTTCTTCCACGAAAAGATTCCTTCCATGGGTGTGGCCGAGCACACCAGCCTGGAGCCTCTAACGGAAGTGATCCGTCAAAACCCTACCGACCCGGCCCCCTACAGAACAAGGTCCGTCGCTCGAATGTTCAAAGACGACTTCGAGGGCGTGGTGCGAGACTGTACCGACGGCCTCGCTGTGCACAGGCTGTACCATTCACAACATCGGAACGAGCAGCAGGATTTGATCCTCGCAAGAGATGCCGCCAGACTGGGTCAAGACCAGCACCCAGAGGGTCGACTGCAGGAGAAGGACCACCCTAGCAGCCTGGAGCCTCAGTTGCTCTTCCACCGGGGTGGAGCGTACCTGACACTTGCATGTGACAATATTGGACGGGCTCTATACGGAGGCGGCGCTCGGAGTAATGGCAACGGCAGTGGTGTTGCTCCAACGACCCTTGCTGAGGAGGAACAGACGAGATATCGCGCCGATGCACGAAGGCTGGTCCGCACATACGCCAAAAGAGCTCTACGAGACTATCTGGCTTTCCTGTCCCACTTCGACTACACTCCCGGCCTCTCGGCGGAGTACACAGATGCATTCCTGGAGAGAGTGAGCTCGGCCCCGGTTGGGCGCGGATCGCGGACCCAGAGGTTGCTGGACGTGGATGACCACGCTCACGCCCACGCTGGCTTGTCAGATGTGCTCGTGAAGTATCAGAGCGAGAAAAACTCCCAAGCGAAACACACACCGTTGCCTCAGATACCCAAACCGGAGGTCTACAGGTTGAATGAGCTGTTTGCGGCGGTGCCTCCCGCCGACTTGCCCCCTTACCCTTCGGACCGGGATACCCAGTATGACCAAGATTATCCTACCTTCTCGTTACCCGACTATACTGAAGCAGTCACCTATCATCCCCTTCTCACAGATGTCCTTCACTCCGTGCTTCTATGCCACTGCCTTATTCAGACATCTACCAAAGAGCTCCAACGACATGCCTATATGGTTGCACGGATCGCGCGGATTTGTGACGGATATCCCATCTTCCTCACAGCACGCTCACCCGCCCGCGCAGACTGGGCCGAGATCATGCGGCGAACTAAGAATTGGCTGGGTCTGTCATCTACCTGGGACAAGCTGTGTGCGCCTCCACCTCTTCCGGGGCACGAGACCGCTCCGAAAGAAACGCCCGGGGACAGGAAGGCCAGAATCAAACAAGAAGCGCTATTCGAAGCGCTGACGGATGAAAGAGTGGTGGATGAAGAGTCCTTCCGGGCCAACGTCAAGGCCAGGGAGCTGAGAGCTGCGCGAGAGGAAGAAGAGCAGGCGAGAATCGAGTACAACCGCACCAAGATGATTGACGGTGGAGCTGCAGATGAGGGTACGTCGCATGAAGCAAATGCCTCTGCCGAGTCGGAGCGAGGGGCGCAAGCAGACGGGAGCGAGTATCTCATCACGAACGCACGAGCGGAAGCCCTTGTCCGATGGATCCTCGAAGCGCCTCCACCCAGCTCTGCCGATAGTGCTGGGCGTACGAAGAGGAAGACAGGCGCAAAAGGAAGACTGAGGAAGAAGGCCAGCACGGCTTCAAGCATAAGAGAGGCCACAGAGACCGGGCTTGAGCAGAGTGTGGACAGTCTTGACCTGCTTGACTGATTGAGAAACGGTCGAGTGTTTGAATTATCCATTGCCTGGTGACAAACACCAGCACAGACATGTACAGACAGAGCCTCACGGCAATCGACTTCGCCGATATAGTCCGTGTTCATTCACGGTACGAGTGGTGTTTCTATCTCATTATCTCCGGTCAAACATGCACACTCCGGCGACGCAGATTGACCGTCCGCGTTGATTGAGATCAGAGCAGCGAGGCACAAGTAAAATCAATCTGAATGGACAAGCAATAAAGTGCAATTAAAATCGATCTCAATGGACAAGCAAGACGTCACCTCAAACTCCAGTGATTTCTGTTCTCCTCTCCCCCAGTACAGAACGTGACCCCATTGATATAGGATCGGCTTCTTTCTAGATGTCTCGAGACACAGATTGTGTATTCCCGCTGCCCTTCTCTCCCACCACCCAGCGCACTCATTGGCGTCCCAATCCACGCCGATACTCATGCCCGCACGAGGACCGACTCAGACCCTCAGCCTGAGCATCACTAACCCCTTGGTCCTCTACCGCGCTTTACTGGCGACCAAGAAAATAAAACCCGACCCCGCGCAACACCGACTCGCGCTACACCTCCAAAAGTTATACTTCCGCCTTAAGGACTACGCCCCAGAAGTCGAGTACCGCTATCGTCTGGAGAAGATCACCCGGGACCTACCCAGGCATTCCAAACCGCGCGGACATGCTGCCGAGTCAGCCAGGGCGGAGAAGCAAAGCCAGACCCAAAGCCAGACCCAAAGCCAGAGCCAGGGCGTCCTCTCGTCTCTGCTCTCGATCAAGTCCACTGCCTTTCTCACCGCGGACACCCTAGCGTTGACCCGCACGACTCCCCTCCATGACTCGGCCCTCTCCATCCCTTCGCCCAGGGGCATGCTCCTGTACGGCGAGGTCGGGCGCGGCAAGTCCATGCTCCTGGACATGTTGTACGACTCGTTGCCCTCGCGGAAGAAACGCCGCTGGCACTTCAACACCTTCATGCTGGACCTCTTTCGGCGGATTGAGCTGGCCAGGCTCGACGGCCTGGACGGCATGCGGAACCCGCGATGGAGTCTCTTCGGCGGCGGCGGCACCCACGCCAACGATCACGTCGTCCTTGGCATCGCGAAAGATACGATCGCCGAGTCGCCGATCTTGTTCCTCGACGAGTTTCAGATGCCCGACAGGGTGGCCGCGAAGTTGATCAACGGGTTTTTCACCGCGTTTTTCCACCTCGGGGGCGTGTTGGTCGCGAGTTCGAATCGCATGCCCGAGGAGTTGAGCAAGGCCGCAGGGGTGGAGTTCGGGGGAATGCGCGGCGGTGGGAATAGATGGGGGAAGGGCGGTGCCAGTGGTGGATTCTTCGGGCTGGGATGGGGATTGAGTCGGGAAAGTGAGGGCGAGAGGGCGGCGAAGACGGACTTTGGCTTGTTTCTCGATGTCCTCAGGGCGAGGTGTGAGGTTTGGGAGATGGAGGGCCAGAGGGACTGGAGGAGGGAGGGGGATGATGCGGTGCAGGTGATGGATGGGCGTGAAGATGAGGGTGAGAAAGGGCCCGGGTCCGAGAAGGTCGATGCTGCGCTCGACGAAGACACATCGAGCTTGACCACCGTCACTACACTGGCCTCATCGACGACGCTCTCGTCTTCATCGTCATCTTCGCCGTTATCGTCCGACTCGCCGGCACATTACCACGTCAATACGCCGGGCTCGTGTGACGTTCTATCATCGTTCGACGACGACCTCCACTCCCTCAACCCTTTTGGGACATGGCATCTCGCGAACCTCACCGTCTACGCACGCCCGCTGCACATGCGGACCACTTACAACCGCATCCTGAAGGCCTCGTTCCGCGACCTTTGCGCCGTGTACCTAGGCCCGGCGGACTACGTGAGCCTGTGTTCGACCTTCCACACGCTCATCTTGACGGACGTGCCCGTGCTGACGTTGGCTCACAAGAACGAAGCCCGCAGATTCATCACCCTCCTCGACGCACTGTACGAGGCGCGGTGCCGACTCGTCATCCAGGCCGACGCCCCGCCAGATAAACTCTTCTTCCCGGACACCACGCGGGCTAGATCGACCACCACGAGCTCCGCGGATGGGACAATATTACCGGTGAACATTGAGACTTTCCTCGACGACGACGACGACGACTCCATCACGTCCGAGGCCTTCTCCGAGATCTACCAGGACAGCACGGCGCCATTCCGGCCCAACGTCACGACATACACGGAGGGGAATACACGGTCCTCGATACCGTCGGCGTTTGCGCCGTCGTTGGCGAACCCAAGTGTGCGAACCGTGTTGGCAGACGAGGACGCAGACTTTGGACCCACGTACGGCAACGGGCGAGGACACGGGATCTCCGCGTCAAACCCAGGCCGAATCTCAGACTCAGTGGTCCCCGACTTCACCAGCACGTCGGCGCTGACCGGCGAGGATGAACGGTTCGCGTACAAGCGGGCGAGATCGCGTCTGTGGGAGATGTGCGGGCGGAGGTGGTGGGATGAGCGCCTGTCCGGGCTCCACCGTGCCGCACGTTCGGGAGGTGAACGTGAAGCGGGAGCAGGAGCGGGTGAGCGCGAGGCTGAAGGTGAGGGCGAGATGCCGGAGTGGTGGCGACCGGTCCATCGCGAGGGGCGGTTCTGGGAAAGACCGGCGGGCGCGCATGACGACGTTGATCCTCCTCCCTCTCATCCGTCTGATTTGGATTTCGATTCCGTCACACCTCACAGTCACGGTCACGGTCACGGTCGAGGTCACAGCAAGGGGGACGCGGATATCGATCCCCTGTCCAGAGGCGACGGTGGCTCACCGTTTCGCACACGGGCTGACGGCCCGCCGCCAAAGTTCGGGTGGCAACATGCTTGGGGGATGATGCGATGGGGCAAGAAAGCGGGTGAGTGGGGAAAAGGCGTTGACGGGGGAGGGAGAGACAGCAATAGGGATAGAGATAGAAGGAAGGAAAGGGACAGTGAAAGGAAGCCGTCCGGACATGTGGCAGACCGGGACGACACACCTGCTCCTCCTGCGAAGAAGTAGAGAGCAGACGAAGGACTGTGCTTGCGTTGTTTTGCATGGCATTGCACCGGATGGCATAGAATATGTATGCATGTATGCATATGTCTATAGATAAGATTCTTTTACATCTCCTGTTAACCGTCTCTTCTGTCCTTCTATTTCGCAACGGCAGTAAGGAAGGGAGAAGAAGAATTACACCCGCGAAGAATGAATAGTACGTATATCAATCAGTCAGTTAGGATACAGCTCCTTGTCTTTGAGATTCTACGGTACCACACTCCCACCTAGCTTTCTAGGTTCTTGCAGCCATTTCTATCCCTTCTCTCATATCTACGTGCCTAGCCCAACCTTGACCTCGCTCTAGTATTGACGTGCCGTAACTGTCCAGCCTTGATCCGCTGTAGAATCGAGTATTGACGTCCCATGCTGGGATGATTGGACCCACTCACGCGTCGTCATCGACAGCCGGGGGCGTGCTCAAATAGCCCTTCTCCTCAAGGTACTTGATGATGATCTTCACGGCGTCCTCGACGCTCGTCTCCGCGCTCTTGATATGCACCTCGGGCTTCAGGGGCTCCTCGTAGGGGGCACTGATTCCCGTGAACTCGGGGATCTTGCCCTCTCTCGCCTTCTTGTACAGGCCCTTGGGGTCGCGCTGCTCGGCCACCTCGACGGGCACGTCGATCCAGACCTCCACGAAGGGGACGCCCGGTTCGCCGCCCGGACGGGGAGCCTCGTGCAGCGAGCGCGCCAGGTCCCGGTCGGCGCGGTAGGGGGAGATGAAGCTCGTGATGGCGATGGTGCACGAGTCGGCGAACAGCTTGGCCACCTCGGCGATGCGGCGGATGTTCTCCTCGCGGTCCTTGGGCGTGAAGCCGAGGTCCTTGTTCAGGCCGAAGCGGATGTTGTCGCCGTCCAGGCGGTACGCGTTCTTGGTGTACGGCTTGCGGATCAGGGCCTGTTCCAGCGCCACGGCGATGGTCGACTTGCCCGACGCGGAGAGGCCCGTCAGCCAGATGGTGAGGCCGCTTTGTTTGAGCAGCCCGGCCCGGATGGCGGGCGTTAGCGGGCTGGCGTGGAAGTGGATGTTTCTGCAGTGTCAGGAGGTAAGTACGTGAATATGTGGAAGTAGTTCTCTGTAGCCATGACATGCGTAGGAGAATGGAGCAGGGATTGCCGGCGTCAACCACCCTCTTCGTTTCGCAACGTAAGCAAAAACTGAACCCGTCCTCGATTGCAGAGAGGTATGTCTCTTGGCGTCGTGAGGTCGAGAGTGTGCATGGATATCAACGATGGTCAACATGACAATCCCAGAACATATCCGGCAAAAGTATCCCCGATGCACCTGCTGTACATGCTGTGTTCTGATGTAATGGGAGGTGCACAACGGAAAGAGAGTGGTACTTACGTTGCCATGGTTCGTGCAGTGAAGCCGTTGTAACGCTCTTGAAATCGGGCCTGAAGGTTGTCAAATACGCTATGCAGTCCCACGTCTCGAGTGCGCTGCGTCTTCTAGTTCTGGTCCGAAGTATAACTTGTCTGATAATTGCGTGGCGTGGTGTTGGCTGTGCTGTTCACAATTGTTGCCCGGCGTGCTTTGGCTGCTTTTTAATTCTCGTTGAGAAGTTTCTGACATGGTTGAAGATCGGCGAGTCGGTCGGTAGTCGGCGCGCCAAGGGGGTGAGGACAGCGAGGAGAACGCTCCTCACCAGCCGGCAGAACGAGTATGTACTGTACATAGATAGGGACAGGGGCTGCGACTTAGGGGCCAGAGACAAGCCACAGGAGCGACGCCGTGCCGCCTACTGCACTCTGTAGTCTACATACATACTGTATATACACAGTACTCCGTACCGCACTTGGGCTCCTCGCCAAACAGCAAACATTCGACAGAACAACGGCATCCGGGATTTATTGACTGATTCGCGCGGGGCCTTCACCCGCCTCGTTGTTCCAGGCACTTCGCACAAGCACTCAGGACGCTCTTAGGCTCCCGCAGCTGAATAACACATGCCGGTGGCGCTGTCCTGCTGCCCGTATAGCGGCCGCAGGATGCACCGCGGGGCTCCCACGATTTGCGGGCAGGCCAGCCTGGCAATCTTCAACCACCCACCAACCTATCGATGTTTTGCTTGTCATTTCCCATCTTCAACGGCCGCGCATCCGCCTACTAGTAACCTGGCGCAAAGGACAGTCCAAGGAACAACGGGATGCAATGCCCGGCGGGTGCATGCGTCAGCTCAACCATAAATTCGCCCTCCATCCTCCCAGCAAGCGACGACTTTCGATCTGGGGTTTCCATCGCGAATCCCAGATTTAGAAACTTTGGTTCGAGGAGATCTCGGATTCGCCCCGGCATCGTTGGTGAAATACTCTGTCCGTATCGTGCTTTGTGGCTTACGAGCTCACGCGTGGTCCAATCGACCACGTCGTCAGAGCAGACATGGTTTGGCCGTTGTCTCAGACGACCTGAACAGCAGCTTGACAAACTGAATATCCAGCTTGTTTGTTGTGGTTGAGATTTGTCCGGGATGATCCAGATCTAAGTCCTACCCCAACTTTGCTTGCTGGCCCCGGTCGACCATCCAATGTTCAATGGTCTGGTCCTTCAGAGGATGATGATCCCCAAAGTCGCACAAACAGCCTGGACGGATAAGCGAGCTCACTCACCTGGATGATACAGGATACTGTTCCCGGTCCCCGATACCGCTGCGTGTATCTTTGGGCGGCGTGGTAGGTTGCGATGTGGCCTGACCGTTCGCAGACAAAACACAGTGCAGTCGGTGTGGTTGTATACGCGCCAATGTTCCTGCTGGTGGCTCCGATGCACTCGGTATCATCGTCGTGATTTCGACCATGTTGGTGTGGCAGATTGCTGCCGCTTCCTTTCAAACAAAGAAGGCCGACACTTGCCAACACAGGCGGCGCAAAGTCGCGGGCCAGAACCTGTGTGACACGTTTGCACTACACTTGGAGAATGGAGAGGCCCAGTACTTAGAGAGAAGGCACTCTCCTTCATGCAAGACGTTCCTTTGTTTCTGTGGTCTGGCCTCCGCATTCTGCTGTATCGTACCGTCGGTCCGCAGCGCCGCGACATCGACGCCCCTTCATCTATTGCCACCTCCCCGATGAATGCTTTGAATTATTAACCCTTCATACGCAGCCACTGAAGGCGGTATATACGGCGCAGAAGCAGACTACTGAGGCTGGGACCACGCAGCTTGTGGTAGGAAAGTCAATCAACAAGAGGGAATGGCTGCGGGTAGATTGCGTGCATTCTACCTCACCCTCGCCATTGACACGGCAATCCGAGCGGTGGACGACAATCAAGCAAGTTAAGAACCAGCACCACGGCCTATTCAGCTATTCAGCGAGCGACAGCAAGCGTTATCCACACGGCGACCTCCCACGCGCCACCGCGGGAGTTCTGCCTCCCTCGACGACTGCCACACCTCGCTCGTTGCTTTCACCCTCGAGCACCCCATCCTCAAGACTTCACTTCGGACTCACTGCGTCTCTCGAACACTCCATCCTCAAGCCTTCATTCTCACCTCCTTGCGCTTCCCTACCATCTCATCTACATCAATTCTCATCGCCAACGATGTTCTCCTTTGACACCGTCACGCGACTCATCGTCGGAAGGGCGGCCGCCGATCGCAGCGAGGTCAAGCGCCTCGAGCGCAAGTACAAGGACGCCGAAGCCAACCTCAAGTTGGTCCGAGAGGTGACAAAGGCCTCAACGACGGCGTCATCAGCTCGTACGTCTGGTGTGATTTCTCTTCGCCGCCTCCTGCTGACTCTGCCCTCCCAGACTCGCGCAATGGCAACAGCATCCGCTCCGGGCACGCCGGCGCATCTTCACCTCCATCTTCACAGGGCAGTGCCGGCGCAACCTCTGGCGAGCCAAACCTCCAACGCACGCAATCCACGCCGACGGTCACCAGCGCCCCGGCAGCCAGTCGGGACGACCTCAAGAGGGCATACTCGGAGCCGCGCATCGCCATACCCCTACCCCAGATGACCGGCTTCGGCAAGTATCGACGTGCCGTTGACGCGTCTGCGTCTTGGCAGCTGAATCACCTCGAACAGCGACTCAAACTCGACGGCGACATCATCGCTGACTTCCTAGGCGACGATCCGCCCGTGGGCCTCGATCCGCAGATCTGGCAGCAGTACCGGGCCACCAAGGTCAAAGTCAAGGTCAAGGTCCAACGCCGCCGTAGGCCCATGACTGACATCCGCACCATGACCAACAACAGCGGCCTCACCAACTACGGCTCATCCGCGTCCATGTCGTCCACCCCGCCGGGCACCCCCGTCACGGACGCCTCGTCAGAATACACCGATCCCGTCACCGGAACAAGAGTCGTCCACGGCTTCACCATCGCCGATTCGACCACCATTTGGAACACCTCCAGTGCGGCGAGCTCGTATAACAAGAACAAGAAAGGCTGTGATGACAAAGCTGTGGGGAGCGATCAGCAAGGACGGGTCAGTGCGTTCCGCAGAGTCGAAATGACAAATACCGACATCGGAATCACTGGCGCGACATCCGAATGTGCAATCTCGTCGGACGTTGAAGACGACGATGAAGATGATGAGGAGGGTGACGACGAAGACGAACATGAAGACGACGCCGACACTTGGGAGGACATGGAATGACGGACGGCGTTCTGGCATGGGCATGAACCTTGGATATTGGGCACTGCCTTGAATATGAAACGGAATCAACCAAGAGAAAGAAGACCGGGCGATTGAGAGGCGTCTCTCTGGCTTGGCTTGAGGTTCTCGGGAAATATCTCAAACAGGGTCTCTTAATGAGACAACGAAGGATGGATACGAACGTGTATTCCGTCACGCTCAAGTGACGGTGGCGATTATTTCGGGTCGCTTCATTAATTAGTACGTACTCATAACGGCAATGAAGATACTCATAATGGCAATGAAGACGAAGATGAAGAATAACACAGAGGACGCAATCCTCTCCAGGTCATGGTGACTACTCACGTCGAGCGCCCGCATTGTCATTCTCACTGCCATCACAGTGACATTCTTTCACGTTCTTGCTTGACCGGTCTATTCGTGCCGTACACCGTGAGAATTGGAAGATGTGCTTCGTCACAAGTCCATGCCGCGATAGATATGACAATGTATCCTAGTATCGTACTAGCTGATATGTGTAGTTTGTGCCCCGCGCTGTGTTATCCCGAGCTTCTTCCACTTCCACCACTTCCACCACCCACTTTCTTGGATCTGAACCTCAACCTGGACCTATGAATCCGTCATCTTGCTGATCTCGCGATTCAATCCCACAGCGCCATATCACATAAACTCCGATATCTGGTATCCTGTGCGATTAGCAGATACAACATGGGCGGGCATATTAGGTCCTGTACTTGATTAAAACACGGCCGTCAGCAGCAAAGTACATAGCAAAAGTACACTGCACTACACTACGCGAGAACAATAGCCAGCACAATACGACTGACACTGCAGTGCATCATACTACACTACGCTACACTACACTACGCGACGTACGCTGCGGTAACCAGCAAGCCCCGCCATGTCCCTTTCCACCCCATCGAATCCCAACAAGCGACCGCTTCTCTACCCTGACGATGACGACGACCACCACCAGCAGCGCCAGAAGCATGGCCATCGAGGTCACGGTGCCAGCGGGGACGATATTCCAGCTCAAGCACAGTCAAAGGATCAGATATTCATCTCCTCCCAGATCCACGACCGGAACTCCACCTTCCAAGCACACTTCCATCCTGGATCGTCTGTGTTTCCTCAACCTGGAAACAGCGGCGCACGGGCCTCGGAGTCGACAACCACGATAATCAAACGTCTCCAAGCCCACCCCTCGTTCTCGACGGCCTCGCACCGCATCGTCGCGTGGCGGAGGCGTTCAACACAACAGACCCTCCAACTGCTCGGCTCCACTCGCAATCTCCCTCCCGCAGCGGCGTCGGGAACTCCGACCACGACGTCGACATCGACCACCTTCACCACGGGCTCGGACGACGACGGCGAAAAGTATGCGGGCAAACGGCTCGAGAAGGTCCTCTCGTCCACGCAGGTCGAGGGCGTGATCGTTGTGGCGAGGTGGTATGGCGGTGTGATGTTGGGGCCCGTGCGGTTCACGCATATCGAGAACTGCGCAACCGAGGCGGTGAGGATGTGGATGGCGAGCCAACGCGTCGGTGGGCAGAGCTTTGCTGTTACAACTACTCCTGCTCCTCCTCCTGCTCCTGCTACTACTACTGCTGCTGCTCTCCATGCCGTGGCAAAACATGATGGAGACGAAGAAGCCGAACGAGCAAGGCTGGCGAACCAACTCGTAGAGAGGGACCACAGCGTCGTTGTGTTGAGGGGTTTGTTGGCCGAGATGACCAAAGGAAATGCGGCGAGCACTGGGACCGAGAGTATGACCGGGTCTGAGACAGGAGATGCGAAGGCGGATTCATCGCCAGCATATCCTTCGACGGCTGCCTCGACTGCTGCTACTGCCTCGACTGCTGCTACTGCCTCGACTGCTGCTACTGCCTCGACTGCTGCTACTGCCTCGACTGCTGCTACTGCCTCGACTGCTGCTACTGCCTCGACTGCTGCTACTGCCTCGACTGCTGCTACTGCCTCGACTGCTGCTACTGCCTCGACTGCTGCTACTGCCTCGACTGCTGCTACTGCTTCAACCGATGCTGCCGCCTCTCCCGCCAAGAAACTCGAATACAGTTCCATGTCGCTCGCTCGGCTGAAGCAATTGGAGAGGGCGAGAGACGCGACCATCGCATTCATCTTGAGGCAGCTAGACAAGGTGGAGGAGGAACAGAAGGCGAGGGAAAAGGACATGGCGACGGCGGCGGCGGCGGCCAAGGAAGACCAAGTCGATGGCGATGGTTGAACGAGATTTGCATCGACCATATCGTCACGTCTACATGGATGAGTACTTGGATGAGGAGATGAGCAGTGATTGCGGAGTACCGTGAAGCGCCGATTCTATGACCTCTAGGCAACCGCACCAGCGACAACGACGTTTTCGCAGCTCGCATCAAGCCGACACTGCAACATCGTCTTGGCCGCCAACATGACCAATGCCACTTGCTCTACTGCTGGCAGGACTCAAGGCATTCCGCTCGGATTCTTCCTCCTTAAACTTCTCGACCACCATCTTCCTGGTCAGTTGTTGATAATCTGCCCGCAACACGAGTGGGTTAGAGATCTCTGTGAGCTGCATGACTGGACACGGCCGAGCGGGCGAGATGAAGACAGGGACGTGAAGAACTTACGAAGCACACCACTCTCCTTGGCCTGGTTCAAAACTCCTTGCGAATAAACACCTCTCTCCAGGTTCGACTGGGCGACTTCACAGAGTTCAAAATCCTCCAAGGCGACCTTCCTCACGAACTTGAAATACTCTTCAAACCCCTCCGTGCCACCTTTGCCATCGTCAAAGTAGTAGTCGAACTCCATTCTTGTTTCGCCGACCTTGTCACCGGGACAGACTCGAAAGCTGCTCATGCCGCCCCCGTACAGGTTCAACGTGCAGATGGGGAAGAAGAACAAGAAGAGGCCGTCGTTGGGTTTTTGTGGGTCGGCAATGTGTCGGCTATAGGTGCTATGGTTGTGCACTTGGTAGAAGGTGGGTGGGTATATGACGCTGAAGCTGCGATGCGTGTACTGGCAGTGCAGGCACTCTTGGTAGCCATCAACCATGGTTTTCCAGTTGAACTTGCCGGGGTATTTGATCGAGCGGCGGTGCGGGAGGCGGCGGAAGTTGTAGCCGGACAGGAGTTCGAGCAGCGACGGAGGGAACCATTCTTCGAACGGTGGCGCGGAAGAGTCGATGGTGGCGAACAACAGACCCGTGGGTGTCAGGTAGTGGTTGAGTATGGAGCCCTGGCAAGAGTTAAGAGGCAATGGCTCACAAGGAGGCGAGGCTTCAACCACGATGAGCGTACATCGGACTTCCTGATGACCTCGAAACTCTCATTGCCATCGTGTCGGACACTGATGGTGACTTGTGCGAACTCATATTCGACGTCCTCGCCAGCTGGAAACCTCGGCACAGCACCGACGAGGTACCATGCCTTGTAAAAGACTGCTCGCTGTTCAAGAGAATACAGGTTTTGCGAAGTATACCACGACGCTGGGAGTGTCTTCGTTGCATCCATGACCGAGATGAGCGCCCGTCTTGTGTTGACAAGAAGCTAGCATTTGTCCTTCAGATAATTCCATCAATGATTCCAGAGGCCTGAGGGATATTAAATCTGCGACAAGTCCTGACTTCGTTCCGAATTCCCAAACAGGTATTCGAATACCGACCAGGTCTGTAGGCGAAGCCGCGTGGTCGGCACATGCCCCTTGTCGCAGGCATGGATGGGGTGTGACAAAGGGCCACCTGAATGTGATCATCATTATTCATCGATGGATGAACTGGTGTCCATGTGCCAATGTCTCACTGGATTATTGTTGCATGCCATTGAAGGATACTTCCGCACCGCTCAAAGGTTGGAGAGGGGACAAGGTGCCTTGCGGGATCGCATTACCGGTTTGAGCCAAGCTGGGATTCGGACTGACCCAAGGGTGCGTCAGCCTTGATATCATGGCGAGTGACTGACGAAACAGAGCATCATGTGCATCGGATCCGAAGGAATGGATGGGCTTCCTTTGCACTGTCATTGGCGCTTGCTCTCCAATGGACTTCGGCCCGGCCGTTGAAATGCCTTTTCAGACCAAACGGGTAATACGCCGTTGATAAGGTCGCCCTTGTTGTCGCAATTCATATACCGTGAAAGCACGTACAGTTGTAGTGTCACCGTGATTGCGTGCCTCCTCAATCTTGAGATGGACCTGAGCTCAAGCCCGTTGAGATCAGTGAGCTACCCGCTGCCACTGTATGCGTTTTTGATATCCTGCCTGGTATACCTCTTTGGTCGCATCCTGCTGGGTTTCATACACCCCAACAAGCAGATATTGGGACCAGAATCAAGCTTGGATCGCGCAGAGAAAGGTAGCTTGACGAAACAAGACGATATGTCGGACGAAGAGGTCTTCCAGTTGGAGAAGCGGGCATTCTTCAGCAAGGTAACCGAGACCAAGTCTTGCAAACAACACGACCGGAACTGACAGCTCGCAAGACATGGCTCTTCGTGTGTCACCAGAGCAGATTTGTGAAACCCGGCGACTATCATGCATTCGACGTCGCTGGAATCTCGTTTTTCGTGGTTCTGGGCAAGGATATGAAGCTGCGAGGTTTTCACAACGTCTGCCGCCATCGAGCATATACCGTAGTCCGCAAGTCTTGTGGCACGTCGACGAGATTCTCATGCAAGTACCATGGATGGCAGTATGACGACAAGGGCGCCTTGGTCAAGGCGCCTAAATTTGAAGAATCTCCGGGATTCGCGCCCGCCGAGAATGGTTTGTTCGAAGTCAAGTTGATAGCGACGAGGGAAGGGCTGGTGTTCGTCAACTTCGATGCCAGCACGATGAATCTCCCGTTCAACAATGTGAAGTCTCATGTTGACCTCGGGGACTGTTCTTGGGCGGATGGAATGGAGGTGACGTGCGGAACGAGTTGGAAGACTATTGGTGAGTTGGTCGAGAGCTTGCACAGATGATGCATCTGACAGAACGTTAGCCAACGAGTTCTCCGATCAAGCACAATGGTCTTCAAGTCCGTTTGGATGGTTTTCTGCACTTCGCAAGTCCAAGACTGTGCGGCTGCTCGGGCCATTGAGCATTATCAAGGAGCTCGATGATGATCTGTGTTGCACGATGGTGCTTCTACCCCGGTCAAGCTCTGAAGTCATTGTCAGGTGCGACTTGTACGCGAAGGACGGCCATGTGGCTCCCGTCAAGACCCTAGAGAAGTGGAAGTGGATGTTGAAGCAGGAATTGATGGCCATGACCAGATCAGGCGCAGAAGAAAAGAGCTCAACAAGCTCGAAGTATTTTACGTATCAGTGCGGAGGTAAGAGCCCGCCGGCATCTTCTGGCAATAACAAGGACTGACAAGCTGCTGCAGGTCGCACAATTGACTTGTTTGCAATTCTGGCTCAACACCAACGCTCCGAGAAGATGGCCAAGAGGAAGCTGCAGCCGGCTATCCGCGTGACCGGCACTGCCGACATAGACACCGAAGCCGAAGCTCTGTGCGATGCACTCGACGGTGCTGCCGATACGCCCTCGCTGGAGACGTGTTCGCGAATGTCCAGCTTTCCTCACACGGTCGAGTGGTGAACCTTTCCAGGGAGACTGCGGGGGCCACGGACGCCCAACAAGCGATAGCACAGCCTGGAGCGTCAAACGATGTGATTGCTCTGTGAGTCTGAGATCGGAGGAATCAATGACAGAAGGGAGGTTTTGTAACTTCAAGGGGGGTTAGTCGATTACGGCGTGCAGAGAACCTAGGTGTAATGGGTTCGGGGAGATGGAAGTGACCCATTAAACGGCGTTCTGATCCCCCGCATTAGAATTCTGTGTAACGTTAAGAGGGAGATTTGCAAGACAGCTAGCCATTGGAGCATGATAAACTACTTCCGTCACTGTGCACAAAGTCGGTGTGAATGGAATGCCTCTCCCGATTTACAAGAAGCGAGAAGGGTGGGGGGAAGGTAAAATGAACGACAGAGACGCTTTGGGAGAAGGTGAAGAAGTATATGAGAAGATATAAGGCAGAAAGTAGGACGGCAAAGAAAGGAAGAGACGCCATGGGAGGCGAAGAAGATATGAGAAGATACAAGGCAGAAAGTGGGAAGGCAAAAAAGGGAAGAGGTAGCCTGTAAAGTTGTCACTGTCAGCATCTGGGACTGCTCTCTATGTTATCTTATAGATTGGAGGACTGTGTCCAAGTTCCCTCCGGTCTTGATGCTTTGATTGTTTCTACGATTGCTACCAGTTCCACTCGTATCACTACACATATCTCATGTACGGAGCAGCCTTCGCGAATCATCAGTAGTGAGCCTTCCTGCGGCTGCCTGTCCCTTACAAATTTGTTGGCGTCATCTCCCAGCAAGTGCCCTGCGTTGACCCAGTATTGCACTTTACCTCACTTTTCGAGTTATCTCCGATAGTATGGGTGCTGCAGGATCCCGGACGTCGTCCACAATGGTCGAGTGCTCTGCCATTTGCATCTCACTCTCGGGGGTTGGATGGACGAATGCTTGGTTCCGGTCGGCCAAATAATGCAGTTGGAACCCAGACCTGGCCGTTACGGGTTCGGCTCGGAGTAGGTAGCCGTGCCTCGGAGGTGTCAGTTTCCGATGATTCCGAGGGAGATACAGGTGCATGCCCTTGAGGTGTTGGTATTTCAGCCACTGGTGCATGGTCTGAAAGATTCGCAGTGATTCCTGACACAGGTATATGACCTGTGGTACCTGATGGAATCCTAGGCACGGACGCATTGGCCAAAGGACGGAGCAATCCCAGAAACCGGGGTGAACGACCTATAGCATCTGGGACGATTCCAGGTATATATGCATCATCTGAATAATGTAATGGGATTTCAGAGACTGGTACAGGAGTTCCAGGTACGGATGCATAATCCGTAGAATCTAAAGAGACTTCAGAAATTGGTGCAGGTGTTTCAGCTATAGATATATGAGCTGTGCCATCTGGGGGAATTCCAGGTTTGGGTGCCGGGCCCGAAGAATCTGAAGATATATCAGACACTGGTGCAAGGGCTCCAGGTACTGTGGCAGGGCCTGAAGAAGGCTCTGGCTGAGGCCCTCTTGGACTTTGAGGGCCAGAGGGTCGTATCTGCGGACTTCTGGGTGGGTTGGAATAGGTTGACGTTGTCGAATTGCCAGCGACGAAGGAAGGAGCACCATTGCGATCTAGAGTGTCTCCGAGCCCAGGGTGCAAAGCAATATGAGACTGGATCAAATGGGATGCCACCGCGACAATCTCTTGACTGATCTGCTGCAAAACATACTCTTGCTGGTCTCGCACACGTCGATCCTCTGCCGCTGTCCTCTTGCACCGAGAAATCAGTTTTTTGGTCTGCTTTGCGTAGAGAGATCTGTTACATGGCAATTAGCATCCGTAGTATAGACAAGACTCGATGAAAGTGCATCACCAACAATTGATCAAGCATGTCGTTCGGTATCGTTCGCGCCTCAGCTCGCAGCACCTCGAGCTGGCGAAAAAGATCCTGGAAATATACCATCGATATGAGCAGCTCGGCGCTCTGCTTGACCGAATTGAGTGAAGCTTGAATCGGCGTCCATTCCTCCTTCCGTGTGGACCATTGCCAGCGAGCATACCATCGCGCGAAGGCAGGGTAGGCTCTGTCGGCTCTGAGTGGCTCGACGTCGTCCAAGATGTCTTCAATCTTTGTTAGGGCTGCCCTCCCTGATCGGACGATAACTTGTTCCACCTTGGATGCTTTTATCTTTGCGGACAGCCCTTCGTCGGCCAAGCGGGAATCGGTGATAGTCCTGTGGAACCAAGTGAGAAGGCTGCTGAACGTTTCCATCTCGTCGCGGATGATCCTGATGTCGTCGCGGGCGTATTTGAGGGTTTTCAAACAACGACGCAGCCTTTTGCAGATGCGATTGCACTCCGTAGCGATGGTGAGAATGGCAGAGAATGCGCCAATGGCTTCCATATCTGTATTGGATGAAGTTCCAGTGAGCTGCCGTGGAGGGGGTAAAGCCAGGCGTATAAAGTCGACTTCTCGAAATTTGGTCGCCACGAGGAGATTTATCACCTCATCCCAGGCACCGCAATCCTAACAATTCTCCAGAGCGACACCGGGGGTTGTTGAGGGTGTGGTAAGGCTTTTTCGTAACCACCAATCCAGAAAGCCAACTCACTCGCTGTTTCTTGACCGGTGAAGTCCTACTGGTACGCTACTGATCATTTTTGATAATGGCGCCGTCCCGAGCTCCCTGAGATTTTCCATTGGTGGTGGACACGCATGGCTGCTCTCCAACCTCTGGGGAACCCGCGGGGAGAGAGTGAAGGGGATGGAAGAAGAATGCCTGACGGACGAATGGCAACCCTGATCATCAGCTGGGAATCTGCGGCGCAGGTCGAGCGCACCGCTGGTTGTCAAGCGATACAGACTAGCGATGGGCCGTCCCTTCGTCTGCCGGATACTTCTTTCCAGGATGTGTCATTTAGTGCGGCGTCATGTGGAGGCTGAGCAGAGGAGCAATTCTGCCAGAATCTCGTACGAGATCTGCGTTGATGAGGATGAGACCTTTGATGAGGCATGAGATGCTTTCACATATCCATGGCGTCAAAGTTCGAAGGGTCCATCTACTATCCCAATCACTAGCGCTAATGGTTTAATTGATATTGGTAAAGTTCTCGCCTGGAAGTGTGCCCGGGGCCGCCCGGGGAACCTGCATAATCCTTCGGTTGGGCATCCCCGTAAATAACCTTTATTCGACGGGCTACTGTAACTACTGTATTTCCAAGCGTAGGACCGACCACGTTACCCAAAAATCAATCATAATGTGCGATTGGAAACCTATCCGCGGTACTGAGGATTCTAGCTTGTTTGCTTGGAGATAATCAGGTGCAAGCCACGCGCCTACCACGCCGATACAGATGAGTTCAGCCACCATTTTTCCCTTCCTCATATTCTAGGACGCCTTCGAATTTCTGGGGACTCTGTGACTGCGTCCTGTAGCTTCCCCCTCGCCCAGCATGCCACATTGCACTACCCACTGTGGCAAGCCGTCGGACTACCCGTACCCCTTCAGAAAAGTTGAAGATGGAAGAGTTAGAAGAACCACGGGGCCGCAACTGCAGGCTATTCCTGACAGGGCCTAGTGTCGACCCATGTGAGCATTCTTAAAGTGGCATGATCCAAAATCTGCTTTCGGTGTGTGGGTGTCCCGCAGTTGAATTGCGGGCAACTTCTCCCCTCCTCTCCTTCTCGTGTGTACAAGGACATACCGCATTAACCCAGTGAGTGAGTGAGTGAGTGTCACCACCACCATGTTTAAGAAGGAGTAAGTTACATACACACACATACATTCCCCCACCTTTCTCCCCAAGCCAGAACTAAGGCCGAAACGCGCGCACAGCTTGTCGGCAGGCCCGAAGAGCAAGGTCAAGTCGTCCGTCCAGCGAGCCATCCGGGCCAAAGTGCTCGAGACATACCCGAAGCTGGAGCCGCACATCGACGACATCATGCCCAAGAAGAGTCAATTGGACCTTGTCAAACTGTGAGCGAACGTCCCGTGCCGCATATCGCATTTCAATTTGCCCCCATTCTTACCATCCGCCCGTGTGTGTGTCTCCAGCCCGGACCGAGTCTCGCTATACGTCCTGGACGACACGCCCCTCTTCTACCAGCACATGGACGACCCGATCATCCCGCACCTCAAGCTCGTGCACCAGTATCCGCACGCGTTCCGGCGGATCAGGATCGACCGCGGCGCCATCCGCTTCGTCCTCTCCGGCGCCACGCTCATGGTGCCCGGCCTGACGTCCAAGGGCGGGTGGCTGCCCGAAGCCAAGAGCGAGGAAATCAAGCCCGGTGAGATAGTCGCCATCGAGGCCGAGGGTAAAGAGGAGGTCTGCTTGATCGGGCAGCTCGAGATGGGGACCGAGGAGATGAAGGAGAAGAAGAAGGGCGTGGCTATGAGTGCGGGGCATTATCTTGGTGATGGACTCTGGAAGTTGGACTTGAGTTGAAGAGGGACCGAACCCTCTGAAAGAGAGGATCGGGAGGCATACAGGCACGCAGAGACACACGCACGGAGACACAGACGCACGCAGAGGACGTCTGAAGAATAGCCGACACGAAATGGAGGCCGAGTTATACGCCACTCGAACCAAGATTGCAGGCTGCGGCTGCACCGTGCGAGCTGCCGACGAAGACGTGCCGTGTGTGATGAAGAAAGGCCAATTTGGAGTAGGACAGGACAGCATGGGGCTCGGCGTATCAGCCTGGGATGTCCGCATTTGCACAAACTCACTCTACCTTCATCTTGCTGGACTAAGGTACAGGTTCGTCAAGTGAGCTTTGTGCGCATCCTGCTTGCCCTCCAGCAAAAGGCCTACGATTACAGACATGACGGCGAGTGTTAAAAAAGATCTCAGCTATCAGAATGTTTAAGACGAGGTAAACTAGAGCGTCCAAAGGCCGAGCCGGAACGACCTAATGGTCACGCAATGAGAGTCAATTGCATTTGTCCTTGTGATTTTTCCTGGTCTCGTAATACTGTGTACAAACTTTTGTCTTCTCTGTCGCTCATGCCCCTGTGAAATGTGCCCCGACAACGGAGAGGCAGCGGCCCATGCATAGCACAAATGCACATCATTGCGACCCGAAGAACCGCAGGAGTGCTGCAGACCTTGCTCCTCAAGACATTGCCCTGTGGCCGGTGCCAACCTCGATGCCGGATCCTGGCAGCCTTGGGCATGACTGAGCACTGTTGATGCTCGCAGAATGACCTGAACAACATCCAGCACGCTCCGATCCCCCCGACAAAGGCATCCCGGTTCACTGCAGTCTCTGTGCCTTCTTCCTCCACACAGAGAACTCTGCCGCTAGCAGAGATTTCTCCTACATACCTCCTGCCCCTCACGCCCTCACGCCCCTGCCCATTCCCTTGGGGAGTATGAGAAAGTCTATGCAAGAGACGAAACACAGCCATCAAGCAAGAAAGCATAGCCACGAAACTGAAATAATCGTAGGAAAAGCACTGAGCAATTGGGGGTATGATGCTGTTGGAATCATGGTCCAGCCGTGACGCGTCCTTAACGGAGACCCACGACTCCAGCCGAACGCCGCACGCGACAGCAAGTACCGGTTCAAGCTTGAAATTCGCATATGCGTTCACCTGCTCGATTCCCCTTCTGTAATATTTGTTTTGATTTCCTGGTCAATAATGAAAGTCGCTTTCTCAGCTTCGCTCCCACATATCAAGCCACATCGAGCACGATATGAGGTGGGAATCTCCACAGGGGTTGACAATAATCTGAATCAATGACGGCGCTTTGCTTAAGCATGTTGAGGCATAATCATCCTGTGTACACACATGGATGATTTGAGATATGACGTGCTCTGACAATCAGGTCGTTGTGAATGTGGGAATACTCGACCGTGAGTTAACTGGTCGAAGGAAATACATCTTCCACAATGGCGAAGATGGACAATGCACGTAGGCTTGAGACAATGGCATGATGGCGAATTTGGTCAAAGAGATAGATAGGCGTCGCGTCGCACTATCAGCCACTCTTGTCTAGCTCGGCTTTCTCCTCTGCGTTGAGGACATCGCCAAGTCTCTTGATTGTTTTCATGTTCGTCGCTCCGTTTCGCCAGGCAGCTCGCATGGCCTGAAGGACTGGACGCTTGTCCGATTGTTCTTCGCGTGACAGGTGTACCATGTCCGCAGCAATACGTTCACTGATGGGAATAGGTCCCGACAGCACCTTTCCAAAATAGCGCACCAGGTGGGACATGCCGCTGTCGTTGCCTTCTTGCAGGTCGCTAACCGCGGTATTTTTGAACTCCTGATACATTCCAAGGTTGAACTTATCGACCAAGAAGTCTGTCCAGAAGTTGTAAAGTGGCTCCAGAGCGTCTTTGATTCCCATTTGGCGCTGCTGAAAGGCGACATCATGAAGAGACAGATAGGTTTGGTCGTATTGTCCAGGCTGTGGTGGGGGCAATTGGGTCTCATGGCCATCCTTGGTAAAGTAAATGACGCTCTCGTCCGTGACCGGGATATTGCTCGAGTCGTCAAAGGACGCACCGTGGAATTGCTCGAGTCTAGTCCAACGGTCAGCAAAGTTGTGATCGAGCCTGAGGAGTCACTTACTGCTGAGGACTAGCCGCCCCTCCGCGCAAGCCTGGTAGATGGGACTGGCTGATCTCGAGGGGCGCATTGCTCGCCTCATTTCGTCCACTGGAGGATCCACCTGAAGCAACGCGAGCAATGCCAGGGAAAGAGGGCGCTGCGCCACTGAGGATATGCGGCTGCATGCGGATGTTGACATTTGGGATTTGGTCATCGGGAAAAACGTTGTCCTCAATATCTGCGCGAGAGCTCTGACGATGATGACCATTAACAATGTTGTTTAGTGGAGCTGCATTGTTGGTAGGAGGCGACCTCACCGCGCTGGGGGAGGCTCGTGAGTAGGCTGCCATCGGTGCTCTAGCGCCGAGACCATTCAGGCCTTCATCAAATGGGCTCACTGGCTGTCCTACTCCAATCTGGTTCTCCTCAAGGCCTCCAGGCAGGAAGGACATCGGAGAATTTGCCTGAAATGTGCCGTTGCTGGTTGCCATGGCTACTGGCGGACTGCGCATTTGACCATAGCCGAAGGATGGATCGAGAAGACCAGCCTGATCCTGTTGTGCTTGTCGATTGTAAGATTCCGGATTGTGCAGAGGTCCGTCGTTGCGAGCGGTCTCAAATCTTTCCTCCGTAGGGAGCACAAAATCGCGCCAACCTTCCCGACGACGAAGACGATCGTCCCCATCAGTTCCGGGCAAGAATTCAACGCTCTTAACCTGCTGGCAGACGTAGCGGAGATTGTCTATCGTCAAGTTGTCTTCGGTGAGAGTTTTGATCCGCTTGAAATTGGCGATGACACTCAACGGAACGTAGCCTTGACCGTCCATATGCTTCCGCAGAAACAAATCCTTGCAGAGATTGTCAATGGAGAAGTAGTATTCGCTAGTGGCGACGTTAGTGCATGCACATTGGCAGTCCTGATGGTGATAGGGACTTACATCTGGGTCATGACCATGGATAGCAAAGCGTACGAATTAAGCGGATCGTTGTAAGGCATCGCACTCATGATGCTTGGCTGCATCTGCATCTGAGAGGGATAGCCGTACATGGACATATCCGTCTGGATAGATGCGAGACCTTGTTGAGGCATGGCCGGCATGCCATTGTAATAGCCTGGGAACATCATACCGACGGGAATAGACTGCGAACGGGGGTTGGTGCGCGGAGTGGTCGTAGCCTGAGTTGGTACAAATGGCTGCGACGCTTGCCTGGAACGAGCCTCCGTGTGCGAGGTAGACCTTGATGGCGGCTCAAACCCATTTTGGGGCAGAGGGGAGGTGTAAGCATGAGAGGAGGTAAAAGGCGGGTTGTAAGAGTGTTCACCGCGGCCACGATAGTTTCCGCGTCCGCGCTCCGAGCGACCTCCACGTCGGCTGCCCTGATCGCCTGATGATTCACGGTCTCGCCAGGATTCAACCTTTTCGCGGGCCGACTCGGGTTTGTCTCTTGACCAGTCGCGGACTTTGCCAGGGCCTCGATCTCGACCGAAATCGCCGTTACCCCGCGAGCCGCCCGCCGCAGGGGATTTGTTGTTCCGATCAGTATTGGCTGAATACTTGAGGGTGGGTTCCTTCGGTTGAGGGACACCACCAGATGACTGGTCGACCGGGGTGTTCCTCTCTCCGTTCGCACGTCGGTTACCAGCATTGCCCGTATGTCTTGAGGACGATCTTGAGCTATGCTCAGTCCTCATGGCTTGATCTTCACCAGTTGGCTGAACTGCAGCAGGACCAGTTGCAACAAAGTCAGAAGCAGATTGGTCTTTGTGGTCGACCGCGTTTGACTTGCGAAAAGTGGTAACAGAACCGTCACCACTTGCAGGTCGCGTACTGCTGGTAGGAACGGAAGCGCCACGAACTCCTTGCTGACCATCAGATCGACGACCCCGGTCTTGTTCGCCTGACTGTCTCGGCAGCGGAGGTGGACCCATAGAGGTCGATGCATCTTGCTTCTCAGCTGAGGCGCCCGCATAGCCGCCACCACGACCACCAGTGTCTCTTCCGCCTCTTATGCCACCTCGACCGCCTCGCCGAGCTGCCGCGGGTGGCAGTTGTGTCTCGAATTTTGCTGTAGGGACGAATGGAACGGCAACCCACTTGTTACCATGCGACTTCTGCGGACCGGGCTTGGCATCTGACTTTTCCGGTCTCTCATAGGATGCAGATTTGCGTCGATCATCAAGGGTCGAGTTCTCTGGAGTGGGCCACGAATTGGTATCAATCACCGGCGGGGGTACATCTCCGTCTGCTCTGTCACCATGCTGAGAAGCGGGTCGAGATGGACGAGCCGATGGCATATCTCTGCGATGGCCGGCTGTGGTGCTCTCGATACTCTTGCTTTCCCTCTCAATGCTGCTAACCTCTTTGCTGATGGGTTTACGTTTGAAATCTTCGCTGGCAGATCTGGACTTTCTGGACTGATTTGGAGCGCTAGGAACAACGGGCTTCTGGAAATCTTTCTTCTTTGCAGCCTGAGCTTCTATGCGCACTTGCCAAATATTGACCGATGGGATCGGCGCCGCTTTGTACTGAGCCTCCGATGCTGGTAAAGAAGGAACTGAGACCTTTTCCCAGTCATCTTCGCCATCTCTGGATTTCTTCTCGGCCACGCTGGGAGTCTCCTGGTCCTGTGAAGCTGGCGTCGTCGACTCTTCTGATGAGGCTTTCCGGCCATTCGGTAGTTGTGTAACTTCATCTTTTTGTGATTCTTGATGTGGGTGGGCGTCACCATGTGCAGCCGGCGGGCTCTCCCGGTCACCAGATGGTGCATGCTGACTCTGTGTGGCGCCGTCCTTGTTCACATCTTCTAGCGCAGCTGTTGACGCAAGACTGTCGACATGTGTAGAAGTATTGGCCACGGGACTTTCTCCACTGACTCTTTCGCCTGTCTCGGACCTCAATCGTGGAGACTTCAGTGCAGAGGTCGCAGTGGTTGAGTCCGCAATGGGGCGATCCTTGACACTCTTGTCCGATGCCGCAGGGCTCTCATTTCTTGAGGTTGACTGTGTGGAAGCTGCTGAAGCAAGACCCTTTGCCGCTTGGGCATATGAAAAAACCGGCGCAGGGGCGCCTGAAGATGAAGACATTCTCACTGACAATGTCGACGAGGACAACACACTGCACCTCCTGATCCACTACCACAGTACAAAACCCCACACCAGCAACAAGCTGGCCGCGTAATGGAGAGACCAATCTAAGCCTGGAGATTATGGCCTACAATGAGTGATTGTCCTGCGACCTGGGGCTTGACCTTGACCTCTTTTCTTGTGACCGGTCCTCAGTGACCAGTGACGGATTGATGAGGTAAAGTCAAATTGTCCTGTGTAAACACCCTGTATCGCGGCGATGACAGTGAATTCGGGCACTGAACAATGCGTAACCGCGATCGTGAAGGTCGCAGGGCTAAACGTCCACCTTCCCTTGCTGCGGATTATGCGTTCGTGGTGCGCAGCCAATGTGCGGCAATGGTTCACCGGTCACCCTTCCCACGACTGACCCTGATGATGTCGATATACGAGACCACAATCCAATAGCCCCTTCACTGAATCAGGACTTTGAAGTCGTCCGTCGAGCAGCCCCAGTTGTGTAGTGTCGAGGGCGAAATAAGTGAGGATCAGACGGCAGTCAAGCCGGAATCGATGCAGGGACTCAATTGAGCCAACGGTCCGGCAGGCCGAGGAATAGACGGTCGGTAGAGAAATCGGTCGACACAAGACGCACAGTCCACTGGCCGAACCGTATCGACAGTGAATTTGGACGTGTGTGGTCGGAGGTTGTTCGAGGACGGTGCGGAGGATGAGGTGATGCGGCCGCCAAAACTTTTTGAGCGGCACGAGCTTGGGGTCGCTGTGTTCCCGTCTGTTTAGGGCGCTCGGAGGCGCAGGGGCAGGCGAGAACGCTGGACGACGGCAAAGGATCACGAGGAAAGGATCACAATGGCAATAAGATGGAGAGAGGATGGAGGGGAGAAAGTGTGCGGGTATTGAAAGAGAAGTCTTTTTCGTGGAGCATGGAGCGTCAAGCTAGGCACTGGCACTGCAGTCAAGTCGCAGTGAACTGAATTCTCATTTTCCTAGCGCGGCATTTTGCGCTTCGGGCCAGTGACGGGGCCCAAGCAGTGCTTCCCGCCGACTCTTAAGAACCGCAAACAACCGAGCTGGGAGTGAGGGCGTGACGGAGTGAGGGGCTCCTCTGCTAGGCCTGCCTGTTCTCACCCTGCCAGCTGCCAATTGACCGGCCTGGTCAACTGAGGACTGGGTGCGTTTGCCTGCAGCTCCCCCTTCTGACTCCAATCACCATTCACCGTCGCAGCGCGTCGGGACTGGTATGACTCCAAGCCCTCCTTCTCCGCTCTTTGAATACGATAGGACCCGGCCTTGTCCTCGATTAATGCTCACTAGGAGACAGCCAGGGTGAACCGTCTGCTGCCCGTCGACATATTGGTCTGGCCTGGCTAGCTCGGCACTCACCCAGTCAAGGCGCATGTGCACGAGGTAATGCCGAGCTCCAGGCACGTGGACAAGTTCATGCACCACCGCGTCTAAGCCGGCGACCCGTTGGCTCTTGGATGATTCTACGCAGTAGATGCCGCAAAGCATCCCGAAGACATAATCAACGCGTGAGATTGACGTGTCTCATGGTGGTAGGCATCGTCTCCTAGAGGAAATAGCCTCCATGTCGACGGCAACGACATCTTCCAACCCATCTTTGCTTGCAATCCTACTCATTGTCCAAGTCCGCACCGGCTCAGGTGCCGAAATTGTGTTCCACTATCCTCCAGATCCCTTGTCGGCCGAGCGGCCCTCTTACAATACAGATTCCACAGACGAGGATGAAGAAGACAGTTCCAGCAGTGACTCGGAAGAGTCGTCTTCCGAAGATGACTTCGATCTCTTCACGAGCCGGCTGAGGAATGGACAGAATGCCACACAAAACCAAGACGGTCAGTCACCAAGCTCAGACGATGAAGAAAGCAACTATCTGTCAAAGAGGGGGACACAAGACAACGGCCACTGGAAACCTTCCTGGGAGCCATTGCTGGGTTTGGGAGGTGATGGTCTAGTGAGCTTGTTGGCCCCTGGCCGCGTGTGGCACAAACGCAAGTTTGAGCTCGGAATCAACGACCTGACCTTCCTGGGTCGGCCAGTGTATGCCCGTGAAGACGGCTTTTGGCGGAGACAGAAAAGAAGGAGGACCCCAAAGGCCAGAGATGAGGGCATTACATCTGACTCGACCGGCAGTGACAATGGCCACGAGGGTGACGAGGAAGGCGACCAGGACTCCTCAACCGACCATGTGAGCAACAAACAGGCCCAGAGCTCCAAGGAGACTCCCAAAAGCCAATTGACCATGTTCCACGTCGTGTTTGTCATGGACCCGTCACCACTGGAGCACACGGCGCGGGTCAAGGAGATGTATGACCATGTCGTCAAGAAGTTGTCCAAAGTGCTCAAGTGGGCGCAGGCGCATCACGACTATGTGTGGCAGCAGTCGGAACTCTTGCAATCCATCAGGTCGACGCATTTCCAGCAACAGTCCTCGTCCAAAGCCCTCTATACTGAAATGAAGCAGCGATCTTCTCTGGCTTCTGCCATGACCAAAGTGTTTGATAATATCTCCGAGTCGAAGATAGCTGCAATCACACTCACTCCCAAATTGTCCGTCTCCCTCCAGATCCCTCCTATTACCTCGAGCTCGTACCTGCCTTCGCTGTCTGAGCCTCCACTACAACCGGGTCTCTGGCTCACCACTGCTACCGACCCGTCTTCCGCGTCCGAGCTTGACGCATCTGCCTTGTCGGGTCCGTTGCAGCTATCCAAGAACTTCACCCTACTCCTCAAGTCGAACCCTCAGAAGATCCTCAAGGACATTCAAACGTCAGGAGGCTCGTTGGCCATGCCGCTGGCAGCATTCATCGGACACCTGAAGCCCACAAAGTCCTTCTACAAGATATCCGTCGCCTCCCAGATAGCCTTGGGTGACATCCAGCACTTGGCCCGCCACCTTGTTTATTGGCGGCGGGCAATAGCAATCCCACCGCTCCATCAGCGAGACACGTACATTGTGTCTCCCAACGCGAACATGAGCAAGCTCGTGGCCGCGTGTAAGACGTACGAGGCGACGTTTCCCATGATGCCCTCGCTGCCGAAGATGTTGAGCGCGTTGAGCGGCACGCCTGCTCCCTATGGCACCCTGATACCCAGCCGAGACCACAAGGAAGAGTACTACCGGGTCTTGGCGTGGCTCATGCGGGACGGTTGGGTAACCCAACTCCGCACCTACGCCTTCGTCCGCGTGGATCCCGAGGTCAAGAGGGCGGTCCGTGAGAAGGACCGCGAAGAAGCCCGGGCAGGAGGAGGCACAAAAACCCCTGTCGAGAGAGAAGCAAGCGACATGGCCAGGAGCTTTGGAAGCGGTGGGACCCCCACGACACCCGTCACCGGCGGAGGAGTCCTTTCTTCCTTCAAGCAGCGGCCCAGCATGCTCAGCCGCCCGTCCAGCGACGGCCGGCAATCCATCTCCACGGAGGGGACGAGCATGCGCGCCGCGCAGCCATTCAAGCACAACCCCAAGGCCGCCAGCCTGGTGGTGTCCCCGCAGCGCGCGTCGCCCGAGGAATCACGCTGGCTCGACTACATCGCGTCGACGATGGGGTCCTCCTCCTCCCCCAGAGCCTCATCCCCACCGGAGGAGCTGGCGACCTCGCCCGGGCCATCCCCTTCGGACATTGAGGCCGCCGAGATCCAGCGCTACTGGCCCATCTTTGTCAAGTACTTCACCGGCTCGGAGGCCTTGGAGCGGATCCCCGTCCGCGAAGGCCTGAAGAGAAAACTTGTCTGGGACACCCTCGGCAAGATGGGCCTCGATGTCGATGGCCCCGTTGAGGACGACAAGCCCGAGACCAAGAGGGTCTTGTTGACTATTCGGCATTGGTAGGGCGCCGAGGAGGAAGCCAACCCTAGTCAACGGCAGTGCGAGTTGAAGGGTGCATCATACATGTTACAGTAGCCTATATATTCGGCGCGCGGCTCCACAGTCCAACAGCGCCGGATAAATGTCTCATCAAGGGAACGACGTCAATGCGGAGGGAGTACTGTATGAGATCTAATACCCGTAGCAGCAAAAGCCAACTCAGAGGGTCGAGCAACTAAAGTGCCATAATAGCGACCTTTCGCGCGAGAGGGACAGGCAGCGCTGCAATGCAATGCAATGCGCCAATCCCCAAACACGAGGCCAGGGGGCAATTCTACCGGGCACAGTAATGAGCAAAATGCGCGCACAAATGGCGGAGAGATGAGAGATGAGCATCTACTATGCCTCCTATGTAATATGTAGTATGTAACGTAGTACAGTATGTATGGTAAGACTACCCTGCACAGGCTCAGGCACAGGCACAGGCTCATCTCCAAGCCCAGACATGCATAATGCATAAGACGGCCCGGAAATATCTCGCCGTGGTCAACACCAAGACCGAGGCTGGGTATTACATATGTGGGTATGTGGGATCTACCTCGTACCCCGTATTAGTCCGCATGATCTAATTAGTGCGTGCTTGTGTGCTTGCGTGCTCGCTGCCCAGCTTGCCAGCCATCGACGCCGGCATCCGTGCCTCCGGAGCCGAGGTTGAGGTCGAGGTTTAGGTTCATTCGATGGTACGAACATTCTGTACGTACGGAGTACCGAGTACACGAGTGTCTGCCCCTTTGGCTCGCTGCTTGAGTCTACATCGGACGAATGGGACGGACGGTTGCTTGCTCAATAGACGTCTGCTTGGGCCTGTGAGGGTCTGTTGCTGTGCATTCCTATTCCTATTCCTATCCCATCCGATCCCAAAATTGATCCCATCCCGATCGTTGACCCATGAAGACATACGTCGACGCCAATACCCCAGTTCGCCATGCTGAATAGTTAGCCCGTACCAAGACGCGTCAGTTGAGCTCTGCCCCACGCAAATCCTCAACTCCAGGCGCCACATTCGCGACTTGATCCTCCGGTATGCTCTCCTGGTCCAGCACGTCTGGATCGGTTTTGAACCGCTCGCTCTCCAGCACGGGGATGATCTTCCTCACGTCCCGCTCGATGACCGTCACGCCATGCGGCAGGCTCTGTAGATTCTGGGATTCGACGACCAAACACCGTCCGAGGAACCGCAACATCGCAGCCACGGCAGTGATCTTCTCCTCGTGCAACCCGTGCGCGGTATTGGCCATAGCCTTGGTCAGCATGGCTGGTATATAAGTTGGTTGGACGGCTGGTTCCTCGACCGAGCCATCCACATTCAGGCCGTGCGTCAATTGCGCTCGCGTTTCGTCGGGGATCCGCTCCGTAAACGCCGTGTAGAAAATATCCGCGTTGTCGGCGTTCGAAGTATTGCCCAGGCAGAACAGACGCATCAGGGCCCGATCTTGGCGCCGCGTGATGTCGAATTGTCGCGTATATCCCGCCTGATGGAGGAGAGCGAGCTTGCGACGGAGGATAATGTCGTAGCCCTCGCGGAGGCGCATGTCCTCGTAGATGATGCCGTGGGCCACGTCGTAGACGTTTCGGTACGACTGGAAGATCGGCTCGATCATCTTCTTGGCGCAAGTCCAGTCTTCGTGGCCGGCCGCGCCCGCGAGGTCCAGGATCTGCTCCATGAAGCGCATTTCGAAGGCCCGGTCGTGGCCGCGCATGTCCAGCAGACCCGACAGCGAAGCCGGAGCGTTCTCCGCCTGCGCGAGTTGTCCGAAGTTGAACTCCGAGCCAAGCTTGATGCCCAGCAAGAGGTAATCTCTGGCCTGCTGCGATAGACGATCTAACGCAGGCACCATCCCCGCTTCGACCGCATGGTAGAGGATCATGTCGTGGTTGACTTTCGAGATATCGACGCCCACTTTCTTCGCATAATCCGCCGCGAGGGCTGGATCTTTGCCCAGGTCATTGGTGACCATCGAGACAATCAGCGTGTATGTGTCTTCTGTGGATTTGAGGCCCTTGTCGAAGAGACTTCGAAGCCATGCGAAAGATTCGCGCCTCAGCACGATGGGTGGTGGCGCCTGTGTGCCGACGAAACGGTCATAGTCGTCGTTATGGAGCCAGCGAAGGGCGAGCACGCCGACCAGAGTGCGATTGATCTCAGCGTAATCCTGCCCGTATAGCGTTTCGGCAATCGAAGGCCCTGCGGGACGAGGCGCGTTGGAGCTGCGTACAAACGTCGCGTTCTTCAGTCGTTCGAGTTCCTGTGGAAACTCCAATTTGATCAACTCGAGGACGTCTCGGTCTGGCAGCAGCCAGAATGATCCGTCGTCAATGATCTCATGTAGCGTCTTCATCCTGTGCGCTTGGTCGGCGTGGGTTCTGGCTTGCTCCCTAGGTGGACTTCGAGAGATTTCGCCCGTGGGAAACTCGGGGGTTATGTATGTTGTGGGATTCTGGGGGTCGTCCGAGCGATGCAATCGAAGCAGGTGGGCACAGGCTGTCCAAAGCCTTGTGATCAAATTCCGCTTGCCGTGTTCGTCCTCACTGTCACCCATTGTCACAGTTGTGAATCCTTCCGTTTGCGAGGCAGAACACAAAGAAACAGCCTCGCATGACGGTTACAAAGCCAGGCAACGGGGATCCTTCTCCGCTGCAAGTGCCCCTCTCGAGTGAAATGATTGTTCCTAGAAGAGAAGTGCGTTGAGGTCCTTTGGTATCTTCAGTGTACCGGCTTCGCACCGAAGGTGGAGACGTAAAGACTACGGACGGGTCCTCGGAATTGGGCCAGCAATCTTCTATCGCGCGTCGCACTAGATGTGAAGAGTACCGGGCACACAAAAGTCCAGAGCAGAAGGCCGAGCGCTCCTACGGCTTTCCCTTCGTGCTGCTCACTCTCGGTGGGCGTGAGGTGGGGTGGCTAAGCGGTCCGCACTACCAGGCGATTGTGGCTGGAAACGCTGGCTTGATGTCATCCCATAACAATCTTTCCCCCCGGCTCATAGGCTCATGTGGCTGTCGCAGGATCTTGGGGGCTCATGCGGTGGACACTTCAAACAACGCTCGAAGCCGGAGACTGATTACAATGTGGAAAGGGTTGATGGAACAGCGCCGCCTGAGATTCGCCTCAGCTGAAAGAGAGAGATGAAGCCGGCCACCTGATTGGATGATTTCAAAGGCAGGCGCTAAACTAAAAGGGGCTTTACATCTGGCTGTGCGAAGCCAGAGAGTCAGTCATCTCAACAAAGATAGATCAGTCGAGTGCATGAGAGGAGGCAGTATAGGTCTATTTGCGCTTTATCCAGGCAACTCCGCCGCTATGCTCGAAGCCGACTACCAAACACATTAATGTCGGACAGCACCTTGCTCGTTCCGGGAGGCTTCTGACAGCCTCGTGGCTTCGCGCTGCAGCTCCAGCTTCTCATCCGCCGTCAGGTCGCTCCTTGCTTTGGGTACTCTCCCCCAAATCGCCACCAGGACCAGAGCCGCGCCGCCGCATGCCACGCCGAACCAGAAAGTGTTCTTGTAACTATCCCTCAGCCCAGATGCCTCGACCGTGTATGACTGGATAATGTCGCTGCAGCCCACAAGGAGGGCTATTCCGAGCTGTAGAACGGAGTTAATAAGACCACCGGCCAGGCCCTGTCTTGCCTTGGGCAGTTGCGTCGTTATGAAAACAGACATCAGATTATACGCGAGATCGATCCCAACGGTCCCAAGGATGCATGACGGGAAGACCCAAGCCCAGTAGTTCCCTCCCTCTGGAACGAGTGCTAGGAGCAACTCGGATCCGATAGCCCCGAGACACGACAGTGTCAAGAGGAGTCGACCAGGCACCAGATGCAAGATAAATCCCACCACCGTACTTAGTATGAGCCCTCCCACGACCATCGGGGTCCACCATGCCACAACCTGCAGGGGCGTGGCCCCCATGATGTTCTGGAAGTACTGCGTGCCGTATAGAAGGAGGATGCCGACGTTACCGTAGAGGAACAGCATGGCGATAACAAGCTGACTCATGCAGGGTACCGTGAAGATATCGGCAGGGAGCAACGGGAAAGTGGCCACCCAACCTTCCACATATACGGCCGCGAGTAGCAGTATGCATCCAAGGCAGAACAGTGTCGGAATATACGGTGTCCGCCAGCGTCGTTCCGCATGTGCCGACTCGGTGATCGCGAAGACGATGAGGACCACACCGGGTACTATCGTCGCAGTTCCCAGCCAGTCCATCTGTATCTTGTTCTGTCGCCGTTCATGCCAATCATTCTGTATAGACAAAATCGAGGTGACGAGGGTGATGGCCACAAGGATCGCGCCAAACCAGAAATACCATCCCCAAGAGAGATATTGGCCGACGACTCCGGCGAAGAAAATCCCGACGAAAAATCCAAGGACTGCAGATGTCCCGTAAAGCGCAAAGACAATGTTCTTGCGCGGACCGGGTCTATAGACACTGCCTATCAGCATCACTCCGGTGGGAAGATAGGCTGCGGCGCCCAGGCCTTGAAGCGCTCGGCTAAAGTCCATCATGATAGGCGAAGTACTGAACCCGCAGACAATACTCCAAATGAGCAGCCAGGTCAAGCCTGCGATGAACACCGGATAGCCACCGTATATGTCGCCAAGTCGCCCGAAGACAAGCAGCGTGCTTGCAATGACTAGTGAAAATGCCGTCGCCGGCCAAACGCTTGAGGCTTGGGGGATATCGAGGTCGCGGATGAGTGTCGGCAACAACACGTTGAAGCCAGAGACGAAATATTCGGTGATAATCTGGGACATGATAATGCTGAAAACGAACGCGAATTCCGCCCATGTAGTTTTAAACGCCGGCGGCCGCTCTCTTCCCAGCCTTTGGATCCTTGCGTCCATGGACTCTTCGATGTCTGGCTCGGTCATGACTTTTTCGACTGTTGACGACTCGACAGGCGCAAAATCCGCCGACGAGCTCGGCGAAGTTGGTGTCTCAACATCGTACGCGGCGTTCCTCTCCAACATGGCGTTGTGATCGCAATGGTGTCTAAATCGGACGCACCAAAGCCCAGGCTCATGGAGAGGAAGAAAAGCTAGGGAAATAACAAGGTAAAAGAGGTTTGACAGAGCTACTTCGAGAAGGAGGCATATACGAACATATATAGACCTTCAAATGATTACGACGTACAAGGCGAAGTGTCGACAACGGCGAAAGTGAGGAACAGTAAAAAAAGGTACCTCACCCGTGTAGAAAGTGACAATACCAAACCCCGCTCATTGTGTCGGAAACATGCCCCGAGGTACCTGGAGTGCCGCCGGTGATCTTGTATCTGTAGATGGACACCTTGCCGCCGAATCATAGCTGCAGCACACGGCTTGTTTCGCCTGGGCAGCCCACAAGAGAGGTTCGAAGGGGGAGTCAGTCCTCGCACCGAGCTCATTGGAAAAGCGGCAGAACATGTAATCATGACTTGGCAGGCGCTGACCTCCGTGGTTTTCTCCGGCTTCTCCGTGAAATCCGGCTTGTCCGCAGGAAGAGTGAGCCTGCAACCGGTGGGGAAATGACAACAGGCTACTAGGCACATGTTCGGCTTTGCGGTGTTATGGACATGTATCTCGCTATGGCTTTCCTCGCGGACTATGTTCTTCACGGCGACTGAGACTCGCCTCTGACACCCTCTAATGCTACCCGCGCACTAAGTACATCATCCACCTCAAACAACCCCCGGTTCCGGCTTGGGCTCAGTTACTACCACTTCTTGCTCTTTCTGCTGAGCCGTAGCTGGCGAGAAAATACCGCCTGCAGGGGCTCCCCCTTCGCTTAGTTCCTCTTTTCTCTGCTGATGGAGACCCATACCGAAGGTGACGAGGGTGACGGCAAAGAGCGCGCTACCGACGATGTTAGCAGAGAGCAACTAAAATTGTTGCAGGTGAAGAGGTTATACGCACAACTCAAGACCGCTGAGCCCAGCAGCTGTTCCGGCAAATGCGATCCCGATTCTTCTGCTGTTGCTCCGCGGATGACTCTGCAGCCCGACATCCGAGGGCGCATACGGAGCGCGCCAGAAACCATAGCCACTCGGCGGTCCTCCACGGTGATGGGCAGACCAGCCTGACAGCAGCGCTAGACTCACCAGCCAGAGGAAGGTACCCACACTCTCGAGGCCGAGAACGGTCCAACGGTTGTAGAGGCTGGGGCTGCGGGACAAGGCGATGAAATAGTAGACGAAGACAAGGAGTGTGACAGAAGCCTTGTGCAAGGTTAGCACTGGTAAGTGATAGGAGGCCGCAAAGTACTAGCTTACAGTGAACAGAGCGATAGCAAATCCTGGCGCACCGCCCCAAATACCGGTGGCAGCGGCGGTAAAGGCGAGAACCAGAATCGCCACAACAGCCCTTGCGCAGCCGATTATGTTCGACCATCGTGGCATGGGCACAACAGGCCGGCGATTTTCGAGTGCGGTAGCCATTCTGATCGACGTGGAAGTTGAGAAGCGGGAGACCGGCCGGATATAATCTTGCTCGGTGTGTAGATCAGTCATCTGCCTCGGAGAGCACCTGGAGTAGTGATAGCAACGGAGGTCTCAGGGAAATAGCAAACTAGCAGCTGAGATAGGTAAAGTCCATCTTGTCGCCCTTTGTTGCTGTATGCTTGCAGATGACCAATGCCGTGACGTTTGCAGACATTGCCTGGGACAACGAACAAAGAATGCAGCGCCTGATGTAGATGCACAGAACAGCCTCGCCGAGCAGGGGCCACCCCCAGCATTATTTGGGTGGATAAACGACACACCCGGTGTGCCCTCACGTCACAGTCATTCGTCCAAACCCTGAGCATGAGCACAAAGCCTTTGCTTGTCAACGTGGTCCAGGCAGATCCGGGGGTTCGAGGCAAACGGGTACTAGCGAACCCGTCACTAGACGTGTCAGTAGCCTAGATTGTAAGCGCAGTGGTTTCCTCATAGAGGAATTACTGTATCCGGCACATCGACAAACGTATCGTGAAGGCAATTGTGGCATCACCCTGCCTCGAAGTGACTGCAACTTCATCATTCATTGTAGCTTGACATTCGCGGTGGAGACTGGACACCTGACCAACAACGGTACCGATGCTTGGTAGAATGTGTCTGGATGAGTACAGTCCAACAAATGCCTTTACCGTGTACATAGTAACAGCTCCTCTGAGAGAAGAACAAATCCAAGGTCAGAAGTTCGGACGGCAAAGAACGGCTTCTGGGGCGACCGGATTTATTATCCGTCGCCGGGGGAACTGTTTTCAATGACATCAGCAACAGTCCTTGACGGTCTACTCGTTTCGTGCCTTTGCTGGAAGACTACTATTGAAGTCCATACCTCTGGATTGTCGTTTAACCCACGACCGAACTAGAACGAATCTCATCCTCTCCTCTCATAACCGGTAGCAGACCATGCTGTCCAAATGTACCAGACAGTCTGCACTGACGCTAGGTCGAATATCACGCCAGATCGGTAGTCAGAGAAGATCGGTAGTGGGATACACGAAAACACAGTTTCAGCTGAACACAGGGACAGAGATTCCAGCTATAGGTTTTGGAACATGGCAGGTAAGCCTAGACTCTTGTACGAGCCGGTGTGAAGCAGTGGCAAGCCAACACCATGACACGAAACTTACTCCAAGGCGTGCTGTGACAATAGGACAAAGAGGCACAAGAAGGCGCTGTAGCTGAAGCGCTCAGTGTAGGCTACAGACATATCAACACAGCACGAATGTGAGTGGTTACTCGGCCCTGACTTTGTGGCGCCTTTCATTTTCTGACCTTGAAAAGATATGGCACCGAACCCGGTGTCGCGAAAGGCATCAAGAAGAGTGGCATTCCTCGAAGCGACATATTCATCACAACAAAGCTCTGGAATAACTCGCACCATCCAGATGACGTAGAGAAAGCATGTGATGCTTCACTGAAGGACCTCCAAACGGACTACCTCGATCTCTTCCTTATGCACTGGCCCTCACCGTTCGCCCGAGGCGATAAGCTGATGCCCAAGAAGGACGACAAAATCCTTCCAGGCGATTTCGACTATGTTGACACCTACAAGGCAATGGAGAAGCTTGTTGCGAGTGGAAAATGCCGCGCAATAGGCATATCCAACTTCTCGAAGGCCGAGCTAGAAAGACTGCTCAAGGAGACGTCCATCGTGCCAGCCGCACATCAACTTGAAATGCATCCATACCTTAGCCAACCGGACTTTGCGGCGTTTCACAAATCGAAAGGCATCCACATTACTCAGTACTCTCCGTTCGGCAATCAAAATGAGATTTACGACAAGGGCAAGAACATGGGCAAACTGATCGACGATCCGGTCCTGAAAGACATCGGGAGAAAATACGGCAAGAGCGGTGCGCAAGTCGCACTTGCTTGGGGTATCGCCAGAGGCCACTCAGGTGAGTGCTCCCTACAGCCTGTACCGGGCTCCTCAGGATCTTCATGCACGAGTCCGTCTTGTATACTAACAACCCAACCAGTAATCCCCAAATCAAAGACTCCGTCACGCATCAAGGCGAACTTTGAGGGCGACTTCAAGCTGGACGCCGAGGACGTCAAGAAGGTCGATGCGCTTGACAAGAAGATGAGGTTCAACGATCCGTCAGAATCGTTCAGGTGGAATTTCTACGCTGATCTGGATGGGAAGAAGTAGATAATGGTGGGGCTGTACTCCGTGCATGGAAGATTTATGTTGATATACTCCGTAAATGTCATCAAGACCAAATATGGATATACGTCGGGTTCGTTTGTGCTGAGATCACTGAGCTGAAACTGGAAGGACGCTCGGCGCATACGAGTACACCGCACTCAGAAGACAGGGGAGGTTGTGCTGGCACTCCACTCAAATGTTGGAGCCGCGCACTGCCCCCCCCTCGTTCTGGACCGCGTGGCAGTTTGTCACCCGACCCAGGTGAATGGCTGACTGAAAGTTCCGTGTGCACAGCCGCCGCCGCGCAGCTTCCACTTTCCCATGCGAGCGGCCTTAAGGGAAGGGCAGCGTTGCAGGTTGTTTCGGCGCCTCTTGGATTACGTCTTCGGCTCCATCTTCCTTTTTCTCAGTGTGGGCCGCCGTCCGTCCACGCGCACCGGCGTGCAATGGTCGCATGAGCTGAAGCAGCGCCAGAGTCAAGGCCACACTGAGACAACGAGTCATTTGTCTACCTTTGTGAGACGACAAGAAGGCCAAGCCACCGTGCTCCACTCGGCGGGAACGGAGTCGTAATTTCTACAAGTTACTGAGTGCCCTCCTGTGGCAGGTTGGGATAAGAAGTTCTCTGATTCCCCCTCACGAATTTCTGTCGCGTGCTCATTTACCACAAATGGCTGCCGCAGCCAGATCCGTCAACAGCTTCGCTGCAGGCGTGAGGCACGTCTCGAAACGCCTGGTTGCATCTTATCTGCTTGACTGGATTTTAATCCTGTAGGTGCATAAAGACTCGCGCTCACTTTTATTGGACGCAGACTGACTGATCCGACAGAGCGGCTTTTGCCGTCGGCGGTGGCCTTTCCAGAGTCCATGGAAACAAACACAACTTCTCACTTCAAGACCCAAACATCTCGTTCCCTTACCACGATGATACCGTTACCGTCCCCATTGTCATGGTTATTGCCATCGTGGCGCCAGGAATTATTACGGCTGCCATCTCGTTACTCTTCGTACCCGGTCCGACTGCCGATAGAAACACTCCGAGGGCGCTCATCTGGCGTAGAAAGCTCTGGGAATGGAACGCAGCATGGATGGGCCTCGGTGTGGCCCTGTCAGGCGCCTTTGTCATCACCGAGGGTCTGAAAGACCTCGCGGGCAAACCTCGACCCTTTCTGCTGGCCGTTTGCGACCCAGACTTGAGCCCTGAATCCATACGCAGACATCAGGTTGGGGGACTAGGGACATCTTTGGACTCTGCTGTCCCGATCATCGTCGACTGGCATATCTGCCGACAGACAGACCAAGGCAAGCTGCGTAACGCGTTCGCTAGCTGGCCATCCGGCCATTCGAGCTTCATCTGGGCGGGCATGCTCTACCTCTGCTTGTTCATCTGTGCCAAATTCGCCGTCCAAATTCCTTTCCTATTGCCCGGCTCTGACAGTCAGCGATACATCTCGACGTTCGACGAAGAAACAGACGGTGACGCCAGACCGAGAAAGAATTCGCAGTCAACCTCCTCTTCACGAATCCACCCTCCTCGCAATCAAGCAGCTGCGCCTCCCATATATCTTCTTATCATTGCATTCGTCCCTATCGCAACTGCCTTGTTTGTTTCAATCTCTCGTTGGTTCGACTACCGCCATCACGGGTTCGACATCATTTCGGGCTCCCTCCTTGGCATATTCACAGCGTGGCTCGGCTTTCGGTGGTATCATTTGCCCATTCAAGGCGGGGCCGGGTGGGCCTGGGGCGCTCGCAGTCGAGCTCGTGCGTTCTGGCTGGGTGTTGGACGCCCCAACTACGTCGGAGACGAAGGGTGGGAGGCTGCGAGGTTCGGCACGCACCTGGGAGATTCGGAAAGAGGCAGATTCGTCACTGGACCTGGTATGGCTGATCAGCGGGAATCAACAGAAATGGTTGCAACGGATCGAGTTTAGGGAATCACTGCGAAGCAGCATTATCAGAATTGATCACGTGTGCCATAACCTGGTTGGCACGTTTGGTGGGAGCGTTTCAGCAGGGTCTTGCACAGGATGTTCCGGCACAGGCATAATAAAAGTCCATGCGGGAACCGAAGTCATCCTCATGCCATTATTTAGGAGAGGCCCAGGTGTCGTGGTGGGCTGGCACGCTGGGCAGTTGTGTCCATATGATTCCATCATGGAGACGTCACTGGGACATTCAAAAAGCTTCAGCCGCGATAATATGTGAAATCAACATGCCAGAGAGATGCGAACGATAATATCAGCAAACTTGGCCAGCAAAGATGAGGAACAACAACTCTGGGCTCACGTGCGCCTCACGCCAGCCAAGCCGCTTCTAAGAGCCCTGCTCACGATTCTTACTTCCTTCAACCCACCAGCTCAGTTGCACTTTACGTTGCCCTTGCCTCGACGCCCTTAGGTTGATTTGTACGTCGTCCGCCGGCCACTTAGTTCATACGCATACACCTCTTCTTTGGCTCCTTCGGTCTTCTTTAACAAGCTGCACACCCACGTATGGTATCCAAGAGCTCCATTCATGCACGCAATGAGCCCGTGAAACTCCGAAAGCGGATGCTGGCCAGTGACTCTTACGTTATCTCAGTGAGCCTGACCTATTCTACCTCGAGATGGAGATGATGGTAAGTTCATGCGTGCTGCACCTTGTTCCATATATACCCTGGATCTTGCCCACCTCAGAAAATTAGGCCCCGATTCAGTCCGACTTATACAGTACCGCTTCCGTTGCACGTTGGCACTGAGTTTTGTGTCTTGTGTTTGTGCCCTGCCTGGATCGACAATCTCTTCAAGCGATATCTCTTGGCTTTTGAGCTTGATTCATGATGCAACAAATCTGAACCACTCTCGCTCTCGAACTGGTCATGTCTTGTGATGCTTGATCATGGGCATATATCCGAGAGCGCTTCGGAGAGTGTCCGTGGCTTCTCAGCGCCGACAGCAGCGGATTCCTTATCTGATGCAAAAATCTTTCACTCATCCAATCTAATCAAGCGGATTTTATCAATCTAATCTGATAAGTCGTACGGTCTTTGTCCAGCTCCACAGCGAAATGTCCAGCGCCGAACTATCACAATGACTCGATCCAGGTCTGTTATATCGGACACGAGACCGCTTTCAGATGACGGACAAATGCCTGGTTGTTGGAAAAATCTTCCTTCTCGGAGCTGTGCTCTGATTCGCTTTGGCGGAGATACTTGTGCTTGGTTAGGAAACGCACCTCAATGCTGTGCTGTGTCCAGTGGGAACGAGGTCGTTGGGCCCAGAGTGGAAAAAACTGGTGCGATACTATGGGATCCTATACCGCGCTATCCACCAACGGAGCGAGCTCTCCGTGAAAAGAGAATGGACCATGAGAGGTTTTCGATGAGGGGTGTGTGGCACAAAAGGAGCATTACCCGCGCTCTTAGGTCTTCTTCCTCTTCCTGTGCCAGTATATCTGGTATATGTTCAGTTGAAGTTTTGCCTTCTGAGTCTCGAGATCGAGCACCTTCTTACTGCTGCAAAAATGAAGTGCAACCCAAGCTCGTTCCATTTCCTTCTCCTTCTCCTGGTCGCCGAGATCACTCAGGTATTGGCAACGTCTGCTTTGGAGATGGCTTCCAGTCAGGAAATTCACCTTTTGTCACGCGCTGCAGCACCGGCGACAAAACATCTCTCGGACAAAGTCCACGGAATCCTGATGGGAGTCACGGTCATCATTATTCTCCCCTTCGGCTCGATCTGCTGGAGACTGCTGGACCGCGTGGTCAGCGGAAGAACGCTTTTCAAAATCCATATATGCTGCCAGCTCTTGGGCCTGGGAATGCTTGTAGCCGGGTTTGGAGTCGGGGTCTGGGTCTGCATCATTCACAACGAGGTGTGTACGCGGAAATCTACGTCAATAGATCCGTATCCTATCAGACGGGAGGGCATCCTCAGCATGTTCCAACAAATCCCCACCTGAAGTGATTGATTGATTGATTGATAGATAGAGAGACTGACGCACGACTGCTCTAGGTGTACAACGATGCATACGTGCATGGGGTCCTCGGCACCATCGTCACGGCTCTATTTCTGCTCCAACCTCTCATAGGGCAGTGGCATCACTCCCTGTACAAACGGAGCTCGCCCGGTCAAAAGTTCAACCCTTGGCTGCGGCGCTCCCATGTCTGGCTGGGACGCTTGTTGATGGTTGCCTCCATTGTGAACGGCGCCACGGGCATCGTATTGGGCAACAACACCCCCGGCGGTGAGAAAGGCTACAGCGCCGCGGCTGGGATCGTCGGCTTGATCTATATCGTCATCGTCGTGCTCTGGTACTGGAACAGGAACAGAGGCAAGCACCTCGTCGACGAGACCCATCATGACATGATGGAACGCCGTGCGGAAAATAAAAGCGGTCCCGCTGTGGCAGTTGGCCAGGTATAGGACAGGTCCGGTCCATGCCAAGGAGCGGAGTGCGTCGTGGGCGGTCTCGTGCAGACGGGAACCCCAGAGGTCGGACTGCGACGTTCGACCAAACAGAGTATCAGAGCTGCTCGCTTGGACTGCTCCCTCTGCGGACAGTTCTCCAGCTACACGGCTTCCGGAGAAGGGGAAAGGGGGACTCCAAACAAGTTGTGTTGGATGCCTGACACGCCTATCGACAAAAAGCCTCGGTATTTGTCGTCGTTGCATTGGTCCAGCCGTTGCATTGGTCCGGCACTCATGTTCATTACCGTACTGTAGTCAGCAAACCCTCCTAGACTAGAGAGACGAAGACAAAAAAGAGACAACAACAGACAGAATTAGATAGACCTCAGTACAGCCGTTCCAGTTACAGTTTTTCATATCTGGCCGCATTTCGGTTAATAAGTTGCTGTGGTCAGCGAAGAAGATCTGAGATGGGAGTCTGCGTAACGCTGAATAGAATACTTAAACGTGGGGGTGTGTGGAAGGAATCGAGTGACAAAGAAGGAGTGTACTTCAACCATACTGTCTCGTAGCTAGTATATATAGTTGTGCTGTCCAGGGTATTCAAGTGCCAACATGGTACGTACTACTGACTTAACCTCGTCAACCTCGTCACCGCAAGCCCTGTATGCAGTATCACCTTCGTTCCAATCCGGAGTGAGAAGAGAGCCAGTCCGTTCAGCCGGCATCGCAAGCGACTTATGCGTAGATCCCGATAGAAAGACTTTAACACAACTCAAGCGTCTCCCAAACAGGATTGCCCTGTGTCGCCCTGCCGTACATCCAGGTATCCAGAAAGCAGAGTCCCACGAACTTCAGGGAATACGCTTCGGCGGCGGATCCTCGCCGTAGCACTGCCAACGACTTGCACCCTCGAAGAGCATACAGCTCGTCCAGGGGCTCCAGGTCGTGGGGCCCCATGCCGGGAAGTCCTTCAACCGTGATGAAAAAGGCCGTCTTTTCCACGGCCAAGGATAGCGCCCTGTACTGAAACGCTCCACGGCTCCCGTCGCCGGCCTTCCGGTTTACATCCAAGTCCCGGCGATCCCCGGTTTGTTCCCAGTGTTTCCACCATTTTCTGATTTCTGCGACGGACCTTGCAGGGAGCGACTGTTCCCGTTTGTGCATCCAATGCCGTTGGGGGTCTCTGTCCATAAAAGTCGTCCTCCAGAAAGCGTTCTCATCCGGAGATGGTGCCAATTTGTGGTACAACGCGTGCCAGTCTTGGACCAGAGTGAGTTTCCTGACGGGGAGATCTAAATCGTCCAAAGCATCAGGAGGTATGCTCGCACCCCTTGCGAATACCGTGCCGACGTGTATTACCTGGACGGTAAGTAGCGGGGTTCCCAAATCCGCCCAGTCGGTGACGAGTTCATACTTCAGGCCTCCCGACGCATTGTAGAGCTCCCAGTTTTCGAATTCGGCGTCGTCTCGGCGAGCTGGCGCGGACAAATCCAGCGCCCATGACGGAAGGCCGACAATTTGGCTCTGTCGCAGGCGTTTGGCGTAGCTGAGTCTTGTCAGATCCTTGCTCTGGCTGAATATCAGCTTGCTGCATTTGGTGAATGTTTCAGTGGTCGTCCATTCAAGGCCGTTCCTCTCTTCTTCTTGCTGCTCGGGACGTAAGAATCCGACCATACCGTACCAGTAATCTCGGATTTCTGTCGCTTTCCGCCTCCGGATGGAGTGTACGACATCGTGCAATGGGACGGACTGCCGACCTCGAGACATCAACCTCTGTCGTTGCGAACAAACCGAGAAGGCTTGATCGAAGACGCGTCCGGGGTAGAGCCGATATGAGGTCAGAATCACGTGGTCAAACCATTTACAGCAGCTGCCTTTAGCATGGCTCCTCAGTGCATGGATTCCGTTCACTAGCCGCGACAGCTTGAATGAGTACGGAGGGCAGTGTACAATCGGATCGACGTGGGGCAGAACAGCCTCTTGCAAGGTCCAGACTCGAGTCCACCAGGGAGCTGTAAGTAGCCATAGAATGCAGTCGAATACCATGGGCCAACCCTTGGTAGCTCCATATTGGCGGCCACCATCCTCCCTGTCGACGAAGAAATACACGGGGTACTGACACAGATGCTGCCCACCCTTGGGAGCTGCGATGCTGTCTAGCATTCGGAGTGTTTCCAGAAAAATGTCATCTCGGCATCGTTGCTGAAAGTCTTGGGCCTGTTGGAGGCTCAGAGGGCGAAATCCTTCTCCGTTTCGGAAATATTTGAGATCTTTCAGGCAGTCCCGTTCGATACGGTTCCACATGTCCACAGAAAACTGAGATGCTAGCTGGTAGCACCCGCCGTGGATCAATTCCGACTCCCAAGAGTTAGGGCCGGTGGTCCGAAAATGGCCAAACCAGACGTGCGACTCTTTTGCTTGTTTGTAGATCTTCGACATTAAACTGATCTGAATCATCTTTTCCCTGCTGTTCAGCTGATCAATGCTAATTGCATCGGCCCAAAGGTATCGGTCTACCATTGGGAGTCGCAAGCAGCCCAAGAAATCGAACAGATTTATCGTGGCATTGAAGGTCACTGAACAGACGGTTACTGGTCTGGTATTCCGAGGATTCCCCCAGACGTAGGATAGAGTTTCGTAGTACGGGTCATCGTCTAGTGAGGCCACCTTCAGGCTGCAAGTGATTGGCATGTCACCGGATCCTTTGTGCAAGATGAGAATCCTGATGCATGATTGAGCGGCATCCAATGGAGTCTGGAGCCACGGAAGCCTATTCTGCGAGGCTGGATCACCTCCCATGCTGACTTGGCCCGTAGACGCCATCTCATCCATAATGCTATGTGCAGCAACGCGACCACCAAGTGGCACGGGGAATAAATCACTTTAGTAGGTTCAAGAAGAGGGTTACCCAAGTTCTGTTGTAGCTCGGCCGTCAGGACCAGGGGAGGGACTTGGGAGGATAATTGAGAGAGATGAGCCTGCATTTATGACGGGGTGCTTCGAAGGATTTCGAGTAGACTGGCTCGAGTCGAGGCGGGGGTGAGGTTGATGCAAGGCTGACACGATGTTGTGAGGCACCGTATCCAAAGGGTGGACTTTCTGGCAAGCCACCTACGGCACTCCAGCGGTCACACCCAGGCCACGCCAATGGTTAGGCACGAGCACTGCCACCACAGTGCGAAGACTACGCTCCGGATTAGCTCCTTGTGAGGACATATCCTGGTTTGACCGATAAAAAGAGGGAGCTATTGGAACTTTCGCCATTGCTGTGTTTACGCACGCCCGGGTAAAGACACTGCCACCACAGAAGTCCAGCAAGGCTAATGATGCAGCGGGCAGGGGTGTCGGCCGGCGCCGGGCAGGCTTTCCGAACGTACTCTGTCGAGACAAACAAGGCTGCAGCAGAGAGGAATTCGGCGTCGAGATCTGAAAACAATCATTGACTCGAGGTCGTCTGTCGCCAGTATCGAGAGGTTTCTCTCTCATTGATACATGTTTGTTTAGTTTGACAAGGTCAAAGACGGAATCGTCACCGGCGCCGCTTTTGAATTATGACTCACCTTTCATTGGCTGAGAGGCTTATGACGGCAGGCGATCCCCGCGACGCGTCGCGAGCCCAGGCGCGAATGGTCTGGGCAGCTCAACGCCAGCACAAAGCGGCATCACCTTCGCCCGGATCGGGGCATGACTTTGATCTTGGCGGTCACGCCCTCTGAGTGTCAACCGCTGGGAACTGTCTGCGATCCTCGCTGTATCGTTTGCTTGTCGTTCCCCGACCACAATTGTTGACTGCGCTGACATGGCACCTGTTAGCCAGCGCAAGCACCTTGGCCGTGACAAGTTCGGCACACAGTTCAGTCTGCTAAAGACACAGCAGTACACCGATCCTGCCACCCGTACAGCAGTGCCGACCATGTACGTACCCGTCATCTGCAAGTAAATGCATGCGAACCTGTCCTATTTTCACGAAACGGAGGAACCCCCAGACGAGATAACGCATGACACTTGACGGCTGATTCGTTTCCATCACGCCTCGCAGCCACCGAACAATCTCATGGAATGCATCAGGCGGGTTGATTGCAACCGGCGCCAACGACAAGAGTATTCGAGTGTGGAATGTAGAACGCACGAGCCCACGCAGTCAGATCGAGCTCAGAGGCCATGGACATGCTGTGGAGAAAGTTCTGTTCAACCCCGTGCGGGAGTTTGAGTTGGCCAGCTGCGCCTCAGATGGGACTGTGCGCTTCTGGGACACACGGACAAAAGCCTCTGTGAGCAAACTGGACGTGGGCGGAGAACCATTCACGCTGAGTTGGAGTGTCGATGGAAGCGTACTGCTGGCGGGGACTAAGGTGCGTTTGATCCCCCAAGCTATCTTGGTCGACAACGAACGACAACAACAACGGAAACTTAGACCCATCACAGGGCGACGTCCTCATCCCCATATCAACTGCGATACCCTCCTCGCCGCACATACTGTCGCGCCACAAGCAGAACCAGCAAACTAACCAGACGACCTTCTCTAACGCATATCCTCCTTCAGACCTCATCATAACACAAGGAGACGGCTCCGTCAAGATCCTCGACTACCCATCCATGGCGCTCCTGCATACCATATCTGCACACACTTCCTCCTGCACTGCCATCTCCTATTGCCCCAACGGCAAATATATGGCTGTCGGCGGTTCGGACGCTATGATCTCCCTATGGGACACCACTGACTGGGTGTGTCGCCGCACAGTGTCCAATGCAAGCTCCGGCGCGATCCGCGGTCTCAGCTGGTCGTGGGATGGCCGATATCTGGTAGGCGCAAGTGAAGAGATGGGAACTGGCGGCGGGGAGGGCCTCAGTTCGGGCTTTGAGATATACCACGCCGAGACTGGCGACGTGGTCCACACGATCGCGACAGGCACAAGTGGGATTCCAGCTGTCGAGTGGCATCCAAATCGCTATTGGTTGGCCTATACACAGATTGAGGAGACCAGGCAAGGTAAATCTAGCTTGAAGATTGTGGGCGCAGCTGGAGGGCCGTCGATATGAATCCAGACACGAGACCTTTCCCACCAGCTGCTTTGAGGCCGTCTATGTAACGAGCCTGAATCCAGTCAACACCTGCTCTGTACCGGGAACGGTGCTGCTTGCCAAGCTCTGCAGGAATGTCTATATCGACTTCGGCCCTACCCAGTAAAAGGAGAGTATCCCATCCCGGGGTTGTACTGCACATTCGTGGGCGTCGCCCATGATTGGAAGAGGCCCGGACGAGTGTGGCTTCCTATGTGAAAGACAAACCACCAGTATTTGATTTTCGAACCCGAAGTCTGATTCTGAATTCTTTTTCTGCTGCACGGTTAAGCTTCACTACTAAATATCTCTTGCAAGGCTCACCAAGAGCCCGACGAGGCAGACGAGGCTGAGTTCGGTGGCTGATAATCCATGTGGCTGTTGACTGGTGTGGCTGGTAGCCGGTGACTAATGTGGCTAGGGGGCTGAGGACTTTGGTAGGCTGAGCGGTGGCGTATCTGTTCAGCCTCTTTCCGATCTCGCCTGGTCAACAGTCTCGCCATCCATGAACTGCGTTGCTGCATATGGCCTCATTGACCGGCGCTCGACAGGAGTTCGCGGTTGAAGCCAGAATTCGTACGCTCCGAATCAATCGCCAGCCTCACGCTCCTCTAGAGGAGCTTCTCAACCTTCGGGGCCCACTCATTTGACCTCAAATAGAATTACAACTTTCTAAGCTTTGCATGTTCGGATGGCTCTAAATGGCAGGCCGACCTACATCAAAGTCAATAGGAAATAACTTCTGCCCGAGACACTTGATGCATTTAATTTGCCCTGGGAATGAGATTACAGGGACAGTGATTATTTGATCATCAAAAAGTATATCGAACGTGATCTTCAAGAAGAGCTCTTTCAACACACACGCGACTTGAAGGCGCAGAAACCTCTCATTTACCGAGAAACCCCCAGGCCCTCAAGGCTTCCCGCGGCGATGGTTTGTCGAGGCCCAGGGATGACGACAATAATCTCCTCAAGCTTGAAGTCAACTTGGAGGATGAAGAGATCTTTAGAATGCCGACCGTCACTTTCCGAAACACCGGCGAGCTGTTGGAGGATGACAATGACCTTCGACGACGATACAAGGTTGGGTCGTTGACGAGAGCGAGCGTTGTGAGTGTCCGACAACACTGGGATCGAGAGGACTGCCCTGGGGTCGCGCTTGATTATTCTGATGCGGTCTCCAATGCTCCAGACAGTCAGTTCCGTTGGATGTATGCCTTCATTCGTTGTACTTGTCAGACATGGACACTGACTGCCTCGCAGACACGGACAGACCAGAGTGCTGAGCTTGGACTCGTTCCAGGTACGTATCCCTTGGACATGGATGCCGTTGGGATTGCTGTCTTACAACCTCTAGCTATTTCTATCCCGTCTACCAGAACCTGATGAAGACGAAATTGCTTTGGCCACGAAATTGCTTCGCCAGATTCAGAAGACATTTGAGCCAAACGACACTCCCAGCAGACGGCTGGCCCCAGTGGTGCGACGAGCGGATGGCCAGAAAGGTAGAGACGAGGCCAAGTGGGTAATTTTCCTGAACATGCCATATTTGTCGACACAGGGGAGCGAGAGCAGGAGAAGGCGGGATCAACAGTAAACATTCACGCAGTCACTGCTCCAATATCAGTATCCTCTCGAGGCGGCCATCGAGCCAGACCGCCGACAGCTGAGCTATTCGATCCGCAGGGCTTATCCCGCTCGACAGGTGCATGTACCAATGTTTTGGGCGCTTCTCACGAGCTCGGGTGAGTGCAAATTTTACTTGAACACACTGTCTTACATGTCCCGTATCAATTGGTCCCCGCTCAAACTCAGACGCCTGCTCACGAAATGCATGGTCGGCTAAGGAACCCTGATCACTGTGTGTTTGGAGCAATTCAACGACATATGTAAACCGTCGTTGCGACCAACGAGACTAAATACATCCGGCAACAGCATTCAGCAGCGACTGGTGCGGATCAAGGATCCTCATGGCAGAACGTTCCACTTCCCGTTGGAACTGTGTGATTCGTATTTGTGAGCTGACCCAGAATACTCCAGAGTATCCGATTGTGGAACTCTCGACAAAAGAAGTCTCACCTCAGAGTTATTTGCCTTTCTGACAATGACCCTCCGGGCTCTGATGCGTGCCGTGGTGACTGCGTGCCAGAACGACGCTGATGGAAAGGTATTGGATAAAGAAGGAGACGAAACCACTGGCGAAGATTGGTTGGCGTACTGTTCTCGACAGCGTGAAACATTCATTGATGTATGGGTCCGTGTCTTGTCGCCTGCGCCGCAATTGTCTGATCTTGAGTCTGGGCTTTCCCTTGTGTCGAGGAAACAATCTCGGTGGATGAGTGGCGATGAATCGCCCCATGAGTCGGCAACGGAGGAGGAGACAGACCAACCACCCGCCACGCCATCCAGCGCTACGGATCGACGTTACTTGAACACTGGAGCCTCCAATGTCTTGATAGTCTACGACAAGAAGCGACCAGTGGCGGAAGGTGAAGATCTTTCCTCGAAACAAGTCGCTTGCAGTGGTCATGTCAAGGCCAAGCCTCAACACCAGGCAGAGGTCAAACTGCCTCCTAATCGTGGGACACGATTCCTGCTCCAACCTCAAGCCCCTGTCATCATGAATTTCACCTTTCCAGACCTGAAGTACGAAGACATCTTCTCCCGCCGCCCGCCTGTTGTTGAGAGGCAGTCTGAACACTCCGAAAGAGAGGCGTCCATTGTCGAATCAGACGGCCGAAGCGACTCCCAACCGTCAAAGGACAGCTGCAGTGTACAGAATACCTCAAAGGAGGGCTCAGACAGGAGGTCAAATGCGAGGTCAGACGGGGTATCAGACAGGAGATCAGACGAGAGATCAGACGGGACATCAGATGGGAGCTCAGACGGTTTTGCTGCTCCAAGAGTGCCTTTGTCCTTCCTGTGGCCAATTGGTACTGTCTCAGGGAGACGAAGTGCCACTCCGGAGAGGCCAACCCACCACATTGATGTTGCAGACGATGCAGCAGATGGCGCCAGCTCTAAAGTCAGAGATAGGAGCGAAGAAGCCGAGGCGGAGCCATTGACCAAGCAGCAAGAGAAAGACTCAAGACCATCTTGAAGGACATTGACATTGCCTTCCAGAAAGCCAAGTTTGACGATCTCGAATACTCTCGCAGTCGAAAGTTCCTGGCCAAGCTATACAAAGAAGAGCCCGGCGAATCGGTTGATCTTCGAGACTGTAGAAGACGAATACTCGAAGATGAGCGAGTCACATGAGCCCATCCCCCTGAGTGAGGTCCCATCGAGAGGCTGTTCGTGGCAAAGAGGGCTGGTGGAAATCATGAACCGACGGGAGTACATCGCAATATCCTTTTACCCCGAAGCGACGGATGACACAGTCCATCGAAAGTTCATGCACAGCCGAGCCCGCTTCTTCAGGGTGAGTGGTATTCAACACTGCATGTACCTCGCTGGACGCTTTACGGACTGACGTTGTTTGCCCTAGGATATTTGTGCCCTCTGCGAACCTCAGTTTTCTTGGAGCAAGATAACAGTCGACAGACACGTGAATTACAACGAGGAAGGACCGACGCCCGTGTTCATCAACGATTCCTCTCAGGTCGTTGACGCTCGCGTTCCAAAATCCACCTTGCGGTCGAAAAAAGAATGCTACGAGTGCAAGCGCGACGGCGACGATCTTGCAGAATCTGCGACTGCCGATGCTGCTCGTGCACATTTGCGTGAGCAGCATTTCGAGTCCGGAACAGCGCCTGAGGCCGAATTGGATCGATACATTGTACCGGCGAATCGAGTCATCGATTTCATGGCCTGTGCCGATGGTCACCGGTTGATGCTGAAAATGCTCGATCACCTGGGGGGCCATGGCCCAACTCATCGCCGAGATCCACGAAGGAGTCACGTCCACGGGACTTTTTGCCAGCTCTACCTACCGACTCCCTTTGTCGTTGGTGCAGGCGTTTCAGCAATTCCTCGCAGGGGCGATCTATGCAGCTCATGTCGCATCCACCGCAAGAATCAACTATCAGGCTGCGCCAAAGAATGGCAGAAAAGTCAAGAGGTTAATAGAATTGGAGCAGATGGACAACATCGTCCTCTACGGCGCCGACGTGGAGACATCCTTGAGCAAGGCAAAGAATGATCTCATGCTCATGAGCCATGCGGGCGATTACTCTTCGAGCGCTTCCTATGAGGCATGGGACCGGCATATGTTTTACTCACGCTGCTTCGCGACCTCTTTGAGAGACCAAACGAAAAGGACGGCCTCAATTTGTCGGGGATGTACAATGACTATATCGGCCGACTAGTATGTCGTTCATTCTCCTTGGGTGACTATTTCTATTCAGAACTGACACTCATCTCGTCTAGGACTTCCAGGTCAAGCATCATCCTCGTCGACGGTTGCGGAACGACATTGCCCACTTTCGAGAAGAGATCCGAACCGTCCAACAAATCATGCACGAGCAATCCGACATCATTACGCAGCTCTGCCGGACACTGCGCCCGGGCAGCTTCAAGGTGACATTGCCCCAAGGGGTCGAACAGAACAAGCTCGAAGAGCAGGCGATGGAGCACGTCCAATCGCTTGGGAGGAGCAGCCTGCGAGTCTACGGCCGGCACATACGCAAACTCGAGAGACTGGAGCAGGAGGCCCTCCAGGGGGTGGAGATTGAACAAGACGACCACGGCAAAGCGATCTTGGTATTTCACCATTGTGATGGTCGTCTTTCTCCCTCTCTCATTCGCTACGGGTTTTCTCGGGATGAACACGAGTGACATCCGTTCGACGGACTCTACCCAGTGGCTGTTCTGGTCCATCGCCCTGCCGCTGACAGTCTTGACCATGGCCACCGCCGTGTCCATCGGCTATTACGGCGAGCCCATTCGGGAGGCCCTGGCCCGAGTCTTGCCCCCCGCTCGGGCTGCTCCAGATCAGGGGCGGGCGTTGCACCACACCCGCTCCTCATCCGAGCACAGATCCGGAGGGAGGCAGAACAACGACGACGACTTCGACTCCGACTCGGGATCCGTGTACGAGGAAAAGACCACAGTTCGACGTCGGCGCCGAGGGCTGGTAGGCCGGCTTTCGAAACATGTATTGGGTGAGACTCGGAGGGAAGATCTGTCGTCTGCCCAGGCTCTTGTGTGGATGAAGACGATAATTTAATTCGAAGCATGAGCCAGCTCTTCCGATCGGCCTCTAATGTATGCATTTGGCTTCCGCGAGCCCAGGCGTGGTCCAGGCACTCGACTACAATCCCCAGGTCCTTGACTTTGCCCGTCTTGAAGAGCTCGTCAAGGACGTGGGCAACAAGCGACAATGGCTGGAACTCATAAAACTCATGTCTCGACCGTACTTCCGAAGAAGGTTTGCTGTGCAAGAAATATCACTCTCCCACGCTGCCACGGTACACTGTGTCGACAGGTTCATTCCGTGGCAGGAGTTCGTGGATGTTGCCGTCCTACTACGGTCCGGGTGGTCCAATCTGCGGCAGAGTCTGGCTCTATCCGACGAAGACTACCTAGAATTAGGGGACACGCAGTTTCTGGGTGCTGCTTCCTTGACTGAGGTCTCCCGGCTGATCTTTCGCAAAGACACCCAAGGCGACATTCTATAGCGCCTGCTAGATCCATGAACGCTGCTTTCTCTGTTGCCGACCTTCGAGGTCAATGAACTGCTTGATCCTGTCTACCGTATCATTGACCTTGCCACGGATTATGTCGGCTGTCAAAACCTACGAGTGGACTATGGATTGCAGCCTGAGGAGCTGTTCCAAGACGTAACAAAGTGGGTGGTCGAGTCGTCAAACTCTCTCGACATCATATGTAGACCGTGGGCGCCAAAGTGCGGTCTCCCGTCTTGGATCCCTACAATCATCAAGCACGCATTCAAATTGCGTGCCTCAGGTTTCCAGTACGATCGGCAGCAGGGAGTATCGCTGGTAGGAATGCCACACTCACGAACATATCGCGCTTGCGGCGAAATCACACCTCAACGCCACGTCAGTTTCCGAACGGAAGGCATCCAGCGGATATTGACCGCCTCGGGTTTCTGTCTGCGAAGGGTCCAGGAACTCGGCCAGAGGTCGATGAATGGTAGCCTCCCGATGGGTTGGTGAACACAGGTGGATCCTGGGGAAGAATTTTGGCTGTTGGAGGCTGAATGGGACTTTAACAACCAGGGTCACCGCAAACGTCACGTAGGACCACCAGCGATTAGTGGGTTGATACTGGACACTGTCTAGAGCAGAAGCGAGTGCGAATACTTCTGCTTCGAAGTAGACCGCGATCTGTCCTGAGTTCTCTCAAACCATCGATGGTGGGCAGAGCCGGGAATACATTATTATGTACGAGCCCACGGTAGCCGCCATGGATTACAGTTGAGCAGATGCACAACTGGGCGTATTTGATACTACCGCTTAACTATCTCCACAGACCTTGATAGTCGGATGTCCACCTCAACAGACCAATCTGATCTCGTGCCTGGAGTCATTCGCGTTGCTCAGGATTGCAGCCCGATGCCGCCACCAGACATGGCCACCAGGTCTTCTCTCAGACCGCGCCAGATCAGCCGGAGCAGGAAAGGATGTGGCAGCTGTCGTCGGCGCGGCAAACGGGTTCGTCCACAGCGAGCCGATATATGGCCTTTGCTGACTTTGTGGTAATTAGTGCGACGAGATCAAACCCGCGTGCAAGGCCTGTCGACGTCTTGGGTTGGATTGCGTCTATCAGAGTGGCTTTGTTGTCGTCGAGCCTGGGAATAAGAACAACACAGCCACGCATCGGCCGGGCAGGACGCTATGCGGTCCTGGAAAGGACAGTAACCACGCAATTCACCCAGGGCGTACTACTACGAGCCTCGCTCTGTCGCTCCTCTCGCTCGCTCGGGCAGATCTTTCGCTGTCCCAGCCGGACATGGTTTACTTCCAGCATTTTGATGGGCACGTCAAGGCTACTCTTCCTACCTCGCTGCACGGCCTTAGCATGCAATCGCTAGACTGTGCCTTCCTTCAATACGCCATTCTCTGCTTGGCGGCATCCAATCTCTCAACGCTCGACGCATCCTTGACGCTGCGCAACGTGGTCGGGGACCCGAGGAGGTCAAGCGGCACCCCGAGCCCGAACACCCTGCACAGCTGTCATGCGCGACAGTATTGTGAGCTCGCAATGACACAGGAGCAAAGCCAGAGTCCTCAAAATGCATCCCTCACTCTCATCGGCAAGGTCCTCCTGGCTTATTACCACCACGCATCCACGGACCACTTCCGATTCCGACTCGCGGTGCTCGACACAGCCAGTTTCGTGCGCAGGCACCGAGACGAGATTATGAGGTCGCATACTGGCGACATCGCTTTGCAGCTGTGGTACCGTCTCCGAATCTCCCACCGGCCATCAGAGTCGATGGATCTTGTGGCTGGCAACGACGAGACCCACTCAAGCGAGGAAGCTCTTCCTTCTGCTTCGTCAGACGAGGATATATATTTGCATTGCATCGTGGGACTATCCTCGGACGATCTGCTCTACGATATCATGCTCAAAACCATGGAGCTCAGAAGAAGAATGGTCATCTACCATTGCTCGACCGCCATGCAAAAGGTTCGTGGGAGCCTGCCAACGCTGGGCTCTATGACTCAAAGGCTGACGAATGGATTGATCCAGAGGTCGGACTCAACGCCCGGAGTCGATGAGGTCAACCCCAGCTTCGTTGCGCCTTGTCACTTGCTCGCGTTACTTGACATCCAGGAAAGACGGCTTGAGGTCTGGAAAAGCAGAATTGCCACAGAGCAAGCAGTATCCATAACGTCTCCCAATCTAAGTGTGCAAAAGTTCACGCACCACCGACGCCAGATGAATCATTTGTACTATCTCCTGTGCAAGCTCATCTTCAGGGGTGCAACTGCTCTTCCAGTGTTCGACCAGGACCGCAACGGTGCGATTCTATACGAGGTTGTCGACACAATCGAGCGACTCGACCTGACAATGTCCAATCTGGTGGATGTGTATGGGTTCAGTCTGTCAGAAGTCCTGTTGCAGTTCTCATACAACATGCCATCCACGGTATACTTCAACCACGTTCTGGATGTTTTCTGGCCCCACCTGGAAGTATGCGGGCGTGGGTATGAGAATTCTCACCTGCCAACTCACCTTGCTAAGAGAATCATTGCTCTGGTGGCAGCGAAATGGCAACGTTCGCGAAGGATCCTACTAGTGACGCTCGCGATACCGGAGAACACGCCCAAAACAGTGCTATACGACATCCACCATTCTTTTGATGTCCTGCTCTATGGCTATGATCACCGGCAAGGAGAGTTCTTTATCAACAAGGTGCCGCTCTCGTGACTTGCGGCTGGCGCCTATCTGCCTAATTTTGAATAACTGGGTCGAGATGCAACAGCCAGACATCGCCGAGTCTCTTGTTCGACTCTGCCAGACCGCCGTGGATCACAACGTCCGTGTTCCCAGCAATATCAGCATCGAACCACCCTCTAGGACAAGGCTTTTCGCCACTCCCCTCGAACTTGAGCTCTTTCCACTTCTGAGAACGAATGTCGAACATCCACACATCATCTAGCATCTTTCCGGCGCCTTGATGTCCTAAGCTACTAGGGTCGTGCTCTCCGAACATCGTGAGCAGACTTGGTTGGTTGTCAACAACAACTGAGAGAAGGCAGCTCACACTTCGGGGACCCGGGCCCTGGCTACCGTCTGGATCAAATTTGATCGTCTGCCAGGAATTAGTCTTCAGATCGAACACATCCAAGGCTCCCCCTTGCTCAGTCTTGCCGTCGAAACCGTTCATGCGATACAGCTTCCCTTGAGCATACGCAATTGACGTGCCTCCTCGATCCGGTGCCGGAGCATCAGGCAATTCACGCCAGGTCCGTTCCACAGTATTGAAAGCCCAAAGGTCGCTCAGACGCCCCTTTTCCGGACAGCCCGCGTGGAGGAATATAGTGTCCCGCCCATCATTCGTCATGGCATGGTAGCTGCGGCCAGCTGGCCGTGGACCAGCAGAATCTCTGGGCAGAACCCGAGACCAGGCGTTGGACGTCGTGTCCAAAACCCAGAATGCTCCATTCTCCTCGATGGGTGCCATTTCTACGCCCCCACGACCGGAGAAGACATAAATCTGCCCATGGAGAGCCGTCGAGGTCGCTCCCACTCTTGCTTGGGGGTTACTATCGGCCGATGCTGGCGAGAGGACGTCGATTCCTGCATCTATACGTGGCATCAGAATCATATCGTTGCAGCAAGAAGGTTCTCCGGCAGGGGACGGTGACAACAGACCTTGCCTCGTGGGGATTCGATATACCGATGACTCTACCGGCTCGCGAGGACGCAGTTCGCCGCCAAAGATGTACGCCGCGTCATTGACAACAGCCAGGGTCTGCGATGATCTGCGGAGGGCATCGTCTTGGCAGATTTTGGTCCACATCGCTGTTGGAGGCATGGTGCAATCACAGCGGGTGAGATGTGAATACTAGATATCGCATGAATATGGAGGCCGTAATGAGGAGAAGGCAGCAGCTGCCCTGTGTCTGTTTTGTATTGCCAGCTGCTCATGGCGAAGCAGGTGATGTTCACTCCCACGCTCCCCATACGGAATACAGTGTTCCCGTAAGGAAGAGTTGTGCTGTTGGGCGTAATGCTGACCCTTCATGGTTAGCTGGTCTCCATGCGGAAAGGTATTCGATCTCCCATTTGCCGAGACGAAACAATTACCGTATCGAACTCGTACCGGCGTAAAATTGCCCTGAAGCAGCTTAGCGCCGTGATTAGATCGCGATATCGGTGGTCGTCCTGCTTTTTGCTTTCACTTCCCCTCCAAGCTGTTGTCACGAACACAGCTTGACGGATCTTCCTCTCGTCCCCCTGTCGCCACGGTCAGGGTCAGGGCCAGGGTCAAAACCAGGTCGTCTATTAAGCCTGTGAGCCTGTTCTAGGTGTAATTAATTAGCCTGTCCGGTCCCGGCCTCTTCCATCTCGCCTACAATATTCGTACCAAGTCCTGCGTACGCACAGTAACACCACTCAGATATGCCTTCCCTGGAACCCCGGTCTGCCTTCCCCGTACTTGATCGCAATTTTCTCTGGAACTGCTCGATTGAAGAACCTCTCTGTGCGCTGATGTACGCTGCACCCTGAGCGAGGGCACGACTATTGTTTGATCGATATTGTTCAGCCCGTACGAGTCCGCGACTACAGCTGGGCGATATTGTTTGATCAATCTCGTTAAACAGGTACGAGTTTTCGTGCCTATAGCTGTGCATTCGGTAAAGAAGCTTCCCTGCCGGTCTTTTCCTCCTCCGCGTCACCACAATGCCGGCCGCGGATGACAGCAACGCGGCGAACAATGCCATTGAGCTCCGCGCCATCGAAGAGGCTGCGCCGACAGAGCTGGAAGCTATGATCTACCAACCCGAAGATCCAATCGACTCCGAGGCAGATCCTGAGGTGACACCACACGTCACCCGGCGACTCTACGTGTCGCATTTCCTATCGACATGGAACTCCAGATCATTTGAATTCGGCGCTGTTTTGTTCCTGGCCGCTATCTTTCCAGCAACGCTACTTCAACTGTCCATCTATGCTCTTTTACGGTCTGCGTCCGCTATCGTTCTGGCGTCAAGCATCGGCTATGCAGTCGACCAGCGACAGCGGCTTCCTGTTGTCAGGTTCTCCATTGGTAAGAGATTGTAGAATCACCACCGAGTGATGCTCTAACAAGCTTTGTCTGGATAGTTGTCGCCCGTATTGCTGTCCTTCTCTCATGTATTGGTTTCTGGGCATTGTCTACCTTTCGCGGCCTCGCAACGTGGGTTAGGCTGGCTATCTTTTCCATACTGGTCTTACTATCATGCGTTGAAAAGCCTTGCTCGGTCCTCAACCTCCTGGCTATCGAGCGGGACTGGGTATGTCGGACTCCTATCACCAGTTGCATACACGTCACTAAACGGAACGTTGTAGGTGGTGGAAATCGCCCAGCATGACGAGCGGAGTCTGCAAAGTATGTAGCTCTTCCATTACAGATCGCTTACTGGGCTGCATTTTGCCACAAGGATGGCATACAGTATCTGACATCGTCTGACAGGTCTCAATGCCAGAATGCGGCGTATCGATCTCGTCTGCAAGCTTGCGGGTCCTCTCACCATAGCGCTCATCGACGGGGTATCGAGAAATGCAGCCATTTTCCTTATCCTGGCGACGAATGCTGCTGCTACTCCAATAGAATATTTTGCAATAGCCCAGGTGCGTCGAGAAACCAAATTGCTGGCTGGTATGTTAACTGAGAGCGCAAGGTCTACCGTGCGGTCCCTCAACTACAAGTTCCAAAGACTCAATCTGCGTCAAGCAGATCTGATCAGCCCGTCCATACTTCCCCAAGGCAGCTCCTGGCTCCATTCCGTGAGCTCAAAAAGTATTCCCAACATCCAGCCTTCTTCCCCTCCTTGTCGCTGTCCCTCCTCTACTTTACGGTCTTGAGTATGTCAGGCCAACAGATCACATACCTCGTCTCGGCCGGCTATACGTCCTTCGCCATCGGTCTTGTGCGTGCTTTATCCACGACGTTCGAGCTGTCGGCCACGTGGATAGCTCCGCGTCTGATGCGCAAGATCGGCGCAACCAGAGCCGGCATGTGGTTTCTCAGCTGGCAGATCGGCTGGCTGGGAAGCGCGGTGAGTTTCTTCTGGGTCGAGAGGAAACCGATCGTGGCGGCTTCTGGACTAGTGGCAGGGGCCATCTTGAGTCGAATTGGTCTGTGGGGTTACGACCTAAGTGCTCAGTTCATCATTCAGCAGGTACGTCTCGGGGGAAGTAATTGATTTGTACTCATGGAGCTGCGTCTGACGAAAGTCCCTTCTAGGAAGTTCAAGGCTCCCAACGTGGCTCGTTTTCCTCCACCGAGGCCACGTTGCAGAATCTGTTCGAATTGCTTTCCTATGTCACGACCATCGTTTGGTCGAAACCGCGCCAATTCCGATATCCCGTCCTCTTGACTACGGTGGCGGTATACGTGGCGGCAGGACTGTATGCATATTTCCTGAGGCAGAGAAGGGGTCACCTATTACATCTTCCAGGTTGCGTGAAATGAGGGAGCAGCAGAGGAGAGAGTAGCTGATTCTCACGGCGACCACGTAGGGTATCTGTCTATGATTGCCACCCCGGTAGAGGGCAGGAGCGATGTAAAGAATCAATATCACTATCATCAATGTGCAACTCCACGCTGTCAAAGATATGATATAATTATGTCCACGGCTGACTTTGCGCCTCGACAGCTCGGGTCAGGATGTATCGGTTACCCCGAAAGGCATTGCCCAGATTGGCAGGTAAGAGTCCACTTCGCTATTGGCCTTCGGATATCCGCACAGTACGGAGCGCTGCACCTCGTAGTAGCTTATTATTACCCCTCGGGGGGTCGTCGAGGTATAATAAGACGAGCCATCGCCACGGTCACATCTGGGGTACACCGTAGTGGAGGACCACTATAGAACAGTCCTTACTCCTCAGGCCCGCTCGCACATTTTTTGCCGCCAGGAAGATATATTATTTCATTACAGCATACGACGGACCGCGCGCTCGTACGTACTCGGGTATACTGATAGGCGGACAAGCGCCGCCACCACCACCATGACCACCATGGAGCAGATCTTCTCGGCCTACCAAGCCCGGCTGTCCACCCTGACGGCCTCGCGACCCAGCAACCCATTCGCCGACGGGATCGCGTGGGTGCAAGGGCGCGTGTCGCCGATCCACGAGGCACACATCCCCCTCCTCGACCAGGGCTTCCTGCACTCGGACCTGACGTACGACGTGCCCTCGGTCTGGGACGGGCGGTTCTTCCGGCTGGACGACCACCTGGCGCGCCTGGAGCGGTCGTGCGCCAAGATGCGGCTGCGGTGTCCGCTCCCGCGGGCGCAGGTCAAGCGCACGCTCTGCGCGATGCTCGCGCGGTCGGGCATCCGCGACGCGTTCGTCGAGATCATCGTCACGCGCGGGCTGCGCGGCGTTCGGGGCCTCTCTGCCGCCGAGGTCGACGCCCTGCCCAACAGCTTGTACATGTGGATCGTGCCGTACGTGTGGGTGATGGGGCCCGAGGTGCAGCTGGCGGGCACGGGCAGCGCGGTCGTCGCGCGCACCGTGCACCGCACGCCCGCGGCGTGCATGGACCCCACGGTCAAGAACCTCCAGTGGGGGGATCTGACGAGGGGCATGTTCGAGGCCGGGGATCGCGGGGCCGGGTATCCCTTCCTGACGGATCGGGCAGGCTCGGATTCGGATTCGGACAAGTCAATCGCAGACATGGACGCCAACATCACCGAGGGCTCGGGGTTCAACATCGTCATCATCAAGGACCGCACGCTCCACACTCCGCGGCGTGGCGTCCTCGAGGGCGTCACGCGGGAGTCGGTCTTCGAGTGCTGTCGTCGCCTCGGCGTCGAGTACGCGCTCGACACGGTCCCCGTGCGCTTGGCCTACGAGGCCGACGAGATCTTCATGTGCACGACCGCCGGGGGGATCATGCCCATCACCTCGCTGGACGGCAAGCCTGTCGGGGAGGGGACCGTCGGGCCCATCACACGCCAGATCTGGGATCTTTACTGGCGCTTGCATTACGAGGACGGGTTCAGCTTTGCTGTCGATTATGACGATGAGGCGGGACTGGAGGGGGAAGAGAATGGGAATGGGAATGGAAGTGTGAATGTCAATGGAAAAGCGAATGGGACCGCAGTGAATGGGAAGTCGCATTAACGCATCAAGCAGGGCGTGATAGGTAAAGTGCAGGACCTCGCACACGAGGTTCGATGCATCGCTTGACCTGGAACTACCTCGTCCCGTAATACAATGTATGTATGCAGTCTTGTCTGTTTCAGCGGTCATCAAGATCTCGGTCATGGCGATTGAGTCTCTCGCCGGTCCTGGCGTGGTGGAAGCCTCTCCCTTGTTTCCATCTCGAGTTCATTCACGGTGCGGAAGAGCAGAAGGGCCTTCCTCGCCCCGTCTAACGAATTAGTCAAGGTTAGGACATGTTCGACTTCGAATGCAGTACCCTTCACCACCGTGACTTGAGCTCGTGGATCTTGGGGGATTTTCCCTTCACCCTTGATCCCGCAGACGTCCAAAACGGACACTTCCCCCTCTGCACCGGGTTTTCGGTCCCAAGAAGACAATTGCCTAGCGAGCCCTGATCGGGCTTTAAATTCTTCACGAATACCACAAGACATTAACAGAGTTCTTCCAAACGCCAAGCCTCCTTCATGGGTTGATATTCAATATTGCAGCTCTGATTGAGGAGGCTTCTTCACTCTGGTGTCATTGAGATTTGATGCGAAGGTGAAGTTCCACTAAGGAGACAAAGAAACAATGAATACTTTGAGTCTTGTATGGTACACTCTGTAGTTTTGACATGGTAACATTTCACTCTTCGCTCAGTGGCTCTTCCCAGCGACGCAACGCCGTATTTACAACCCAAAAGCAATCCAAGCAAAGCTACCTGGTGTTGTGTGCTTGTTCTCAAGAACATATTGGTCCTCATATGCCTTGTAATCACTGAACTTGTTTCGCCAAAGACTCGACGTTTGAAGCCTGCCTCGCTGAGGAGACGTAACTATCTCATTGCGTCACGTCGGGACCAGCCAATGGGGGGCTTGTCCAGCGAATTCATTGGCCCGCATCCGTCTTGGACATCGAGTTCCTGCGTCCGAGGCTTCTCCATGTCAGTCAACAAGGCCCAGGAATCTACAATGGTGGAATACCCGTTCAATGTCCTGGCAACTATCACGATGGGATGGTAGAGGACTGAGCCAGGAGTCTTCTTGGCTCGCAGCCGGCTCTGCCACCCAACGGCGAATTTGCCTTGTTGGCACTCATTCTCCTCAGTCACTCGTCCTTAGACCTGCCCGAATAACTTCGTCCGTACTCTCTTAAGAAGCTAGACGCCTTGTTGGTGCGTTCTGGCTGCTGGCCCGGATACTGCTCAGATTCGTCCTTTGCGAAACGCTCCCCGCCATGCTTGCCGCGGCCGTGCTTGAAGTTGTCAATGATGACGTATATCGGCACGACGACGATGCTGGTGATGAGCGTGAATAAGAGATAGAAGAGCGGGGCGAGGAGACCATTGATGAGACGGTTGAGGATGTTGGTGGGCGGTAGGGGTTCGAATTTGGGCAGAGACGGCTTCTTGTTCTGTTGTTGCTGTGAAGGCGACATTATGGGTAGTTGGAGTCTGGGCTGGATAGATCGAGCTTGTAAGATCGAGCGTCACCATTAGCGATGTCAAGGCCAAGGTAAGTGCCGTGGAGTGCGTGGGACTGTACCGCGTACGGAGTGGCCAGACCGTGCCAGACATTCCGAGTCCTGCCTTATCGATAAGGAGTGGAGGCTTCCCCGCCTGACAGCGTCTTGTCGTTGCCTGACACGAAACACCGCGCTGATGACAGCCCCCCAGAACTCCTGCAGGAATACCCCGCGCACCGACGAGGTCCCAAGACTTCCCATGCCTTAGGCTGACGCGGTCAACTACAAGAGTGAAAGATGAGGAAGGACAATCTTCGGAGAGATAAGCTCTTTCGCTCTCGTCCTCCAAGCCGACAGTCACTCTGAATTCCTCCGACGGCGTCGCGGCGTAGCGTTGCAAGAAACACCTGCGCACAACCAAACGAGCATGTTCCACCGACGCGAAAATCGCAAGTCCGCTTCCGCTTCCGATCTTGATCCTCACCTGTGGGATTTATCCTTCTCCCCGACCTGGACCGCGTCGGCGGCGTCGAAACACCCCAAGACAGTCATCCCTGAGCCGTCAATATTCCGCAACTTGATGACCCCTTCGCTCGAAAATGCGGAACAAGGATCTCTTCGAGGCTACCCCAACCCGGGCCATCTGGCCGCGAACCTGGCCCTCATCGAGTGTTTCCTGAAATTCAAGGACGCCGTCACCACCTCCCGCAAACTCGACATCCTCGACGCGCCGACCTATTCGAACCCCCAAGCAACGGAGAAAGTGGGAACCGCACCCGAAGCTGAACAAGCAGCTCAGCGATGGAACACCGTCGTCGGCTTGGCCATTTCCCGCTTTCAAGTCTGGTTCGAAAACATTGAGTCTCTTCTCCGACACGCGGCCGCCTACCACCGATATGGCCCCAACAGCAATGCCCACCACGCGGCCATGACGGCCAACTACCTCCCTCCTCTGGATGTACTGATGGTGTGGTACGCCTACATGAACCATCCATCCTCTCCTCGTACCGCGACGACAATCTGGCTCACGCTCCGAAACTCCTGGAGATACCTATGCCCTGGGAGGCGATCGTTGCCGTCATCGACGTCGATACTTGCACCTACAAGCCACCGGCGGCGGCGGAAAAACTCTTCAGCACCACCACGACCCAGAGTTCTGATATTTTCGTCTATCTGACAAATCCTCCCCCATACAGCAATCTGGACCCATTCATGACCTTTTCTATCGATCTGACCTCTGCTGTGCACGATCTTTTTGATGGCGCCAACTTCATGCAGCAGATGCACGCTCTTCTCTGGCTGCGCTCGCCTTCGCTGGAAGGGACCCTCGCCCGAGCCCTCGCACGGTATACAGCCTTGCCGGAAGCCACGGGGTTGCGGGCTTCGACGTGGTTCGCCCGCGTCAAGACCGACCCTGCTCTGGAACTGGTCTGGCGGACTCAAATGCTCTACCCTGCGGCATTTGCTGCGTATAGTAATGTGGTTTTTGGCAGTGACGCCCTCGTGGCGACAGAGGGTGAGGAGCGAGAACATCAACAACAACAACCCGACGTCAAGAGCGGTAGTCCCGAAAAGCTCGAACTCGTTCTGACGGGGAGTGACGATGGCGGTGGTGAGGGTCCGTGTTATTGTTGGACGTGCGAAAGAATCCGTGATGAGGTCCCGGATTATGTCTACCTACCCTCTTCTGGGTCGCGCAATGCAAGTGCAGACCTTGGTATGCCATCGCCTTCCAGGAATCCCTTGTTCCCGAGAGAATCTGCCGATGTCAACCCCCTTCTCTCTTTGACGAGAGATCAAATTTCCGAGATCAAGGCGGACGTTGCTTTTCATCGACACGTCGAAGCATTCCGCCAGAACAACCCACCGGGCACTCCCCTTCCCACTCGGCCACTATCCGCTCGTGCGGTTGCGATCCTCAAACAGGAACAGGAGTCCAAGGAACGTGCAGGCCGCTACTATGGAGTAGGGTATAACGTTCAAGTGATCCGACCGGCCGTGTACGACCCATTGACGGGGAAATTATTGAAGAAGGAGAAGATCAAAGTGACGAGGGGTAAAGATGCGAGTGCGATAGGGAAATGGGGTGGAGGGCTCATGGCTATCTAGCTGACTCACCAGAAAATGGGCTTGAACCCTTGGCCCAAGATTTGGGAGACTTCAAACCCGGGTCATCATCCTTCATTCTCCGCCCATCATCGCCACGGCCAGTAACAGGGACGATCTATCCGGGAAATACGGCGTAGGCGCTGTCGGCCCGCCGATCGACCTACCGACCTCAATCAACATCAAGACTGGATGTCATGGGAAATTCAACGGCGGGGTTACAGTCGTGCATGCACGTCTTGTTGTGGCCTGGCGTACATGGGGAGTCCCCGATAGAATGACTCGCCGAAGTTCCCAGTCTCGAAGATTTCCTCCATGTTGATATGAAAGACGGTGAGATTGAAGTGCAGCGACGGCGTGGTGAAACCGTAGATCATGGCCATGCTCTGACATCAGGCCGTGGCGTGCAGGCCGTTCCACGTGTGCGGAATGCCCATGTTTACAATGTAGGTGCTGGCTGTCCTCGCCCACCACGGGCGGGCGGCACTGAGACATTTGTCCACGATGTCTGGGATTGAGGTCATCAAGTTTGACGTGGCCGCGGAGACGTCGTCCAATCTTCTCAGTGTCTTGGGCTGGTCCGGTTACTCAATCACAGCAAGTGCTAAGGGTGTGATTGCTGTCAGATGAGCGCGAGTTGTGCTCCACCAACGCTGGGGGTGGATGCGACGACAGGTACCGCGGCCCCGGAATGGCATGGCCCATACCGACCACCGCCAATTCTAGAGCGCAGGAGAGGAAGAGGAGAATGAGGGCACGCATAGAAATGCGCGAGGAATAGAGGGGACGGCGATGATCACGGCGATGGTGGGCAGAGCGTGAGCGCAAAGGTGGGGTGGGAGTGTGAAGAGTGAACCGCCACCCAAGATAAGGAGAAAGTGCTCCTCTCTCAGCTTCGCGCACCTCGGCCTGTCAAGCATCGCTGAGCACAAGCACCCGCCCCAGCTAACAGACCAGCAGCAAGGCATAGGAGCGGTTACAGGATTTAGCCTACGCGTTCACAGAAGGCACAGTAAACTCTCGTCTGGTCTCGACCGCGATTGCCCTTCTCCGGTCGCCAGTCAGCGACTGGCGCAGAAAAGCAAACGTATGTATGCGCCGTCTGGAGCTACCGTGTCACTTTTCCTAGCCAAGTGACGATTCTTCAAGTCTGCAGTGTCAAAAATGGACTCTAGATCTTGGTGAATGGTTTCAGGGCACGTCCATAATCAACTGAACCGGGAGAGTCTCTCTTTTCACGATAAAGGTCTATCTCCTTTCAGAAACACCAGTCATATACTCGTAGAGCTATAAATCCAGTCACGAATACTCTGCGTTCGGATCCACGATGCCATAACCACCCGTCACGATCGCCGGGCCGTCGTCGAAAATCATTTCCGTCGAATTCTTCTGCCTGTTGACCCGGATGGAGACCGGCCTGCGGTACGTCGACAACGTCTCCGCGCCCACGCTCGTCCCCGACAGGTGACCCGGCCGTTCCGAGTTGAGGGCGAGTAATGCGACTTCGCCGATCGTGTCCCAGCTGGTGGCGGTCACGCCCGTAGCCATGACAGAGACGGCGAATGCCGCGACGAGGAGGCAGTAGAGTGCGAGGGCTGCCAGGGCGAGCTGCACGGTCGTGTCGGAGGCGTTGTAGCCGTAGCCGCGGCGGAACCGGGCGACCGCGACCTGCGACAGTTCGGCCGGGTCGCTCCACTCGTCGAAGGCGTAGTTGTCGACTTCGACGTAGCGCGAGAGCAGGCGCCGGTCGTGGACGAATCGAAGCAGCTTCTGGGTCTGTGGTGGTGTCGTCGCCCAGAGGTCTTCGGCCGTCGGGTTGTCACCCCCGATGCGGTTGGGATAGACTGTGGGTAGGGTGCCGGGAAGATAATCCGCACCAGCGTTGGTGAGTGCGATCGCGAATGCGGCGGCACCTTTTGCGAGCATCGTATTGAGATTCGTCCCCGTGGTGTTGTAGAAGATCTCGGACACGCGCGATGCCCACTGGCGCTGGATACCTATTCTGGCGCCATGCCTGAATCGCCAGTCTTCGAGCGGCGCGCTGGTTGTGATGCCCGTGAGGACGCTGTGGTTCGAGGGCGTGGAGGACCAGAACCCGTCGACACGGCATGCCGTCATGGTCCAGAAGTCCTGCGGCCCGAACAGCAATTCGCCGTAGATCATCCAGAAACTGTCGTTGGAGCCTGCCTGTGACGGAGAGAAGAAAAACAAATCCAGCAGAGCTTTGGATGCTACGTTGATGGAGATTAACCCTGTGTATGCCAGCCCGGACTCCGACCACCCCTCGCAATTGAGTCCATTGCTCGACGTGTTCGGTGCGCTCTGCCAGATGCTCATCAGGTCTTGAGCTGTTAGAAGGGTGTTGATGTGGCCGCCATCGTCCCCGAACCAGATCGGCTCGGTGAAATTACCTTGAAATAACTGGTCGGCCGAGACGCGTTTCGTGGCACATCTTTGTTCCACATATGGCTGCAAATGGTTGCTACGAGCTCATCATCCGCAGAAGCGCCTTGAGTGTTTTGTTCAACATTGAAGATTTGCGACAGGGGCTGCCCGGGGATTGTACTCATGATGTACGAAGCGTATCGGCCGCTTTCATTGGGGTTCACCAATGTTTGTTGATACCAACCATCATCCCAAAATCCGTCTTCTGTCCAGTAAAGAGTGCGAAGCCCTCGAACGTCCGTGATGGCCCTTTCCATTGTCCCCACCAAGTTCATCGCGCCTAGTTGATATAGCGAAGCACTTACAACCTCTTCCATTCTGTACCTATTAGCTGGGAGCCACTGATTGCACGTGCCGTGCAGGTATACTCACTCGACCACGCCGCTGGTGAGATTGACCTGGCAGGGAAAGAGGTGACTTTGAGCTGGCATCAGAAACAAGGTTGACCCTTGCGAATAATCGATTATTCGAGGTATCATTGCGATCGCACTTGCAGGACCCACAACCAGGGCAAGTCCAAAGGTCGCCGGGATGACCATAAAGGAGAGCACCTTGTATCAAACGTCAAAGCCCTTGGACGTCAGACAGGCCCAGTACTGTAAGGACCACAAATATGAGACGTCTCCGACCTGGTAAGGCGCGAACAACGTGCCGAAAGGTAGAGGCTGTTGACCGATTGCGTTACACCTGATCAAGTGCAGGATCATGACAGCGATGGAGGCCTGGATCATGATCTCGAGGCCCTTTGCAGGCAATTGTAAGACCGTGAGAGTCGTCGTGGTCACGCTGCCGATGTAGAATGATTTCAGGTTGGATGCCAGGAGGATGATAGCTCCAGCGAGGGGCAGAAATGGATGGCGAAGCCGACTGCAGCGACCTTCTGATTTTTGTATATCACCACCTTCGGATCTTCATGTTGTTGATGCCAGAACCTAAAGGTTCCCAGGAGCTGAAGTCGGTGGGCGCCTAGGAGCGGCGTCAGACACTTTTGCACAAGTACCGTAATTCGTGCGCGTGCCTGTTGCACAGCTGCCTTCGCTCGTGATGCAATTTTCAGCCTGATTGCCCTCAGTGGTGTTGACATCATCAGCCTGACGGCCGTGGTGAAACATTCGAACTCGAGCGAGAGTAGCTAGAACTTGAGTCTAGCAGTAAGACCAGATGGCTCCAAGCATGATGATGATGATGATGGAGAGAGGATTTAATAGCGAACCGGGACCTCTGAGCGACGACATGTTTCTTCGTGGACATCAGGCTGAGGCGGCCCTGGATCAAGGGTAGAACCATTTTGGTCGGACTGTTACACCCGAGTATCTTGCGCCTCACGCCCGCGCTCATCTCTATTGGATAGAGAAGACTGGGTGTTCAGTCGACCCTGCGGAAGACGGGTGAAGAAAAGGAATTCGCGCCAGAATCAGGGCTGTGTGCCTCCTGATTGGTTAACATCAGTGGCATGGTTGAGGCTGCAGCCTAGAAGTCTCTGCTTGCTCATGGCCTTCTCGCAATACATAATAGCACCAAGATACACAATCATGGCTCGAACTTGGGGACTTCCATTGTCCTCACACTGTAGCCACACACTTCACATTAACAGACCCGAAAAGTCGACAGATCGATCGCAGCCACAATCATGTCTGTCCCACCGGCGGATATGCCCGAGCTCGACATTGACGACGACATGATTCAAGAAGCTATTGCGGCCGGGATTGTGTCCGTGCCACTGCTGGATACCCGCTCTGACCTCGACATCGAGAAGATCATCGTGGATTGGGTTCGAAGTAATGTCGACAAGATTGCCCGAGCATATACCCTAAAAGGTGGCTGGGAAGGGTGGGCGCAAGTCGAGATAGCGCTGCTGCTTGAAGATCGTCTGGCTGAAATGGCACCAAATCTTGGGCCTACTGTCATCACTGCGAGTCGAGAAGTTGCTGTGTACGGGGCTCCACGACAGCTCGCCGACATCGTGATCAAGGTGACTGACGGCCCAAACCAAGATTTCATCATCATCGAACTGAAGTGTGAGGGAATGTTCAATCAGGCAAGCTTTGTTGCTGCCGTCAAGAACGATGTCGAGAAGATCGAAAAAGGCATCAAGAAAGAATATCGACCAGCTAAGCGCCTCGTCTTCGCAATCGGAAGAAGCGAAGAGGCCGTAGAGGGCATGAGAGAGGCAGAGCTTGGACATCCTTCCCTGTTGAACTCGCCGTCTGGGGGTGGCCCGATTGTACTGTGGGAGCTTGAGGCTGAGAGAGTAGATGATGGCATGTATGACCAACTTCTTTCCTATTTGGCTACGACTGCTCCAGCAGGGTACCAGCAATGAGAGCGGAGAGAGGAGAGGTTGTATTGATCGCTCATTGGAGAAAGGCAGTAGGCATGGGTCAAATAGACCTGAAACCATTCGGTTAATCGGGTGTGAGTGATTAAGGAGGTGGATATCAACGGCAAAACTGGTGGGAGAGACACGGCGAGATTGATCTCTCTCCAGAGACTGGAAGAAGATCCATTAAGGTCCTCCTGCACGTCCTTGATGCGCAATTATAGGAGCAAGTGCGGTCAAAAGCATTCGTGTTTAATTACCTGTGGAGCTAACATGAGTAGAAAGTCAGGTCTGGGATTAAGAAGATTATTATTATTAATTAAAGTCAGTCACTCTTGCCACGTAGAGTTCATTACAACCTTCACACCAGCCTTCACCAGATCCTCCACCCTTCCTACACCTCAACACTCCGCGAGCGACACCGTGATCGAATTCAACTGCTGGGTATCAATGTGCGCTGCCGATTTTGCTCCAGAATTCCCACAGACTTCGTTTGACACGTTCGGGACCGAAGTTCAGATTCCCACAGCTCAAACAGAAACAGTGCCGGGCGCTCTATCCTAGACAGCCGCGGTCCCGGTCGTCGCAGGTGCAGCAGTAGCGCCTGTGCTGGTGCTTCCAACGCCGTGCTTCTCGACGTGTGAGCGGTTCTTGAAAGGCTGCCTTGCCCAAAGCCACCCCTCAAGGATTTGTCCAACAATGTTGGTAAAGCTGTACGCCGCCGTGTTAGTTCCAAGCTTCAGGCAACAACGATAAAGGCGAGTCAGCAACTTACAAAGCGAGGAACGCAAACGCTTCCAAAGTCTTCTTCAGACCGCACTTATTGACACCGGAGGGAGAACGCGGGCACCCAAATGCATTGAAGTTGTAGTCTTGGGACGAGAAGATGAAGGCCGTCAGCCACAGGTACGAGAAAACCCAAGCTGCAGGGGCCAGGTAGCCCTTGTACGAGCCGACGACGGGGAGAAACAGCGCCGGCAGGTATATGAAGGCGTCGATGGAAGCCTGAGCGGTCGGTTAGCACAAAGTTCGGGTGTCTTATCGTTCCACAAGCGCATGAACTTACAATGGTGATCCAGTAGACCAGATGGGTATTGTGATTGTAATTCGCGATGAAGTACGCCGAAATGCCAAGGACGATAATTGACGAGATCCAATGAAGCCAGTGGTTGGCGAGGATGGCGGGACGATGTGCTCTGTTTGAGCGCGCAGCTGGGGAGCCGTAGTCGTTCGTGGCAGGGTCAGCTACAGCTGGACCGCCGCGACGTCCGCCAAATCCGCCAAATCCGCCAAAGCGAGGCATATTGGTTGTGGTGTGTTTAGGGTGGAAACGACGAGGTAGCTTTGGTTGTCGGAGAGGATTCGGCTTGGGAAGGGAGGATGATATTCTTGGAGAATGGAAGCAGTGTCGGCAAGAACGGCTCACCTCCGACTATATAGACAGGACTTCGAGGGCAAGACGGAGGTGACGTCGTCGTGATAGTGAACCGGGCAGCAAGTCTGTGTGACTGCTCGGGATTCATTTAGTCATTCTTTGTTCATGGGTTCTTCGTTTAGCTTGCGACATTGCCTCAAATGGTATCTTTCCACCAACGTCTGCTCAATCACGTCAGGCCGGCATCGACATCCCGACTCCTCGTAGTACATGAAACTGATTAAGCATGTGGTGTGCTTGCTTGCAAGGCTGCCAACACCAAGGTCCGGGTTTCCGGATGATCAGCGGCTGCCACGGATTAAACGGCAGGGATGCAGGGAGACTGATCCGGCGGCTGTCCAATCCACAGCCTTACCAGTGGTGCCAGTAAAGAAGTGGACACCGCACCGTAGAGCCTGCTTCCGCCTTGGAAGACACAACACACTCACGTTCAGAGCGTCACGTCCGTGTCTAGTGGCAGGATGCAAGAACCATCATTCCATCATCTGACCAGACTGACATCACGGCGCGCCACGTGTTTCGTGTAGTTTCGTGTTGAAAATCCCTCTCGCCCTTTGGGCACCGGCAATGTGCAAAGTCGTGCGATTTGCTGGATGTATCATGGACGACATCAAAATTGACTGGGCGGAAAGTTAGTGGGGCATCCTAAGTGACAAGAGTTTCCGGAAATTTCGAACAGGGCCGCAACACTTCGCAGATCCGACCAGTGACAGACAGCCCAAGGCAGGACCTGCAGTTTGTCTTGAGAGATTTCGTAACACCCTGCCAGCGAATTCTTCGCTATCTCAAGGAGCGTCACATGGACACTGACACATGTGGAAAAGTGTGAGGACGAGGAGGAAGCTGGGCCTGGTATTCCCATTGGCTCGGACTAGGTCCCGGCGCGCCAGCAGAGCGTACAGAGTACCGTGCGTGAGTTCGTTTGTCTTCACTTTCACTTTCGCTTTCATTTTCGCTTTGTCACTTTTCACTTCCACTTTCATCCCCACCCGTACGAGTACGCTATGACTCTCCTCGTAAAGCCCTCAAGTTCCGACTCCACCTTCAGCATGACACAGAAGATCGTTTGGGCTCCACATTTTGCCAAATCGTGTCTACGAGTACGAGTTACAGCCATGTGCAGCTAAACCTGAGTCGCCAATCAAGAGATATAGCTCTGGTCACATGTCGTTTCTTCCCAGCAGGACACAAAGCACATGCTCCTTGAAAAGTTGTGAGGTAACAACTCCGTACAGTGGAATGAATCCGCGGGGGTGCCAAGGTGTTCCAGGCAGCCCTACGGTCGCGGTTCAAGCTCAAAACCCATGGGCGCAGCTGACACACCGTTGAACACTACACAGGTTCTGGACTAGTTATGAGGCATCTTCAAGTACGAGTATGAGGGTATGAAGCACAGGAAGCTCTTCCTGACAGTCAGTTTCTTCCTGGGTCTCGGACCCAATGCATTGATGAGCGGTGATGTTATCCTTATTCCCTGTCTAGCTCTGGCGAACGCATGCAGCATCCAGTATACTTTGATACATACGTCTCCTCTTCACTTAGTAAGAACTTAGGAGGTCGATGCCTGCGCGCTTGAACTGGTTGCCGAGAATCTGTGACTACTGCTCATCCATGCTATCATACGTCTGATCAAGCAGGCGTGCCCGCTGCTGTGTCCAACGTTGTCCTACGAATGGGATAGACCTAACACAAAGGCCCAAGATCATATCATAGTCAAGACTCAATCCAAGCTCGCAGGCGGGCTGCTCCTGGTCAGCTGTTTTACTGAAGCTGACAGTTACCTCACCGTTCTATCAGCACAGCGTAATATCGTCTTTCGGCAGATTGTTGAACCATGTTGCTGCAGGCTCATCGGATGAATTGAAGTCAAAGTGGAAAATGCCCACGCGCTCAAATATCCGAGTCGGCGGGCACTCGATTACTCTCAGAACCAAACCGCTGATCATACCTTTGAATTTGGATATTGTATTATCCGTTTTGACCGTGATAGTTGCCCAAGCGGGGCGACGTTCGCGAAAATTGATATTACGAGTTGTTCGCATGATTGGCATGAGGTATACTTCGGACAAGTCGGTAGAGGTCGTGTCTGGGAGGAGACTACCGTAGTACTCGCCATCTCCCGTGATTGTCATTTGCGATTTTCGAAATTGGTCTGATTTATCTTGCTGCAGCTGGTTGATAGGCAGACGGCGTAAGACGCCGTTCAGCGTCATTCTTGCTTTGGTAATGGCACCCAAGTTAAGTTTGTCGTCGGCGGAGGATGGAGTAATGTTGGACCCTCGAAACCCACATACGATCGATGTTTCTCCAAGGACAAATCCGGAGTGCGCCCACGAACTGATATGCTGCTCGTCGACAGAAGCCCAGGACCATGTCGGTGCACGGTATTGCAATGGCCGAGGGTGCTTTGGGTCGTATTTTGGGTACCAGAGAAGGTCGAACCACAGCGAATGCTCCCATATCCCGGCGAGATAACTGCAATCAAGAGATTCTCTTAATCTGGTTGCAACACCAGAAAGAGCGATTAACTTGTCGGTACCTTCCGTCAACAGCCCATTAGAATATGTGCTCACGATGGAGAACCATCTTTGGTGCAGGGCCAGACCGTCTTTCAAGGTACCACTTAGTGGCAATTCAAGGATCTGCATGAATTCGGCCTTGCCGTGTGCAGAATCCGTTGAGGGAGGCTCAGTTCGCCAGTCAATGACGCTTATCGAACTCCCAAATATCTTGTGTATCCGGGGGATGCCTCGCGCCGCCGTCACAGGCATTAGTGAGTTCGACGTCCTTTCTCTCGCAATCTCTGCAGTACCTTTGCCCTCAGGCATCCACTCATTGGCCTCGCCCTGAAGACATGTCCAGTGCATGCCGGTCGTACCCATGATTATGATTCGTGGCGATAGAAGGCGCTCCTGAAAACACCAAGCTCTTGTACTCAGGTTCGCATATTTATGGTGGCTCTGTTCGAGAAGTTGGCTGGTCGTGATGTACATAGTCTGGGACTCCGAGCTGAAGATTCTACAAGGCAGGTAGCCCAACGGATCTCTAGATGTAAAAATGCCGCTTTCCGCGTCTCTCGATCGCTCCGCTGCAATGGTACAGGTCGAATTATGATAAACTGAGCTCATTTGGATCGACTCTCGTTGCCAATCTTCCATGGAGTCTTTCATAATGCACATCGAATCGACCCAAAGATATCGAAAACCGAGAAAGTGCGTGATCACAACAGCATGTCGGATGGTCCGTGGTATTTTCCTCCAAGGAAACTCACGCTCACATGCTGAAACAATGTCTTCTGTCAGATAGAATAGATCCTTTTTTGGGCCCCAGCAATAGGATAGTGTCAAATAAGGTGTACCACGAAGATGTTGTTGACTCAATCTAATCCGAGGCGTCATGTTGGGCGTTAAACCGACTATCTCGATAAGCCGAGTCGGTACAAAATCACTCTCACCTCTCCGACAGCCAGGATGCTTGTTGCGACATTGAGCAAGCCATGATCTGGCCATATCCTGGTGAGCTTTAGAGAAATTCATCAAAGCATATTTGGCAGCAGCAAACTCGCAACACTCGCTTTCGGTCAGCTCTACCAACGTCAGATTGCTGTCTAGTGTAGCAGACATGTTTTGAGCATACCAGGATCCCGGATTTCCGTGAATAGCCGGGCTTGCAGCCTTCGATGATATTTCTCCAAAATCCAGAGGTTATCATCTTGAGAGAATTGCACTTCTATCTGAGGAAACCCCGAGATCGTGTCCGACGTTACCAACAGCGATGTCTTGGTGTCCTGAGAAGAGGTCTGGTTGGAAAGTATCCGAGTCTGGGCTTTAATTGCACAAATGATGCTGCAAAGATGGCACCGCGTCTCCTTGCTCGAGTCCGTCAGCTCGGCAATGGTCTGATGAAGAGGAATCAACTCGGTAGATCTATTGTGGTGGATCTCCTGGGCTGCCTGTTGTATTAAAAGCTGTGATGGCTGATCCACAATCCTTTCTGCAAGCTGAGGCGAGATATGGAACGACTTCAACATCTCTAGCATCCCTCGAGGCTTTGGAAGAGCCCGATAGGACGCCATTTTCGCATTATGTGCTTGTGACGTATCCGCTGATGAAAAAGCTTTTTCCAGAATCTCGGAACGAGAGAGGCAATCCCTACAATGTGTGCAGAGACTGTCGGTGACGGCTAGTTTATCGCCGTATGAATTGTGCGGGAGCTGATTCCCTTGGTACTCCTCGCAGCTTGGAGAAGGCACTTGTGTTGTATCCGCACCTTGTGCAAGGGAAGCGAAATGATTGATCTCAGGCTATAACAGTTAGGAGGGAGATGAAATCACAGAACAGAACTTGGTTACATGATCATCTTGCCTTTTCCATGCTGCCATCATCCTTATGCGGAGTGCCAACATACTCGTGATTGAGTTCAACTCAGCAGCTACTATGACATTCATATTGGATAATTCATCTCATTGCCTCGGTAAATTACACATCCCACACCGAAATTAATTTCATCTGCGGACCAGAATTGTACTCACATATAGATTAGACAGAATCAAACAGATGAAAAGCAAGAAGAAAGCGGGAGGGGGATTAACTTAGGCAGCAGTGCGTTGGCAAAGATTTCCCCGAGACCGGTGAAGTCCAGCTGAAACAGATCTCTAGTCCTGACTAGCTGAGATGCAGGTTTAGCCGACCGCTGGATCACCCAGCTACTCGTACGGGATACTGCTTCATCAGCGCGACGATTGCTTGTTACTGGATCAACGATACCGCCCTCCAAAGTAAGTCAGCGGGACGTTGCATGATAATTGGCGTGCAGTGAACAAGCAAGTTTAGGCCTCAGAGTAGCAGCCGGAATTTCGCTGGTCCACCGAAGCTGTCCGAAACAGACACCTGCCGGTATCTAGGTTGATGCGATATCAAGGAGCCTGACTAAGGACCTTTTGTGCCTCTGTGTGACGCTCAGGGGTCAAGTTAACACCTCACAAAACAGAGGTGCAAACCTCAGAACTCCGAGGTATTTCATTGCGGTTCGATAGGAATATGAAAAGATCGCATCAATCCCCGCCCAACCTCACCTAATGACGTCTCCTCCTAGTGCATGAAATTGCTAAATCTTAGGCGGTTTGAGAGTGCCCTGGCGAAATGACTGAACTGGTGGCGTAGGCAAGGTGAGTTGTCAGCTACCCACGACGCAGGTCTAGTTGAAGCGTCTGGGTGACCGGTATCGCAAGCCGTCCAGGCTTGAACACTGGCCACGAAATTTTCTTGGAAACAGGAGCATTTCTCTGAAGGTGTGTACACCTTACAGTTCTTATGATTTAGGGACGATATTGCGATACCGTCAAATACTAAGACGTTAGCGTAGATTTCCTGTCAGTAATACCTACTACGCTAAGCTCCACAGGATAATTACTCGTAATAGTACAGCATCGCGGGATGACCCACCAGGCTATGTGCAGGGCGTAGGGCCTCGCGGGACTGCGTGCCCAGACCCTGCATAAAAGGCCTGGAGGACCGGTGGTGGCGCTGATTCACATGTACTCGTAAAGGCCGACGACTGCTTTCAGTCCAGATTACACCCTGACACCTGTCTGAAATTGATGCCTAACCGAGAGGTAAGTATAGCCGATTGCAAGGGCCAGATGAGGCCCCTAGTTTGTTGATCGAGGGAATGCTCAGTGATGCTCTGCCAAAGACTCAGCTAAAGCCCAGGTTATGTAGAGCAAGCGGCCTTCGCTCACCCTCTAGAACTGAACCCTAAATGGCAAGTAAGTTTCCCGTCCCCGAGTTATCCAGGTAGACAACCATTCTCTCCCATGTACTCTTTTTCTGAGTGTCTCATGTCCTGCTCGCTAACCCTACACCAAGGATACTACCTCGTCCTTCAGATTGGCGACAGCTTTTTCATCGTAATACATGGCCCCATGAATGTAGCATTCTCCTCGGAGCTCATAGAATTTGGTGCCTGGTCTTCTTCGTAGCACGAACGGCACGCTAGCTCCATGGACCAGAAAGATGATGTCCCTCGGCTTGGTACCTCCAGGCACGACTCCCGCATATCCCCTCGTGGTAAGACAGGCCGCTGCATTGGGAATCCTCCCGAGGAAGGCAGCAACGGTCTCCCAAAATTGGTTTCTTCGCTGCTGGACCTCATCTGGCTCAGAGAGGTGTTGCCGCGCATCATGGCCAGGACGCAGGGCTAGAACCTCGTCTTCAAAACCTTGCGGCCATATTTTACGCGGGTCCTCCTCCTCCCGGCTCTTCTCCAAGGGGGGGAGGTGTGTCCTCGTTTGTGGGCCGACAGCATCTCCGATGAGGATCTTGATAAGCACATGTTCGTGCCAGTGCTTTCCCAGGTTCGGGTAGTAATGGAGAAAGGACAAGTGCCGGCGAAGCTCTTCTAGGGTGTCGCTGAAACGGATAGTTTCTGCGCCAGGCCCGATGGGGAGAGATCGGCAGCTCTGAATGTTATCGAACATCTTGCCTGTGATGGAGAGAATGGGATTGAGTCCTGGGTTGCTCACGATGGGGTTGGGGGAAAGGGATGCCCCTGCGCTGAATCGAGCCTTGTTTCTCGTCCCAACCGCTCTCCATGTGGAGATGGTAGGCCCATAGTGATGTTTTCCTTGGTGGTTCATTAGGTCGGGGATCCAGGACGAAAACTGACTGCCCTTTTCTCTTCCAGCCCGGTACAGAAGCTCGAGAACCTGGTTCCTGTTGACAAACTCCTCGGCGTATCTCAAAAGAATGACGGCATCATCTGATTCATAGTCAGGTATAAAAGCCTCGTCGTCGCTGCTCGTGTCAGCTGCCAGATTGAGCATGGCGAAGAGCTTGTCGCGCGGTTTGGTGGACTTGGTATAGAAGAACATTTCGACCAGTCTCAGGAAAGGGAGCTTCAAACGGCCCACTCGAGGATGTCCCGAGTGGCCTTCCAAGCACCGTCGCGTGTGGTGTAGAGCACGGGCAGGATCCGAATGTGTGACTAGTAGTCGCTTCCGCTCTGCTGCTGCTTCCTCCTCTTCTGCTGCTCCTCCAGCAGCATATAGCTGCTGTACGTGTTCCTCGAACGCCATGACCCCTTTCATAAAGTCGTCCCATTCGATTTGGGAATTCTCATCCATAATGGTAACGCGGGAGCCAAAGACCAGCTCTTGGATGATCCAGGTCCGAGTGAACCACGGCCGTTGTAGAAATGCGCTGATCTGCATTCTTTCCTCGTCACTCAATAGAAAAGCTTTGACTGCGTGTTCACCCGGCCCTCGCCGCGATCCACGCTGCCTGCCGAGTTTATCGAGTAGACCAATGGCATCGCAGTCGTCGTCCTGCCTGCTGCCGATCCAGACAATCACACGTTTGGCTTGACCGTACAATGATCCCATGCGGCGGACCTGCATGCTCTTCTCGAGGTTGTCCTTCTGATTGATGCTGACGGCGTCCGCCCATATCAAGTCATTTACGCCGTCACGGCGAAGGCGGCGGAGGCATGTCCACAAAGATTCTGTGATCGGGATTTCCACATCATTTACCACAAATTGGAATGGCGAAAGCTTTGTGGGTTCGGCACCCCAGACGTAAGATATCGCACAGAACTCATCTGAAGGCATGCTGTCCTTGATCGACGAAGCTACAATGAGCTTTCCTTTCAGCTGCGAGTTCCCGTCGCCGTAGAGGTCGAGTTTGAGCAGCCGAATCTGGCTCGCACGAATCTCAAGGCCTTTATAGATCTTTTCTGTTTCCGAGGCCGTGATTGCTTCCGTGGGTGTTTCGACGAGCATGGCCGAGGCCAGTGGCGAGATGCTCCCTCGAAAGAAGCTAGCCGCCTCGATTGAAATAGAGCCCTCCTGGTGAAGTCGCCAAGGGTCGGCGTACAAGGCGATTCCCGGGCTTGTACGGACATGGTACACGCGGGCGAGGACGAACACATTGTCGGCTCTCGTCTTCCTCGTCTTGCCGCTACTCAAAGTCATTGCTTTGGCCTGGTAAAAAAGGGATCTGTCAGTTTGGTAATTCCTGATTGCTATCCTCTTTGGCTCGTGTGGCTAGCTATGCTGACCTTATTATATTGCGCATTCGATAGTCTAAATCGCCAATGTAGGCCACCGTTAGTAGCGCAGACTTGTATGTGAAATTTGCACGTCTCGTTGAGCGCTGAATCAGGCATCTGATAGCCTCGAATAGTCGAATCTCGGAGCTTGCCACGAGTCTCGGATATTGTGAAGGTGGAATGGTTATCTTCCTCGGTTTTCTCGTCATACGGTTTGTGTCCGTTTCGGGAGCGCATGCTGCTGGTCCAGTGCTCATCAGGACGGTAGGAATCTTTGCCCAGAAGCGAGCCTAAAAGCTGAGACACCTGGCCCAGATGATGCCGTGTCAGAAATAAGGAAAGGGGAAGGAGGGATTTAGCAAAAAGTGACCACCAAGAAGAATACGTACGTAAAGTTCAGCGAAAAATCTGGTTTCATGGGTATCCTCGTCCAAGAATACTGTTGATGGAGATGGGTTGAACAAGAGGCCGCGGTTCGTATTCACAAAATTGTCTTCGAGGCGTCGAGACATGAAGAAGTCGAGCAATTCCGAGGCCTCCGTTTGGTCGTTGTGTGGAATAATGCGCCGTGGGTTGCTCAGCCGCAGCACTTCGCCTCCCCTTGCGCCAACAGAGTGTGATCGTACTGCTTGGGCTGTGGCTCCCACCGACAAGTCCTCAAGTTGTCTCGGCCGATGTGTGACAAAGTTGTAGTCATCCTTATTCTCGCCCCATGGGCCCCTGTCCATCGTTGGAAGTGTAGTCAAGGCTGCGTCCGGCACGCCCGTGCTTTGGCAGTCTTCGGTAATCTGGATGTTTGATCGGCATTGGTTCGCAGCCTTCCCGGTCTGATGATCTGGTGTTTCGGTTTCGCGGTTTGGAGTCGCACCAGCTTGCTGACCCGAATTTTGGCTATCTGCATCGTCAACTGTGATTGTCGGAACGTTTGGGCCGAAGGACCTTCTTGAGCAGTGCTCCTCGGACTCTTGATCTTCGAACTCCTGGTCTTCGAACTCTTGATCTTCGGATTCTTGATCTTCGGACTCTTGATCTTCGGACTCTTGATCTTCGGATTCTTGATCTTCGGACTCTTGATCTTCGGACTCTTGATCTTTGTGAAAAACTTGTCTGTCCTCGAGATGGCCCTCGGATGGTGTCGTCTGCCACTCAACCTCTTGCCCTGGATCCGACTGCCTGCGGTCCGGGCTTGATTTCCCCTTTGAATCAGATCCTAGGAGATCCATCGCACTGTGATCGTCATCACCCCCCACCTTTGACTCTTGCTTGCGTTTCATGTCTTGATTCTCTGGTTCCTTCTCCGGCGACTGACCTTTTGGTGTCGCTTCCTCCTCCGCAAACCTAAAGTCTTGGGGATCTTCTCGCTTATTCCATTCTTTCCCTCGCCTTTCCTCGCTGATGTTGACGGGTTCGTTCTTCTTAGCGATATCGTACTTGTCGGTTTCCGACAAGCTATCTGTATTCTGCGCATGAATTTGTGCATCAGGTTTGCCGTGGTCGGCTTTTTGGGTCTCTTCATCAGAGTCCTCTTGAAAAATGTTTGATCCCATATCAGAGCGTTCGCTCTGGGCTCTGTCTTGGCCTGTCTGGTAGTCCTCAGCGAAAGCTCCGTCGCGGCGCTGAAATTCCTCGCTGTTAGTTTGGCCATGTCCAGGCATTAGTATCTGTTGAGGCGAGAGCTTCTCAGTGTATTCGACAAGGTTGGGCCCCTCCTGTGAGATCGCCTCCACCTGCTCTTGACGGTCACGCACAATGGATTTCTTGGCCTGACTGACCGCATCATGCAGGTTCTCTGATGGTTCTGCCTGCCAATATTCACGGTAAGCACGAACAGGAGATTGTTCTCTGACAGTATTGGTGCTATCTTGGTTGTTGGGGTTTCCATCAATTTTCTTTGGGCTTGTAGGCTCTTCTAGAAGATGCGTATCTGACAATGCGTATTAGCTGGTAAACCATTACCATAATTGCTAACGAATTTTGGGAACCATACCGATGATGGAATCGACGGCGGCAGCTGTCATGGCGGGAACGATGCTAGTGATTGGGTCTGAAGGGGATTGCGCCTCTATTGGCGGGACGATGCTGGATGCTAAAGGAGGGAGGACCTTTTTGAAAGTCCCGGTCTCCGCACTAGCAGGGATGCTTCCTTCAATAACCTCGTCTGTGTGTTCTCTACCGATGGAACGCCCATAAGACAGAACACCGAGGACTATGGTCAAGATGGCCATAATCAAGAGCAGAATGGTATCAGGGAGCTTGATCAGAGTGAGATTTTGCGTGAGGGAAGTTTTCATGAAGGCAGTGAGCGGAACGACAGATGGTGGAGGCGGAAGAGTCCTTGGTGGAAGAGTCCTTGGTGGAAGAGTCCTTGGTGGAAGAGTCCTTGGTGGAAGAGTCCTTGGTGGAAGAGTCCTTGGTGGAAGAGTCCTTGGTGGAAGAGTCCTTGGTGGAAGAGTCTTTGAACTGGCAATACTCAGAGAGCAAGTAGTGGTCGAGGAAGAATCGGTCACGGTCAGAACACGCGACAAGACATTGTCCCACCAAGTCCGGCTGGCAGTGTTTCGAGGAAGAGTTCTCGGGATGGCAATACTCAGAGGGTGAGCTGTCGGGGAAGGACTAGTGAGGGTAGGAGCAGGTGACGGGGGATTGTCCCAGCCGGGAGCAGTGCTCCGATGGACAGTCCCCGGCATGATCGTGGCCTTGACGACAGTACTCCAGGCAGGATTTGTCGAGGAGAAACCGGTCAGGATGGGAACTGTTGAAAAGACCATGGCGTCAGCTTCAGTCCGAAAGCTCGAAAAATGCATCGTCGGATACATCTGGCGTAAGAGCATGTAGATACCGATATGAATCATCAGGAGTCTTGTCGAATTGTCGAATATCAGAAAATCGATAATATCCAGGTATATGTTGGGGGATAGAGCAGTGATGCCAGAGCTCAGAAAGATCGACGAGAACCCAGCGTACGAGGGCTCAGTAACTGGAGCCCACTCGAAGTAATCCTGCGGCGCTTCTGGAGCAACCGTAACTGATGTACTTGTCATTGCGCTGTTTTTGACAGGGCTAGATCGGAGAATCCTAGATGGGCCTTGGTCATCATCGGAGTCTTCAGCTGGACTTGCTCCTTTCACTGTTGGTAGTGAGATTTGTTCCCGCGTGAGCTTGTCTTCTTCAACGCTCGACTCGTTCGGCGACGCTACTCCCGGGCTGGATTCAACGTCCTTGCTACCTTGGTCATCATTGGAGTCTTCAGCCGGACTTGTTTCTGTAACTGTTAGAAGCGGAACTCCTTCCCGCACGAACTTGTCTTTTTCAACGCCCGACTTATTCGGCGGCGGTACTCCTGGGCTGGATTCAACGTCCTTGGTAACTTGTTTGTCACCGGGGTCATCAGTCTGGTTAGTTTCTGGAACTGGTGGTAGCGAGATTGCTTCGCGCGGCGCGAGCTTTTCTTCGCCAGCGCCCGACTTGTTCGGCGGCGGTATTCCCGGGTTGGATTCAACGTTCTTACTACCTTGGTTTTCACCGGGGTCATCAGCCTGGTTTGTTTCTGTAACTGTTGGTGGGCAAATCCCTTCCCGCGCGAGATTGTCTTCAATGCTTGACTCGTCCCAGGACAGGACTAAGCAGAGCGTAAGTTCAAATTGCTTCTCTACTCGATACCAGGTCGACAACGCCCGCGCCGCGGTTGAGGTAGGGATTGCTCCGTCCTTGAGGTAGATGCGAAGTTTATTTGCTTCTAAAAAGACACCCCGGTCGCTGGTGTCTTGAAAACTGGCTGCAACCGCGCCGGAGCGGTCTCTCACTTCCCAATCTACCGATAACACGTTTACGCTGTAAGCTTTGACAGCCTTCAATTGATTCAAGGCTTTGCGTTGCTCGACGTCGTCCCCTGGTACCAGACTGGTGGCGTTTTAGATTCCATGTCAGTTAAGCCTGGCCTTCGGGGGCAGCACTCGCCTTCATGAGGCTCTTTTTTGCCGACGGGAGTCTGGGGAATTGGAAATTGTGAGATAGGGTGGGCTTACCGCGCAATATACTTGGCTCTAGCGCGGACTAGAGACGTAAATTGATCATTCAAAGTAGCCTGGACTCCTGGCCGGGGTTTACAGACAGCCACCTCGGAAAGCAAGCGTTCTTTCATGTTAGGCAATTGAGTTATCCACTTCATCTGTGCGATCTGATTGTTGTCAAAAGCAAGCAGTGGAAGTTTCCCACGAAACCCATCACGAAGATGGCGACGGTCCGCAATGTACCATTCCGAGTCCGAGTGACAAGAACAAAGGTGATATGCTGTGGAGACTTCTTTCCCGTCACTTGTCGGCTCAATGGGGAATACCTCAGTTGTGCAGAAGGCCCTCATGTTTTCAATTGTCAGATGAGAGCCCCTGCGCTTGGCATATCCATCCAAGCATGCGAACAAGTCGACAATGTAGCTCAAATCGTCAGTGGGTGTGATTGTCAAGGCCTCGTTTACGATGGTTTGTAGGTCTGCATCTCTGACTTCCAAGAACTCTTGAAAGAGCCTTTGGCAAGACGGATATAGCTTATCCAAGATACCACTCCTTTTGAGTAATCCTGGTGGGCCGGACCAGAGACATGCATCCGTCTTTAGCCATCGTGCTTCGCCTGACGTGTTGCGGGGAAAGAACACCAGTGGATTTTGGGAGAAGGCTTGCCTGTTCATTATCATGAGTCCAATTTTCATCCAGAGGTAGCTTAGGAACACTTGGGTGTGTCCATACCTTAGCGCTGCCATATTTTCAGACCCCATGTCCTGGATCTTTGTATAGAGCCAAACGTAATCTTCCGGCTGTTGTTCCTTGTCCCGGATGGCTTTCAATGCCTCAAGGTAAAGTATCACACTAGGCTTGATTTTGACGCCCAAATTCTCCAGAAAGGACCAAGACTGGTCCTCAGGCTCCGGGATTTCCAGCACTTTGAGATACTTCACCGCTTTCTCCTGGGCGTCTGGGGGGAAGGCAGATGGGAGGACGGTCGTATTCAAAGGATCAATACCAGCTTGACCTCGGCATTTCACATGCGTATCTCCCAGGAGACGCTCCAACTCATTGCGTGAAATCATCCACAACCGTGATCGTTGCTGTCCGCTTCTTCCGCTGCGGTCCAACCACTCCGAGTAGGTCTTCCAATTGTCTCTGAGTAGCTTCAGAAAACGTGTGTAATGCCAGCATGTTCTTATCAGCAGCATTTCGTCAGAGAGACAAAACGCGTCGGCCCCCAGCTGGCGAACGAGACGAGGAGCCGTGCATATCCCAATCTCCTGATTGAGCCATTCCGTCCATTTCTGCCGCTCTTCCGGTACAGCTTCATGGTAGTCGTTATGCAGAATGGGAAACCTCTTCCCTCCGGCTTCATAAGCGTGGAAATAAACTTCGGACGCTCGGTGGTATTTTTCCGTGTCCGTTACGACCCACAAATCAACACGGACGGGGGATCGCCATGACGAGTGACGGAAGAGAAAGGCAGCTTGTGAAATTAATGCCTTTCTTGGCAATGAGTCCACAGACGAAGCATGCATCTTGACAATGGCCCTGCAGATGGCCGGTGTGTCCAAAGGCTTCGCCCCCAATTCCTGAAATAATTTGAACCGGAATGAATCTTTCAGGGCATCCGGATGGACCACCATGATACTCATGCCCTCTGGAATCGAGACTCGGGTTCCACCTGTGTCAAAGAAGAGCAACTCGCCGCATTCGCTTGCCGCAACCCAGCGGCCGTCGTGGAGAGGGATGATTGGGAGCTCGTCAAGTTTGGCACGGTCATCTCGAGACATGTCCTGTCTGAAAAGAACTTTGGCTAGTGATGAATGCCACTCTGGAGATCGGTCCTTCCCTGCTTGTTCTCTAAGTGACTCATCTAGATCCTCGACGAAAGTGGGAAAGTTTAGAATCTTGACGCCCAAGAGCTTAAGGCTTTTCTCGTCGCGATAAGAGTATTTCCTGGACAAATACTTGGGCCGGGTGCCCTGAGTCAGACTTAAAGGCTCCCCATTGTCAAGTGTGAACTCCTTCGGAACATAGGTTAGTGATAGAGGTTGACTCATTTGATCGCTCTCTGACTCCAGTATACGTGAACTGGAGAGCTTCTTCACGATAGAGTGACCGAGCTTCCAGAAATCAGCCTGGACTTCAGATGGCCTAGGAACGTATTGGAGCCACGAATAACGCAGACTGGTGGTGCTGTTGAAATACTCGGCAACGTTGGCAAAGGCATCCGGAATCGAGTTGAGTAGCTCCCTATTCCACCGACTGTAACCGTCAATGTCTTCGCGCCCGGCCACGAGCAGGAAGTCTGCTTGGATGAGGAACTTTTTAAATAATGAGTTTCGCATACTGCAGTGTCAGAAACAAAGCCACGAGAACCATAGTCATACCTTGAAACCGCAATCCCGGATGGGAAGGAAGGAAAACACCTGCTGTGATCGAGGTCTATCCTTTTGTGAATCTGAGACGGGGAATCCTAGCAAGATCTCCGACTCGGTCTGACCAAGGCGTTTCGTTTCAGACGACAAGTTCTGCACAGTATGTCGGAAGAGGCGATAGTGCAGAGCTTTGTTACCATTCTCGAAGATCTTCACTTCGGTCGACCTGGTGTCTGAACGCCTGTCCTCTCGACGGAGCCTTCTTTCAGTGGGCTGGCCAGACGTGTGCACAACTAGGTTCACCTCTCTTAACCTCGTGAGGAAGATTAGGGTGTTTGCGTCAAAAGATCTGATCTCGTTCCCTAGCTGTTGCGCGTCGCAACCATCTGATAGCTCAAGATGCATGGATGTACCGATGTTGGGTACACGCCCGTCGGGGAAGTCGGCCCATATAGGAGTAATCATACCGAGCGGCCTCTGGCGATCGAACATGAATGAGTAACTGCCAGAAGATATCCAGACCTTGTTCGCAACCTTGAACACAGACTTGAAGCCGATCCCTTTCTCACCGATATACCTTCTCCCTCCATCGGCAGATCTAAACTTTGTACTCCTCCCGATGCGACAGATGGCTTCAACGTTGGCCTTGGAAAAGCCATCTTCGTTGCAGTAAGTCCGTAGGCTGTGGTCCTTGTGTTCGAGAGAGAATCCGGGCACTTTGTCCGCGCTGTACTCGTTGTCGTCGGCATTTTGTAAGAGCTCCAAAAGAAAGTGTGTCTGACTCCGATAAAGTTCGTCTGCGAGACTGAACCGGTACTAGATTAGCAGGGAGGATCTCGTGCTTGGGAAATCGACTTCTCGAAACGAGAGACAATCTCACAAGCGAGTGGATCCATACTATCGAACGGATGTTTCCAAGTCTTCAACGTTCCGAGTATCGTTTCCAGGTTCTCTGCTGCGTGTGATGTCCTCAATATGGCTTCGGGCTCGAACTTCTGGGGCCACATCCGTCATGATGGACAAATGCAGACACAATGGCGTCAAAATGGGCTAACCTGCCCACAGAAGCTCAAAGACCAAACCAGAACTCTGAACAAGACCTGATGACTAAATCGGGGAGAAAGACACAGAGAGAGGGAGAGAGAGTGAGAGAAATTTCAGGTTCATAAGTAGCAGTAGTTGCCTTGCCCTTGAGTTCCGCGCGCTGTTGTGCCCATCACACCGCCAATAGAATTCATTTTTGGCATCGATCCGAAGGCGCTTTCTGCTGTTGTAAGTTGTCACATCCATGGGTCATTTGGGTCAGGATAAGGCGTCGAATAATGATTCAAATTCAGAGGCTGCAAGGCAAGACACCCGGTTTGTGATAGGGGAAATAAAACCGGTGTGTAGGTGCATGTGCTGTCACGAAGGACTTCTGGCATTATTTGAGCGGCACTGCTGGGCAGTGGAGACACGTCACACCATCCTTGTTCCTAATCACTTTTGGGCTCAGCCACTTTATCAGGCAGACTCCAGGAGCGCTCGAGAATTCCTCATTGAGATGAAGGCGAGCCGAAAGTGAGTAAAGCGGCTCAAAGGGCTAATCCAGAGATATACCTAGACAGTTGTTCCATAGCTTTACTTCGTAGTCAACTTCGTTCTTGATCACACGTGTGCGTTCTTAGGTAATCGGATCAGTCTCGCTCAAGAACTTCTCGCTCTTACAGATATCCCACCGATCGTAAAGGGCCCAGATTAAGCCCCCTGCTCGGGGAGCGCGCAGTGATGCTCAGCCCAAGGGGAAGGCTCAGTTGAAAGCTCGGGTTAAAGTGGCCTTCGCTCACCCACTACGATCAAACTATATTTTGCAGTTAGGTTTTTCGTTCTCGAGTAATCTAGGTAGTCCTTGTACATCGCAGGGGTAGGGCGTTGCAATGCCAAGACTTATTAGTAAGACTCTGTCTAACTGTGATATAATGCATACCCCAAAAACTGACTTGAATTCCTGCTCTACATTTTCGAGAGCTGAACCGGGAGGATGGCCGAGCGGTTATGGCGTGTGACTCAAGTTTACTACTTGGACTGAACCACCAGTCTTCTCATGGGCTTAGTCCCGCGTGGGTTCGAATCCCACTCCTCTCAATTTTTATTTTTTTTGTGAGCGAGGCAGAAGCGTTAACAGCCTAGTGCTCAAAAATACGGGGCTGAAACAGTTTTGGTGGGGTTCCGCACTCGTGGCGATCTTGCGCCTCTAGAATGCGACCAGCGACCAACGACCGACCCAGGCTGGCTGCCAGGGCTTTGAAAGACGCAGAAGACTGCTCCTTCACAGTAATTACCTACTGTAGGATCAGACTCCGTGGCACCGGCCAGCGAAGGTATTAGACCATATTCGTGTGTTCTGGTCTTTCAGTGGCATTTTGGGGCTGCCATTAGTCCGTATCATCGAGGCCATTACTCCGTACATTATACAAAGTGGCAAATTTCCATTAGTCCGTATAACCGCATTATTCCGTATAAATGCTCCGATTGGCCAGATCCACTGGCGCCCTCGGCACAGTTGCCACAGATAGGCTGTTAGTCCGTATAATTATCTTTATATACTATAAAGGTTAAGATAATATATGTATTATAGACTATCTTAAATAGCGCTAGAGTACATAAAATCGGTCGGAATAGATTAAATTATATAGTAAATATATATAACTAGTACTATACTTTATCTTCTAGTAGCGCTCGGCGCTTTACACCTCTCTAACTACGATAGGGGCTAGTGATCGAGTATATAGGACTACTTACATCTACTATCTCTTGCTATACTATTACCTCTTAACCGTTTAAACCTAGAGATAGCTTATTCGATAACAATAGGCCTAAAGAAGCCGCCTAGATCTAATTAAGAGTTATAAAGTTATTATATAGTAGAGAGATTATAATATACTCTAATAGAGTTAAGTCGGGTAATAGACTTTAACCGTTGTTTAACTAGTAGCTTTAGTTATTATCTCCGGGTAATAGTTTCTATATTAAATTTATACTAACTTAAGAGAGAGAGGGTAGTATACCTTTACTAGTGTCTTTAGTATATATAATTACTACTTACGGTAATTTAGAGTTAAGTTATTATAGCGCTAGATCTTAATATTATTTAATACCTATAATTATATCGGATAAGGCTGTAGTATTTAGTAAGGCTAAGGCTATCTTAGACGCTATATTTAGTATAGTCCCCTAAGGTGCCTTTAATAATAAATTAACTACTATTAACGGAGTAATATTACTTAACAGCGGTAGTAATTTCGGGGCTTTAATAAAAGGGTAAGAGTATAGAGGTATAACTATAATTACTTTATTAATCTTAATATTATTCTCTTATTATTTAACTATTAGGATCGGGTTTTATCTATATATTATCTCGAAGAGTGAAGCCTATCGGGTCTTTATCTAATTTATAAGTTTAAACTATTTTAATTAGATCTTAATCGAGTCTTATAATAAGAACTTAATCTTAAGGTCCTTATATACTATACGTTTATCGAGGCGCTATTAATTATAGAATTAGTTAAGTCTAAATACTTTATCTTCGCGTTTAACGGCTAAGTATTTATAACTATAAGGAAGGCCCTAAATAGTTATAAAGACGCCTATATAATATAGTAGTATTAGCGCGTTAATAGTCTATAATAAATTTAAATATAGTATAATCTACTCTATAGCTTAGGATAATATATATTTATAAAGACCGCTAAAGATAATATCTCTTTATAGCGTCTAGTCTATATATATTCTATCCGCGGCGAGCTTATATTTAAGGTCTAAATAAAAGCGTAAGATAAATAATTAAAACCGCTAAATAACTTCTCGAATATAAACTTAACGGGTATTTAATAAATTAGATTTTACGGCCTTATATATTACCTCTACCTTTAATATAGTAGTATTACTAAAATAGTAAAGATACTATATTTAGACGGTAATATAGTGCTTCTTCTTACTTATCTACTCCTTCTCGATATAAGTAATAAGCTCTAAGTTACTCTATAACTATTTAGTATAAAGTTTTACCTATATAACCTTATAATTATTAACTATTTTAGCGTAAAGCACCTTATATTAATCTTTAATAAATTTACGCTACTAGCTATTAACTACTATAACTACCTATAATTAAGGTACTTTAGAGCCTTCTTACTTGAGTAATTACGACTTAAAAAGTTTTTTAGTATAGGCCTTAATATTTCTATTAATATACTAAATATAGATAAGGCGTAAGACGTCTAGGAAGATAAGTTTAAGTGCTATAATAAGGGCGTCGTATTTATCGGTAGTAATTATTATTAGCGCGCCTAAATTATACTATATATAAATTTACTATAATTACTCTACTATAAATATAAAGGCATCTATTATCTTTAAGCTTAAGAAGGCCTATCCGATAATAAATACTATATTTAGAGCTATTATACTAATAATCTAGAAGAGATATAACCTATATTTATTTATCTTATAGGTAGTATCTATAGATAAGGTAAAAGGCTACTATTTAAGTATATTAAGTGTACTTATATAGAAGAGTACTAAATACACTAGATAATTATATTTATCTACTATATAATACCGCGTAAACTCGCTAAATAATAACTCGAATAAGGCCTAAATTATAGGCCGACTACCGTTAAGAGTTACTATATACCTCTAGCGTTAATTTCGTATATCTTAAAGAGTAATACCTACGTTAAGGAAGAGTCTCTATAAGGTTAACTAAGTCTTCCGGGGCGCGATATTTAAGTCTTAATCCGTATTAATATATTATAAAATACGGGGGTCCGCCTTACGCGTATTACGCCTATATTATATAAAAGGTCTAACGCTTAGCGTATATACTATTAGGCCGTATATATATATTCTAATAATAATATAATAATACTAGTACTTATATACTTCTTCTTACTTAATATAAACCCGGAATTTATAGGGCACTTTAGTAATAATAATAAAAGACCTATAAACGCGCTATTAGTCTAAGACCTTAGTATAGTATATTAAACTACTTTATATATAGTTTATATAATATATATAGTATCCTTCTTTATTATACTATCGATTTACTAATTTAACCCTAAATCCTTACTCTTCTATAAATTCTTTAAGGGTATTAATCGCCTCCTCTTCTATACTATAGCGGATATATAATCCCTTTACATCGTAGTCTAGTAAAGGCGGAATAGTCGCGGGTTTTAGGTCTATATAGTTATCTATACTATTAAAGTCCGAGTCTAGATAGTCTACTAAATTAATTAAGTTCCTTAACACCTCTAGTATATTATCGATAAGCAACGCTTTAGAGGGGGTCGGAGGACGACTCCTACCCTTAGAGAGGGTAAGAGGATTATTTAAGATTATATTATAGTAGTACTTTAGTAGTGTTTTAACTAGTAGTATAGGTAATGTAGTAAGTTATTTAGAATACGTATACTTTAACTACTTAATATATAACTCTAGTGTTCTATAGCTTCTCCTAAAGGTAGCTAACACGAATCGCGTAATAAATAATATTTTATAGGTAGCGTATACTATAGTTAAGTATATAGTATAATATTAAGCAGTCTTAATAGGTTAAGAGTAATATATTCTCTTTAGTCTCATACGGTTTAGTAGCTTACCTTATAGCGTTGGCATCGCGTTCCTCGCGTCTCTTACCGTAGCTAGAGGCAGTACTAGCCTTATATAATGACGGCCGTGATTATACGGACTAATGAGGCTGTTTTAGTGGGTGTGGTGGCGTCGTCTGTTATACGGAATAATGGATGTTGCATAAAATATGGGTTTATTTATACGGACTAATGGGGAATTATACGGACTAACAAGATTTTATACGGAATAACTATAATCCGGTGTGCGGATTAATGGCCTCGATGATACGGACTAATGGCAGCCGCATTTTGGCATAGGATACCGATCGGGGTTCGGCAAGATTATGACTATACACCAAGAGGGAAAGCACAATGCATTGTAATAAAGTCCCTAGACCATGGTAGACGTGCCTCTTGACAAGTTACATGTATTCAGACGTCTATCGCGTGCTTGGCTCAGTAATGGAGTGGCATAAATGAACAAACGTCACAGGGAGGGCGGCACTTGTGGTTCTTTCTCAGTCATCACACCGCACGTTCGGTCACAGTGTACACATACCACGGTATTGCAATTATCGCTACTCCCACCATTCATTCTTCGCATATCACCAGGCGAGAGCCGTGAACCGTAAACGAGAATCGTACCCTGTACGCTACTCGAGGGGATACCAAATCCTCCCCTCGCCACCAGGGACGTCAATCTCGCCTGTATATTCGCCAAACGCACTCACGGCTACGGGTCTCACCTCTACGGTCTTGTTCTCTCCATTCAGCTGCACGGTGATCTCGAAGCCGTCCGCCGGCACAGGCAGCACGATCCTCCCCGCCGTACCGACCGGTGTATCCCACGTCAAGAACAGGCCCCCGCCACTTACACGCCACTTGGCGCTGAACTTGCCCAGCACGGTCGTGAATCCTCCCTCCGCAAACCCTAGATCCCCCGTCTGCGGCGCGAGTGTCCACTGCCCGCCAGCCGGGCCCCGCACGTCGAGCCCCAGGACCGAATGAGTCAGCGCACTCGTCGGGCCGGAACTCCACCCGTGGGCGTGGCTCACGTAGCTTTCGTCGTACGCGTAGCCTCTGTCGGAGCGGTACGCGAAGCTGCCGTTGGCGAGAAATCCCTCCAGGAGCGTCGACTCGGTGGAGTCGGCATTGTTGACGATCCACCCCCACAGGGTGCGGAGGAGCTGGAGCGCGCGCGCCGTGTCGCGCACGGCTAGGCGGCCGAGCAGCTCGAACGACGAAATGAACGGCGATATGTTGTCGGGGAGCTCGGGCGTGACGGGGCCGATGGGTGTCCAGTTGTCCACCAACGCGCTGGAAATCCCCGACACGTGAGCCGGCGGGGCCACCGAGAACAGCAGCGCTAGACTGTTGGCATCCTGGGGATGGAGATTCGTGGTGGTGTCGTTGTCGCGGTAGGCATTGGCCGAGGCGTCGTATGTGAGCTCGTTGATTGCATTTCCCAAAGCAGACGCCGTAGTGCTCCAGTTCGTTGCGGTCGTGAGGTCGCCGAGCCAGGTGGCGAGCTTGCTGCCCGTCGTGAGCGTCTGGAACAAAATCATGTTTGCCTCGGTGTTGTGGAAGCCTTGTTGCCAACGGGCCCAGTCTCTCGTGCCCGTGACATTCATGAGGCCTGACTCATCGATCTTGCCGACCACGTACTCCATTGCGTGCTTGTATTTGCTCCATATGGGCGTGAGCCACGCCGTGTCGTTTGTGTACAAAACGTAGTTATACGACCCGATCATGGTCCACATGTGGTATGTGTCGCTGTTCTTCTGGCTGAGGGGCGGACCTGATTCGTCGAAGGCCCCGGTCGTGGTGTTCTGATAGTCGTACATGACCTGCAGGGCGTTCCGCACCGACTCAAGATCCCCCGTGGACACAAACGCCGACGGCACGGCAATGCCCATGTCCCCGGGCCAGACTGCCCGATCGCGTTTCGCGCCGTCCACGATAATTGAGTAGCCGGGCCCCAGCGTGGCGTTGTTCGCCCAGTTCCAAACAAGCATGGGCACCTGTCGGCCAGTGTTGGTAGGAACGGAATTGCTTTGCAAGGTATATGCGCCGGCATACCAAATGCGGTTAAGGAGCTCGTCACTGCAGTGAAAGTACCCCTGATATGCTCGCAAGTTGGACCAGGTAGGCTGGAAGTCTAGCTCGACGGTGATATTCTGCGCTGAGAAAGACGTGGTGCTGGAGTTGGTCGACAGCCATAGCGTCATATAGCGGAAGCCACCTCGCAAGACCTCGTCTGGCATGACATACTCACCTGACTGGCCCATCAAAGTGACGTTGAGCCATAGATCCGACCCAGTAAACAGACCGTTGGACGAGTCTGATGTGTAGCCGACGAACTTCTTGGATTCGGTGAAGGCGATCCCAAGCGTTCCGTTGCCGCTGTACGTGTATGAGAAGCGGACGATGCCACCGACTTCCTTGCCAAAATCATAGGTCACCAATGACCCATTGCCGCTGATTGTAGGTCCCACTGCATAAGGCACCGAGGTCAGGTTTGGCCATATGAGGGCGGATGCTGGCGACACAATCCGTGAATCTGGAGCGTAATTATTTTGGTCCCACGGACCTGAGAATGCAGCATTGACGGGTCCATTGCAGGGATAGTCGCGCCAACATTGACTCTGAACAACTTCCACCGTCGCCCCGAGTAAGGCAATCAGAATGGGCAGCATGTTGTGGCGTGGGAGTGCCCACAATCTTTGAGCAACTGCCGAGTCCTAGCCCAAACGACGGCGTCTACTCATGCAATGCGGTCTGAGAGCCTCTTATACGAGTGTGCAAGTATCAAGGTGCGAGCCACCTCCGCACCATCTCTCGTCCGTCATCTCGGCTCATCTCCACCCGAACTTGTTTGGTACCTTGCATTTCACCCGCCGGGATTGACCTGAATTGCGTTATGATCTGCCATCTAGCCACAGAAACATGGGGTAAAATCATGCGGAGAACAAGCTTTTGTCAAGCCGTTGGGTCGGATACCTCTGCGATGAATGAGGAGTCTTGATGAAAATCCTCAAGGTCGTCATCTCCTGAAAGAAGCTCGCTTCAAGCTTGTCCGATGCTTTGTGATTTTGCAACCCGAATTGGCCGGATGGAAGATAAAGAGTAGGATCACGAATGCATCTCGGAGAATGTTCACCTCCACAACTGAACGTTGCCCATACACACGATGCGGTCCAATCTATTCCGACTCGTTGCTTGTTTCCTCCCCGTGGCGGCTCTCGGGCTGGTGCCTCGAGTTCCAGATGGCCCAGGCCAAAGGGTCTGTACTGTCACTGCCAAGGGTCAGCAGCAAGATGACGTGCCTCAAATCCTACAAGCCTTCAAAGATTGCGGGAATGGGGGAACGATCGTGTTCCCAGAGAATCAAACGTACTGGATAGCCACCAAGCTCAATCCCATTGTCAATAACGTCACAATCGAATGGCGCGGCGTGTGGCAATTCTCTGATGATCTTGACTATTGGCGAAACAACTCGTACCCGATCGCCTTTCAGAATCACCAGGCCGGCTTCATCCTGACAGGGGAGGGCATCCACATTGACGGCTTTGGGACAGGCGGCATCCATGGAAACGGCGACGTCTGGTATACTGCCGAAGCCGGGCATACGCTGCCCGGCCGACCCATACCCTTCGTGCTGTGGAACGTGTCGGAAGTAACTGTCAGCCGATTCTCGATTGAGCAGCCCCAGCTGTGGTCGTTCAACATCATGAACGGCACAAACATTTGGGTCGATCAACTATATTGCAATGCCACTGCGACCAAAGCACCTTGGGGATCCAACTGGGTGCAGAACACAGATGGGTTTGGTACGTCAAGAGCGACGATTGATTTGGTTGGTATTTCTGACAGTCATTTTAGACACCATGGACGTGAAGAACGTGTATTTGTCGAACTTTGTATACCAAGGCGGAGACGTAAGTGTTGTCTCTGAGAGCAATGGACACCGATTCTGACATCGACAGGATTGTATTGCGATCAAGCCGCGGAGCTATGATGTCAGCGTCTACAATGTGACCTGTCGAGGCGGCAACGGGATCGCCATTGGCAGTCTCGGACAGTACCTAGAAGACTCGTCAGTGGAGAACGTGATCGTAGACAACGTCACGATCATCCGATACAATGAAGACATGGAGAACGGTGCATATATCAAAACCTGGATTGGAGAACAGGCACCCCAGTCCAGCTACGAGAGCGCAGGCCTCCCGAACGGCGGCGGATGGGGCAATGTGAGAAACATTCTGTTCAGCAATTTCAACATCCAAGGAGCGGATCTGGCGACGGCCATTACACAGAGCAGTGGCAACCCCAAGAACGGCACCTTTGGTGGGACGTCCAATATGCTTGTAAGTTCGCCCGTATTCCCACCTAAAAGGTCCCGTGCGAGACACTGACATGCGTCGAGGTGTCGAATGTGGCGTTCGTGAATTTCACAGGATCCACTAACATAACAGGCGCGAAGACTCCGCGCGTCAATGACATCTCGTGCTCGGACAGACACCCGTGTTACAATATCGACTACCAGAATTTCATGGTCGCGCCAATGACGAATGCTTCAGCTCTTGGGTTGACGACCTGCGAGTACGTCGAGGGAGGAGGTGTCCATGGCGAGAATTGTACTCCGAGTTGAGAGGTTCTTGCAGCTGCGTCGTGGAAGGACTCCATTGTGGCGTTTGCAACCGGGAAGAGATTGATCGCTGGTTGTAACATGACGGCTTGGGGCATTGTCTTAACAAGCAGTAGGTAATTAGGAAGCAGAGCATGAAACATGGCTGCGAAAGTTTGAGTCGAAGCCCGATGGTATGCCTGAGACGGAACGGAAAAACGAAACCCCTCTATTGGCTCTATTTGATTTCATAGCCCGCACTAGCACCACTAGCTAGAGCAAGATTGGGCGCTAAAATCAGCGATTAGATAAAATGCAGACTGTCCCTCGCCGCTCGAGGCTCCACGACCGTCCAACCCTCCACGCCTTCTTCCTCACGGCTCTCCTTCCCAGGCTCAGGATATTTTCTCAAGTGATCGATCGCCCATCTCGTCTCGTCGCCCAACACAGGCGGATACCGGCCGCGCCCCTCCAACGTCGGCAACCCAGCCAAATCATACAACCCCCTCAGCCAGTCCATAGTCTCCCCATTATCCCAGAGAATGTCGTGAAACTTCCGATGCTCGCTACTCACAAGTCTCCATCTCTCGCGCTCCCATCGTTCCTGCTCTTCCCTCGGCGGTAGCGACCGTGCATTCCTCCCTGCAAAGACCCTCGCCAGCGCAATGGCCTGATACTCGAACGAGCGGAAAGTGAGGACGCGGGGAACGCCCACTGCACCTAGCGTGGGGAAATCCTTGAAGAATGTGTGCCAGTAGCTTCCGACGAGGCGGTTCTGCTCATACCTCCAGATAGGACTGCCGTTCGCGTGCCCATTCCAGAACGGGAACGAGGCTTTGTACCCCGTGCAGTAAATGACGGTGTCGACGTCGGAAAGGGTCGAGCCGTCGTCGAACACAATGTCGCCTGTGAGAAGATACCTTTTGACGATGGGTTTCCATTCAATCCCCGGGGCGGGCTTGTCGTCCTCCCAGCGATTCCGCGATCTGCGGGACTGATATACAGGCCCCCTTACCGAGCCGACTAGGGCGGCGGTGACGTCGTGACCGGAGGCCGAGTTGCCAATGACTAGCACCTTCTTGTCATGATAGGGCACTGCGTTGCGGAAAGACTTAGAGTGAGTTATCCGGCTTGGAAACAGGCGGATATACTCCGCAAGGCCTTCAACTTGGGGGACCTGGATGTAGACCCACCGTCAGCGAGACTCAATGGTTTGAGGTTTGCAGGGGGCCGGGGCCCGCAGACGTACAAAAGGCACAGAGTAGTGACCATTTGCCAGAATCACAGCGTCGAACTCCTCCTCCCACCACACGTCGACATGTCTCACGGAGTCTCTCCGCCGAAGTATGAGCTTCCACCGCTGTGTCCCAGGGATCCTGGAAAGATCTTCCACCGTTGTATTGAGAACAAGCAGTGAGTCCGTCCGGTGCAACGAGAAGTAATTCTCAATGTAGTGCCTCGGAACCCAGTGAGGCGGGAAAGGGCCGTACGGGAATCGAGAATCGGAGAAACACATGGCGATATCAGGAACATTGGTCCTACAGACAGTCGCTGCTGAGATCAAAGGTCTGAGAAGAAGGGGGCCAGGCTCAGCCACACTTACGTCAAGTTATCGTATATCGGTGTCCGATCAAATCTTTCTTGGGTGCTGGGAACAGTCGTCCTGGGGAAGGGCCCATTTGGTGGGTTCAGTGGGGGATCCGTTTCCGGCGGATTCGCGCCTGGGACAATGGCCAGTGCAGGGCTGGGATCCGGATCGTATATCCTAGGGTTTGATCTGTTATACGCCAAGGTTTGATGGAGAGCAGTGATGTTGGGGCCATGCCCTACCACGTCCCGCCAGGCGTTTCCCGCCGCTCGAAAACCCGTATGCGCTCGAAGTATTCTTCTGCGGCGAGAGCAGCCGCGGCGGCAGCGCCTTTTTCCCTGAATAAGCACCGTTCAGATGGTATGGACGTCCGTTCTCGCCTACCTGATGCGCCTGCTCCGATTACTGCCACAGATTTGATGGCGCCCCTCTTCATGATTTCCCGAGTGGTGACTTATCCTCTACGGAGTATGCCAAGTGACAATGTCACTGAAGTATCATTGAAACGAGATATCGATAACACTGTAAGACACATACCCAAGGGCTTACCGCTCGCTGGCTGAGTAACTGGAGGGATGGATTGTAGCACCTGGGTGGTACCATTGGTCACTCGCCATTCCGCACAGGATGGCGTGCTCGAGCTGCGGTGAGCACCAACCAAGCGAAGCATTCGTCTATCCACAGACCAGACCTAGAGCTTCTGCGAACCGTTTGTGAACTGCTTCTCCATGATTGATTATACTTCTGGCGTTATGTACTGCTAGGGGAGTCCCCGAACTTTATCAAGACCACATCGCTACGTGCCAAGATACCGAGCATTCCGTGCCATGGGGGAATGAACCGGAACAGCTTGGCGGCGTAGCAGGAGGGAGCGATCCCCCTCAGACACGAAAGCACCGTCCCAAATCGTACGACTTCTCAATCCGGCATGCCCGGAGGGGTGGACGCGAAAGCCCAGCTCACAGCTTTTCCTGCCGTGGGAAGACGTGCTGGGTGTCCAGAATCCCATCATCACTCGCGCCGAACTTCTGACCCTGCGCGTCATGCTCTCTATCCCAAGCCTCCAGCTGCTGCAGTGGGACCTTGACAAGTTTATGTGTGACTTCGCCGCCCTCGAGGACTTGCTTCTCGTGACGGATCCTGTAACCTCTCCATCTTGGCAGTGCATGGATCCACAGGACGTAATAGGCACCGCATGCTAGGAGGATGCCCAGGCCAGTGACCACGTAAGTTGCGTACCAGAAGCTGACATCGCCGCCGGTGGCGCCCCCTGTGGGTGGATACCATGGCATGATCAGCAGGTAGAGATTGACCAGAATGGTTAAGATCACGGCAACGTGCCACGTCTGGAAGCTGTAGGCCTTGGACGGAGGAGGCAGGTTGAGCTTCTTGCGCTGATAGCGGACAAAGTAGAGCCCGACAGCCATCAGGAAAGAAAAAAATGATGCTGGGTAGTTCGCAAGATCAACGACGAAGTTCTGAGAACAGTCAGTCATCAGGCGCTTTTATTGCACGGCGGCATACTCACGAAAGCGTCACCCGCAGGTGGTGCAAGAATCATGAGCATGGTCAATGCCCATTTGACAAAGTAAGGCCCCAGCGGTGTCCCGAAAGGCCTGGTGCTGACCCAGAAGTTCGGGAACGGGAGCGTGCCTTGCCTATAGAAACAATCAGATAAACACTGCGTAAACGAGGGGAGAAGAGGGTCACCCACCGGCCGCACTCCCTGATCAGTCTCGATTGCCCCAACAGCACAGCAACCAAGTTGCCGAACGCGCTCAAGGCGATTAGGAAATTAAGGCCCCTTGCAGCCCCGGCCGAACCGAAGACCTTCTGGAAAAACAGACTGGCTGCTACCTGGGATGACTTGACCAACTCTTCTTTTGGCACCGCAGAGAAGTAGGCAATGTTGGCGAGCATGTATAGGATCGCGACAACCAGAAGTGATAAGCCACCCGAATTGCGGATGGAGCGCACAGGGTTCTTGACTTCGTTCACAACGTTGAATGCATTCTCATAGCCAGCGTACGAAAAGATGATCTTGACCAGGGCATTGGTCACGCCGTATGCAGAAGCCTGTGTTCCTTCGAAGCCCGAGAATGCGTTGCGGAAGTTGGCACGCGGATCGGGGACCCGGTCGACGTTTCCGCCCAGGACCACCAGTCCAGTAATGCTCACAAAGATGAGCGTGAGCAGCTTGACGGCACCGATAGCGTTTGACAGACGGTAGGACCACCGAGTCGAGAAGGCGACAAAAAGAAAGGCCAGCGTGTATCCAGCTACAGCCACGCCCTTGAGCTGCCAAGCAGTCGGGGTCGACCCGCTCATACGGTACAGGTACTGTGCAAGGACGATCGCATTCGAGGCGCTGAAGGAGAGCAAGACTGACTGGATGGCGAACGTGACCGGGAAAAGGTAACTGGGAGGCTTGCATTAGCACCTTTCTTGCTCAGGGTCCACCCCTCAGGGTCAAGTTGACAACGCACCGAGGACGTGGGAACGCCTGTTCAAGGTAGACCACCTCACTGCCAGAGCGGTTGGGGAAATAGCTGGCGAATTCCAGATAGACCGACAACGAGGCGGCAGCAACGATAAAGCCGATGAACCAGTAGATGAGAGCGAGCCCGACACTTCCTGTACCCTTCAAGACAGAGGCTGGGGTAGAGTAGACACCGGTGCCAACCATTTTCGACAGGTTGAGGAACATGATGGTGATAGAGCCGACATGATATCTGCAGCGATGTCAACATCTGTCTTACTCTGGCTAACAGCTAGGTATTGGAAGAACGACATACCCCATCGGCGACCGGGTTTCAACAGGTGCACCAGAGACCTCCTGGTAGGTAGGCTCGTTGCTGTTCTCGCCCTTTTCAACTGCGTACTGGAGGTTTCCCTCCTTGAGAAAAGCTGTTGATCCATGGTCTTGATCGTTCTCTCGTGCAGTCGGCGCCCCCTCGTGTTTTCTCCAATATAGAGAGGCCATAGTCCCGCTGACGATGATGTTTTGGGTGCTTTGAATAGCTCAATGGCAGAGACTGTACCTCCTGGAAGCATCAGGTAGTCGCAAGAGACTTTAAATGGACAGCTCGCCTACGTGGACCAGGGGGTCTGCTTGCTTGCGTGCTTGTGTGGCGGGATGCTGAGAACAAACGATGGTAACACCGTGCCCTCGACGGTCGTATCCATGCATAATTTTCGTGCTTTGAACAGGGCTCGAGCATGGTGTAGTGTGTCGGCCAGCCCTGAACAAGCTTAGCAGGCGTCGATCCTGGAATTCATCGACATGTGGCAGGGCTGCGCCATCAGAGTAGCATATGGTGCAATATTCGCTGAATCAATCGAAGTACGTGTACAACCCGCGCAATGGCCGCAACCCTGGATACCCGGTCCTCAAGGCCATTATGACGAGGAAGATGCATCGAAGATTGTGAATCTGATCGAGCTTAGATTTCGGAAAGAACAGAATTCTGAATTGCAATGCCAAGTCATGCGAAGACAATAGCGTGGCGCTCGCAGAGTTCATCGCCAATCTGGTTAGCGAAAGCCTATTGATTTGCTTTGAATGAACCATTACTAGTACTTCGCACGTATGGTCCCAATTGGAAGACCTGCCTCTCTGGGGTCACTCCCTCGTCCCGTTGTTCCCACTAGGGTTTCGAAAGCATTCGGTGGCTGCCAGGCACACTCTGGGTCGCGGAGCCAGAGGCGCACGAGGCGTCTCCTGCGAAATTCATGAGCAGATTATTGAGAATTGCGTCAGCTCAGCTCGTACGCTTACTGCTGCTCTGTAGTGTCCTTGGGGCCATCACGAGCTTGGAAGGCATTGGATGTCAGCTTGTTGAAAGTCCAATTCGATGCTGAAGCGGTCGCCGAGGAAGTGCACGGCGTCCAGTGCCTCGGCCTGTACTTCGGTGATGAGTGGGATTCTGGCTTAGCGAGGCAGAGCTCCAAATCCGCTGAAGCCACTTCAGGCATATCGTAGAATCAAGCGCTGGGGTGTCTGGGATGTGCCAGGCTGATAAGAGAGCCGCGGCCTCGCGGTATACGGCTTTTCGGCCTTGCCAAAATTGTCAGTGATCCAGTCCTCTGACAATGTTTCGGCGAGGTTAGGGCTGTCGGCCGCCAACTCGTTGCAGACTCGCCTGATCAACGTGGCCAAGAGGCATGTTCAAGACTGGCGGCACATCGGCACGACTGCCATTAGTACGAGGTTAATGGAGTTTAAAGTGTGCAAGAGCTTGCTGCAGTTCATCAACATGCTCAGAGCCGAGAACGAAATTCCAATCATAGTGGGTTCCACAGAATCTCCTTTCCACACCGAGTCCAAAGGCAGCAACGTCGTGAGAAGTCCTGGCGATAGTTAGTGTCTTGCTAACGACTTCGGCGCGATAGGAGAAAGCTGCTGAGAATATACCAGCCGTCATCAGACTGAGCATCCTCGCGAGAAAACATGGTAGCCAAGAGACCTCGCAAAACCAAGCTCGGAACATTTGAGCTGTACAAATCTCGGCATTTTGGTAGATATATCGCATACATGTATGACCAGCCTTACCAATGGAGATCAAGTTGAGATTCATAAATCGGGTATCACACATTCTTCCCTCCCAGGCGACGTCCCATAATCCATCAATTCTGCCGACATACAATACCTTGCCTATTAATTTAAGGAATTACTGTGGCTGTGGCGTCGACCCCGACCACGAAAACATCCATTCATTCCCGTCGGGGATGCCATCCGCCGGCCAAAGCGCGTCAGGTATCGGGGTCATGCCTGTCGCGCCCGGTGTCATTCCGGTAGAACCGAAGTTCAGGTTGGACTGCTGAGGCGAGACACCTTGCCCCAGCTGACTCGGTAGATTCATGCTGAAAGCCCCATTCGAGAAGACATAACCCGGCGACGGTTGTCCCTGGGCACTATTCGCTGCGTTGCTGCTCCCAGATTGGTTTGGAGGCGAAGTATAGGACGTATGCGAGGAGTTTTGATTTGAAAGGGTAGAAGGCGTCGGGTGATTTGACTGAGGCCTTGATCCGGAGCCGTCTTGGTTTGAGGTATCCGGGGAAGTATCGGTGCCGGCGGACTGCGCAGAGAAACCAAATCCGGTCTCTTGGCCTATCTGGGGGTTATTGCTGGAACCATCAGTTGCATACAGACTCGGGTAACTGCTAGTCGCGGTCGAAGCGCCAGGATTCATTGGCCAGGGCGCGTGTACCCCCTTAGTATGCGTTCCCGGGAGGCATTCAGCTACGTTGCGGCTTTGGGTATCGCGGATCTCAAATAGGGGCGAGCATTTGAGGCTATCCGTGTTGGCAGGTATTTCGCCCTATACCCATGTCAGCAGTGTTTGCAAAAGATCTCTGCGTTACCGACCGGCGGACGATGGCCAAATTTCCACCGCGAGTAATTAGACGGGATGTCGAGTCCACTGCCTTCTAGGTCGACATCGAGCTGGACCAGAAATGACTCGGTGAGCGGATTCTTTGTTTTCAGCACTTGCATTGCGGCGAGCAGAAAGTGCAACGAAGATTTGACAGCCGTGTCTTCTCGTCGAGACTTGAGGTATTGCACGAAGACCCGCGAAGCTACGTATAGACAGAACGCAATGAAGGGATTCATCTAGCCCGTCTTAGCACTCTATCTCGACTGGGTGTAGTAACTCAACGTACCGTAGACATATCCAGGTGACTTATCATTTTCATTATATTGGTGATCTGGTCCGCCGCGACAATACACCGCCGTTTTGACTCGGCGCTTATCTGAGCCGGCAGCCGATTTTTATCCGCCTTGAATATGGCCGCCTGATGCAGGCAGATGGTAGCGGTATGTATATTCATGTTGAGGAAAATAGTGTTCGCATCGTGGAGGCCTGCCGGAAGACGCAGCGGCGGAGGAAGGGATAGAGATGTGTTGAGCAGGATATTATCCAGGGACCGGTGTCGTTTCCAAAAGGCGCCGTTGAGGTCATGGTCGTTGTCCTGTTCCGAAGGTCGATGCAGATGTGTTAGGTTCCGGCCAAATATTGTTGACATGAGAATGACGCCGCCGAATGAGGACAAAGAAGATGCGCCGTCTCCGTTCAAAATGTCAGATAGTTGCAGTGTGGGTTCTGGTTGACACTTCGCGAAGGCTTCTTCGCTGGCGGGCAGATTGGTGAGGATCTGGGTATGTCAGTCCGGTGATAGCAGCTCCAGCAACAAACAACGTACGTCTCTTTCATCGATGACCATCGGCCAGCCAGTTCCAATACTCGCATATCTGTCTTGACAGTAGGCCATCCAAAACGTCCGCCGCCGTTCCTCACGGTCTGTCCAGTCGCGAGGAGGCGGTAGTGTTTGTTTCACGTCCAGACCGACACGGTCCTGTCGATGTAAGCCCATCATCTGAGCCAACCTCGCAGCTCGCCCGATGCTCATCCAGGCTCTGGGGAAGTACATGACTCTGAACTCATAACAAGCCAGTAAAGTCCAGCACTGTGAGTGAGCCACGGTGATCATACCCTCGCCATGTCCTCTCATCTCATCCATCTCGGCATATTTTCGAGCCCGTGCATAAAAGTGCTCGGTGTAAGCGGAATATTTGGTCGTAATAGCACAGGCATGGGTCCACATGATGTATCGCAAACATACGGCCGGGCGCATATGAGGTGCGAGATCCATGGAGGCCAGAAACCGCGCCTTGTGAATCATTGGTAAAGAGGGATGGATCTTTTCGAAGTAGATCTCGTTACTAGTGAAGTCAGCAACAAAAAGGGCTCGAACGACGTCGTCAGGCATACAGCTCATCAATCACCTCTCGCGAGGGCAACGCTTCCTCGAGACCGAGCCCAATCATCTCCCATGAAAAGTCGTCGTTGCCATTCATGGTAAAATCAGATAAGCCCACCAGCGTCGGATCCGTAAAGTTATTGTCTGGCATTATCCCGGACATGGAAGAATCGACGGCGTCCGCCATGTTCAAAGGCGGCATAGGTGCAAAGGCATCCGCTGCCATTGGGGGTGCCGGCGCACGTGTAGCGCTCTCAGAAGGCGCATCTCTTGTCTCAAGCAAGTTCTCAACCTGCTTGAGACGCGCTTCCAGCAGTTTGACATATCCTCTTTTCGGACCGCTCTTCTTGCGCTCTTCTGAGTATTCACAATGGTGGTTCAGGCGCGAACACGTCCCACAGCTCGGTTTATTTGAATCACATTTCAATTTTCTCTTGCGGCACAAAATGCACGCGATCCTCTTCGGTCGAGGAACCCCATCATTGGCATTGCCCTCAAATTGCTCGGTCTCCCCAACCGCACCACCCATGTCATGCTCACTCCCGTTGCTGGAGGTCATTTTAAGCTTCGGAGGTGCTCGATGTCCGGTTCAGAAGGCAGGAAAGCGCAGCAGCGTGACCCAGTGGCGATCGACACCTTTGGCCCTACGACAGGAGGGGGTATCTGCCTGCGGACATGGGTAAATTTGAGCAGAGGCAGTTTCGGTGGTGGGTCGTCGCAGGTTGTTTAGTAATGATACGGTATGAGGAATGAGAAGCCAGGCAGCCGGGAGACGTGTACTGGCGCGCGGAAGACTTTAACACAGCATCCGATGGAGTGAGCGGCAAATCGTCAAAATGTCAACTGTGGACAGTACGCCGTGGTCTGCTGGAGAGATATCCCGCTTGCACGGAAAAGTACAGTTCCAATTCGTCTGGACGCGGTTATTGGAAGTGGCTTAGATGTCCTTTCTTTCCGAGAGGGCACGCTGGGTAGACTTGGCAATAGCGAGCAACCAGACTGACTCTACACCCCGGGAACCGTATTGGACATAACGAAATACGAAGCGGGAATTGAAACACTGCAGCCTGACACCTGGGAGGTCAATGAGCGATCAGTCACACGGTTACATAAGCAGATCTGGTCCACGAATCGAGTCCAGGTCGCCTTGCCCCGCACATCCTTAACCGGAGCGAATTCCAAAGCGCCAAACGTAGTTACGTCCGTACCCGTACTCTGTCTGGCTCGGACTAGCTGGAGGTGGTGCGTAGAAAGGAGACAAGCTCATGCGCACCCCTCCATACTGCGCACCCCTCCATACAACCTATTTGGACGATGATCACGTCAATGATGAAAGGCTGCCATGACTTGACTTAAGTTGAGCAGTCTGTCAAAGGCCGTCGCATTCCCTCTATGTCTCAATGCAAAGGATTGCGAGTCTTCTGTACGCCAAAATGTATCAACACAAGATTCCCGGGAAGCGCGCACGCCGCAGAAAGAACCTTTCCGCTACCTGTCCTAGCGAAATCCAACTTTTGAGCGCGCAACGTCCTGGGGTCGGGCGCACTCCATCTAGTGGGAGGGAACGTCACCACCATCGCCCTCCTCGTTGAAAAACACTTTGATGGGCAGCCACGAGTCGCCGCAGACCTTGAAGCGGGTCTTGATGTTGCTCAGCGCCTCCATCTCTTCTGGCGTCAGTTCCCATCCGTCGAGTTGGAAGTTGGCCTCAATGCGCGACTTGGTAACGGACTTGGGAATGACGCTGGTACCTCGCTGTTCAAAGAAATAACATGTTAATCTTCATCCTGAAACGACGGGTTGTAATGACCGGCGAGGCAAATGAACTTTACAGTTCAGGGTTGTCTCGCCTCAAACGAGGGTTACTGACCTGAAGTCCCCACTGCAACAGCACTTGCTGAGGGCTCTTGCCATGGGCATCAGCGATTTTCTGCAGTGTCTGATCCTTGGCCAGGGGTGAGTCCGTGGATCCCAAGCAAGAGTATGCGGTGACGTGGATTCCCTTCTCTTTGCAGTACGCCAAAGTCTTCGGGGAAGGCATGTTAGGGTGGAGTTCGATCTGGTTAACGGCGGGGACGATTTTCGTCGAAGGAGCGTTCAGGAGCTTTTCGAGGTTGGAAATGACGAAGTTTGATACGCCGATGTTCCGCACTTTCCCAGTGCCGACGAGCTTCTGCATCTCGCGCCTATACCACAAGGTTAACCCACCCGACCGAACTGAGCAGTGCGGCTGCACTCACCATGTGTCAATGAAGTTCCAGTCATCGTAGTGCTTCTTCAGATCCTCTGGGACCGTTGAGCTGGGCCAGTGCATGAGGTACAGGTCGACATAGTCTGTCTTCAAGTCCTTCAGCGAGGATGCGATGCCCTCATTGACGCGCTTGTGCCAGGGGTTATCGAGCTTAGTGGTGATCCAGATCTGCTCGCGAGGAACGCCAGAGTCGATGATGCCCTGGCCGACCTCTGCCTCGTTGCCGTATGCAAGGGCGCTGAGAGATTGTCAGAAACGTAAACAGACGCGACAAACCGGGTATGTCCTCTTACGTGTCAATGTGGCGGTAACCAGCCTGCAGAGCGTGCTTTACTGCTTCGCGGACTTCGTTGGGCTTTGACTGCCATGTGCCCAAACCGACACCGGGCATCTTGGCGCCAGTGTTCAATGTGAACACGGTCCTAAAATATGCATGTCAGTTTCTGTATCTGACTGCGAGTGGCCACACGGGCCCAGAGAGATCTCACTTTGTGCCCTTTCCTTCCTGTGAGGTCGTCATTGTGCAGAGAAATCGAGGAGTCGACCGGATAGGTTTTGCAGAGTATCTTAATGCGAGGCTGGAAGTTGCGACAGGAGAGCACAACTTGGATCCTTTATAGGCGGAGAGCGAAAGGCGAAGGTATGACATGCGAAGGGAAAGCAGAGAGATAAAAATTTCGGTCACGGATCATTTGGATGATATAGTTGGAGTTATATCCCGGTGGTTCTGTTTGCACTGCGATGGATGGTGGGGCAAATGATTCTTACAACATGGATGCAACAGCAACTACGCAATGTCCACGAGGGGCACGACCGGGAGGCAATCATGCACGCGCGATCAGTGGTTCCAGCTATTCACCCGAGGCTTAATTGGCGGGTAATGGACCGTCTCACGCTTGACGCAGGGCCTGGGGGAATTGGGAATTTTCTCGATCTGTTGCCGTGATTTAGGCTGAAAGGATGACTGGGTCAAAAGGGGATAAATGAAGATAATTGCCATCGACATCCGAATGCGCCTGAGTCTCCTTCCAGCACGGAAGACGGTGCGCATGCCGGCGGTTGAGGCTCGGCCATGGGCTGCAAGTGAATAGAAGCCACTACGTGGAAGTTTCGGTACGTCTGATCGGATCTGTAAGTGCCAGGCACAAAACAGAAAACATCCAATGAAGGCGTACTGTATGAACCTGATGGGCTGTTTCACAAGTAACGTAGGTCTGATCTGCGGGGTCTCCGAAGCACAAGCACCGCCGCTCAATCAAGGGCGCTCTCAGGTGGGTTGCCCGGCCGAATAGTAACGGGTTGCCGAACCCTGGCGGTAGGGCCATAAAACATTCACCACACAACGGACCGGGCCTGCAGATTCTCAATTGTACCTTGGCCGTTGCCACGAGCGCCCACTCTCTCTGCCTGATACCCAAATTTATCCCCGAGACCAACAATTTAACCCCATCAGCGACACCCGCTCACCCACTGATCTCATTTGAACTCCTCCCCTATGTCCCGGTTTGTGTCAGCTGGGACTGACGCCGACACGCGACCTCCAGCTGAGGACGGCTGGCTGAAGGCGCAGCAAGAAGTCGAGTCCTCGAGAAAACCCAAGGCAGCCGAGGCGGGTAAGCAAGAAGGAGGCAAGAGTCTCTACGAGGTTCTGCAAGCGAACAAAGGTAGGCGACATGTTGTGAGATGAGCTTTCGACGCAGTCCGTTGCTTTCTGACGCCATAGTGCTCTCGCCCCCTTAGCCGCTAAACAGGACGCTTTTGAAGAAGCGGCTCGACTGAAGAACCAGTTTCGTGCGCTCGATGAAGACGAGGTCGAATTTCTGGATTCTATACTGGAGACCAGCAGAGCAAAGGAAGACGCAGTGAAGCAAGAAACAGCCGAACAACTTGAGCTGTTTCGGAAACAGCGCGCCGCTGTTGAGCAAGCACAGATTGAAGGCACCCACGATGGAGCGCCTGGTGCTTCCACGGATGGAAGCTCGTGGGCAACGAAGAAGAAAAAGCGACGTCGAGAAAGGGACGGCGGGCCTAGTGGTGATATCAAACTGAGAAAATTGTCCACTGCTGATGACGATAGATCTGTGCTGAGATCATCCGATACAAACCTTTCAGCGAGGTCCGAATCACCCCACCAAGGAAGAGACAACAATGTCGAAGCTGTGCCTAGCAAAGTCCAGCTCAACTCGAGATCTGCTGGACTCGGCCTGGCTGGCTACAGTTCCGATGAAGACGATTGAGAGCAGAACCCGTCGTAGACGAGTGGGATGACAACGTCCTTTCTGGGTCGAGGCTTAATGCCCCTCAATTCGACATCAGTCGATGGCCATAACTCTGAATGACTTGTTACGCATAACCCAGGTGCCGCCAGACTGTTGTTGTCGGCAGCTTCGTCAGGTCCGCTATGGTCTATGCGCGTCCACGCGATATGCTGTGTATGGCGCCTCTCCCTCACTGTGGTACTCGATGGATTATGACTTCCAAAAGAGGATGGTGCCCGGTGTCTGATTATGCCTCTGGCACATCGCCGAGCGGCTGCAGCGAAAAATGGGGTGGCTCTGCCCAACCGATGAACTGCTTTTGGTTTGCATATCCCTGCATCGTCCCTGCCCACTCAGCATTTACAGTCGAAGGTGCCGACAGTGGTTGACCAGTCACATAGCATTGTGCGTGTGATGGCACTGCCTACACTGGTCTAGGCGTTGCAACTATGGCTCGAGCCATCTCACACATTTCCTTGAACTGAGTTATCCTTGGGGGAGGCTGCATCCACGGTATCCTATGTATGTAGCAATTGGCCCTCGGGCACGAGCGCCATGAACGACTTTAGGGTTCGCTGTACTCGTACACGCCTCGGATGACATCGGGGTGCACCTCTCACGAGCTATGTGGGCCCGTCCGCTTCTCAATCTGAAAGAGCCAATTGCTGCACTTGAACAAGCGGTTTAAGCAACAAATCTCCCACGCCAGAAGCTGGTGGTAGCCATCACTCGGGCCGGGGCCGTGTAGTGTTTGGTTCACGTCACCAACCGGCACGTCGCCCAACCCACCTAACCAGCCAGACGGGCTCGCTGAGGTTCTGCTATTCTGCTGGCCTCGCGCATTCCAGCCCATCACCGGGCAGCTTGCCATCTGCTCGTTTCCTATTTGCCTAGGGCCGACCTCGCGATTGTAGCGGTGAGCGATTCGTCGCCACATCGAGGGCTCGCCTGCATGATCATCGACGCTGGCCCGGCGCGTCATTCGCTGCGTCGCGCTGCACGTCAACACCGCCCATATTTTGGCGATGCAGTTGATGTGGTTCTTTGGGCACTGAAATTTTCAGCGTTGTCGGACTTGATCGTGCTCGGCCACGGCGTGAATATATGAATGACCTCATTTCTCCTTTTCCCTTGCTGGCAGGTTTTGTGTATCGATAGCGCGGCCGATAACTGGCAGCTACTGAGATACCGGGAAAGGGGTGGCTTGTTTGGCTCGACCCTTGACTTGTTCTGGCCAGGCGAGTCGCTGGACCACTGGGATCTGCAAAGCGTGACTGCAAGGGGGGCACACACCCAGGCACACCCACACACCACTGGCCCTGCCCTCGCTCGGGATTTTGCTGTTGCCAATTGGCAACCGTTTCGCTTTTGCACACCAATGAGCACCCCAAACACCTTGTGACCTCCTTTTGCTGCACCAACCCAGTTCAACCACCATTGCTTTCAGTTCTCTATCGCTGACCCAGGAGGCTCTGTAGACTCAGTCTCACTCACCTCTTTGCTCTGACCCGTCGATTTGCGCGCCCGTCGTCGTCGTCACCACCGCAGCAAATGCTTTCTCACTCCGACCTGTCTCCCGTCCCCGCCCAGCTACAGACACAGCATGGCGGCTCTAGTCGCCACGACGCCCGCCGACAGCGAAAACGCGTTATTTCCACCAAGGATCCCGAACTGGTGCACGATGGCAAGGGCTGAGGCAGAATGCTCGCGATTTTACAAGATGGGGGAGGCTGCATTTATTTCTCCAACACTACGAAATGCCGATTGGCGCTATGGCATGCACACCGCCATGCTCGAGCATTACAAGCCAGCACAACGGGTATGCAAGACATCCTCCCATCCTAACGCGAATCGTCGAGGCTTGCCTTTAATTCTTCTACCTCGAGATCCCGCTTCTTTTCTTACTTCCTCCCTAGCCCTGGGGACCTCACCTAACGCAGACCATAGCATATAATCCCCGACCACGATGCATATATAAAAGCAGCTGCGCTGGTCGCAGCCTTGTTGCAGGAGCTTTCAGACAGTCCCCAGCCTTATGGAAGCTGCCCGCCGTTACCACCCACCGAAGACCCGCTCGCGTCAGAAGATTTGTCTGAACCTCTCGCGTACGCCCAGCTCGGCGCCACCTGGGAGCAACCCCGACCTGTATCCACCGCTAAGAGGTCCAAGAACTCGGCCGCAACGATGGACTACAGCATAAACTTTGGAGATACAACCGGTATACAGACCAGAGGCAAGAAGGCTGCGAAGAAGGCCGCGAAGGCTCAACAGCAGGCGAAATGGCTCGACTCAGACAACGACGGAAATGGCGGTGTCGCCGGTGACGGTGGAGATGGAGCTGGAGACGGCGGCGGTGACCAAAGAGGTAGCGCAGGGGGCGACGGGGCCGGTGGTGGGGATGACCACAATGACGGGGGTCGGGGCGGAGGCGACGAAGACGAATGGGATATGGGTGGCGGCAAGAAAAATAAAAAGAAGAATAAGAAGAAGCAAGAAGAGGAGGAGAGGAAAAGGCAGGAGGAGGAGGAGCAGAAGAGGCAGGAGGAGGAGGAACGGAAGAGGCAAGAGGAGGAACAGGCTGGTGCTGGGTCACTCAGCTGGGCCGACGACGTCAACAATGCCGCTGCGGAAGATGACTGGACAACAGGCTTTACAAGTAAGAAGGATAAAAAGAAGAAGGGGAAAAAGGTATGGTCTCGAGCAACTCAGAAGCCAGTCACAGAATATACTAACTACTCAGGGCGCCGATGACCCACCCCCATCTGTCCCTGATCCTCCGGCGGCAGCCACATTTCAGGACATTAGCCTCGATGATACCGCCCCGAAGCTGGATTTTAGCTTCGGCGGTATGGACTCGAAGAAGGATACTGGAGGCTTTGGTGCATGGGGTAAAACATGGGACTTTGGGTCCCTCGACAATGGAGCGACCAAAGCCAACGACAAGCCTTCTAAGAAGGACGCCGACAAAAAGGAAGAGTCGGCAGGCCTCGGGGACAACAATCCTTGGTCCCTTGGCAACAAGTCGAAGAAAAAGACCACGACTTCCTACGGGTTTGATTTTGGCGATCTGGATGCCGAAGATAAAAGTTTCGGCTTCGACGGCGATGTTGGTGACAACAAACCCACAGATGACGCCTGGGGTTTCTCCACTGTCAACAAAAAGGACAACAAAAAGAAGAAGGACGCCAAATCGGACGAACAGGCCACGGTCGTTGATCCTGGATCGAAAGACGACGATCTCCTGGGTGCATGGGGGACGTCGACATCAAAGAAAGACAAGAAGAAAAAGGGCTTTTCCTGGGATGAAGAACCCGAGCCCCCGGCCCCGCCACCTGCTCCAGTAGAACCGGAGCCAGCCGCTGCAGGAGACGATTGGGCTTACTCGACAGGCAAGAAAGACAAAAAGAAGGGGAAGAAAGGCATTGTCGAGGAGCCCGTTGTCGAGACTAAGGATGCGGTTGTTGACAGTGGGACGGTGGACAACAGCTTTGACTGGGGCTTCGGAACGGGCAAGAAGGACAAGAAGGCCAAGAAGAGCATGTTCAGCGACTTCAATGACAATGACGATCTTCTGGCCGCCCCTCCTCCCGCACCTGAGCCAGACGCTGCAGCTGAGGATGGCGATGACTGGATGTCTGCAGCGTGGGGAGGCAAGAAGAAGGACAAGAAAACCAAGAAGTCTGGTATCGAAGATCTTTCTGCGTCCCTGGACTTGACTGCTACTGCCGACACCAAGAGTGAGCCACCTGCGGTGGATGAAACGACGACAAAGGGAAAGAAGGAGAAAAAGGGTAAAAAAGGTGCCATTATCGAGGAAGAGCCACTTCCGCCTCCACCCGCCCCCGAAGCTCCAGTCGAGACGGATGACATATGGAGCTCAACTGGTAAAAAAGACAAGAAAGGAAAGAAGGGCAAGTTGGCAAGTCCTGAGCCCTCAACTCCAGATCCAGTGCTTGAGGTCGAGCCTGAACCTGAACCGGCAAAGGAGCTCTACGCTGACCTCTACGCCGATACTACCGGCTGGGAAAACTTGTCCACCAAGGACCGGAAAAAGAAAGAAAAAGAGGCCAAGAGGAAGGGCTTGCTTCTTCCAGGCGAAGAGCCTCCAATGCCAGAACCAGCGCTAGAACCCGAACCGGAACCCGAACCGGAAGCCAAAGGAGATAGCACATGGGGATTCGGAGGATGGGGGACATCTACGAAAGACAAGAAGAACAAGAAGAAGGGTTTCATGGATTTCGACGATGAACCTCCGCCGCCACCTCCTGAACCGGAGCCTCCGGTCAAAGAGCAAGTAGAAGATGGCTGGGGCTTCTCTACGAAAGACAAGAAGAAATCGAAGAAGAAAGGCGTTCAGGACCCGGTGGAAGAGCCACCAGCGCCACCTCCACCTCCCGTGTTGGAAGCCCCGCAGGACGATACCTGGGGAAGTTTTGGCTTCTCGTCAAAGGACAAGAAGAAGGACAAGGATACGAAGAAGAGCGCTTTCCTCGATCCTATCGATGAGCCAGTGGTGGGTGAATCCCAAGAACCCGAGGTCAAGGACAATGATGGCTGGGGCACATGGGGAACTGCCACTTCCACCGACAAGAAGAAAAAGAAAGACTCGAAGAAGAAAGGCTTCCTGGACTTCGACGACGAGCCTGTCCCACCTCCTGCGTTAGAGCCTGAGCCAATTGTGGAGGTCAAAGAAGATGACGGCTTCTTCGGCCTCTCAGCAAAGGAGAAGAAGAAAAAGGAGAAAGAAGCTAAGAAGAAAGGGACAGCAGCCGTGATTGCCGAACCTGAGCCAGAGCCAGAGCCTGAGGTTTCTGTTGAGCCAGAGCCTGTGGAAGAAAAGAAGGATGACATCTGGAGCTCTTGGGGCACGTCCACAAAAGACAAGAAGAAGACTGCAAAAGACTCCAAGAAGAAAGGTTTCGCCGATTTTGACGAGCCCAAACCAGTTGAGAAGGTCGGAACGACCGTCGAGGATGATATCTGGGGCTCCTGGGGAGCCAAGGACCAAAAATCCAGCAAGAAGTCTAAAGCGAAGGACGATCTGCCCCCTCCCGCTCCCAGCCCGCCAGCTCAGGGTCTCACTCCTGAACCCCGACCAGTCGAAACGCTAGACGACGAAGTCGCAGGAGACACTTGGGCAGATCTTACCACGGTGAAGAGCAAAGCATCATCGAAGAAAAGCGCCATCTCCAAGACATCAAGCGCAAAGGAGAAGTCGAAGAAGACCAAGGACGTAGATGAATTTTTCGAGGAACCATTACCAGCCGAGGCCCCGGCCGCCCTCACAAAGAGCACGTGGGGCTTTGGTACGTCCACCACGACTAAGTTGACCAAGAAAGAGAGGGAGGCCAAAGCCAAGAAGGAAGCGGAGGAACAGGCGAGAAGGGAAGAAGAGGAGTTGCGAGCCCGCGAGGCTGAAGAGGCCGAGGCTGAGGAAGCGCGTCTGGCCGAAGAGGCCGAAGCTGAGGCAGCACGTGTGGCCGAGGAAGCGGCGGCAGCTAAGAGCTCCAAGAAGAAGGGAGCCAAATCTTCCAAGGCTGAAGCGAAAACCAGCAAAGGGAAAGATGCGGACGAGCTCATGGATTTTCTTGACGCGCCCACGCCTGCGTCCAAGTCGGCCAAAGGGTCGAAACTGACGAAGACGCCATCCCGCAAGGAGGAGCCGGTCGAGGACAAGGTCGAAGACGACTATTTTGGATCCTGGGGTAACGCGTCGAGCAGCAAAAAGACAGCTGGCAAGAAGGACTCAGCCTCGAAAAAGGAAATTGCTAAACAAGACTGGACCAATGAGGACGATGCACTAGCTGACCTGTCGAGGGACCTGGACTCCGGATTCGACTTTGAGAAGCCGACCTCTTCCTCATCCAAGGTTGCGAAGGCGATGACGGCCACTGCGACCTCCTCTAAATCCAAGTTTTCGTCCTCGGTCGCGGACCGCATCAAAGCATTGGAGAGCAAGAAAGAAGAGGGCGGAAAGAAGTCGAAGACGGCCGACGCAGGGCTGACTAAGGATTTGCCTCCGCTAGACGACGCCCCTTCGCCCAAAGAGGAAAAGAAGCGAGTCGACAAGGCAACGGGCGTCAAGGCCAAGGCAGCTTCCAGCAAGACCACGAAGCCGCCCGCCAAAGACGCGTCTCCCGTTGCCGAAGGAAAGAAGTCCAAAGACTCGGTCCCTGGTAGTTTCCCCGGCGCGTTTGACGACGACGTTGACGACGACCTCTACTACAACCCACCAGCAAATCCCCCGTCACCGGAGAAACCCAAAGTGAAAGCCAAGACTGTTGAGAAGAAAGTTGCAAAGTCCAAGACAACCACTCCCAAGGAATCGGCCGTCAAGGATCTCGATCTTGTTGAAGAAGCCCCGGTGCCTGCCAAAGGAGCGACGCCGCCACCCGAAGACAAGAAAGGGACGAAGAAGGAACGCCCCAGGGTCGAACGATCCGCGACCACTTCTTGGGGATTCTGGGGTGCAGCACCCCCGCCAAAGAAATCAGCCAAAGAAAAGCCCCAGGACGACGAGGAGATGCCCCCGCCACCACCGAAGAAAGAGAAATCCCCTTCCGGTCTTGCACGGTCGAAGTCCACCCGGACTCCCAAGGAGAAGGAGCAAGAGGACAGAAAGGAAGCTGAAAAGCTGTCCAAGTCGTCGGGCTCCGACAAAGACACAAAAACCAAGAAAGTCGAGAGGCCAAAGACCACCCGGGGCCCTTCTTTCTCCAACTTCATGTTCGGTGGACCGCCTCCCTCTGCCATGGCGCGTTCAAAGACAAGTGTAACTCGGAGGCCGAGTAGCGCAGCAAGCTCAAGACCATCGTCGAGGCGTCAGTCGGTCGATGGGTTTTCGTCCCCTCCATTTGAAGATGAACCTCCGATAACTGAGAAAGCCGCCAAGATCATGGGCATGAAGTCTAGCAGGATCGAGCGTCGTCCGTCAGTCAAGAAGAACCCTTCTGGTAAGCGTGAAGTTCTATCACCTCCCGACGCGCGTATCGCTAACGCCTCCTCACCAGCTATTCCCGATCCATACCCCATTGACGATGATGACATGGTGATGATCCATACCAACGACAATCCGGGCCTTGTCAATGGCGTGGCCGGGGGCGCAAAGTCAAAGGCCAAACCTGGTAAAGCAAAGAAAGAGGTAGGTCCACAGTCCTCCTCGCCGCTTCATGCCAGGCTTACGCGCCCATCTTGGTCGCCCGATTTCGCCAAAGAGGTCCATGCTGACGGAAGGATTTCATATTCACAGATTAAGTCACACAGCAAGAATTTCTCACACGACGATGATGTGGTGATGGTCGAGAGCCCAACACAGGCCGATCCCTTGGTCACAAGCGGCCCGGACGATATGGCTTTCGTGGATCATCCACCCGCACTGAGGCGGAGCAATCCTGCCTCTAAGAAATCGACCGGGTTCTTCGGTGGCCTCTTCGGTGGACCGCGACCTGCAGTAGAACGATCGAGGAGCCACACCCTGACCGACGCTGAAGATCTTCCCATTCGGACGAAGAGCAAGTCCGTCAGAAGATCTCGTGCTGTGGATGGCGAGGAGCTCACTACCGATGCTCCTGCGGAAACGGACGCTGATGTCGAAGCTCGACGTGCGGAGCGGAGAGCGAGACGCGATGCTCGTGATCAGGCAGAGGAAGCGGATCGAGTAGAGCGGGATCTCAGGCGCAAAGAAAGAAGAGAACGCGAGAAGGCGGATCTCGAAGCGCGTCAGCGAAAAGCCCGCGAGCGTGAGAGACGAGAGCAGTTGGAAGAGGAAAGACGACGGGAAGAAAAGAGAGCTAGGCGCGCCGCACGAGAAGCGCGGATTGCACAAGAGGAGGCCGAGGCCCAGGCAGACGCAGACCGGAAGCGAGAGGAACGGAGGCGATTACGCGCTCAACTGGAGGCTGAACAAGGTGTCAACCATGAGGCTGCCAAAGAAGATCGTCGCAAATCGTATTATGCGGACGAAGACGAACGCAGAAGACGAAAGGAGGGCCGAAAAACCAAGGACGACCCGTACAAAACAAGCCGCAAGAAGTCCAGCGCGCTTGTCGAAGAATATCACGAATCGCGGAGTGGCAGTGGCCGAGGAATCGCGCCACCAGCCAACAAGACTAGCTCATGGGTCAACTCTCAGGCGGACGAACCACCGGAGATCCCGCCAGTCGAGGGTACAGTACTCGACCCCAGCGGGGAGAGACCACGTGCCGCAGCAGGGAACGAGGACCACAAACGCAGCAGTCGTCACCGCGACAAGTATGCGGGCATGACTGAAGCCGAGATCGACGAGTACCGTGCGCGGCGAAAGAGCTCGCGTCGCGGAGAAGGCAAGTCGGCCAGTGGCGGCAGCGACGAGCGCGACCGAAGAGAGAGACGAAGACGAAGGGAGCGTGACCATGCCGATGATCGGGGCTACGGCTACGACGAAGCGCCCGTCAAGACTTGGGATGGCCGCCCTGCACTGGGCGGCCGAAACGACAGCAAGAGGAAGAGTTTCCTCGGTAGTCTCTTCTGAGCGCTGCACCTCAGGGACTGAACAACCTTTAGGAATGATGTCTGCTGGCCTAGACATCTTCCGCGCATTTGGAACGAAATCCATTTGTTTATTTGACAGCGTTTACACAGCAAGCGAGCATTGCATTTGGGTTCGGCCCTCAACAACCAGCATCACCACTCGCTTCCAACCCATTGTCTTCCTATTTCACCACTTTCACCGTCAACTTGCTTCTATCGAACCTGTTGCTGAGCATTTGGAGCGACTCGAAATTTTGTCAACGGTGAATTTGTTCTTTTCTGGGCGAGGCAGAGCTGAGCTGAAGATGGTACCATTTGTTGCACCCTGTACGACTATGACTATTCATTCAGGCAAACCGTGTACTTGAAGCGAGGAGGCTCCGCAGCAAGGTTGTTTGTTGATCAGTGGGAGAGCAACAGCTTGAACCCGTTTTTCTTCTTGGATATAGATACCCCATTTAGTTGTTTTATTCACCCTCAATTAATTACACGACAGCTCTTGTCTTCAAGTTGTCGCACAAGATGATGTAGGCTTTCCGGCTTGTCCACCGTGGTCTTTTAAGCTCGAAATGTGGTGCCGTTACATATATCAGTAACGTATGAAGTCGTCGTCGTGATCCGATGCAACAGTCCGAGCCGGGCGACAAAGATAAATAGCACTAAAAGTCCCGTATTTAGGCAGGATACGAGTAGTCCGTCCTTTGTGATGTTACGAAACAGGCCCGACAGGACAAAAAGTGAAAGTCGCCTCACGGCATTATACTCGGCCGGAGCAGGAATCACGGATAATCAACATGCAAGGCTGAGAGATGCGCGCCAGAGAGATACAAACTTCCCACGATCAGAAGAACCAGACAGAGCAGAATGATGAGAACACGACTCATCATCCAATAATTACAGGCTCACTCCATTCCAGCCGGCTCGGGCGGCATAGACCTAGATCGACTCAATTCAACTCAGCTCAGCTCAACCGACGATGCATTCCAAGAAAAAGAGACAAAAGACCAAACATACACCCCCAGCCACGGCCATGGCCACAGCCAGCGACACGCGCCCGCTCAGCCAGGCCGAAATCTGGGACGACTCGGCGCTCATCCGCTCCTGGAACGACGCCCTCGCCGAGTACGAGTATTACCATGGCATCCACGCTCGGGGGGAAGACGTGGAAGAGATCCTCCGGAGAGCAGAGGCCGGTGAATTGGACGACGGCGAGGACGACGGCGACCAGCAGCAGGGGCAGACCGGAGTGCCACGGAAGGTGGGCCGATCAGCGGCCACAGACGGGTTGAATGGTCGTGTTGATGGGGTTGACGGCGTGAGCGCCCAAGCTGGGGATGGAGACGATGCCGAGGAGGGTGAGGTCGTCGAGCAGCCTGAGCCCTCCTCCGCGGCGGCAGAGATCGCTGTCGGTGTCGGTGTCGGCGTCACTGGCCCTGTCACTGGCCCTGCCCCTAGCCAGATGATAGGTCCAGGCTTACCACCGCCTGGTCGTACGGACGTGGATCCGAGTCCTGACGCGGCGGCCTCGAACGCCAATACGAGTACACCCACGGAAGAAGGTCAGGATACCCCACCCACCCTTTCCCTTGCCTTTGTACATCTTCGACCTTTGATCATACATTGAGGGGGCGCGGGGGATCATCTAATCCGCCCCAGTTCCCTCTTGCCACGCGCTACAATGCTACATGGTTCTCGTACGTGGTAAATGCTGACTTTGGCGTGTGATAAAAGGTCCCCCTCGTCCGGCGGCGGCACCCGCACAGGACCAAGCGCAGACGCTCGAGAACATCAAAATGGCATATTACTGGGCGGGATATTATTCGGGGCTGTACGACGGGCAACGCCACGCTCAGGCTCAACATCAGACCCAGTGATATGCACAGGGCACAGTGGCCGTCACGCTGCTGTTCCGTGTCCGTATGCATATATTATGTAGAATGCGAGGTTAGGGCCGACAAGGGACAACCGACGACCCAACGAACAAACGAGCAGCAAGCAGCAAACGTCAGACGGCAGACGACAACCAACAAACACAACGAACGGGCGGACGTGCGTGACTAACAAAATGACCGGTCATGCCATTACAATGAAGAGTGTGGAGTGTGTGCAAGTCGACCTCGTTAACACCGCGTCATCGTCTTGAGAGCAGTGAGGACACGAACAGGAATGGATCTTGGATCAATCTCGGTGCGCTCACCCAAGGGAAACTGGCCTCCTCCCAAAAGGGAAACAAAAAGGAAGAGAGAGAGGAGAAAATCGTGGTGGAGAGGCGCGTGGGCTTTTGGATGATGGATGAGGAGGGAAGTCGATGCATACAGTTATTCACTGTAGGTAGTTGCTCACGTCCCTGTCCTTGTCCATGCTCATGCTCGGGCAATGTGCGCTTCCGGACAGAGTGGTACGAACTCCTCTACCAGACAGACACTTGCGATGAGTTGGGTAGGTTGGGATGCGGTGATATAGCATAGCATAGCACAGCATGACTCGCCGCTTTCGCGCTCCAGGCTCTAATTGCAATGTTCTCGTGCAGCAGGTCGTTAGATCCTACCATCACACCTGCTTTCTGCCCCTTCGTCCCTTCGCTTCCTCTTGCGCGTCGAAACTCAGCCTCAACATCAATCCACATCAATGTCATAACACACATAGGCAGAGTACTCTCCTTGGTCACCCCCGCCGGCAACCATGTCTTGCTGGCCCATGCCCTCATCCTTCATCACTCTGCCCTTCTTATCACGTCCGAACGCATTGCCCGCCAGGTACGAGTACTCGTTGTCGAGACCCTTGCGGACGTTCTTCTCGCGCTTGCTATCCGTCTGGAGGGATTGTGTCCGTTAGCATCCCTGTACAGCGTAGTGTCACACACTCCCATGGGTTAGGACTTACCTTGATTAAAACGCCCACGAAATCCAGCGGCAAGCCATACCGCAACACCGTCTCGACAAACACCCTCAGCACGACCACATGGACCAGACACATGACGGCCTCGGACCAGCCCGTACGGCCCAGTCTCAACGCCTCGCCCCAAACCCTCTTCTCCTCGGCCTCGGTCTTCTTCAGCTCCCTTTCCTCCTCCTCCTTGCCGCCTTCCTTGAATTTATAGTCTCGGGGCACCCACTTCCTCTCGCGCACCTTGTGGATGAACTCGGCCGAGTGTTTCCTAAACGTCGTCACCGCGTACAAGCTGTACTCGTCATCTTGGGTGACGAACTGCGCCGAGCGAGGCACCACCATCGGCGCCAGCGTTTCGTAGCTGCGCATAAATTCCTTGACGTTGCCGTTGGGGACGGCCACGAGGTGCGTCTCCAGATGCTCCGAGTGTTGATTCTGGACGAGGATCGAGGGCTGGACGACCGAGAGGAGGGACTTCGTCGACAGGTTGCCCTGCTGCCGGCGCGTGAGGGTCTGGAGCTGCGTGCGCAGCGAGTTGTACTGGTTGTATTTGGAGCGGACGTCGTTGTCTATTGAATTGGCTTCCTGTTTGCATGCGCGCCCGAGTCAGTAACATCCTCCCACCTTGTCAGGGACCGTCTGAGAAGAGTGTGTTTTGCTACCATGCCATGGCAGGGCGACAGAAGGCACACCTTTTGTAGCAGATCAATCAGCTCGGCTATAGGTCTATCGGCTCGGTATTTGACTTTGTTCCATGAGAAGGTGCGGAGATACTGTTCGAGCGGTTCTATCGCGGGAATGGCAACCCCCGGTCAGCATGGTTTCCCTCGCTCCCACTGCCACCAAAACAGCCACGGTTGTGTGTTTAGAGAACGTACTATCATTGACAGTCTTATGCATGGCAATCTTGGCCTCATCCCCATCCAGCACGTTCTTCAACGTTTCCCCCACCTTGCTCACTACGCCGTGACACACCCCTCCCAGCTTCGCCAGCTCGTCGGACTGCTGGAGTAAAGCATCTAGGGTTCCGACCTTGAACTCGGGGACCGCGAGCGGTAGCACCGTACCGTTGGAAGGGTTTGCGGCTTTCTGTAACGCGGCGAGGGCGTCATCTTTGTGGCCCGAGGGCGTTATGCTCGACGGGACCGACACGAAGAGGTACTTGGTAGACATTGTGGGTTGGGGAGGGCACGGGCGAGCTCAATGGGAAGACGGAGGTTAGGAAAGAACCAAGGTCGGAGGATGCGAGAGCATAGACAGTGACAATGAGACCCCCAATCTCAAGCTTCCTAACGCAGTAACACGCAGGATAAGTGGGAAGGTATTGAGGTACATGCAGCCGTCCGGGTAAACAATTTAGTTGGAGGTGAAAGCTGGAGCTGTTGGAACCCTGCGTCATTCTCGTTTCGCTGGAGCCTTTATCGACGCCTCGCCCATCTCTCACTCTCTTCGACTCGGTCCCACAACAGACCATCGACGGGATACGAGTTACTGTCTCCTAACTGAAACTCGACATATGTGCCACAGTCGCAGAATTGGTCATGATCTCAGGCGCAAGGGTGCTGGTCCCCTCAAGCCGTCTCTCGCACGGTAGTCCTTAATCTCTCGGTCCTAGCGATGGCTCATACAACGATAGAGAAACTCGTGGCGTCACACACGTTTAAGCGATTAGAGAGAATGGCTTATGTATAGAGTTTGACCACGTAGACAAGAGTCTAAGTTCATATTCCAGTTCATCAGGCGACGAAGAGAAACGAGACAATGCCTCTGGATTGGAGAGAAATCTCTTAATTGCTATGTAGTATGGGTTGCAAACCATCGAGCTTGTTCAACCATGCAGCTTGCAACACCGCCTTCAACTCCTCCCCACCGCGAGGGCGACTAGCGGGTACATTCTTTTTTAACTTGGGATATCATGTTCAAATTCATCTGCCGTCACCCTCTACAGACGAGCCTTGGCTGGATCTTGGGTAGAGGCAACATCAAATCGGTCCAGATCCATCACCTTGGTCCAGGCAGCGGCAAAGTCCTTCTTAAACTTCTCCTCGCTGCCAGCCTCAGCGTAGACTTCGGCAATAGCGCGCAGCTCAGCGTGAGATCCGATAACGAGGTCGTGACGAGTAGCGGTCCATTTCTTTGCACCAGTCTTCCTGTCGGAACCCTCGTACAGTTCTTGGTCACTGCTGGTTGCTTTCCAGGCAGTGCTCATGTCGAGGAGATTGACGAAGAAGTCGTTGGTCAGCTGGCCAGGATTCTTGGTGAAGACACCGTGTGAAGAGTTATCCCAGTTGGTGTTAAGGACGCGGAGACCACCGAGCAACACAACCATCTCAGGCGCCGAGAGGTTGAGCAATTGAGCCTTGTCGATGAGGAACTGCTCCGATCGGACACGGGATGTGCCCTTGCCGTAGTTGCGGAAACTATCGACAACGGGCTCCAAGTGCTCGAATGACTGGACGTCGGTCTGCTCTTGCGTGGCATCGGTGCGGCCAGGTGTGAATGCGACAGGGATGCCAGCAGCCTTTTCTACAGCAGCGGTGCCCGCCAGCACAATTAGATCTGCGAGGGACACCTTCTTGCCGCCACTTGCGGAGCCGTTGAAGTCTGACTGGACCTTCTCCAAGGCGCCCAGAACCTGAGCCAACTGCTGGGGATTGTTGACTCGCCACTTCTTCTGGGGTTCGAGACGAATGCGAGCACCGTTGGCGCCGCCACGCTTGTCACTGCCACGGAATGTGGAAGCCGAGGCCCAGGCGGTAGTGATGAGTTCTTGAGATTGAATGCCGGTCGCCAGGATCTTTTGCTTCAGATCAGCAATATCCTTGTCGTCGATGATGGGACCAGAGCGAGGAGGAAGAGGGTCTTCCCAGATCAGCACCTCGGATGGGATTTCAGGACCGAGCCAGCGAGATCGAGGGCCCATGTCGCGGTGCAGAAGCTTAAACCAGGCACGCGAGAAGGCGTCGTGGAGCTCGTCTGGGTGTTCGAGGAAGCGGCGCGAGATCTTCTCGTAGGCCGGGTCGAAGCGAAGAGCAAGGTCGGATGTCAACATCCTAGGCTTGTGCTTCTTGTTGGGGTCGTAGGCGTCAGGGATGATCTCGTCGTTCGTCTTAGCAACCCATTGGTTGGCGCCGGCAGGGCTCTTGGTGAGCTCCCATTCGTACTTGAACAGGTACTCGAGGTATTTGTTGCTCCACTTGGTGGGAGTCGAGGTCCAGATGACTTCCAAACCACTGGTGATGGTGTCAGGACCGTTGCCTCGGCCATACTTGTTTTGCCAGCCGAGACCTTGTTGCTCGAGCGGAGCGTCTGCCGGTTCCTTACCGACATTCTCTGAAGGCGCAGCACCGTGGGTCTTGCCGAAAGCGTGGCCACCGGCAATCAAGGCAACAGTCTCCTCATCGTTCATGGCCATGCGTCCGAATGTGGTACGGATATCTCTGCCTGAGGCGACAGGATCGGGGATACCGTCGGGTCCTTCTGGGTTCACGTAGATCAAACCCATATGGGCGGCTGCAAGCGGTTCCTCGAGATCTCGAGTGTGAATATCCTTGTAGTCTCTCTTGTGCTCATCGGAATCAACCACGCCTTTGCCTTCAATACCCTTGTGGCCCTGGGAGTAACGGACGTCGTTGCCCAGCCACGTGGTCTCGCCACCCCAGTAGACGGACTCGTCAGCCTCCCAGGTGTCAGGTCGGCCACCCGCGAAACCAAAGGTCTTGACGCCCATATCTTCGAGAGCGACGTTACCGGTGAGGAGTATGAGGTCAGCCCAGGAGATCTTGTTGCCATACTTCTGCTTAATGGGCCACAGCAGGCGACGGGCCTTGTCCAAGCTGACGTTGTCGGGCCAGCTGTTCAGAGGGGCGAAACGTTGTTGACCTTGGCCACCGCCGCCGCGGCCGTCCGAGACACGGTATGTCCCAGCACTGTGCCAGGCCATGCGGACGAAGAGGCCACCATAGTGACCGAAGTCGGCGGGCCACCAGTCCTGCGAGTCGGTCATCAACTTGCGGAGGTCTTTCTTGAGGCCCTCGTAGTCCAAGCTCTTGAAGGCTGCGGCATAGTCGAAGTCTTTGCCCAGAGGGTTGGTGACAGGAGTGTGCTGTCGGAGGATGTTTGTTTTCAAGTCGTTGGGCCACCAGTCACGGTTGCGAGTACCGCCGCCACCGATGTTGGACTCCCGCATGGGGCACTGAGCCGGACCTGAAGACATATCTGCGGTTCTTTTCTGATAGGACGATGAGAAAGATCGAAGAGAGTGAGGTGAGGGAGGGCAAGAGAGAAGACGACAGACGAGAAAACTACCCCGCGGCTTATAACAAGCCATGAGAGACACGGGTGAATTGGAAGTGAAAGGTGCCCCTCATAAACATGTCCCCAAAGGCAGGTACTTTCCCCTCGCTATCCATGTCCAGAATGCGTCTAGGGCATAAGCCCCCGCCGGAAATCGGCGTCTAGGCACAGATGGATTTATTGCAATGCTCGCCATTGGCAGACTTGGATTGGAGCTGGTCCTCAACACTGCCGCATCCAGCTAGCCCCAGCGAAGACGGAACATGCAGTTCGGGCAAGGCCCAGCGAAGACCCTCCAGCAGACGCATTTTCCATTGCGATCCCTCGGTATCGACGGATTGACGACACAATAGGCTTTAGTCGCAATGTGATTCGTTTCTCGAAGAGTCTCGAGGATCCTGAGACCCATCGATAGTCCTTGTAGAGGCTTCGAGAAACACCAGAGTACCCATGCTATGTACTCGTACTCATCCCTTGACAACAACTGCCACCGGCGAACCTGAGGCTCAATGTTCTTATGGTCATATGCCCCTCCAGCAAGACTGGAAATGGGGTGATCCGCGGCGAGTGTGGAAGCGAACACGAGTTCACTGGGGTAGTCACTGCAGCCATTTTCTTCATGCCACCTGGAGTGATCCTGACTGATCATGCCACCGCAGCCTGCAAGCTGTAAATGCCGTCAGGGGTCCGCAAGCGGTGGGGTCGGCGCATTTCCACCCTTCGAGTCTGATATTGAACGTGGACGAATAGAAATGGTGCAATAGTAACCTGACATCGAGTGTCTCGTGGACCTTGCGCCAAGTCGCATTGACGTTGCTGATTTGTGCCCGATATGGCAACTGAGAGCAGGATCCTCACTTTCTCCCTCTCGACTCGCGATGATTCGAAAACACTAATCATCGTGTGGGCCTTGCTCGAAGCCGGTTCAGCGTCCAGGCGGGGCGGCAACATGCCGGCTCGCTGGTTGCCAACCTGACTCGCGAGGCTTTGCGACATGAAACCATGGAATCACGACAGTCCGCAAGGCTTTTCAGCACCCCGAGAGTGTCGGTGGCAAGATGCCGCGGACGCTTGATCTTTTGGTCAACACATAGATCGATTAGAATACGCACATCCTGCATCCACAGTTCAACCTCTGTTTACACACAAGGCGCACATATTTGCAGTTATTTCGCCGCAGCCTTGTTGACAGAAATCATGTCACACCGATATCGATCTGGACCCCCCCCCCGGTGGGTATTCCGCAGTCGACCACCCCTCTATATTGCAATGCCATTGTATACTCCGCCATGCAAAGTCTATCATCTTTGTGAACACCCTCTTGCAAAATTCCGTCTGAACGCTCATCAAAACGAAGAAGCCGACCTGTGGGTTCTTATGACGCCACCCTATAAAGGGATTTCAACACCTGCAATGTAGTGTCAGTCGTCAATTCGATGCTCCAACAGGACTTCGAGACGTACCTTGGCATGTTTCGGCTCAACAAACAAAGCGCTGGCCTCTACCAATTTCACAGGCTCCTCCCCCTCAGGAACCTCCAAACTCTCAATCCAGCCCTCAGCCCACGCCTTGCGGCCCTCGACTTTTGTCGTTTTTGCTCGCAGAACCAAAAACTGTCCTGCCATTGTGGGCTTCAGGTAATTGATATTTAGATTGGCCGTCACGCCAACCTTGTTCGGCATGGCAGGGAATGCGCACCGCGCAAGGCCCTCGTCAAGCATTGTAGCCAAGAAGCCGCCGTGCACAATTCCCGGATGCCCCGAGACATCGGTGCCGACGTAGAATATCTGGACCATGGATTTCCCGCCCTTCTCGTTGAAATAGTATGGCGGCACCACAATCATGCCGGGACCGGACAACGTGCCCGCTGTCAGATTGTGCTGTCTCACTTCCTCGGGGATTTTGAGATGCGGTCTTGACTCGACAAAGTCAGGATTCGACCGTAACGATCGTGCCAGGGCACAATTCTTGATATGTTCGTCGACTTCCCGTGCCAAGTCGTTGTCAGGCGTGTAGAGGGCGAGAGTCTCGGCGTCTGAGGGTATTGACCCCATTATGAGAGGGTGGAGGACTGGGGAGGAGTAGTTGATGGCCAAGTAGGTGCCGACGGCAAAAGAAAGCGTGCTGATGAGGAGGAAGCTAATCGTCCGACGTACTCGTGCTTGTCCCCTGTTGTGTACAACGACTGAAAGACCACGTCAGTCCGCGGTAGGACCTCACTGTAGTCAGACTCGACTCACCTGTAGAATACGGACTCGACCCAGCTCTGCCTGGTATTCTTAAATGTGTCGTGGCCTTCCCCCGAGCAAATGCTGCCGCCCACGGCGATAAAAAGCCAGTGGTCGTGTGAATCGGCCTGTGAGTGAGGGTAGATCGCAAAGATGTAGATGCAACGGAGCAAGAAGCGCAGTCGGCAACAGTGGCGGTAGTCGGCCTCCAATTCAAAACAGGACTTGGTCGAGCGGCGAAGAAGAAGATTTTATGTATTGTTGACCGCCCTGATGAAGCCATGATGTCCAAAGGCTTAGATATCCGCGCCGCCAGAAGGCCGGCCGGATACGACGTAGCGAAGTGCGAAACTCGGCCTCAACAATGCAGCGATGAGGTATGGTCGAGTATGAAGCGCAGAAATTATGGGGCCCAGACGTGAATCTTCGGTGGCAGTTGGCGGCGGCGATTGGCCCCTCTGCGTACCTCGGCTCACAGCCTCACGGGCTAGCCTCGGGGGCAAAGAACCCATTAATCATCCCCTGGAAAACCATTCGAGGACGAACCAAGTGTGCTCATTGCTGCGCTGTTGCTTCTCAGCATATCCTATTATTGTTACTTGCTACGTCGACACACGGCGAGGAATGCTTGTGTGGACAAGACAAGATGCTCCATGATTCATTCCTGACTTGACATTGTTGCCTCCGTCTCAGCTTGGCTGCTATGAGGCTCCCGTATCCCGTATCCCGTATTTCCTTTCTGAGCCAAATCGCGTATTCTCAGTCGCCCGTTTGAATTTGCTGCCCGTCTTCACTGCCTTCCGGGCGACCCGGATCGCGTGCCTGTACAATGCAACCTGTATTTGGAAAAAGGCCCTCATCCCACTCAGCCTCGAGCACCAAATATCTTCGCCGATTCTGCCTGATTAGAGCGACGGTGTGGCATAGCGGGGAAATCTGCAATGAGTGACTTCAGCCCGGGGAGCTCTCCATTTCCTGGCAGCATTGGCGGCCGTGCAGCCTCAAAAACAATGCAAATTTGGAGAGTGATTGCCACGAGGACCGGGGCATGGTCTTTGCCCACTTGCGAGTCGCTGAAGATGGCCATATATTGCTTACTTTGTCATGGATTGAATCATTGCGCTCAAACGGTGGAGGAGGGACTTCGTGAATGTGAACCTTTTGATCGAGCTGAAGGACTGTGAGGTGGCGCGTGTTCGAAGTGAGGCGCGAGTTCGGGATCCTGGCTAGGAGGAACTCCAGATTTGGGAGCTGTTCGTGCAAAGACAGGGTCTTCTGCTGGCGTTGCAGGATGGATTTCCATCCCTGCTGTTCCCTCAACACCGGAGTGTGATCGGGACCGCGTGAACCGCACTGTTTCTTGTTCTTCTGGCCGTCTTTCAATGGGGGACCATCCTCCAGCAACGCTGCCTGCAATGATGCCTGCCATAGCCGTAGCCGGACCGAAGACCGAGTTCGAGCTTGATCTCGCCCGTCGCTTTGCTTTCTCTGGACTAGACGGCGATCCTGTCAATGTCTCCACCACAGCTGGTTCTCCATCTGGGGTCTGCGGCAATTCGCTATTCGAGCGGGACCGCGATGGGCTTCGGGATCGTGGACGAAATGCGTCTTTCGGATGTTGCAGCTTGTATGTCAGCTCTGAGATGCGTCCGCCTCGGATCCTCTTCAGGAATTGCAGCTCTTCTCGAATGTCTTCTAGCGCTGGATTCCACTGCACTTTCTCGTCGTCTTCGAGCACAAATTCCGGACCACGCTTCTTTCTTCTAGGCATAGGTGGTATCAACCTTGCAAACAATTCGTCGGGTATCAATCGTATTATGACTGCCATAGGCACTGAGAGCGCGCCTAACACAAGGGAATACCCCCATTGCGGGCCGTTGATGCGGTTGATCGAGAAAGCCTGTCCTCCGACGAACATGATCAAGATCTGCCCTCCGACGATGAGGAACTGGATTCCGATAAACCAGTAGTTGCGCAGCACACCCTCGAAGATGTTGAATTTGTTGTCCAACCGTCGGGAATTGTACTGGTTGAAAATTTGCATCCAAACAAATGTGTTGAAGATCGTGCTGTGAAGTCGGTCTTTCTCGCCTGGAGTTTGATAGGACAGGATACTGTTGCCGGCAAAGTACAGGACAAGCGTCACCACGAGCTGGTATATCGACTGCCCGATGATCATCTTCCACATTGTGATGGTGATCAGTGGGGCCGATTTTGGTTCCGGCCGTCTTTTCAGTATAGAATCTGAAGGTGGATCGGTCGCGAGTGCCAGAGCGGCGAAAGTATCCATGATCAAGTTGACCCATAGAAGTTGTACGGCAGTCAATACCGAGTTCTCCTCATCGTTGGCAACGGCGGAGATGAATGTGAGGAAAACTGCAGTAATGTTGACCGTAATCTGGAACTGTATATTGGATTAGACGTGATAGGTAGTCAGACGGGGTGCTGGGCCTTACTTGTAAAAACTTCTTGACAGCGTCATTGACTGTCCTGCCCCAGGAGATAGCTTTGACGATCGAAGCAAAGTTATCATCCATCAGAATGATGGCCGATGCTTCTTTGGCAACTTCAGTACCTGCAATACCCATGGAGAAGCCGACATCTGCTGTTTTGAGGGCGGGTGCGTCGTTTGTCCCATCACCGGTAACGGCAACCGTTTCTCCGAGCTTCTTGAGGTGGCCCACAAGAAGCTTTTTGTCGTCCGGACTTGATCTGGCAAGCACCTGCAGGCGTGGAATCACCTGCGTCAGCTGCTTGGAACTCAATTTCCGGAAGACTGGGCCTTCCATGGCGATGCCGCCAGACGTGAAGATACCACACTCGGTAGCAATGGCCTTCGCCGTCATAATGTTGTCTCCGGTGACCATTCGGACAAAAACGCCAGCCATTTGACAGTCCCGAACTGCTTTCTCTACCCCTGGGCGCAGCGGATCCTGGATCCCGACTACGCCAAGGAAGATCATATCCTTGAAGACCTTGTCGAAGTCCGCCTGCCTCTTATCTTCTGCAAGAGCTGCTCCCCGTGGTGGCCATTCGTTGAAATCCCGGTAAAGCAAGGCAATGGTACGCAGAGAGCGAGATGCATAATTGCTTACAATCCCGTTGAGAGTCTCCACTTGGTCCGACGTTATGGGCGAGTCCACCAACTCCTTTGTTGGGTCGTTGACAATTCTGGTACATTTCGATATCAGGATTTCCGAGGCGCCTTTGACAAGCATGCGGTATTTGCCATTAGCCAACTTGATAACCACAGCCATACACTTGCGGCCGGAGTCAAAGGGAACCATTTGCGCGATGTCAGCATTTGCTCGCTCTTCGCCAATCGATTCTACCGGGAGATGATCAACAACAAATTGGAGGAGAGCCGTCTCGGTCTTGGAACCGATAAAGACATGTTTGCCGTCTTCTTCTCCTTCGAACGCAGTGGAGTTGAGAATGATCGAATCCTTGAGCAGTGCCTTGGTATCTTGGGAGAGCGTTGCATAGAACTCGGCAGCAGAGACATCATTGGAGATTTCGGGAGAGCCCGAGATTTTGGCATCTGACGCAGCTGTCGAGTTGATCGGCTGCTGTTTGTCGCCAAATCTAGAAGCAGTAGACAGCGTGCCCGCCACGACTGTCATTTTGTTCTGTGTCAGTGTCCCGGTTTTGTCAGAGCACACAGTGGTTGCATTGCCCATAGTTTCGCAAGCCCGCAAGAGACGCACGAGATTGTTGTCCTTCAGCATGCGCGTAGTGGCAAAAGCAAGGGCTAGCGTGACAGCCAGCGGCAGACCCTCGGGAACCGCAACCACGATGATGGTGACCGCAACGATGAAGATTTGGAGGAAGCGTTGGCCTTTGGTCTGCGAGCCTCCTTCAATGTTCTTGAGCTCGGCCAGGAATTTGATAAAGAGGACCACAAACAACAGTAGACCAGCAGCCAATCCAAGTTTGGCGATATACTCGGCAAGAACATTCAGCTTCATCTGTAGTGGAGTGGTCTGACCTTCATCCTGTAGCGACATCAAAGTTTTGCCGTAGCTCGAATTGACACCAGTCGCAGTGACGAGGAAGGTGCCGACGCCCTCGGAGACCTTCCCGCCGGACAGAATGAATGGATCCATCTTCTTCAGGTTTTGATGGTTCTCAATGGCGTGATAAACATCGTCGGCGGCCGTCTTCCGAATGATATCAGACTCTCCAGTGGCAGAAGACTCGTCGCATCGCACATTGTGGCCGTCGATAAAGACACCATCCACGGGAATCAAATCTCCGGGCTCAAGATGCATCACATCTCCAACCAAGATATCATAGACCGAGATTTCCTGGGACTTCCCAGAGCGGATAACCTTGACAAAGCGTTCTTCCTTCTTACGATTCAATTTGACGAACTGACGCTCCTTCTGGTAGTCATTGAGCGCTCCCACAAAAGTCACCACGAAAATTGCAACCATGATCGCCACACCCTCAACCCATTGAACTTTGGCTTCATGGGCTTCGGACGGCGCAGGGTTGACAGTCTGGTATATTCCGAGAGCGAGCGAGATGACGGCCGCTACGGAAAGCAGTATCAGTACTTTGTCGTTGTAAGCGATCCATGCAAGTTGCCAGAAAGTCTTGGCCTTCTTCTCGGGTAGACGATTATCCTTGAAGACGCGCTTACGGTCGGCAAACGAGTTGTCTGAAGTCTTCGCAGCTGCTGTCAGTGACATGCCGGTGGTAGTTCGCTTGACAGTCCCAAACTGTTCCTCGGCTTCGGCGCCAGCCTGGACAGCTTCTCGGAAGTCGACTGTGCCTTCTAAGCCCACTTCGTCGACACTCAAGCCGCTGTGTCGATTTGTCCGTAGTCCTTTCTCCAGGCCCGCAAGACCCCCAAGAGCGTGAAAAGCAGCCAGATTCTTGGGATTGATCATCTTATTCAGTTGACCAGGGCTAAATGCGAAGGGGTTGTTCTCGACCGTGAAATCCGCCTCTGTGCCCGGATCCGGTGTCAGTGCATCCGCATCGTTGATCACATCATCATTATTATTGAAGGAATTTTTCCGCACGTCGTCCGTAGCGGAAAGCGTAGATGCTATCTGTGTTTCGCCTCCGAATTCTGACGTGGACGCCGAATTTTGGGACTCCATCGATGTGGCTCTAGGCCTTGAGCCCGGGACGGCAAGGAAGTTGTGGGCAGCGCCATCAAGGAAATGGCCTCTAGGTGAGGATACGTTATGTGGGGAGGTCGGCCTCGACTCGCGGTTCCCGGCGTCGGAGGATGGGCGAACGTCTGTCGGCGATACGGAGAAAGGCGAGGACAGCGTAGGGCCAGAGTCCAGACCTGATGTCTGTATTCGAGGTAACGGTGCTGGCTTGTCAGAAACAGCGCTGGAAGGTTCTTCGGAGGTCTGAGGGGAATTAACGGCGGAATCGTCTATACTGATCGTGGGGGCGCGTGGTCTCTGCGGAGCTGCTTTCGGCGAATCTGTGCCTGCATCGTCTGTCCCGCCAGCTGCTGGTGAAGACATGGCCGGGTCGGGTTGTGCTAGCCAGTCTCTTCAGCGGCTCTTTCGTAGAGCGACTTTCCCAAGGGCGAATTCAAGACGTATCATAAAGGTTCGGTTGAGGAAATGGCCGGCCGGCAGCAGAAGTAGATGGTGGTATTAAGTTTGCTGCTGGTACTATCCCAAACAAACTGGTATGATGACACTCGTCAGAAGTGTCTTGCAGCCAGACAAACGCGTTGTGATCGAGGCCATACACACAGATATCCGTTGGCGGGTGAGGAGCACACCACTGATTATTTACTTTTGGCTCCCGAAGATGATCCTGGAAACGATTCGGCTCGTAGGAGGGATTTCGGGGCCGTGTCTGAGAAGGAAACAATCTCATGCGGTCGGGTTATCTCAAAGCGCATCTGCAATAATGTACAACAAAGGGATGATCTTCGGGTTCGGATTCCGCCTTGCAATTAAACAGGAAAGGTTCAGGCAAAAGAAGAATGACTAACGGTGAAGTTAGAAGAGGTATGTACAAAGGAAAGGGACTGCGAGGCCATTTGCTCTTGGAGGGATGTCAAGGCTACCGAATGGTCCAGGTGAAAGAATGCGTGCAGTGCTGTGTCGACCATTAACTTTTGAGTGACCTGGGAATGAATGCATCTCGAAGCCAGGCCGCTTACAGGCCCCCACCAGCCCAACCCAAGCCTAAATCTCCTTTAAAATGCGGGCTCTTCGGGCGGCTAGGCTCTTTTCAGGTTAAATCCTCACCGTGCAACACCTCTGACTGGCTGTTGGGCGCTGCCTCACTGCCATCGGACTCTTCAATGGCCGATCTGATGTACCTGATCCTTTCATCACAACCACATGCATCACACTGGAATATGCGTCTGGGACATAAACAACTCGGCATTCGAGCTACAACTCTGCATGCTCTTTGGCAGGGCGGCAAAAAACATCTGACAACCGTCCGATAAAACCTCGCATCTGCATGCGTCCCCGCTTTCTTCGGCGCGCCTCTGCTGTAAAGAGCGCCGCTCCTCCAATCGCTTGGCTCGAAACGGTGGTCAACTTTTGCACTGCCACGGTGCTAAAACTTCTCCATCGGTGTCAGGCAGCCTCCCTTGTCACCTAACAGCCTGGGCGTGCTACTTCCGGGAACGAGATGAGTGATTCCTTTCATACCAGGCTATGCTAGCTGACACCCAAGGAGCAATCGTACCTTCCACTCTCATGTCAAAGTCCGTCAAATTATTTGCCCCCCGCGTCTTACACGATAGAAGTCCCAAGACTCCGATGCCAGATCCTGATGCTTGCTTATGCGGAAATGATCTATCACCGCCTTCCTCTGCGCTGCGTATCCGGAACATAAGGGGTGGCTGGGTCGCGGTGGCAATATAGATTCCTTCTCCCTCCCAATCGACGAAACAAGATCAACGAAGATGTCCATGCCCAGTTCCAAGTCAACGCTTGGTCTTGCTTCAATCGCCGACACGTGGTTCTTGGCCTGGGAAGCCGCTTGCTTCGCGTTCATTGGCAAACATCCTGGTTGATCAAACAACGCTCCTTGGCCTCAACGCCCAGGAAGTGCCGTCGCTCTGGGCATTGAGGGGAAACTAAACAACTCCTGCGGTACGTACATAGTATCTCGCTTTCAGTACAGAGCACCATTACCGTAATTCGATGGCAAAAATTGCCAGCTCACCGGAGAAGCATGTCTCCGCCTCTACCTATCCTATGAGCTTACGACATGTAGCCAGTGAGTCAACGACTGGTCAAACAGCCTCCAGGTTGACCTGAGAACACATCTCGTCGCCGACGGATCATGAGACCAGAGGCCATACCATTCTCCGCTAGATGAGTGTGATTGTTCCATCCAAGTAGCAGGACGAAAGGGATCTCTTTAGAGATTGCCCACGCACGGCTTTGATCCGGTGACCGCGAGAAGCGTGGCAGCTCATTATTGTCAATCATACTTGGCCATCAGCCCACCTGTGGTGCCGTTCTTCTCGATAACCTCCTCGAAGCCCTCGATGCGGGACACCATCGCGTAAGGTTTAAGTCTCTTCTCCTTTTCGACTGTCCCTTTGAAGCAGCCACTCCATCCTGGCCGAGGATATTGCCGCACCACATTCTCAATCGTCTCCGGGTGCACCAATTCCTTCACAGCACCAATGTTGTCCAAGAGAGTGCCCCAGTGAATCAAGCGGGTCACGAGGGTGACGTTGCCCTTATCCTGAACATCTTGGTGCCTTAGGATGGCTTCCACCACGCTCTCGGCCTGTTCCCGAGGCGCGATACCCTCGCCACCCGTCACCCACGGATTCTGCAAAAGATCAAACGCGTGAAGACCAGCGAAAAATTCGTAACTGAGGCGGGTCCTCGCAATGAATTCGTCACAGGTGCCAATGTCATGCAGCATGGCGGTCAGGTACCACGTCTCCTCAAGTTTCGAACCTGGCGTCAGTTCAAACTCTGGGAAACACTGCCTGGAGATCGCTAAGCCCCAAGTGTACACCCGCAAGCTGTGGCGGTAAGTGTCAGAGTCAAGCTTTGACTTCACGTATGCAGTTACGCGTTCGGCGAGCGGTGTCCTAGGAGGCTGAAGCGATGACATGTCCATGGGCTGAGGATTGGTCGTTTTTGGCTTGTCTTGCGACTGATCGGCTGGTAGTGCCGTCAAGCCGTAGACCTTTGCGCTATCATCCATTCTGTCGACGACGCGATTTGACTCGGGGCCTTCTAGAGCTGATGGTGATTATCGGAATGTCTGCGAAGCTGGCTTGGATGACAAGGCTGTGCTCTAGAGTAACTTCGGGGTGGGTGTGGGTATGATACTGGACCGCTGATGGGGCCGCGTATAGTCAGGTACTCAAGATAGTCGGATGCTCCAGGATTTGGCTTCGCCTTGAAAGAGCTCCACGTCAAGCAGAGCGACGGTTGAAACTTATACATTTCACACGGCAGTGCTATATCCCCTGATATTAACTGTTGTCCACCCTCTGGCTTACATCATGGGCCCAGTCGCCTCGTCAAAGCCAAGGCGCTGACCTCCCAGAGCCAACACTTTGCAGCGTTTCCGCCCAGTGCCGTTGCATGACTAAGTGACTCTCCGCAGAATCCATCCGCCCTGCACTTGATTTTCCTCCACTCGCTGCGGGACGCCACAATAGTGCTCAACGTCTTCGAGTACTTAGAAGCCCCTCCAGGGAAGGAAAACCTGGGAAGATAGCAATTGAAGGCGATTGCTCATCCTCAGGGCGCCGTGTCTCATTAGACAAGACTGCTTCCTCATTCGCTCTGGTCCGTGTTAGCAAATGACATGCCATGCATAACACTGTTCATGATGTGCTTCAAGCCGGGGTCGTCCTTCAATTCTGCCTTGCCCATTCGTTGGTCACCTTGTTGACCCCTTTCTGATGGCTTTGCATGTTCCCGTCTTTCGCTTCCGCACGAGGCACATTCGAGGCAGACTTTTGCGAGTTCCTCCGAAGTCTCGACAGTTTACAACTCTGTTGCTTCCGCGGGGCTTTCAGATCAACTCCGCGCTGGTTTCGAACACGACGCGGCGGTATGTAACTCGTCAAAATGCAGCTGTGCTCGTCCCCAGCAAGCACCACAATTATTGACTGGCGCAATGCTGCCTGCGACGCCTCCAATGCGGCATATATCGTATTTGTCGAGGGGCTACTCCTCCCTTTATCTACCATCCCATAGGCCTTTCGTCGCTTCGACCTCTCAGGTCCGGCCCGACGGGTTCACACACTTCATCCACACTGGGCCATGCTCGTTTGTTTACCTCGGCCTCAAGGATGGGCTTAAGAAGGGTAACTGGGGTTGAAGGAGCAAGTACCGTAACCGACTAAACGTTGTCGGAGAGTTGATGGGAAGTTGTGACGCGCAGTTCGACATAATCCAGATCCATTTGACGCCGCGATGCACAAGCAGGGGCCCAGTCTACTCCCTGTTCATGCCAGGTGAAACCCAGTCATCGGCATGCAGTTAAGCTGATCGACCACGCCTCTTCCTAACGGAACCACTACTCCGGGCGAGTACATAGATAGGCTTCACCAGCAACCAGCAGCGGTTGATGAGGCTACGACAAAGTCATAAAAGCGAGAGTACCATAACACTAGAACCCACAGCAGCAGGCTTTGTAGGTCCAGTTCTTCCGGTCGGTCTCAAATCAATGTCCCTGGCTTTGCACTACACTACACTACTTATCGACACATAGTCACTCACACAGGAACATGCTAGCATCTCAATCTCAACCTCAACTTCAGTCCCACCTGGTACGCTTATTCCCCTCAAGAATAGGCCGATGTTTAGTCGTCCTGCACGGCGGGGCACTACCCTCCAGTTCGCAACACGTCCAGATGAACCCGTCCGCAAAGTCTGGGTCATCGATGAAACTGTCCATAGCGCCGTGGCAGTCTTCGTCGTGGTCGGCCCAGAAGTCAGCAGCGCTGTCGAGCTCCTTTTCGCCTAATGAAGGATAAGAATATCCCCGATGTCAGTTCGACGTGGACAAATACGTGGAGTCAGGGATGGAGAGGAGAGGAGAGTGGTTTCTCCCTCCGACAAACGCAAAACTCAAACAATATTAAAGGCCTCCGAATAGGGTACGGTGTCAGCATAATACATACCAGGATGATATTTGCACAAGCCAAGGGCCTTGCCACTCCTCTCGTTCTCCTCGACGTCGTACTCGACATCGCACTGCCTACACACCTCGTACGCCTTGCGATGTCGCTTCTTCGTCGTGGCCGTGCTCGCGGTCGCGTCGTCTCCTTCTCCACCGGAGGCCGTCTTCGCCTCGACGAGAAGTTCCTTGCTGGCCAGCGCCACGCAGACGGGGTCCTGGCGGCACATTTTCAGGAGAACGTCCCGGAGGCGAGCGAGCGTCGCCGATGTGATTGCCTCTTCGAGCGTGTGTGTTTGGGGGGTTGGTCCGAATACACTACCATTGCTGCTGGCCTCTGAGGAGCGTGAGCGCGAGCGGGACGAGGATGCCTCAGAACTAGGAACTTTGGAGGCGTTCTTATCGGCATTCTCGCTCTGCCAGGGTGGAGAACCTCGGATGGTGATGGGCGCGCTGGCTGAACCGACGTTGGTGGACATGGCTTGCTCATGGGCTGGTCGGAGGAAGGGTTCTTTGTCCTAGAAGCAGTGGTCCCGATATCTACTGAGAAGGTGGCAGCGATGGGACAGAATGCGTGGACTTCGATGCGAGAGGTCAGGAGATGCAGGTACGTACGGAGTACTGTTGGGATACAAGAAGCTGTCGCGTGTTTTTGTTGCTCTGAATGAATCGGCGCGTTAAGTGGCGGCGTTTCACGATTGGCGGCGGTCAATCTCGCTTCTCCAGCCTTGTACAGACCTACTACTCACTCAAGGCCTTCGCTAATCTTCGAGGTGGACGGTTTCTGCCGTCGTTTTGCGCTCATCGGAGGAGCAGACCGATGGGATGGAATTCAAGAGCTTGGATGTAGACTTCCTAGTTTCAGAGCTCTTGCTCAATGAGGGAAAGTCGTAGTGTATGTCACATTCAGCGAATCTGAGATCTAACACAAACACAGCCCTACTCGAAACTCCGCAGTCTAGCTGTGTAAAGCGTAATGGACCATAGTGCAGTGCTTTTCGGCATCAGTCGATCGCCTCTAAATCCAACGGCTTGTAGTCTTCCTTCCAGCTGACCTTCCAGATATCCGCATTCCCTTTCTCGGTCCGGATCTTCTTCGCCCGGTTGGCACTTGTCCCGGTACCACCACTTGCACCACTTTGCTCGGTCGCCTGCAAGAGAGCTTGGCTGTCGACCGCGAATGCCTTGACCAATTCCTTCATTCTTCCGCTCGCAACAAAAGCCGCGGTCAACATGGGAGTTTCGGCAACGAGCTGCGCAAGCGTCATGCATTCCACAAGCCAAGTGCGGGAGACGTAGTGGCCCGCAAACCACAGGGCACTGTTGTATGCGAGCACGACTTCGGGAATGTAGTGATTGCGGATATCATCGAGGACAATTGCTTCATTTTCATCATCTGGCCGGGAGAGGAAGTCGTTATCAAGGATTGGAACCATAGTTTGTCGAACCTCATCAAGAGCTCGCTTGAGGTCCCGCCGGCAATTGCGTGCTACTGACGGGTTGGTTTTGTTTCTAATGCGGGTGCAGTTAGTTCACTGTAGGGCTATGACAGACAGGGATACTCACTGTTCGAGAGTGTCCGCCACATCCTGGAATATGTCCAAAGAATCAATGGAGGCTACGAGCTGCTCCAGCTGCTTCCATACCAAGCACTGCAGCGCCAAGGTCTGACGATCCGTCTTTGCTTTCCTCGCGGCAGAATCGGCGCCGGCTGCCTTCCGCTTGCGACTCGGGCTGCCCATTGGCTTGACGTGGTCTTCGTCCATCTCGTCGACGTCGCTCTCGATGTGGCCCGTAGGTGGATCCGCGTCGGCAAAATGTAGGTTCATGCCTACAGCTGCTAGTGACATCGAAGACAGCCCAACTCGCTCAAGCAGTTGGCGGAGGGCAACAAATTTCCCTTGGAGCAGGAAGACCTTGTACAGCACGCCAACGGACCAGGAGGCTAACCCCCAGTTCTCGGCATCGACATACCGGACCCATTCAACGCTTCTGATTGCCTTTAATTCGGCTTCGGGGACATCGCCACTCATCAAGCCTGGACGAACCTTGTGCTGCGCAATTTTGCTCGTACCTCCCATCATTGTGATCTTAGCAGATATGGGACCATGTTTGTAATGGCGAAGCTTTTGCAAGTCTGCAAAGTTGGCCAGCGAGAAGATACCGTAAGCGACCTCAGAGACGTTGATGCCGTACTGCTTCATGAGCTTGACTTGCAAGTCTCGCTCACGACGGTCCGTCACGTTGATCAGGATGGCCCCCAGGACGTGGTAGCTTCTCTTCTTGGACAATTTGGAAGCATAAAGCGGAATTAGGAGCCATCTCCCCAAGCTTTCCAGCAAACCAACGTACGCTGCGATATTATTCTCCAGTTCATATTCGTTTTCGGCATACGCTGAGTCTAGCATACCGAGAGATCGTAGCAAGAGCTGCAGGTGCGCGACCACCCGCACAGAGTCTTGGTCTTGCGCGTTCAGCGAAGCAACTTCATTCACTTCGCCTTCGTTCTTTTTCATGAGCTGCGATCCTTGGCCGGTTGCGTACGCGACATGGGCTGCAGCTCTGCCCATTGCAACGAAAAGGTTGTCGAAGTCTTTTGACATCAAGGCCAACTCGATCAACTTGTGTGGGAGATGGACTTCCTCCTTGATTGATAGGTCGGACTGGACGACGGTCAAATATTGTCGGATCTTCTCGGTCGAGGGTGGTGCAGGCTGATATCCAGGGATAGTAGATCCTGAGGGCTTGGTCCTGAAAGCTTGGAGATAGTGCTGATATCTCTGGATCAGGAGAGAATTAAAGACGGAGAACAGGTGGTCTTCAATGGTCCTGCTTGCAGACTTGGAGGCGCCGAAATCGCCGCAGAGCACTCCATAGACGGCTCTCTGGAAGTGATCGTCGATCGCCGGGTTCTGGGCCAGCATGCGGCAGCGCCCCAACCACTCCGAGTTTGTAGCAAAGTTCAAGATGCGCACCCATGGTGAGTCGACCATCTGCTTGGTGGGAGTACCGCATCCACAAAGAGCTGCATATTTCCACAACATCTTCCGCTCTGAGAACCACGACTGAATATCGGCATTGCTCTGTCCTCGGCGCAGCATCTCCCAATACGTTTGCCAGGTTGCCTGATCGTAGTATTCGTCCTCGTCTTCGAAAGCTGCCGACTCCCTGGTGCGGGCATCGGGGTCGAGCTGTGTAACAAGCCGCGTCTGGTCGCTTTCACGGACGTGTGTGCGGCTCAGGCCTGGATTTGATGGCTCTAGTGGTAACGACCATACTCGAGTGCGCTTCTGCTGCTTAATCTTTGACTGAGTGAAGATCGGTCCAGAGCTCCAAATGCCGTCGCCCCGTGATGACTTGTCCATCAGGCTGTGTGTGAGCTCTTCAATAGGAGGCGATGTGGCTGCTGCTCTTTCCTGCAGCCACGACAGGATATTTTCGTACTCCTGGGCGACAGCATCTGAGTCCAGGAAGGCAGTCCAGAGCTCGGTGTTGCTAGAATAACGATGCAAGCCAGCCAGTTTCGACTCTTGGGCAATCTGCACGTCGTTGAGGTTGCGAGGTGAATTGGTGTACAGCAGGTTCCTAGCCAGAATCCACAGATCGGATTCGAGCTGCAACTTGTCCAATGCGCCTTGTTCCTCTCCGGCGGGTGTTTTCGCTTTTCGTATGTCGGCAATCTTGCTGTACCGTTCCAACAATACCAATGCGTCGTCCCAGAGAGAGTTGTCCGTAGGTTCTCGATTCGAGACAAATCTATCCAGCACTTTCGCAAACTCCTCCACCTGTCGGCTTACTCGTTCGGCGGTGTCTTGTAGAGGACGAAGCATCTCTTGCGCAGATGATCGAAACGGAGACTGCGCATCTGCTGTGTCGATCAGCATGCTTGATTCTGCCTGTCGCCCGAGATCCATCCCGTCCTGTAAAGTGTAAAGAAATTCGTTGCTCTCAGTCGCACCTTCGTGAAGGGACTCTCCATCGTCCTCATCAGCCATTTCCCGATCCTCGTGTTCGTCGTCGTGCGAGTGCGACTCTTCTGTCCTGCGGTCGCTGTCCAGCTGACCGTTGAATCAGTAGTGTTCCAGGTACAGCACCGTTGTTGACTTACTTGAGACTGCCTTCCATAAATGGAAGACCGCGTAACTGGCGCCATAATTGTTCTACTCTTCCTGCAGGATGATCGGTTCAAAAATGACCCTGACTTTTCTGGTACTGCCTTGCCTTCACACGCGACGCGATGTTACGGAGGAGCATTGGTGCAGTAAAGAAAATTTCGAAATTCCTTCAACCTCAACTGCTCACGTTCTCGGCTTCTCGTTCTTTTTTCTCCTCAATGTCATACAGGTGGTCATTAGAGTCTCGGAACAGACGATTACTTCTTCAATGTTTGTTCAGATCCTACGGGGTCTCTCGCGTGCTCACGACCGCCTCAGAGCGTTATTTTGGCATTCGCTGTTCAGCTGACCAGACCTCGCAACAGGGACGATGGTTCAGGTAGAAAAAATCGATTTGCCACATTCTCCCACCTGATTTGAATGCCTTGAACCCAGATATGTTTCAGTGGATGCTATGTACAAGGTCTTTCTGAGCATGTCAATTCTGTCCTCGCTGCTGCATCTTCAGCCTCAGTAACTTCGGTTTGGGACATGATGTGGTGCTGGCGTCATCTCCCTTGTCTTTGTAGAAGGCATTGCAGCATTCGTACAAGGCGTCGACCGCTGACTGGCACTTTTCTTCCTTGTAGTTGTGCTTTTGCAGGCAATCTGGACGAAGGCGTCAACCGCGAGCAGTTCAGTGCCTTGGACGCTCTCACCAACCTTGGATAGCACACTTGGCAGAGAATACATCAGCTTCAGCTACCCTCGGATCGGTGGACAAATCTACTCACTGCCCTAGGGTGGCATGGAGGATCTGTTTTCAGATCGTCTTCTAATTTACCCTTTGGCCATAATGAGCATGCGTGACAACTGAGGCGTATTTAGGCCAGGATGGAGCCCACCATTATGTCTCCGTTCAAGTGTAATGTACGCAAAGCAATCGACCGGAGTGCAGGCGGGGAATGAAATTAGAATGATACTCAGGTACCTTTCGAAGTCAGGTTGGTTGAATGGAATAACTGCTTTAATTTGTCGGCGTTCACGCATTGTACAGCACTGCGTCATAGCTGCTCTACTTGGTTCTTGTATCACCGCCCGCGCCAGCTTGTAACTTCATCTCGAGATCAGCGATCCAGAGTTACATGCACAGCTATTTACTCGAACAGTTCTCGTACAGACCGCTGAGAGTTGGACCGGAAATGTTCGCATTGCTTTTACCTCTCTCATTGTAGGGCTACCGTGTGAGCCACTCTGTGGCAGCGCCTTCAAGATGATTTACGACGAAAGAGGTGCAACATCTGCCCTGCAATTTCTTGGGCTGGATCTTCAACACTTCCCATTCCCTCTTCGTTGCCTTCTGGGGCTCTCGCCAGAAAATCTGTTCATCCACTTACCCCTCTCAGGCACCCAAAGCAATCATCAGACTTCCACCACTGGAATGCCCCCGCGTCTCAAGGAACTTGTCAGCCTGGTAGTCTTTTACCGTGCTGTCGCAGCACACTTGACACAATGGTCAGGTCAACCATCCCAGACAGCAGACTTGATCTTCTCATCAGCTTCCTTTTCGCGCTCCCTTTCTTCCTTCTCTCGGTTTCTCCGTCTCATCTCTTGCTCTCTTACGGCTCGATCGTACTGCCTTTGTTCCTCTGTCTTCTTTTGGGCCTTCATGCCTAAACCAGCAGCGATCATTCGACTTGCGGCAGCTGTGGTCTTCTCTGGTCTCTTTCGATCTTTATCGGAATCTGATTGCGGGGTAGACGGTGTAGGTGGAGTGTATGGTCGCGCGCTCGGACGGCCCCCTCCAAGAACTTGGGCTGGCGACCAGTCGATGTACTGTCCACCTGGCGAGATAGGAGTCGGAGGAGGTGGTCCCAATGTAGGATCTGAGGACTTGACAGCCTTCATCGAAGGTGCCGCTCCGTCAACGGGTGTTGGCGTGTCCGATGTCTCGTCAGCGTCGTCGTCCTCCCACGAGTCTATCACCTTGTCCTTCGTTTTGGAAGGGATAGCTTTCGAGCTAGAAGGGAGATCTATGTGTAAGCTCGACAACTTGGACTCCATTGATGCTTTGGCGGACATTCCGAGGACAGCGAGGTTTCCAGTGACTCCTACACACTACCGGCGAAAGATCACTATGTTGGGTTTTGAAGCAGAGTCCCAGAACGAAAGATCGATCATCGTGCAACGATGTCATAAGACGATCGGTGCTCCTGAAGAACGATTCCACAAGCAGCTCCAACCCTGAGACACCTCGCGTGAGAGGAACGGCTTGACAGGCAGGACGGCGAATCGCAGGCGCAGATTCCTAAGCGGCAGATGCCAGTTGGGCTTCACCACAGAAAATGCCCCGGTTAAAGTTTGGTGCCTGCAACCCTGCGAACCATCCCCGCATTCCGTCGCCTGCTGCAGGGCATGAAAGGTGCAATCCAGCCCGAGCAGCGAAGACTGGACAGGACTCCATCCGACAAGGTTCTGTACTTGTCAGATTTGACTCCCTACACAGAGGGAATGGAGGGCGGGCTTTGGTCCTGTGTAAGTACTTCAACTCCTTAATCTGTTCCGACTCGTCGTCCCCACAGCTTCGATAATTCCTCGGCCTAGCAGCGACTCCATCGCGTCCGATCTCGCAACCTCCCGATACCTTCGTCTCGAAAACTCTCTAGCGTCTCGGAAAGCGCCTATGTCAAAGGCCCAGCGTCATGACATGCGTCTCGATAAATCAACCTCCTCATCAATGGCGTTTCTCCGACCTCGGGAGTTACTCGTCTGAATCGCGGCCATTACCCGATTGCAACGGTTATCGTACCGAGCATACAATTAGACCCTGCTACCGAAGCTTTGTATATATATTCCCCTCAAACCACATAGTTGTCCTGTTGCTTCACGCCCAGTCTCATCGCCCGGTCTTTGTGCAATTTTGTTCGATGCTTTTTCGAGCTCGCGAGATCGATTGTTAGTATATCGCGTGCCGCCATTTCATTTGTCAACTGGCGGGGTCAGTTGGCAAGATGACCAGAATCATCCTACCACGGGTTTGGAGATCCCAGAAAGCCTCGCTACCTATTCTGTACAGATATGGCACCTGTGGCAATGTTGCTCCATTTTCATCCTCCACGCGTCGGCGGAGCTACGCAGACACCATTAACAACCTCAAAATCGGCAAACATACTCGCGTTCTGTATCAGGGGTTCACTGGGCGCCAGGCGACAATGAACGCGAAGGAATCGCTCGAGTTCGGAACCAATATTGTTGGTGGAGTAAAGCCGGGAGTAGAGGGAGAGCATCTGGGTTTACCCGTGCTGCCCAGTGTCAGAGCAGCTGTGGAGAAGCTCAAGCCTGATGCAAGCGCCATCTACGTTCCGGGCAATGGCACAGTCAGCGCCATGGAGGAAGCCATTGAAAACGAAATTCCGCTGATTGTCGCCGTCGCCGAACACATACCGGTCCACGATATTTTGAGAATCCATCAAATGCTCCGCACCCAGTCGAAGACTAGGCTGGTTGGCGCAAACTGTCCAGGCATTATCAACGTGCATGGCCGATGTCGGTTAGGCTTTCAGCCTTTGCCATTCTTCAGTGAAGGCAAAGTTGGTATCATTGCGAAATCCGGCACATTGAGCTACGAAGCAGTTGCTTCTACGACGCGAGCAGGACTGGGCCAGACATACGGGATCAGCATGGGCGGCGATGTTCTTGCAGGGACAACATTCACCGAAGCTTTTCAAGTATTGGTAGAGGACGAAGACACCGAAGGTATCATAATGATAGGCGAGGTCGGCGGCAGCGCAGAGTTGAGGGCGGCTGAGTGGATCAAAGATTACAACAGGCGGACGGCAAATCCGAAGCCTTTCATGTCTGTAATAGGGGGTGTCGAGGCGCCACCTGGCCGTATCATGGGCCACGCTGGGGCATGGGCAGCGCCTGGAGAAGCAACTGCAGCCCAGAAGATCCGAATCCTGGAAGATGCCGGCGTCACAGTTGTGGACCACCCAGAGAAACTTGGCGAAGGCATGAAAAGATTACTGGCTGAGAGGACAACGCCGACTCGACAAACACCCTCCAGTTCAGGTGCACCACAAAGGAGAGGCCTTCATACAATGCGGATACGATCGAGACCCGAAGAACGAAAAGCAAGTCCGTCACAGAAGCGGACTCTTTACGTCAAAGCCTCGCAAGCTTTCGACATGCTGAAAGAGAGAGGCATTCCGACGGTTGGCATGCCTACAGGACTTCCAGAGAGGTTCGTCGCCATCTCCATTGACCGAGAAGCGCGGCAACCTTGCATTATCGCTTCGCCCACAACCTATCCGGAAGAAGCGTTTGCAAAATCCAAGAAATTCCCCTTCGCCTATGGCTCAGATGAGGCGGTCTCAGATTCCATGCTCGAAGCAGTCTCGGCGCACCTGGGCGTGTCTGGCCAGGGTCAACACGCATTGCGCAGACTGATCGCTGAGTTAGTCGACATCTTTATGTCCAAAGAAGCATTCGTTGTTCAGACCCAAATCGTAATTGACGACAAGGGAGGTTTGCAAGTGCAGAAGGCCAAATTCGGCTTCGACGATGCAGCTTTCCGGAGTTCGGGACGTCAAGCAGACGTCCATGCTCTGAGAGACATCAAAAGCGAGGTCCGCGAGGAAGTCGAGGCGGAAAAGGAAGGCATGATATACGTCAAGCTTGCGGGAGAAGGGACTCTAGGTACAATTGTCAACGGGGCCGGGTTGGCCATGAACACCGTCGACGCATTAGTCGCCCGTGGTGGTCACCCTGCTAATTTTATGGACACTGGTGGGAAAGCCACTTCTGAAACCATCAAGGCTGGCTTCAGGATCGTGACATCAGATCCTCGAGTGAAGTGTATCTTTGTCAATATCTTCGGCGGATTGACTCTGGGCGACATGATTGCGCGAGGAATCCTGCTGGCCTTCAAAGACCTCAATCTGCAGGTACCCGTGGTGGTTCGGATTCGAGGTACCCGCGAGGCCGAGGGTCAAAAGCTCATTCGAGAGAGCGGTCTGAAACTGGACGCATACGGTGAGTGCTGATGGAAGAAGCTTGATCAAACATACTAACAACCTGACCATAGATTCGTTTGACGAAGCGGCTGCCCGCGCAATTGCACTGGCAAACGGATCGGCAAAGATGGAGTAGGATACATAACATACATACTGGCGAAGAGAGGACGTGTGCCTGACGGGCGCGATTGGCACATTATTTGGTACATTGTTCGCGTGGAGGTTCTGGATGTCTCTGGGAGTCTGGAGATTGGGGCGAAGACCTGCATAGTCCTGCAGTTAGCGAGATGCGCGTCGGATGACTATTGTGTATGTAACCGTGAGATATACCCAAGAGGATGCATTACACGAGGGAGCAAACCCAAAGAGGAAGTTGACTGTGACCAGATACGAAGACAGGCTGCTATTCGCTTCTTCGAGCCTGGCATCTCGAATGCATAAATCGCCGGCATCCACGCTCGCTGGAGTGGTTGCTGTGCCGAACATCTGAAGGGGAGCAACACTTGATATTCCGGATCCTCGGATGGGGTAATGGCGGGTATCTAGCTGCTTCTACAATCATCAGACTGTGTTCGACATCGACGCGCTGACTCGGCTATGAGTCGCATGTGTCGATGCAGATTCCAAGAGCCTGAGAAGGAATGGCCGAGCTGGTGAGGCAACTGTCAGTGAGATTCTGATTTGAAAGACCGTTCTTGCCCAGCCAGCACCTTACCCAGCCTATCAAACCCTTTAGAGCGGTGCACAAGTGTCAGCACGATTTCGCGGCCCGCGCTTGGATGGCATTGCGGGCATAATAGACAGTAGCCAGTAGCCAGTGGGTGGTATATTGCAGGAGATACTGCATTCTTTGTGGTAGGAATTGCGTAGGATAGCATCATGGGATGAAAATTGACAGGCAGGAACGTACGTACATACTAAACAATTCATGAATAAGTGCCCAGGGGGTTGTTGGTCATCAGCCTTCCTTCCAGAGACATATTCGGTACTGTACTGTATTATATTGATGCCTAAAACTGGTCGGGAGACCCGTGGGCCCTAACCATAGGAGCCTGAGGAGCCTGAGGAGCCTAAGGAGCCCAAGGCAACCGGGCTCCCGGCGCCGCCCATGCTTGCTATGTATCTAAGCGAGGTTATCCAGACCAAATAAATTGCTGACACCTCTCGCCTGAGACGACTTACCAATTGTCCAACAGTCCCCTGCTTCAATCCTATAGATCCTTCGTCTCTATTCTGTCGAGGCTTCCCATCTCCAATTGACACGCTGCACGAGCGCGTCATCTCGACAACATGGCAACATTTTCCAACGACTCGTTCTCGAAGTTTGCCTCTGTTTCTTCCCAGAATCTTTCGGGCCTCTCATCGCTCTGGTCATACTATCTACTCCCTGCAGTCGTCGCGTACCCGTTTCTCTGCTCAACACTGCGGTTTCGCAAGCTGAAATCACTACAGGCGAAGTATAAATATGGCACTCCGGAGCGGCCGTCATATGAGGGCATGACGGTCAAGGAGGCCCACGATATCATCGAAGTCGTCAGCGACACAGAGTTCCCAGCCCTATTCGAGAAAGGGTTACAGTTTGCCTTGTTCCGCACATATGGCATCCCGACCATCAGCGAGCTCCTTGTCAAAACAACTCAACTGTCCACCGAAAAAAATGTTCCGAAGCGGTACGCCGATACTGGAGTATTGTTGGCCGATATGTATGGCGCCGAACCCAACAGTGACAGGTGTATCGAGGCATATGCCCGATTAAATTACTTGCACGGCCACTACATCAGGCAGGGCAAAATCAGCAACGACGATATGCTCTATACGCTCTCACTATTTCTCAACCAGCCTGTCGAGTGGATCAACAAGTATGAGTGGAGACAACTGACTGATTTGGAGATTTGCGCCATGGGTGTCTTCCATAAAGCCATGGGCGATGGCATGGATATCTCTTTCGAGAAGCTGCCGTCATATTCAACCGGATGGAAAGATGGCCTACAGTTCTACCACGAGCTGGACACCTGGGCCAAAGATTACGAGAAGAGATGTATGGTCCCCAACAGGAAGAACTACGACACAGCAGTGCAGACTCGGCAGCTGCTGATCAGCCAGTATCCGACGTTCATGAGAGGCATTCTTACCAAAGTTGTCAGTGCGCCATTGGACGACCGTCTGAGGGAAGCCATAATGTTCGAGAAGGCACCAGCATCATATTCATCGTTCTTCGATGGCTTCATGAAGCTGAGACGGTTATACCTGAGATATTTGTCCTTGCCGAGACCAAAGTTCATGGCGAAAAAGATGCTCACCAAGGAGCCTGATGCGAAGGGCAGGAGGTACTATCTCGTCTACGACACCGCACCGGTCTATGTCAAGCCGACATTGTGGAACAGATGGGGACCTGGCGCATTGCTTGGTCTGCTGCTTGGGATATCTCGTCCAGGAGACCCAGAGACGTATCCAGAAGGCTTTGAGGTGAAGAATGTAGGGCCATCTGTCTTTGTGGGTAAGGGCCAGAAGGAGATGGACATGATGAAGGAGAAGCTCACGAGGGAGAGGACAAGTGGCTGTCCATTCGCAGTCCGCCCTCAACCTTGAGGGTTGAAGGGAAGCCTTCACAAAGCGTATTTTTCCGCTCAACTAGAAGACAATAATAAAAAAAATAATTGATCCGTCAAGCTTCTCCGCCCTGTGACTTCTGGTCTCTTGAGCACCTGCAAGGCTACCTAGGGGCAGCCTTCAGCCTTTGCGCACTCCTCGGCGTCTCCCACCAATAGAGAACCACCGAGCAACGCCTATCCTTCCTCTGGCGGGCATCTCCATGCCTACGAACTTGGATTGAGGCGGCTGGCGCGCCCGCCTCGAACCGCGGATAGCCAGCAGTCGATCTCATAACATAAAGATCGACGTGGGGCGTGACTTGTGGTCTGTGAGAGAAGGAGGGGAGGAGGCAAATCGAAAATGTCTACTTCATGCGGGAAGCTGTTGTCAATTACTCGACCTGCTTCTTCCCTTACTCGCGTTCTCAATTGCACACGATCTGTCCGCTGTTTCCATTCAAGTCCCTTCAGAATGTCGACGCTCGCCGCATTCCGATTACCCAACATCACCAACGAGCCGAACCAGCACTATGAGAAAGGTGGAAAGTCAAGAGAAGGCTTGGAAGCAGCTCTGAGAGCTTTGCAAGAGAAGGCCCCCCTTGATATCCCCATCGTGGTGTCAGGACAGGCCGTCAAGACCTCCTCCGTGCTCACTCAGAACAACCCGTCCTCCCACGCAACACCCCTTGCCAAATACTCCAACGCCTCCGCAACAGATGTCAAGAACGCCATCGATGCTGCGCTTGCCGCCAAGCCTGCCTGGGAATCTCTCCCCTTCGCCGACCGAGCCGCCATCTTTCTCAAGGCGGCAGATCTGATCAGCACCAAGTATAGATACGAGATCATGGCGGCAACAATGCTGGGACAAGGGAAGAATGCGTGGCAGGCAGAGATCGATGCGGCGGCCGAGTTGATCGACTTTCTGAGATTCAATGTCCGATACGCGGAGGAGCTGTATGCGCAGCAGCCGCCCTACAATTTCCCTGGTGTGTGGAACAGAGTTGAATACCGACCACTAGAAGGGTTCGTCTATGCCATCTCGCCATTTAATTTCACTGCTATCGGAGGCAACTTGCCTGGTGCTCCGGCTCTGATGGGCAACGTGGTCGTCTGGAAGCCGAGCCCTTCTGCCATAGCATCAAACTACCTGGTGCACCAGATCCTTACCGAGGCTGGTCTGCCCGCAGGCGTGATTCAGTTCCTACCAGGTGATGCCGAGGAGGTGACCAAGGCTGTTCTTAACCACAAGCATTTCGCCGCTCTGCACTACACTGGCTCTACAGCTGTCTTCCGGAAACTCTATGGCCAGATCGGCCAAGGAATCGCCGAGGGACGGTACAAGGGCTATCCCAGGATAGTTGGCGAGACTGGAGGGAAGAACTTCCATCTGGTGCACAAGAGTGCGGACATCACCAATGCAGTTGTGCAGACTGTTCGAGGAGCATTCGAGTATCAAGGCCAGAAATGCAGTGCGACCTCACGGTTATACGTGCCATCCTCTATCTGGCCTGAGTTCAAGTGCAAGCTTGTCGAGGCCATTGAGAAGCTAAAGGTAGGGCCACCGGAGGAATTCGATAACTTCATTGGCCCTGTGATCCACGAAGCGAGCTTCAAAAAGCTTGCTGGTGTCATCGATGCGGCCAAGGACGACAGCTCTCTGGAACTCGTCACCGGTGGCAAATACGACAGTTCCAAAGGTTGGTACATTCACCCTACGGTCTATGTCGCGAAGGAGCCGAGCCACCGAAACCTCAGCACCGAGTTCTTTGGGCCGATCTTGACGGTGTATGTCTACGACGACTCAGCGCCAGATGCATTCGAGAAGGCCTGTGAGCTGGTCGATAGCACGTCGGAGTATGGCTTGACCGGAGCCGTGTTTGCCCAGGATCGTGCTGCCATCAGGTACGCTGAAGAAGCACTAAGAAACGCGGCCGGCAACTACTATATCAATTGCAAAAGCACAGGTAAGTGCCCCATGTCCGAGTTGTAATCAGCTTGTTGGCTCACGATGTGGATAGGTGCTGTGGTCGGACAACAACCGTTCGGAGGTGCACGGGCTTCAGGTACAAATGACAAAGCTGGATCAGCAGCCATCTTGTCGCGGTTTGTTAGCATGAGGTCGATGAAAGAGGAGACGCTGCCTGCGACCAAGGTCGAATACCCTTCCAACGAGCTGTAGGCTGAACAGGCACGGGGTTTCCTTTGAATGATACCCAGAATATCTTTGGCGCGGACAGCGATAAAGGAGAGTGGATCCATCGGAGATAAAAGCACAGATAAAACTCACAGCATAATGAATATTCGTTGAACTCCAGCTTGTTGTGGTGCGACTTTGGTCTTTACGCGTCGCCTGTGTTGCCGCGCAGCTCAAAGAGGGAAAGCGTGACAATGTGTACTTAGCGGCTTCTTCACCGCTGATTTGCGCCGACATGAGCAATAGCGGCTTGGCGGTCCACTTCCACTGCCCAAACCTTCAAGTTTGTTGACGGCGGATTTCTCAAGTCTCCCTAACCACAACGACACCTCACCACCGCCTCGTCTCCTGGAGATCTCTTCTTTGTGCAGCTTCGTCCTCATCTTCCTCACTCTGCGAGCCTCTGATCCTATCCTCAATCCAGTCGTTACTTAGTCAAGATGCGTGAAATTGTGAGTACGATACGCGTCCGAGGGCCTGCACACCCCTTGGGCCCTTGCCCTCGACCCCACCACCATCGAGCAAGCAACAACTGACATGTCCATTACCAACAGGTTCACCTCCAGACCGGCCAATGCGTAAGTTTCCTTCCCCCAGCGGTCTCATCATTCTCTCAGAAACTGACAAGATGTCAGGGCAATCAAATCGGTGCTGCCTTCTGGTACGCACACATTCGAGACGCGTGACCCACTCAATCCTAACACCTCGACAGGCAGATCATCTCTGGCGAACACGGCCTTGACGGCTCTGGAGTGTATGTACGGACCTTCTATTGGCATGGACCTTTCAAACTGACCCGAATATCAGCTACAATGGCACATCTGACCTTCAGCTTGAGCGCATGAACGTCTACTTCAATGAGGTACCTCGACCCCCTCTCGGCTCCATTGATCAATCAGTTGACGTTGTCTAGGCATCTGGCAACAAATATGTCCCCCGTGCTGTCCTCGTCGATCTTGAGCCTGGTACCATGGACGCCGTTCGAGCCGGTCCCTTCGGTCAACTCTTCCGTCCCGACAACTTCGTCTTCGGCCAGAGCGGTGCTGGTAAGAGAAATATGTGGAAAACCGTTGAAAAGGACACACAAGTGACATCATTGCAGGAAACAACTGGGCCAAGGGCCACTACACTGAGGGCGCGGAGCTCGTTGACCAGGTCCTCGATGTCGTCCGACGTGAAGCCGAGAGCTGTGACTGCCTCCAAGGTTTCCAGATCACCCACTCGCTTGGTGGTGGTACCGGTGCCGGTATGGGTACGTTGTTGATCTCGAAGATCCGCGAAGAGTTCCCAGACCGGATGATGGCCACTTTCTCCGTCGTCCCATCCCCCAAAGTGTCCGATACTGTCGTTGAACCATACAATGCCACCCTTTCCGTTCATCAGCTAGTCGAGAACTCGGACGAGACCTTCTGCATTGACAACGAGGTATGATCTGTCACACTCACGCCTTGATTTGTACTGACAAATCCAGGCTCTCTACGACATTTGCATGCGCACACTGAAGCTGTCGAATCCCTCATATGGTGATCTGAACCACCTTGTCTCCGCAGTCATGTCTGGTGTCACCACTTGCCTGCGATTCCCCGGGCAACTCAACTCCGATCTTCGGAAGCTCGCGGTCAACATGGTTCCCTTCCCTCGTCTGCACTTCTTCATGGTGGGATTCGCGCCTCTCACCAGCCGCGGAGCTCACTCCTTCCGCGCCGTAACCGTCCCCGAGCTCACACAACAGATGTTCGACCCTAAGAACATGATGGCTGCATCTGACTTCAGAAACGGCCGATACCTCACTTGCTCAGCTATCTTCCGGGGCAAGGTGAGCATGAAAGAAGTCGAGGACCAGATGCGCAATGTCCAGAACAAGAACAACTCTTACTTTGTCGAGTGGATCCCCAACAACGTCCAGACCGCTCTGTGCTCTATCCCTCCCCGTGGCCTGAAGATGTCATCCACTTTCGTTGGCAACTCTACCTCGATCCAAGAACTCTTCAAGCGTGTTGGTGACCAGTTCACCGCCATGTTCAGACGAAAGGCTTTCTTGCATTGGTACACTGGTGAGGGTATGGATGAGATGGAATTCACTGAGGCTGAGTCGAACATGAATGATCTTGTCTCCGAATACCAACAATACCAGGATGCGAGCATCTCCGAAGGGGAGGAGGAATATGGTGAGGAAGAGGCTCCCCTTGAGGAGGAAGCTTAGATGTGCACCCGTGTCTGAGCGAAGCAGTCGGCTTGTCCAGTGTTAGTGTCGGCTGGAGTGAAGGAGTCAAGGCATGGTCACGTACTCTGCCACTAAGAGAGATGAGGCCATTGATTGGTTTTGTTGGAAGCACTCACCCCCGAGGAGAACAGATCTCTTATGTTGCTTATTGCACCAAAGCGAAGCGTTGCACATTGAAATGCAGGCGAGAGGGCAGCATAGTTTCAGATAGGAATTGAGCTCACGCTAGCAACTCTTGCAGTTCACCTGCGTTTCCCCTCTACCCAGTTGAGCAAGCGTTTGCGGTTAATGGTCACGGCCAGGTCACGGTCATGGCAAGTGTGATGGGTGCTCGATGGTGCCATGCCATGTTGTTCTATCACCACGCCCCAAAGATTACATACAGGTCAGTCTCCTGATAGACAAGAAGATGACAGACGACCCTTCCAGCAATGGGAAGCAAGCCCAAGGCGCCAAACCGGCTCTCGAGCACGCGTCACATCCAGCTGGATGTAAACATGAATATCAGGCGCCTCTGCTCCCGGGGACCCGTTCTCTAAACGCCCTCTTCTTCCAGCGATCAACGGAGTGTAGTAAGTACGTACTACTTGTGCCTTCTCACTTGCGAGGGACCACCCTTCCTTTTTTTGGTTTTCTTATGTACGGGATCAACGCACCACGTCCGAAACATACACTACACACCCCGCCGGCTCAATGCTGTAGGTACGAGGTACACTAGTGTAGTACCACCTCGTACTGCTGTGTCTGCACTCTCGGTAGGGGACGTACGAGGAGAAGAGGAATAGAATAGCTGCAGTGGCTAGCCAGAATAAGGGCCGTGCTCCTTTTGGCGAGCTATCGGCCGTTGCTTGGGCAGTTCTGAGTCCGCTCCTATGTAGGATTTCACAATGATTTGAACGGTGACGGCAGGTTCAGGCGTTGCTGATAACTACAGTAGCCTCGTCCCGCGCTAGTGGTGGGTCCTTTCGCTGGGTTGGGCTGGGGAAGGGGCTGTACATACGGCTTCAAACCGAACGTATGCAATAGATTCGATGATGCGAGAGGAGACGACGGCATGTATGTAGGTAACCAGTGCGAGGGCCGGGGAAGTCAAGATCCTGTTGTCACGCCGAGTCTTTGAGCTAATGCCACCTATTCGCGCCCAATAGACGCCTTTGATACAGTATTCTCTCCGCGCGAGACAAAAGCCTTTGTGTAAAATGCTCTCAAAAGAGGGAAGCACCTTCATGTCGTCCTGATACAAGGTATTCTCTTCGTGTCGACCATATGTGGCCCTCGGTCTCTGCGTCCCGATCCCGATCCCGCAACCCGCTGCTGTCACGGTCACGGTCACGGTCACGGTCACGGTCATGGTCTCTTGTGGTCTCCAGCATACCGTCGTGCAGTTCCCCCGGAAAAACAAAAAAAGCAAAAAGCCATCCCCGTGCTCGATTTCGTCAGGCCGAACCACCAATCTGTTCCTGATGGACCTCGATAGAATCGCCATCCTGCATCTCGAGCTGTTGGGGTCTGTCAGCATCGCCGGGGCCACCCTCTGACTCATAGACGAGGTGTAGAAAAGAAAATCACTGACCGAGTCTGGCGTGTCGCCTATTTGTACTTTCTGGCCTTCGAACAGAAACCTGGCCGTCTTCGGGTCTTTGCCTTGCCTCTCGCAGAACGCCTTCATGAGTTTCTCCAGCTTTGTGCTCTTCTTGATCTTGAAAAACACCTCGTTGTTGCCGTCCGTCACCTTGATGTTGAGATGTTCGTTCCCGGCTGCGGCTTGTGCCGCGTCACCGCCTGCGCCGTTCGGCGAGCCTTGGCCTGCGTCTGACATTTTGGGGAGAGAGAAAGTGGCTGTTGAGGGTCTTCGAGGGGTTATCGAAGTGGCGTTAAGGCTGGAAAAGAGCGCGCTCGGAGTTAGTGGGCGTCGCACTTCAGGAAATGAGAAAGGCAAAGTTAGCAGGTCGAGCGGGAAACGAACCTTTGTTACCGATGCAGGACGGATCTCGTTGATGACTAGCGAACCGGACGAGAAGTGCGCCGCGGTAGAGAGGATGATGGGGATAGGACGAGGGCTGGCTGAGGCGGTAGATTTAAGGGTTTGAAGTTGTGGTGGTGGTGATGATGAAGGAGAAGTGAGCCTTGGTGGTTCGGAATTAAATTCTAAAAGTCGCTCAAAGGCAGCACAGCGATCGCATGTTGCCCCCGGCACTTCACTTGAGTCATTCACCGCTGCGCTACATACCACAAACACCCAATAGAGAGGGGAAGAATCCAGAGACGTTTGGCTCAGGTTTGCTGAATTGCCACAAAGAAATCCTCCGGGGATCGGGATTGCTGCCCACCAAGCAAGCGACGTGAGGTTCGACTTGCACTGAGGGGCTAGCGGCTTTCCAATACCAACCTCAAAACCTTTTGCTTTGTGCTCTTCGTTTCAACTCACTGCTTCCACACCGGCATCGGGAATGAAAGACGAAAGACCCCATTGCGCGCATCTTGGTTCCTCAGGTTTATGTCATCTTTCTTTCACTTGAACAGCCCCGCCTCAGGCGTCTTCAATCGACCTGAAAATCTGTGCTCCGATACTACCCAGCCACTGAACACTCTTTCCATCTTCATGTTTCATGTTGGCGACAGTTAATCTAGAATGATCATGGTTGGGCACGTTGCCCTTTGGAAATCCTTCTTCAATTTCCCTGTTGAGCCCAGGTCCGTTTGTCAGGCCGTCTAGATGCGTCGCTACTTCACCGCACCAGCATACCTCTTGTCCCTGGATGCATGATAAATCAGGCATCGACAATGCTGGGCATCATGACTACATTTTCGCATATTCAGAGCTCTTCACGTACAGGCACGTAAAGACTCCTTCGATGTGGCTCCCCAATTATGCCAGACCGTTGCAGAGGTCCATCTGAATCTCGCCGTTTTACGTTCTCCCTTGAGGCCACATGGCCACAATCATGCTCGTGCTCTCCCGCCTAAGAAGAGGGAAACCTGAAAGAATCGCTCGTCCTAACGGGCCTCCCGCTTCCGCACTGAGGGACCCTCACTGTCCTCACAGGTCCTTGTTCAAAGACCCAATCACTCCCATCCTGCAAAACATACTGGTATCCCACTGTCTGGCCGGCACGGAGCCAGATATCCACGTACCACTGCGGGAAGTCCGATGTGATATTCCCCGTATTGAGCGGCAAGATGATCTTGTCCGCGTCATTAAGCGCTCCGCCGAGTTTTGTGACGTTGCCGAGAATGTACACGTTCTGTCCGAATTGCGTGGAGGCATTGACGCTGAAAATTACCTCGGAGGAACAGTCCTTCGTGATATTAGGAGCCCCAGCTGCGAGGGCCGGGGTGTACGCTCCCGTGGCGTTGAAGCTAGTCGCGCGACACTGCCCGGCAGTCAAGTTCGTGTTGGCCAGTGGATGCCACGCACCCCATGAGTTGGGATACTGTCCGGCTCGACGGCGAGCCATGGTGATGAAGGAAGCGAAAGACCACGTCAATTTGGACGCAGAGGTAGATTCGCCGGTCGTGCGGTTGAACTGCTCCGAAATACTGCCGTTGGGGGGCAGGAAATGCTGCACCGCCGAGACAAAGCCATCTGCATATGTCGTCATGTTGGCCAGTATGCCGGTGAGTACGGTGCCAGTGTAGTTTCCTGCCGTGATGTTCGGGGAAATGTCCTGAAAGAAGGCGAGGCTGTCGCTGTCAACGGTCAATGTCCCGGTGCGGTTGATCTGGTGGACGGCATCGTAGAGCACCTCTGCTGCGGCAAACGTGCACAGCGGCCAGGGGTTGCCCCCGTAGTACGTGTCCTCGGGGTATCTGCCGATCAGGACGGCGTCCGGGGCGGATGCGTTGTTGTTTATTGGATAGAGGGTCCTGAAACTGTCGACGAGGGCTTTATGTGTTGCAAGCACTTTGGAATTGCATGGTTGAAAATCTAGACGAGTCTGTCAGGTAAAAGGGCTCCCAACAACAAAATTTGAAAATGGCTGTGCATTGTCCTTTGCTTACCTCCGGCATCGCACGTGGCGTTTGCATCAAAGACCGAGATACTGGCTAGTATGGGATCCGAGTTGATCCCACTGCGCACCACTTGGTTGGCATTGATGTTGGCTGTAAGGTAACCCCCTGAGGCATTCCAGAAGTTGTTTTGCAAGAAGCAAAGCAGTTGTGGTGCTTGGTCACATGGCCCGCAGGTGGTGTTGAGCTGTTGGGCAAGGAGGGCACCCTGGACGAGGGCCTTATGCTGGTTCGCGATGGTAAAGAAGGACGACCCGTGGACTTCTTCCCACAAGTCGTAGCCGGTCTAGATATATTGTGGATTGTCAGCTCAGTGCTCGACCTAGAGGGTGCGACCCGGACAACAGGATGGTTCATTCTTTACCTGATTCCAGTATTGGCCAACATATCTCAAGTCGTTAAGAACAAGAGGCCAGTAAATCTGTTTGTACTGGTCTGTTTCGTTCAGGTGGAACAGCACAGGCGCGAGTGTCATGAAGGCGATCGCTCTCAATGCCGGTCCGTCGCGTTGTGGTCGGCCCCATGTCCCGTCGTACCTGGTCAGATTTGTGTAGAACTTGGGTTCTCCGAGCCCGTCCCCTGCTGGCCACAGTGATCCAGATGGGTTGGTGACCGTCTGCAAGACCGCTTGAGCAGCGGTATAGTCCTCAATGGTCTTCCGCAATGTCAGGTTCCCGAAGATTAGCTCATCGATGAGCATGGTATATGTCAAGGCCGAATCTCGAGTCCAGGTGTAGAAGTAGTCTGGATTGACTGTTGAGGGGGACGCCACGACGGCACCTGGACTGGCGCCATTCACCAAGCTGGAGTTCAGGCCGCCAATGTTTGATAAAACACCTTGGATGGAGATGGCCTGCTCTTGCGTGATGAAGGCAGAGAGAGCATCTGCACTTTGTCGTCTCTCTACACTCGACAACACGGTCGGTGAGGCTGCCCCCAGGGCCAGGAGGCTCGAAGTCAGCAGCGCTGGTGTTAGCCGCAGCATCATAGCAAGGCTGAGAACAATTTGCAAGATTGGGAAAACGGGTGGCGCGAACTCTGCAAGCAAGACTGGAACGAGAGGATTGGTGAGCGGCTTTATGATGTCGAGGCTGTCATCTGAGCTTTCCCTCTCTGAGAAACCTCGCAGTCTACAAGACGCGTATTCAGTATGTCCGCCACCGCTTGGTTTCCACCACTGGAGCGCTCAAATCTGGGGCATCACGGAGCTCCGATCAGGGTCTTACTAGCTTGTAAGGACGGCTGGGCCGATGGATGAGATTGACCGCCCGCCGAATGGCATTAAAGGCCCAGAGCGGGTCATTCAGGCACCCAAGAAAGCCACAGCGGGGTCGTGCTTGGGAGTCTTCGCAGCACCAACGCCACGCAATGCACAGCAACAAAATCGAGATGTTGTTTCTCCGTATCTCGTATGCTCCGGGAGATGAGGTTTGAATGAGAATGCGTTGTGTTGTGGAGATGCGAATTTAGTCACCCCGACAGTAGCGCCGAAATCTCAAGGGGGCTGACATCATCATCGGGGAAGCCCGTAAACGCTAATTAGGGACGCCCGATTTCCCGTTGGGAGCCCATTTGGTGCCAATAGGTGCCCAAGCACGTGTACTCGTACGAGTCAGCTCGGGCCTCTCAATCCCACATCTCAATACGAGTAGTAACTCGTATGAGGCTCACTGACGCTTAACATTGCTACTTGCCATAGAAATAGGGATTCGCTTGCTTGTCCTCGGCGATCACCTCGTCCTCGACCTCCTGTAGCCTGCTTTTCCAGATAGCTTCCTTGTGTTCATTACCATCCTGTTCGGCCAGATTCTTCAGCAACTCGAGCAACTCCCAGAAATACTCGCTCGCTGAAGCTCGGGTGTTGCCGATCTTTGCAAACTCCTCGTTGCTTCGCAAAGCCTCGAGGGCATTGTACTCGGCTTCATCATGTTTTCCCAATGCGTACTGTGACACTGCCATCCAAAAGAAGCCATAGAAACGGTAGCAGTGTCTGGCGCCCAGATCTGAGAGCCCGTTGGCGCGCTGGAGCATCCCAAAGGCGAACCGCTCGGCTCGATCGTGGGAGCCACGCTTGGAGAGAACACGGGTACGGTCAAGAACACATCTGCATGTCCGACTATCGTGGTAGCCGAATCGTCGGTCTGCCTCTTCGATCCCCGCGACAAATTCATCGACAGGAAGATTGGCGTCGTGTTCGAGTTCCAAGGCATCAACGAAAGTACGTTCTTCGAAGGCCAAGTCCTGCCACTCGCCGCCTTGGATCGCAAGCTGATCAAGGACGCAATTGGAGATGTTCAGGGATGTTGTGTTGGTTTCTGCCAGCGCTTTGGTCAATGTGAAGCGCGGGTCCTGTTTCGAAAATGCCACCGCGGCATATTGGTTGACGTACGCTCGGAAGCTTCTCAGAACGTCCGCATTGTCCTTCCATTCCAAAACACGCATGCGGCGCAACAGGTACGTAATTGTCGCTCGGTTCCAGGTCTGAATCACGCCTTCGAGGGCTCGGAAAGCGCGGCGCCAGAACAAGAATGCAAGGTCGTAGCGCTGCAGGTCTTGAAAATGCTGTGCATTATGAATCGACGACATGAAAGGCGCTCGTGCTTTGTCGGCATTGAAAGGGGTGTTTCTCCAGATCTGCGCCGCCAAGGGATGGCCTTCTCCCAGCGTCCCATCCACGAACGTAGCGATGCTGCCAAATAGCCGCATTGGGTGCCTTGATGCATCGTTGAGGAGGCCCGGCTGAGGCGAGGGTGTCTGCCAACGGATCGTTTGCAGGGCTCTGACAATAGGTGAGGAAGCGCAGTCTATGCGGTTCAAATCCAGCTTCTTGCGTTTGGCGTATCTCTGGATGCGCGCAATGTCCACGTTGCGGCCGCGAACGGAGAACTTCGTTTCCTTGCCTTGCGCTTTCCGTGCCTGTTTCTTGAGTAAGATCGCCTCTGCCTCATGTTGCCTGTTATTTTTGCTGAGACCCCAGCGTGTAATCCTCGATTTCCATTGTTTGGTACTGGAGATCAATCAGTGACTTGGCAGGAATGCAGTTTTCAGATCATACAATCATACGTGGCTTTGAAATTGTGGTGTTTGAGCAAGTAGCGCTGCAGTTCAACCAGGGTCATGCCCTCGTCCTGGTATAAGCGGGTAATAACATCTTTCACCTTGTCCCAGTCTTGCTCTTCTTGAGGATACTGCGCTCGTGCTTCATTGTCAATCTCTAGTCCTTGCATGTTGATCGTCAGGCGCAGGGCATCCAGCTCATCAGCGACAGAATCTGGGGTAGGTGCGGACTCGGGAGTGAGGTCGAAGTCGAGAGTTTTATCCCGCATCTTGTCGTTCCACGGCAGCGACCGCTAAAGCAGATTGAGAATAACAAGGCAACCGCCGAGCGTTAAGCGACGAGCAGAGTTTCCTGCGCCTACCACTGCAGATACTTCACTTGATATAAGTGAAGCATTTCACTACGAGTCCTTCTATAGTCAAGTATAATTGGCCACCCAGCACCTGGTGCGCCCAATTGCATCTAGATCTTATCAGACGTTGTCGCCATACCGGCATCCTGACACCACAGTCGTCGCTCCAACGGCCCGAGCCCATGGCCATGCCTTTTCACCCGCACAAAAGACGAATGTGGAAATCGAGAGATGGGGCGGGGGGCGAGGGGGGAGAGCCAGGCGCTGCGGCTTGCTCTAGCGAAGCCTCGGGCGCCCATTCCGACAAAGGTTCCCTGCATCTAGGCGGAGATGCAGCGACCACGAGCAGTTATGACCTGCATATCTGCAGGGCACCTTTGTACAGCACCAGATATCTCCTCGTCCCTGCGATGCTGAACACGAGGCTTGGCAGCGAACACATGGAGAAGGTGGGTGGAAGGTGGTTGGAAGGACGAGGACGTCGTACCTTTCTCAATGATCTTCCTCGCTGGCAGATGGTCCGAAGCACAAGGGGTGGAAGGGGAGCTGCCATCCGAACACCACGAGGATCAATAAGCTCAATCTCGTGCTCTCCATCCAGGATCCATTTTCCTCGGGGTTGCAGAACATCCTATCTTCTGGGTAGGGGACAAGCTGACAAGAGAGCTGTTATGGCATGCCGTGGGTGAGCTGGCCACGGCAATGTTCCTGCCTGTTTTCAAGGCCGCCGATGATAATCCTCATCGCTCACGGCTATCGACACCAGGGATGCTTGCTTACATGACTTCCGAGACCTGTCGACCTGCCGACCTTGGCCTTGACCTGCCTCTTTCTCGTGACGTGTCTTGCCAGTCCTGTCTGTTGAAATCAACAATATCACAAACAGCATGGCTCCCGCCTCGCACACCACGCCGGCTCCAGGCTGCCGTCTTCTTCCAGTCACGATAGATGAGATTGCCAAGGACGACCCAGACAGGGTATGGGCCTCGATTCCCGTCTCATCGACCTTATCAGATGGATACAGAGATATCACGTTCCGCATTTTGGCAAATGCCATCAATCGCGCTGCATGGTCCCTGGAAACCATGCTCGGGCGGTCAACCCGTTCCCAACCAGCCGCCTACATTGGCAAATCCGACATGAGATATCACATCCTGTCCATGGCGGCCGCCAAGGCAAGCTATCAGGTGCGTCCATTGACTTGACTGCTGTTGACGTGTCAATCCCATGACAACACGAGGGCTGAAGCTCCACTGATGAACAGTCACCACCCATAGATCCTATTTTCATCTCATGTCAACAGCCTCTCGGCACATCTCAACCTCCTTGAACTATGTGACTGCGGGGCATTTCTGTCTGCGAAGGGAGTCGACGTGTTGGACATACTACATGCTCGGCCGGCCATGCAGCATGGTCTCTGCCCCGAACTGGAGGAACTGCTGGATCCTGCTCCCGTAGAAGCGTATCCCATGCGGAAGACTTTCGAAGAAGCCGCCGCCGACACTTTCTTGATCCTGCACAGTTCGGGTACGACTGGCCTTCCGAAACCCATACGCATCACCCATGCGCAGGTAGCGGCAAATGACTGGCTCTGCCAGCTGCCCGAAGAATGCGACTGCGGCGGTCCTGGCTTCCGCCGGATCAGCCCCATCGCCGAATGTGCCGGCAGATTGATCGTCCCATTCGCGCCCTTCCATGTCATCAGCGCGGTCATCTTGATGTGTCTCACTGTCTTTGGCAAGAGCACATATGTATTCGGACCTGCAGATCGGAGTATGACCGCGTCGGACCTCCTGGACGCCATTCAGTATGGAAAAGGAGACTGCACCTTCTGTTCGCCCGCGTTGCTCGAGAAATACGCTTTATCGCAGGACGACATGACGAGGCTCGGGAACTTATCCACAATCACCTATGGCGGCGGTAGGTGTTGTCGCAGAGGAACCCCGCCATGCTGTCCCGACCTGGCCCAGCTAATTTTGATCTTGCAGGCGTGCTGTCGCCTCGAGCAGCGAAGACTCTGATCGAAAACCTCACGCACACGAAGGTTGTCCAATTCTTCGGCGCCACCGAGAGTGGCATGTGGGCTCTTTACCATCTCGGTATGGGCCCGGAATACAGGGAGTATTTGTCCATCGACGCCTGTCATATGGGCTTAGAATGGCGCCCCGTGGACGGTGGCAGCGACCTACTGTTGGCAGCAGCGAAAGGCGAGCCTGCACCGCAGGCACCGCGTTCGACGTTCTACGAGCCGATCTTCGTCCGCCGCAAGGATCCAGCACCAGCTTCTCGTCAGGCCATCTTCCAGACGTTTCCAGACCTCGACGAGTACGCCACCGGCGATCTCTTCGCACCACACCCAGTCCGCCCGAACACGTGGAAATTCGCAGGCCGTGCAGATGATCTCATCTTGTTTGGTCATGGCATCAAATTCCATCCCGCCGGGATCGAGGCCAAAATTCAACAAACCCACAATGCAATCCAAGGGGTCGTGATGTGGGGAGACGGCCATCAACAGGCAATTCTTCTGATTGAGCTGACTGATGAAGTGCTGGCGGACATGGAGAACGGGCGGGGCGAGTCAAAGGTGAGGAGCCAGCTCGATGTTCTGATCGATGAGGTCAATCTCGAGGCACCAGTGACTGCACAGATCGCAAAGACACATGTCATTTTCGCCACGAGGGGAAGGCCGCTACCGAGGACGGCCAAGGGCAATGTCAGACGTCGGGAGGCAGCAAAATTGTATGGGGCTGAGATTGACCAGGTCTACCGAGCGCACGGCGACGAGATGGCGCGCATGATGTCTCGAGTCCAGTAAGCTCTAAGTACTGTTGCCAGGGGCAGTCAGCGGCCATGCGTGCATGCATGAATAGAGAATTGGCTTCAACCTCTCTTCTATGAGTAGATCATCTCGCCTTACTGGATAACTCAGGTCTATCGGCGCCATCTCCACGTGGCATATCGATCTCCACATGTCGGGGGCTCTCAATACTGCATCCTCGCCCTCATAGCCGCATACTCGCGCTGCGTAATGGGCTCGTACTTGGGCTTCTCCCCTCCGCCACCCCTCCCCTCCCCGGTGAAACACTCAATCACGGTATCGGGATCCGTGGAGACAAAGTACGGGATCGAATACCTGGCCCGGGTCAGCCTCTCGTCCCCGGTATACCGGTCCTGGCGCGGCGGCAACTGCACGCGATGCGACGTCGACCTGAGATAGTCGTTGCTCCAGCGCGCGAGCAGATCGCCGACGTTCACCACGCACGTGCCGGCAAGGGGCGCCACGTCGACGAATTCGCCCGGCCGCGTCGGCGACTCGACCTGCAAGCCGCCGCAGTCGTCCTGGAACAGCATCGTCACCGTACTCCAGTCCGTGTGGGCGGGCATACGCGCGAACTTGCCGCCTTCGACCGCCTCGGCCGGCAAAGGCGGGTAGTGGAGCAGACGGAGCTGGTTGTAGTGGCCGGAATGGTATGCCAGCAGGTGATTCTCGTCCGGGAGCCCGATGCCCAGGGCCAGCGCGCGGAGGATGTGCTTGGCCGCCGCGAAGCACGTCCAGTAGAAGGAGGTCATGAAGGGGCGCCACGAAGGCAGGACGTCGGCCGGCGGCCACACGTTGGGCTGGTCCGCGTTGTCTTCCGAGCCGACCTCGTAGCTCTCCTGCGCGAGGCGAAACAAGTCAGAAGTGCCCTGAGGGGAACGGTCCTTCCCCGCGGTGTGTATTGTACTAAAAGGAGCCGCAAAAGCACGGGAAAGAGACGGACAGACCTTGTAATCCTGCACCTCTCTCAATTTCCTCGCCCACTCTTCGTTGTCACTCTCGGAGAGCGCCCCAGAGACCTTCTCCAGCCCGGGCCACGAATAGCCTCTGTGCACTGCCCAGCCCGGCGGATGCGGTGCCTTCATCTTCTCCGCCGTGGGCAAGTCGTAGAATTGTCGGGACATGGCGAATGCTTTGTCGAGCTCCTCTTGCGGGACGCCGTGATTTTCGATGTACACGAAACCTACCTCTCGACAGGCACGGACAAGATCTTGCGCCGCCTTGAGGCGGGCGGGGGAGGTTGCATCTGAGGGTGTTGATGATGACGGCGGCGATGTAAAGGGCGAGAGATCGATAATTGGGATGCTTGTGGTAGTCGTGCCATTCGACTCTGACCCCGATATTGATCCCATCTTCTGAGATCTCTCCCTTGCTGGCCACCACGAACTTATGAAGGGCAAGATATAAGCGAATTCCCGCTGGTCTAGGCACAGTGTGAGGCCGTAGCCAATGAATAATTCCTCGTCACCATGGGAATCGACATTGGTGCTCGCATGCAGGGTGCTCCAGAGGAGCCAGTAATCACGTTACACCGCCTGACTCCGGCAATTATGTGAAATGCTTCATCTTTGGTGTTGGGCAACGTGTTTGATGAGATACAGTCGCTTCTGCTGGACGGGAAAGTGACGCGAATTCATGGAGCATCACGTGTGGATCTCACGATTTGATGGCTTAAGGCAGTTTCAACAAAATCCAGTTCGAGGTCATATCATTGCCGGTGTAAGCTAGCACGCCCAAAGCCCTTTGGTCTCCGTCAACTTATTGTTGAACAAGCACCACCAGAGTGTGTAAGTATGCGCCCGCAAAGCACCCTGCCATGCACACAAAGCTGAATATTTGTCTGTAATAGCATGTGTGATCGAGTCCGATCAGTCATTTGGTAGGAGTGTCGAGAGTTGGTCGTTTGGCTCAGTCAGGAGCGGACTGTTGTATACAGCGAGTGATCGGCCAGAACGTTCACTCGTCACCACCCTTCTTCTTGGACTTCTTGCCGCCAGCTGGGAGACCTTCTTTCTGGGTGTGAACCTTGAGTCTTGTCCATGACTCCTCGGGATCCCATTCGAAGCCTTTCAGGTATGGCTCTTCCAGCTCGTCGTCGGCCTACATGTTTTTACATCAGTCTTTGCTGTCCAGGATAAGTATGTTGGAATATTCCCACCTTCTTTTTGAATTGCTTGTGAATGGCATCCAGAGCATCTTTTATCGTTACACCTTTCAAGTTCCGTGCAGTGACCTCGAGGCCCAGCGGGAAGTGAAGGTCAATCTTCTTGACAGGTGGAGCGGTAAGCGGCTTCTTCAGGATTGAGGCATCTTCGATTGTGGAAGGCGACGTGTTGAGTTTCCTAGATTGTGTCAGTGAGCTTGGTTGGCAGAGGTAAGAGTCAATTGAGTCCATACCATCCGGTCTTCTGTGTTTCGGGCGAGACGGCGATCTTTGTTCCTTCTTTCTCTTTCCGGTGCGTCAGCTAGTGTGACAGGGTTGTAGCTCATCAAGCGTACCAAGGTCATTGATGTTCATCACACCAGGAGCACTTGACGTTGTTCTTCGTTTGGTCTCCTTGGCTCCATCCTTGGCGGCGGTTGTATCGACGCCGGCAATGGCAGAGTCGACCTTTGTCAGATCTGATGTGTCTGCGGACATGTTGACAGTAGCAGGTTGAGGTTGCGGGAGAGGGTGCGTAGTCTACGTAGGAGCAGGGTTAGAATGGTGAGCAATGGGTGGTAGAAGACATGCGGCCAGTTGTGAGGTTGGAGTGAGACTTACCAGGAACCAATAGTTGAGCCGAAGGGATCAGGTGCTTGATGGAGGGTGAGTTCTTCTGCAAGAGACTTTCGAGACAGTGCGGTAGAATGGTGGGATGAAGAAGGTGGGAGGAGGGGAGAGTCAAGGGGAGAGAGGTTGGACGGGTGAAGTTCAATTGAGGGGTAGATGGCAGGAGAGGTACGAGGCAACCCAGTTCATCCGAGTCAACTGACACGAAGCTGAGCAAGATCTACTGGGTACATCACAGGACAGTCCCACGAGTCCTCACGCGACAGGCACCTCATCCACCACCTTCCTCCACTCAGCGCCCGGAGCGCCCTGTCAGCTTGCTCTTCCCACCCTTCTCCGCACTCCTGAGGCCAAGTGCGGCCCACTCAGCGTTCGGGGCGCGGCACCTGCTCGGAACATGGACAATCCAAAATCCGGGGAAGGCTTGGCACGGCCAACCCCCAGCTCACCTAAAAGCCAGCACGCCTCTTCTTGCCTTTCTTCCCTGCTTGCCTGGTGCCATAGGTTCCTCTCTCAGGCTGTGTCATGGTCAAGCCTGGCATAATGTCCCGCCCTTGACTGGAGAAATGACCCACGCCGGGTGCAGCAGCTTGACTGCTTTGCACTTCCCTTTCTGGCAGATTAGACAACTCTGTCCCAGGCCGAATGCTAGGCAGCAATGTCCGTTGCAGCCTTGCTTCGTGACTCATCAAAAGTCTCCTTTCCATCTGGCGCCGCAGCCGGGCTGCAGATTTGAGTGCTTTATCCCTCTGCTTCGGGTCTAGCGATTCGGAGGCAAGTTGCTCCTGTACCAGTTTGAGTCTCTGATTCGTCTCTGGGTAAGAGTAGTCGGCAGGGTCTTCTTCGATTGATAGGGGAAGATGGCCCATTACAGCTGAGATGCCAGTGTTACGGTCGAGTAACAGGGGTGGTACCTGGTGTGTGAATGCGGTATATTGTCGTAGACGTTCCACTGCTGGCTCCTCGTTGGACACAGGAGTTTCAGGCGCCGAGCTCTGTGACTGCTCTTGATCGTCCGAACCGAGCCCTGGTGATGGAAGGATCGATGCTGATACAGGTTGTGGAGACTCTATGGGTTCGATAGGCCGCCTAGTCTGCAGCATGAGGGTCCCGAACACCGCTGGACCAACAACCTGGCGCACCAACCGCTCCCGGTTCACTCGATGGCGATCTGTGAGTTGATCGGGCAGTGACTCGACGTAGGTACTGACCAGCTCGTTGTAGTAACTGACCAAGCGATATTGTGATTTATCCGGGAGAGCAGGAAAGGCGACAAACTCGGTGGCTAAGTCGTCACGCAGCGCGAACATATCGAGCCATCTTTCCAGGCGTTGAGAGTCTTCTTCCACATCCAGTACTTTACAACGGTCGACGAGGTCTGCGATTAGGCGAACGCAAGTTGCTTCACTCTCGCCCCGTAGTTGTTCGAATAGTTCGACAGCCTGCTGCAGACAGGCTCCAAAAGGTATATGTTCATTCTTTCTGTCCTTGATCACTAGATGATCCAGAAGACGCTGCCAACTCCGAAAATGTAACGTAATAGAGGTGGGATCATTTGCAACCTTTTGCGCACTATCTGCTGGCACAGTGGCCAGGCCGGCTTCTATAACATCTGAAACAATGAAATCATCCAGGTCATCCGTTGTGACGTATTTGGCGCTTCGTTGGGTTGAAGCGGACATTCGGCGGAATGCCAGAACTGGAAGACCTTTAGTCGGTTCTTGGGCATCAGTAACCTCTGGTAGGTTATACTTATAAATCGCGTCGATTATTTCGCCATTATTGGTGTAGGCGATGAGCTTGACGAGACCATAGGCGACCGCGTTGGAAGGCTGGTTTTGGACGGAGAAGTTCACTGGGCATAGGGCAATGTCGCAGACGTCGTTCATTCGTTTCGTAAGCTGATGCGGCAACTGAAAGGTTGAGGGATCTTGAAGAGAAACAACATTTGAGTTCAAGGGCTCGTACCCAAAGCGGTATATGACGGCCATCTGGCTGCTTGGGGAGTATACCAATACCATAGAATCTGACGCTGGAAATCAGTCTCGATTTTGCTCGCAGTGGAGTGCACATACATCTCGAAAATTCAACGATACTCATCCGCAGACGTCCATCGGCTCGATCTCGGAAGTGATTCCAGGAACACACCAGTTCAAGTGCCTCGATCGGACCCCTCTCTTTCCAGGTACCGTTAGTCGAACTGAAAATCATCAGACGTGAGGTACTCAAGACAAGTACGAGATCTCCTCGACGTTGGCTGTTCTTGACCTCAAGGACCATGTTTTGATCAGACGTCGGTCCCAGGCGCATGTCTATTTGACCCAAAGACTGCCCTCCTTGGTCAAAAACTGCAGCTGTGCGCCGACCGCAGACAAGAAGACGTTCTCGACTACCTGGCGAGCCGGTAAACCAACAGACTTGATGCCATCCGTCTCCGCGCATTGTGTCCGTGGTAAAAGGAGACTCTTGGCCGGTGGGGATCAGATTATTTGACCTTTGCAGATGGATCTCGTAGAGTGTACGGGCAGATCTTGCTTTGCTGCGTGTAAGTTTCCAGACACTCCACCAGCCGGATGAATCAACAATCGCCACCGAGTTCTCATCTCGAGGATTAAATGCAGCATGAACATGGGGACTCCCTCCTGTCCTAGATGTCGGTATGGTGACAACTGGGCAGGCATCAAGGAGGATGTCTGCAGAAATGACCGTAGATTTCGAAGCCAACGGGTCTCGTGCCGGGTCAACTGACGTAGGACGTAGGATCGTCGTTCCACTCGGCTTGACAACGAGGAATTGTGTACCCTTGGCTTGATTCGCAGAAGATACCTGAAGTATACGATCGGCCGACTCGCACCAGTGGCCAATAATCCGATTCGTAACGGACGGGAGCGTGCACAAATCCCGCAGGCCCGCATCGTTGCGAACTGTAACCTGGCATGGCTCGAACCCGAGCAGACGAAGGGTCTGTTTGTGTGATTCGGCCGCGACTGCGACGATGAGAGTCGTTGGATCATTGTCGCCCATGCCAGATTCAGGTGGAGGTCGAGCGTGCCCTAAGGCTAGAGCACTCACGAAAGACATTCTCTCCTTCGTATTATCTTGTTGTCCCTCCGATATGGGCGCTGAAATTGAGAGATCTGTCAAGGCCAAAGCGGCATCTGCAACGTTTTTGAGAAAAGTGTTTTGCGACCCTCCACCGTTGGTCGAGCGCAGCCCGGCTGGACTGTACCATTTCGGAATTTCTGCCTCACAATCTAAAGTCCTTTCGTCGACAAGTTGAAAATAGGGTGAACCATGTTGAACTACATTCTGCTGATCCTCCCTAGGATCTCGTTCACCCCGTAGCTGCCGCATGAACGTCCAATTGTGGTTGTGCTCATCATAAGTGGCAGTACCAAGATGTCCATAGCTGAGGGCATTTGTTTCGTGCGTGTGGTGTCTGGTTCGTCGAGCATCAGCCATTCGGGCAAATTTTAATCGGTCGATAAAATCGCTTCGACGGCTCGACAGGCATTATCGACTCAAAGTTTTGTCTTCACTTGGAATGCAGAAATTGGTTTGTCTGGCAGGATCGCTTTGCAGGGAACCGAAGTGAGGTGAGGCAGAATACAAATTTGGAGGTGAGAAAAAATACCAGCTACCACTAGTACAGCTCCAAAAGAAGCTTAGTGGCTATATCAAGTCAATCAGTCTGAAGAGCAGAACGTGCCGTCGTGCGTTTCTAAACCAATAACACACCGTAGTATGGTAAACATATGAAAGTACCGAGGGACCGAACGCATGCATTTGTATTTTCATTAGCTTAAGAAGATCACGGTGAACCTTCGAACCTCCTGATCTACGCCGGCTTCGTGGTCTTTCGGAGCACTGCCTCCCTTCTTCTTCTCTAACACATTAGTGGGTTTGCTCATCGACGCAAACTGAATATTCGTAGATACAAGGCCTCTCCACTCGCCCATGTCCAGGAGCTCGGTATGAATCTGTGTACCTTCCATCCTGGCGGATGCGGATCGTTGAGTTGTAGTACTGTAATGAGGAGTGAAGCGTTGCCAAGACATATCTTGCCCCACTTTACCCGCCTAACCTTCCCGTTAGAGGAAAAAGCTGCACGTTGTTCGAAAAGGCCGAAAAGGCCAAAAAGAGATTTGATAGCAACGCTTGGTCTTCCACACATTAGCTTTTTATTCTGGCAATCTCAGAAATTGATACTCACTTCGATCCAAGGTCCTCCGGGTGATTACGTAAGGTATGAGCCCGGCGCCTCGTCACGTGTTAGCTAGCCCGATTTGGTGTTGCAAGATTGTACTCACGCTTCCGCTGCGCCACGTTGCTGATTTTATACCTAAATTTTGGGGTATTGATTTATATCTACGTATTTATTGAGCGCTTAGTGGGTCTTGGCGGACGCTAGACTAGTGTGAAGGCTGACCAATGACAACCTAGCGGGGCAGGGGAAGTTAGCCCATTATGGAAAGCGAACGAAGCGGGCGCGACCTCGTACTGAGAGTCGCTGTGAAGGGGGTAAAGACAAGACAGGTCCTACATACTCTACGATGAATCGAGGACACGGGCGGTGACTTTTAAGAGTTGTTTTGCCTAGGATTGTGCGGCTGCAAGTCAACGCTCGGCATTGAGCTTTGACTGCATACAGAGGCTCCTCTCATCTGCGAGGCGAGAGGATAATGTGGCAGCTCCATATCCTAGCTAGGTCTCGAGCCCTGACTATGTTGTCCAGTGCTACACCAATGATCACTGAAGCTCGGACTGGCCCAATATTTGGTCCCTCACGTTACGTCGTGTGGCTGCTGCTTGCTCTCGATGCTCCGCTGCCCAGCAAGAGATGGCAGCGAGCCACCCGCCAATCCTGACCCAGATGTGCTATCCACCGTGAGACCAGAGTGTCTCTGCATACAAGTAGCCCCCGGTATCCATGTAGCAATTCTCCAATTCTCCAAAGCACTTCCAAGTATGAGACGATCCTTGGGCGAATTGATCATTTGCGCTTCCGCTTTCCTTTGCTCTCCTCTGGAATTAAGCCTGCTTCTCGGGCAAGTCTCTTGGCGTCTCCTAATTCCGTCTCGAATTCTGCAACAATCTCCTGGCGTCGCTTTGGGGTGAGCTGATCATAGTTCACGTGTATGCTCGTGACAACTTCATCTGTCGCCTTCCCCATTCTCCGGTTGTAAAGGACTCTCAACCCGTCCATGAGGACCTCTGGGTCTTCGAGATCTTCGACCGTGTAGACACGCTCGCAGTCGATGCTGTTGAGATGCTGCAAAAGTGCGTCTGCTGGTCCAAGGTGTCGCTGCATAATTGACGCCGGCGACAAGATGTTCCCAAGCCGCCGTGTGAGGATCTCTGGATCGTCTTCGTCGTTCTCAGCCTCAGATGCCTCTCTGTTGCCCTCAGCCTTCCTTGTCTCCAGCTTCTTGCCAACCACGCTTTCGTCGTCGGAGTCAAGGGCCTCGAAGTCTGAGTCAGTGTCATCAGTATCGCTTGCGGATCCTTCGGTCACATCGTCTCCAAATTCCTGGTCAAGGTCCTGATCGTGATCTGTGTCAGAGGTGAGAGAGCTCGTTTCTGATGCAGGGCTTCCAGTCTTTTTCCTCGCGGTGTTATCTTTCTCATTGCCATCGCCACTCTTGGATTCCTCGTCGTCATCGTCATGCTCGGTGTCAGACTGTATGCCGTCATCACTAGGCTCACTGAGAGGGTCTTCGTCAGATTTGTGTTCCGGGTGAAAACAGCCACCCCCAGCCTCTGCATCGAGGGCTTGAAAATGGGCATCTGGGTTTCGTCGGTCGCGGTATCGAGTGGCTTGAGCATCCAAATGCTCTTCTTGCTCACCAGATTCATCTCGACTGCCTTTGCGATAGACCTTATCTTCAAATCTTTTGGGCTGCAAAACCTTTCTGCCAGATTTTGTCTTGGTCGCGGACCGATGGATTCCTGCAGTAGCCTCATCATACGTCGAGCCAGCACCTGCCAGTCCCGAATCTTTGTTCTTGGACTGCTCGTCAATAGCAGGATGGCCTTCTGATGCGATAGAAGCCGCTGCGTCATCCACGTCCATTGCTTCGCCGGTATTTTCTGTGGCGGTATCGCTTGCAGGTAGCTCTGGCGTCTTATCTTTGGCACGGTCAGAACCGGATGCTTGTTCCTCTGGGAGAGGGACCTGCGACAGCTTCGCTTGAAGGGCTTCCAGCTTTTTCTTGTAACCTTCACTCGTTTTGTATCTCTGAATAGCTCCGTTACGGAGGTTTAGGCTTTCCACAATCGACTCTTGTACATCTGGTCGTTGGGCTCTCCTTGCAAGTTCCAGCGTAATGCGGTCGGTCTGCTGGGACAGGCAAAAAGTATGATGACTGTTGTAGCCTTCATTTCGATAGACCTCGACTCGACGTTTCTGGGTAATCTGCTACAGTCAGAAAGGCCTCAAAGTTCGAAGGTGAACATACTCTGATACAGCGACCAAACCCTTGAGCCTCCAGCGAATAATTTCGTGCTGGGAAAGCAGTGAAAACTGTGTGGCAGCGTTTCTGCAGGTTCAACCCTTGACTGGACACGTCGTACATGATGATGGCGACCTCAGCTTTGTTTGGATTCTCTTGAAACGAATCACAGATGTCCGCTCTTTCCCGAGTGGAAAGTTGTGCGTGGATTAGCCGTGCATCAATGTAAAGATGGCGTAGGACCATCTCGTAGAATGTACCAACCACTGGTGTTTGTTCGCACACAAGTAATTTGGAGCCATCCTTGAATTTCGTGTCAAGTAGAAGACGAGCCATCTGCCGTAATGCTGGACAGCCCCACGCCAGAAATCTGATCTCGTCTTCCCGTGTCGTGAGATCCCCGTCGTTGTCAGGATTCCAGATAGTCTTGATGAAGTACGAGACCAGGCGATCATTGTTCCTAAACTCGTCCATCTCTGAGACTCTGGTCCCCCTTCCAAGCCGCTCTTGCTTTGCATTATATTTTGCAAGCTGAACAGAAGCCGCGGCAATCCGCAAGCGTCTAAGCTCTGAGATTGGATACTTGAAGAATGATTTGGAAGCTGGGTGAGTCGGACGGTTAGCTCGTGATTGGTCTTTCGAGCCGCGCAGGTGCTTGCTGATGGCCTCTTCAAACTCGCTGCCCGATCGTTAGTCTGAATCACTTCGACCAAGCACCCAACTTCAACTTACCTGGCAGATTTGGCATGAAAATACTGGTACACCACAGCTTCGTCAGCTGTAAATTTTGTCTGTATGGTCAAAATGTCATGGCCATGCCCGATTGCTGTCATGTCCAGAACCTCCTTTGCATTGATGGGGATCTTTGAAACTCCTGTTCGCTTCAGCAAGGCGAGGTTCTCCACTAAGGAGAAGTACTTGGCCGCGTTGCTAGTTTTCTTTTGCTGTGGCATCTCTTTGACTTTCTGTAGTAACCGCTCCACACGTGCCTCATTAAGAGCAAGTACGAGCAGAGGTGAAGTTGATGGGAGATGCTCCATTGACTGCCAGAACTCGTCGTCTTGAAGTCCTTCTAATCTTTGCCGCTCGCCTTCCATGTCGGTTGGAAGGGCTGCCAGAGCTCGATCTGATATCAGCATGAGTTGTGGAATGATGTCTTTGACAGTATGCAGCATTGGAGTCGCTGTCATGCCAATGCAAAATTCGGATTTGGTCAACCTCGCTAAGGTATGGCGATAGGTATGGTTATTTTTCCACATGTGACTTTCGTCGCCGATGATACCCCAAAAGTAATCTGGGAGCCGAGCTGTGAGCGGGTTCTCCGTAAGCAAAAGGCGCGACACCCCAGTGTTGTAGGAAGTCATGATTATCGTCCTTCGAGTGTTTCGTGATTTGGAATCGAGCATTTTCCGCAAGCGAGCCGGAAAGCCCTTCGAGTCGATAATTGGCAACATTTCCATCACCTTTTTGGTCATAACAGTGTGCTTCAGGGAGTCGACCATGTCCGAAGGTTCCCCGTACGCAATGATAACCTGAAGTCCTGGCCAATTGTTGATTTCTTTCCCCCAATGCACAATGAGGTTTGCGGGGCAAAAGAGGATCAGCGGACGGTAGCACCCATCGCTGGGATCGGGGCTGAAGGCTGCTAGATGATCGAGAAACGCAAGAAGGAGTCGAGTTTTGCCAAGCCCGGTCGAGTCGCTGACGATACCACCACCAGTTTTGACGCTGTCACTTAGGCTGTGAAGGGCTTGTTGCACATCTGGGCGTTGGAGGTAGCTTGCCGGGTAGCCTGTTGACGGGATGTGTCCACATGTTCGTTGCAATAGCCAAGCAACGCCGTTGACTTGCCATGGAAACAATGGCGGTCGGCCTGGAAGGACGGTTGATCTATATAGGCCGGCGATCATCATTAGCTCCTTTTCTTCTTCTGATGTATGACGTTCTATCTTTTCATAACCCAGCGCCAAAGCAGCCGTTTCGAGGTGTGGGCCCAACTGTTCAAGTCCGCCAGAGAATGCGCTCTGAAGGCGGGAGGCCTCCAACATTTCTTGTTCATTGCCTGGGAGGTCTTCGAGGTCCTGCAAGATGTCAGCAAAGTCCTTCGTGCAATAACAGAGCGAAACTTGCCCGATCGAAATGCTGTACATGGCTTGCACGGATGTCAGCCTTTTCCTCTTCAGTCAAGCCAGCATTCTGCGCCTTCGAAGACGAATTGGCTCCGAAAGCTAGTTCTTCAAGCATTTTTTTCTGCCATTTCTTCATTTGAGACGGATCTCTGACGTCAAACCCGCCGTGCCGTCGTACGATTTCCTCTGTTGTCATGCCTGCAAACTGTAGCTCCCAGCCTGATGAGGCGGATGGTGCTGTGGGCAGGATCCGCCGTGCAATTGCTATCTCCTCCACCGCAGCATCGAGCGGATCTGGATTCTCAGGCAGGGCCGTGCCTTTGGACTCTGGCAGCGCTTCCAGGTCCTTCATGACCATGCCCTTGAACGGCAATTCAGGATCGAAAACATCAGTCTCGTATGCCATCCCCTCAATGTCACCATCTTCGGGCTCTTCAGCCTGGAAAGTAAGATGGAACTGCTCAGGGTTGTTGTGGGCGAACTCGGCCTGGATTTCCTCCCAAGTTGGACTAGTATCACTAGGAGGCCAGATCTCTTTAGGGACGATCTCGTCATCTTCGTGTTTGAGAGAAATCTTCGAGAGCTTGAGCTTCTGGTGGTGTAGTTGAAATTGTCTGCGTATCGCGTCGCGGACAGCGGGAAATGTGCTGTAGGAAGGGTGGTATTGGGGCCAACCTTTTTGAATTCGTGCGACCGATATGACTCGGATGCCATCATCGATGTCAGCTCGGAGTTCCGACTTCCTTGGGATCACCCACTCAAGCGTGAAAGGCGGTCGCTTCGAGATATTTCCAATAAAATCCATTGGTTTTTTGTCTACCACTGCAGACTCTTTCATCCACAGTGGCTTGTGCTCGTCCGTTACAAGAGCCTTGTCCTCGAAGGCAGTTGGATCCAGAAATTTCTTCCATTTGGATGGCGCAAGTCGGAATTTCAAGTGGCGTATTAGTGTAAGCCCCCGGTTATATCTCTCGAGATCCGTTTCGTGCCATTGTGGGAATGGCCCCAGACTGAACTGTGGCATCTTCAGGGAGATATGGGTGAGATCCTTTGCTTTGAGCTCTTGAGTGACGACACTGAACAGCTTATGGGCGTGGTCTTTCTCATCCTGTCCGAATGTACCAGATTTTTGGCACGCTTCCAAATGTGAGACCAACCAAACGATGACTTTCGCAACGGCCTCGAAATTCGCCTCATCTTCGACATCTGATGCTCGACGAGAAACGCCCTCAGTCAAGTTCCCTTCCCATTGCTTGGTCTCCTCGACTGGATCCACTTTCCCCCCACGCTTCAGAAACTGGAAAATAGCATCCAGGATCGCCGTCTGCCTGAGCCCAGTGTTAAATTGGAAATAGTACGCATATGCTCGAAGGACTGGTGGCGAGGTAACAAGATTTCGAAAATCTCTGATGGTCGGGCATGATAGATACGCTGCGCAAGTCACTTCACTTTCGTGACAGAGGAGAAAGCTCGAATATTTATCCGTATTGCCTGGTGACCTAGCCCGTTTGTCTTGCGCATTGGTTGTTTTGGTTCTTCTAGCATTCTGGAAGCGTTTTCAGTCCAGCTCTTCGTGCTATTGATTCAAGACTTACCCTGGCGGTGGGGTGTTTCGGCGATGTCTTCTTTGGTGGCTTCTTTGGTTTTCGTTTGTTGCTCTTGGCCGTAGCATCATTACTGGCACTAGTCTTCCTGCTGGCTCTCCCCGACAAGCCGCTGTCACCACCACCTCTGGCAGCGTATCCACCGCGGCCTGCAGCAGTTGCATTGCCGCGGCCTCGTGCCGAGAGTTTGACCATCTGTGCGCCTTACAGCGGGTACCTGTTGTATAAGCTTTCTGAACTTTGTAAAATAAAGGTAATAAGGTCAAAGAGGCGACGAAAGGTCGACTCAATCGAGATCTATGACTCGGTGAGGAGAGTTTAAGGAATGAGTGATGGAGTGTGAGAGACGACTTACGAGTTATAGAAAAGAGAAGGTGAAGTTCGGAGAATGAGTGATGGAGTGTGAGAGACGACTTACGAGTTAGAGAAAAGAAATGGTGAAGTTCGGAGAATGAGTGATGGAGTGTGAGAGACGGCTTACGAGTTAGAGAAAAGAAATGGTGAAGTTCGAGGAATAAGTGATAGAGGGTAGGAGACGACTTAGAGTTAGAGAAAAGAAATAGTAAAGTTCGAGGAATAAGTAATAAAGGGTAGGAGACGACTTAGAGTTAGAGAAAAGAAATAGTAAAGTTTAAGAAATAAGTAATAGAGGGTAGGAGACGACTTAGAGTTAGAGAAAAGAAATAGTAAAGTTCGAGGAATGAGTGATGGAGTGTGGGAGACGACTTACGAGTTACAGAAAAGAAAAGGTGAAGTTCTATCTCAACGCGGTAAGCTACGAAGTTGAGATATTACATTGAATGAGAAAAAAGCGGTGGTTAAAAGGGGTGAGAAAGTGAAGAAGAGGCAAAAACAACAGTAAAGTTACGCAAGGTAAGGAATCTTCATCTCACCATTCCCACACATTCTCCTGGCATGAATTCGAGCATGTAATGGCATGTGAAAGCATACCAGGGTAGATGAAAGCCGGCAAATGTCTCCTCATTCTTCTGTTGTCAGAAATCCTCGTCCTTCGTCCTTCATCAAGGATACTCATACGCGCTGACGATATGGCTTCCCCATTCTCGCTGAGTGAGATCGACACCTGGACTGATATCAAGCATTGGAACTCACGGTACAAGCTAGCGACTCAAAGAATCCAGACCATCATATTCGACCCGGATAAGGGCGAGTTCCGCTCATGTAGAGAGATTCGTCAGAGGGTGGACGACCTAAGGCGTCGCAAAACGCTCGTGCCGGGAGAGCTATTCGACCTGATTCATGAAGCCATTCGATTCCGTGAGGGGGCCGCTCAGCTCTATCAGAATGCGTCCCAAGCGTCTGCGCCCAGAATCCCAGCAGCTGGCGACGGGCATCAAGCCTTCATCTGCTTCTGGCCTGGATCGCAAAAGCCCCTTCGACCGAATTCTTCAGATCTACGGACCGTATTGCCGGTGGAGACCGTCCAAATTGATGAAGCGCTTCCATCAGGAAACGATGTGGCCGAGGAGCCGCCGCCCTCCGGAATGCCAGGCTGCCAACAAGAAATCGAAGTCGAAGATCTGCCTGCGACAGAGACGGAGGGCGGCGAACGGGCTATCGACGAGTCCTCAGCAAGCGGGGAATCGCTCGGGGAAATGGATCAGGAGAAAACACTTTTCGAGAATGATCCGTTGTCGCTTGTGCTTTTCATGATTGAAGAGGCAACGAATATCTCTCACTTGTACATGCAGAACAAAAAGATGGAATTGTTAAACGGTAAGATAGGGATGACGACGTTTAACATCGCGTAAGTGCAGTTGGATGGCAGTACAAGTCTCTCGGAGACTACCTTGATTAGTATATCTTGCCGCATACGAATTTCTCAAGGCCAAAGGACAGCATGCATCATTTGCCTTGGAATTGCACGGCTAGACGCCGAGAAGAAGCTACTGCAAGCAATGTAAATCACTACATTTTTACTTTTCAAGCTGAACCAATCATGCTCGAATGAGCACCACCAGCTGAGAGCTGCACGCTTGCTCGAAGCTCCATGTGATCCGGTCTTTCGCTACTAATGCTAAATGCCAGGGCCAAGCATGTCCGCATATGTGCAAACTCGTTGTGTGACCATTCTAGGGAGGGTGACTATCCAAACCGTCGGCTTTGTCACTCAACCGGCCTCTCCCCGTCGTACTGAACATCAAAAGGACTCGCCATAACATTGTCCGTCCGCTTCGGCCGAATTTAGCCGTAAAGCACAGGGCGGATGGCAGGCTCTGGGGAGTCCTAATCGGATCATTGTGTATCTCTGCCAATCTGTACGTTTTGGGTCTGGTATAGAGATCGTACGACTGAGCCGTTGACCTCTATCATTTTACCACCCAAAACCGGTGTATACACGGATTCCTTCAAGCGGCATTGTCTGATAATGGATATTCTCCCATGCGGCTATCCAGCAAGGGATGTTGTTCCATCTAGGTTCGCGCAACATATCGGACCGGTTCAATGTTTACAATTTCGTGTTACCAACCACCTCGGTTGTGTGAGTGATATAGGCCGGTGTTTGCCAGCAATTCCCGAAGATTCGATTGAGAGCAGGGAGTATAAGTAAGGATGGGTCGTTGCTGTGGGATTTTGTTTCGTTCAGACTTTGAATCGTCGATGAAGCAGATACCAGCAACATGTCAACAAACAATCACGCCCTCGTCTTTGGAGCGTCCGGAATATCAGGATGGGCGCTCGTCAAAGAGGCTTTGAGTTATCCCAATCCCACAAGTTTCAACCGAGTGACTGCCTTGTCCAATCGTCCCTTGTCCCCCGCAGATGCCCAATGGCCCAGCGATCCGCGACTTCAGTTGGCAAGTGGCATTGATCTTACTGGTGCAGTTGACACTGTCGTCAGCGCGCTGAAGGAGAAAGTCAGCAGCATCGAGACCGTTACGCACGTCTTCTTGTTTGCCTACCTGGATCCTGGCAAAGACCACAAAACACTGAAGGAGGTCAACACCAATATCATCAAGACCGCCGTGGAGGCCACGCAGAAGGTCTCTCCAAACATGAAGAGTTTCATCCTGCAGACAGGAGGCAAGGCCTACGGACTAGGTATGCTCGCGAGAGTCTACCAGGGCCCGGACTAACAGTGTACAGAACGCCCCGATGCCGTGGAGATCATCACTCCACTAAAGGAGTCGTACCCGCGAGTCCCCAAGCCAATTGCTGACGATATCTTCTACTACTCGCAATATGATGTGCTCGAAGCTCTGTCAAAGGGTGCTTCGTGGACGTTTACCGAGATCCGACCCGACGCTATGATAGGGTTTGTACCGGGTACCAACGTCATGAATCTCGCGCAAGGGTTAGCTTTCTATCTGACCTTGTACCGTGAAGTCAACGGCGTGGGCTCCAAAATCCCGTACCCCGGGGCCGAGCACGGCTACCGCCACAAACACACCGACACATTCCAAGATATCGCGGCGAAGATGGAGATCTTCGCAGCTCTGAACCCCGAGAAATGCGGTTCGGGGAGGGCTTTCAATGTCGTGAACGGGGAGGTAGTGACCTGGGCAGACAAATGGGTGGGCATTTGTGCTTACTTTGGTCTTGAAGGCGTTGGCCCGCAAGGCACATTCGAACCGCCCGCTGATTTCGTCAAAAAACATCTTGACGTGTGGAACAAGTTGGTCAAGAGAGAAGGATTGAAACCCAGTCGACCGGAGGCTTATTTCTGGCCCTTCCTGGAGGTCATGATGGATAAAGCTTTCTTTGACCGCCAATATGATATGAGTGCGGCCAGGGCTGTTGGATTCACCGAGACCATTGATACGGTTACGGGCTACCACATCGCCTTTGACAGAATGAAGGCGGCGAAGGTCATTCCATAGTAGACTCTACGGAGAAGACAAGGCACAGGGGGAACAGGCACGCCGTGTGTATTATGATGATAGTCAAAACTTTCAAGCTCTCTTTCTCCTGTCTCGCCTGTGGAGCCCCATGGAGCATCTCCTTCCGTTCACCGACTCTCTCCAGTCGTCGTCACCCCGAAGCTTGGTGCCCTTGGTCAAGGATCTCGAACCGGATGGGTGCCGGTTCCGGCGCTCGCCAACTGAGGCGATTGGCGGGAAGCCACAGAAGCAACTGCCCCGCTACCCCTCGCCGCCGAATCTGCGTCCTCAGGGACCTTGCAAGCTGAACCCTTTGTGTGCTCGGATGAACGTCCCCAGCTGAGAGGTGCATCTCTAGCTCGAAGCTTCATAGCTGATCGATCTTGGGGCCTTTCTTATTCAACCGTCTTGAGCGTTCCAGCCTGAGGATGAGTTTCTTTCCCTTCACCTTTCGGACACCTCGACGACCACCACCCACCATGGCGCCTCCTGTCACGATCCGCAACATCAGCAACAATCCACTGACCCTCGTGCTGGTCGAGCATTTCGACCCTCCTCCAGATGAAGGCTTCCAGATGCAAAATGTGACGACGTCATTGGCGAACATCACAAATGGCCTGGGCCTTACTAACACTACCACCCGCAAAGCAGTACCTCAGATACATGCGGACGCGAAACCCTTTGCGACCAGGGAGGTTGCGATCAAGCTGCCGCCGTTTACCATTGTGCCAACAGATATCAAGCCCATCATCAACAAGGCCAACGAGCGGCTCCGACTGACGTTTCAGACGGACTTGGGAGGAAAGCACCAGATGTACTGCCCGGTACCTACCGAGGAGACGGCGTCGCTGGTCGCGCTCGCGCCTAATCCAAAGCTGCGCTTCACTGGCATTTATCTACCGGATTCCTCGTTCGTGGCCCTGTACAACACGTCGCACCTGGACTCGTGGATGAAGGATCTCCCGGACCGGACGCCGCTCGGCCTCCTCTCGATCCCAGGCACTCATAACTCGCCAACCCACCACCAAGCCCCGCCGTCCGTGCGCTGTCAGGCTGTCTCGCCGAAGGAGCAACTGAAGAATGGCGTCCGCTTCTTCGATATCCGCGTGCAGGTTCCAGAGCCCTACAATCCAAACTCGGATAAGCTCGTGCTCGTGCACGCCGTCTTCCCCATCTCCCTCACCGGCAACAAATACTTCCGGGACCTGTACAACGACATTGTCCAGTTCCTCAAAGAACACCCCAGCGAAACCCTTGTTCTGTCCCTGAAGCGGGAAGGCACGGGCAAAGGCACGGACGAGCAGTTGTCCCGCATCCTGAAGAACAACTACACCAACCCACAACAGTGGTTCACCGAACCACGCGTGCCGACTCTGGGCGAGGCGCGCGGCAGGATCGTCCTCCTCCGCAGGTTCTTGCTCGAAGAACCCCTGAAGCACGAATGGAACGGCAAAGGCTGGGGCATTGACGGCCACGTCTGGGAAGACAACACATCAGGCGGCACGCCCGGCTCGCTGTGCCCCTCCGGCGACATCTGCGTACAGGACTTCTACCAAGTCATGGAGAAGCCGTCGATTGAGAAGAAGATCGCGTACGCCCAAGAGCACCTCGAGCGAAGCGGATGTTGCGCCTTCAGGGGCCAGACCGTCGGCAGCAAGAAGTTCCCCTTGTACGTGAATTTCTTGAGCGCGAGCAATTTTTGGAACGTCGGCTGTTGGCCTGAAAAGGTGGCCGCTGAAGTCAACCCGGCGATTGTTGCCCATTTATGTCAGAGACATATGCTAGGCGAGCACGGCAAAGTGAAGGATGGCGATTGGAGCACCGGTATCGTGGTGACCGACTGGGTCGGTTTAGGCGGCGATTGGGATATTGTGCGGTGCATTGTGGGCATGAACGCAAAATTGATAGCTAACTAGCATACACGGAGAGAGGGAGGACCCTTGGATATAGACTGCGGGTTCGTTCGGCTGTTGTTGATGCAAGGTTCATTGCAATGCAGTCATGTGGGCATTTCTTTTAGCTCATATCGACAATCATAGTGCCCGGCTCTTCGAGGTACTTTTGCACAACCTGCGCCATCCTTGCCATGGTAGCTCCGTCAACAACTCTATGGTCAGCGCTCCAGCTTAGGTTCACAGTCTGCGCAGGGCGGACCGTCACGCCGTCGTCAGCGAAGACGGGGATGGTCTTGATTTTACCCACGCCCATGATCGCCAACTGACCTTCCACAATGACCGGTGCCACAACCTCGCCACCAATGTTCCCTATATTGCTCACCGTGATTGTCCCGCCGGTTAGGTCGCTGTTGCTTAGCTTGCCCGCTTGCCCGAGCTGTGCCAGGCGTTGTACTTCTTGTGCGATGGAGGTGATGGATCGAGCATTGACAGCTTTGACAACAGGCACAATCAGCCCGTTTGGCGTGTCCATGGCTATGCCAATGTTGTGTACAGAACGCATCATCAGCTGCGGCTTCTTCGGATCGGCAGCCAGATCGAGTCGAGCATTGAGGAGAGGATATTTGTTCAAGGCCAAGGAGACGGCTTTGACAATGAATGGCAAGTATGAGAACTTTGGCGTGGTCTCGGGATTTCTGGCTGTATTCAGCCGTGTCCGCATGGAAGCAAGGCTGGTAATATCGGCCGTGTCGGAGTAGAGGAAGTGTGGGATTGACAATGATCCGGTCATGCTCTTGAACATGGCAGATTGAACTGGTGTCAACCTTTGTGCTGTTTCTGTTTGCTTTGCGTCGATATCAGGTTTAGAGGGCGATGCTGCTGTGCTCGATGTTTGTGCATGGCCCTGGTTGAGATATTTAAACACGTCTTCCTTCATGACTCGGCCCTCCTTGCCAGTTCCAGTGATATCTTCAATCGCAATACCATGCTCCTTCAGCAAGCCTCTGACTGCGGGGGTAGCAAGAGAAGCGTGCTTGCTCGGTATCTTGGGCTTTTCAGGTGGCGAGGTTGGCTCATCCGTAGCGGCGCCGTCTCTGTCACCCTCAAGGACTTGTTCTTCATCAGCAGTCCTGCCCGGATCCTGCTGTGTTGCTTGCTCAGCCGACTCTTGTGCTTCAGCATCTCCTTCCACCTCAATGTCTACCATGCCATCCCCAACTTGTACGACAGCGTCCTGGGGGAAGTGAATTTTCTTTATGATGCCGCTATACTTCGATGTGATTTCGACCGAGGCCTTGTCGCTTTGGACTTCGCAGAGGGGACTCCATTCTTCGATTGGAGCTCCTTCTTCCACGAACCATTGGATGATCTGCACCTCTTTTACTCCTTCTCCGATATCCGATAGTGTATGTGTCTCTATCCTGTCCAACCTCGTCGTAGCATGGAAATGCCTGATCATGCGAAGGAAGGGGGGGTATGTTCGAGGTCGGGCCGCAGGACTTCGGCCCTGCGCAAGATGCTGCAAGAAGCGTAGTGCCTGCGGTGAAGGTACGGCCTTCATGGTGATTTCCCAGGAGCCGTCCTGCTCGGCTACATTCGTGCAAGATTTTACAGGATTCGAAGTACCTCTTCAAGTATATGAACCCAAGTGAGACTGGGGTTACCCGCGAATAACCGAAGCACTGCGTGCGACTCGGTGCGAACATCGGCGCTTCGGGGGAAACGTGGAACTTTGTGTGGTGACTAAGCAGGACGGTATCTTTTGACCCTCAGTAGACGGGTGTCAAAGGGCAGCTTCGGGGTACAGAGACAGTTCTGACTTCGTTCTTTTGGAGGTTTGTTGCTGCCCTGTACGGAGTACATAGTCTGAATTGTCTACTTAGTCCCTTCCTTTCTCAATCTCCGCCTGTATTGAGATGCGGCATCGGCCACCCTCAGCCATTGAGAACGTTGTAGTGCTCAACCCTCAAGTTACTATAACGGTCCTTCTGGACATGAGCTTATTCCAGATCTAATAGGTCAGCGTTATTACGGTTGAAACTGCCCTCGGCCTTGCCCTCCAGGCGACAGCAAATAGTCGACGAAAATCTTGAATGCAAATCGAAGCCGTTTGGTCTGCCGTAGTGCTACTACTGTGGATCACTCACCATCCCTGGCACGCCCTGGGCAGCATTCTTGAATTCGTGATGACCTCCAGATCTTGTCTCTAATGACCATCCAAGGAGCTGATGATGCGTCTATTCGATTGATGTGTCACATTATGTTTTCTCGCGATCATCTCCTCGATAGTAAGGACGCAAAGGTGATAACAGCGTGTTCCCTGAATTTGAGAAGAGGAAAGCCAACTCCATCTCTTCTGTCAACGGCCGAGACTTTTGCCCGCCGGTCGATCTATCATGACTGTCTCGCTTGACTCACACAAGTCTAACCAACGGCGAGGGTCAAACTATCGCTAATGGGAGCCCAAATTCCCCAAGTTTCAGCTCCAAGCCGGAAGTGGCTGCATATACGGATCGGGCTGGACAATCTTCCCGCCGCTTCATTGGCCGTGGGAAACATCCGTCGGCAGGACTGGTACCAAAGCGCGAAGAAGTTCGTATTGCATCCTCTCTTCAGGTATGTGTCCGACTGCTAGAGACGGTCTGACTTCCAAGCGGAGAGACTCGTGGCGTTCGACGAAGTCGCGAATAGCTCTGTTTTAGCACCAGATCGCGACTGTCTCTTCAAGGACGGATAGATCAATGCAGCGCTTCCGCCTGTTCTGGCAGGGGAGGCAGGCACAGCAAGACCCAGCTCACTACAGCACAGCCCTACGGCTGCGGCGCTTGAGCGAGGTATACTCGGAGTTAATTTCATTTGTGCTTTGGCCCCCCTCCGACCTGACGGATCAGATGTCATTGAGGGCTCGCAGCCTGACCGACATGGGAGGTCAATATATCTAGAGTCGACGTCCACGCCACCAGCGCTGGCAGGCAGTTACTGAATGATAGTCTGGCACCCGACATTAACCAAGCCTGAAGTGGACATTTCTTATCCTGCAACTCCAGACATCGAGCAAGATGTCGAGCACACGCAACACCTCTTCATCCCTTCTGCACGGCTACCTCGACCCAGCCCACGTCTCGAGCCTCAACGCAGACTGGGTTCACCGACCAACGCCGTGGCCATGGGTGCTAGCGAGCGTTACTCTGTCCATCATACTCGGTTTCCTGGGCGTGCAAGCCTCATACAAGTCCTGGGAACCGAAGCACCAGCGCGGGGCTAACATCGACAACGGGTGCCTTGACCCCTTCCCACCCGACCCCAAAGCCTACTACCCGCTACACCAACGGAATCCGAGCGACGCCAGCGTGACCACTTTCTCCTCATACGGCGAAAGCAACAGATACGGGGGCCTTGGGAGGTTTGCCCTCGTAACATCAATCATCGGCATAGGATGGTCCACCATCCGTGCGATTGCGCTGGTGGCGATTCTGATACAGATCACAAGAGGCGACACACGCCACACATACCCTGGCGTGATCAGCGTGGTCATCATGTTCACCTCGGTGCAAACGTACCTGGGCAGCCGCGCCATGCCGCGCATCCTGTATCTGCTCATCATCGTCGACCTGTGTGTCATCTACGCCTGCATCATCCTCGGACTGCTCTCCTTCGTCAAGCACAAGGAGACATCGTACCAAGAGTTCACCGTCCGGGACGGCAACTGCCCGTGCCTCCTGGGCTTCAAGACCGGTCGGAACATGAATTCGTGCGCCAAGTTCGCCGACAACCTTCCCAGCGTGGTCGGCTGCGATGCCTTCCTCGAACCTTACGGGCCCAACGGCACAATGACATACCCGATGTCATGCCTGCTGTCCGACCCGAGCGACAAGGACCTCGACCCCAACCTGATGACCTACATGGTCCTGGCGGAGATCGTCGTCGGCAGCGTCGGCCTGCTGTACGGCCTGATCGTCCTCCTCTTCGCGTCCCGCTGGATCCCCGACGCGGTCAAGCAGCCGTCCCAGCTCCTGCACGCCTTGACGCTGAAGGACGCGAAGACGCACCGGCGCGATCGCGAGTACGCCAGCCTGTCCCTCCCGGAAAAGGTCAAGAACCACAAACTGCCGGGCCGGGCCATCGGCATGACCGTCCTGGCCTTCATCGCACTGTTGATGTTCGCGGCCGTGACGATCGTGGTGCACGTTCTCGACGAGACACGCCCGATCCGGCTCTTCTACATGGATTCGTCAGGCAGGCTGGACGTCCCCGTCACGGGTACGGCCACCGCAGCCGGGGGAGAAAGTTGGAGCGACTGTTTCGTCGTCGACACTCCATTCTCAGGCGATGGTAATTTCAAGGAGTGGTGGGATGTCAGACAGAGTCGGATCCTCCGCGCCATGGCTCTCGCGTGATCGGACCTCTGTGTGTGTCATTATATTCGGGCGCTCTTGTCGTCGTATTCATGTTCTTCTTAAGTTCCATATAGATCCCTGGCTTGAAAAGGGCTACATAATCGCATGTGCGAACGGCAGTCGGCGCTTCTGGTTCTGGTTCTGGTTTCATGTAGTGTCTGCTCCCACTGTGTCGACTGATGTTGAACGGCACAACGAGGGAAGCGAGCAGATACCCCGGATCATCCGTCCCATGCAAGGTAGGAGTCAGAAGGGATGGATCAATTCTATCCTACATGTTCCTCGATACTCGTCCTAAGTTCTACATTGTTTGTACACTACAATATGTTGTTGTACACGAGTTGAGGGATCCAGAGCAGATGGTGGTGACAGTGAACATCTGTGTTCGTCCCGTCCTAGCCTTCACATTTACCGAATCTTTCCACTTTTCCTCACCTCGCTCTTCATCCCCTTGGGCGCGAATTTGGAATACTTCCTCATGGACCGGCCGCCCTTGACAGGAATGCCCGATCCTCCCACAAGAATGTCGTCCCACTCGCGGAGAGTCTGCATTTCTTCTGGCGTTAGGTCGTCTTCCCCGACTGGTGCGCCCGCCGCCGATGGCGCTGTGTGCCTCGGTTCTTGCCGTCCGAATGGGGAAGCAACCCGGCTATGATTCTGATTCTGATCCTGTGTATGCTTCTTCTTTGAGAATAAAGGCGGATTCACCTCATTCATATCGAAATCGTCCATGGTAAAGGCCTCTACCCCTCCGTCGGAGTGCTCCCTCGTGATTTTGCCGGGTCTGACTTTCTTCGGCCTTTCTCCTTCGTCCCGGAACCTGCCTTCCCTGAACTCTCTCTCCATCTCCTGCATCTCGCTCATCTCATCATACTTCTCCTCGTGCATCTTTTCCAACAAGTCCTGCGCTTGCTGCTTCAGTCTTTCATTCCCTCCCCGCGCCTTATTCGCTTCCTTGGTGTTCAAGCCGCCTAGTCGTAGATTCCTGGGTATTCGAGTCTTTGCGCCTAGAGCCCAGAGATCACCCCATCGCGACTTTCGCGCGTCACGATACGCTTGACGCCCAAAGGAACGGGGCACTGTCCACCGTTCAATCGTGCCGCGAGGGGTACAGACGTCGAGGATTACATGGCCACGACGTTTCATAGGGGCATACACGAGACGAGGCAGCGTGTGGGCGGATGGTAGGGTTGAGGGAGGTGCACTGGAGCCGGTGAACAAGGAGTGAATGTTGGTAAGATTGCTTTCTGGGTGGACCTCTTCAAAGCCTTTCGGCGATAACTCTGTCCAGGATTCGTGCTCTTCCGCAGCAAGCTGCGGGCTGGGATGAATAGGGGCGGAGAGGGAGTCTTCGAGGCTGGACCAGGATTCGATCTGTCGTTGACGGAGATCTTCTCCTTTCATGACGGAGATGTATGAGAAATCGACATCATCGTGGTTGCGGTCTTTGGCGCCGAGTGCACGTTGGAGGTAACTCGGTCGAATATAGCGTTGTTGGAAAGAGCAAAAGTCCTTTCGTCCCTTGGAGAGGCCTGGGGTCTTGTACATCGGACATCTCTCGTGGTTCGTGCAGGGTGCAACGATCATCCCCGTTCCTCTTGTATAGATATCTTCTGGGTCGTTGTGGACGGGACTGTATTCGGTTGTAGTTCCTTCAGGAATGGCAATGTGTCTCTCCAGGAGTAATTCTCGAGCAGCACCGATCGCCTCGAACCCTCGGGGGATACCTTTTTCAATCAGTATCAGCACGCCACCCTCCGAGGAGAGCATGGACCAGAGATTTTGCACATGGTTCTTTCTCATGTACTCCTCGTGTAGCGGGAACAGAGTATGCGGTGCTAAGATCACATCGAACTGCTTTCTCTGCTGTGCTGGACGATTGTCTTCCAGTGTCGGCGTGTCGCGAGTGTGCACATAATCAGGCAAGCGCGGGATGAAAGTCGTATTCTCCAACAGTTTGGCGGCTCGATGTCTCAGAGTATCTGATCCGGTGAGGACTACCGACTTCGTTGGTGGCGGAGGAGGAACCGGTCCTTTATCGGACGAGTGGAGACTATCCCAATGTGCTTGGACGATCTCACGCCAGGCGAGGATGCCTGCTCCCCCAGCGCCGGCGTCGAGGATTCGCGGTCCACCCTCTTTCGCTAAGAGCTTGTTCAACCACGTGGCGCCGAGTCGTTTGCGAGTCTCTACCAAAACGGCCATTATGGCTGCGTAGGTAGGCGGCATGATCGTCGTGATGTAGGCGTTCGCTTCCATTTCTCCCATTAGGTGCTGAGAAGCCCCGAGTGGGACGGGAACCTGTCGCCTGGATCGACCCGATCGCGGTGTCAAGGGTGAGTCAGGGAAGCCAGGTCCACCGAACGTCTTCTCGCACATCTCTTTGAGATGCTTGTTTGAAAAGTTGCTCATGATCCTCTGCACCGGTTCAATGAAGTTGTTCTGAGAGAGGAAGACGCTGCGGGGAGTGGTGGCGAACTTCCCGAGCTTTGTGAAGGGGTGCTCTCTCATGCTTGGGTCTACCTCTTCATCGTATTCGTCATCGCCATCATCTTCCTGGCCTCGATCGCCCTCTTCGAGCACTTGGCCATTCAGCATGCTCGCGATTTCCCGCGCCCGTACATCGGGCGGCGTGAACGGGGAGAAATTATTATCACCACCAGACCCAGACCCAAGGCCGATTCCACCCACGGCAGCTTTGGGTGTGCCAATTTTTGCGACATCCTCTTCATCCCCGGCTTCAGCCTCTTTTGTGACGGCAGGCGACGTATCATATTCGATGATCTCGCCGTCCTGGTCCATCAGCAGGTTTGGAGCGGACTCCCCGACTGCACTGGCTTCCTCCTCGTCAAGAAATTCCTCAAACGACGAGGACCTAGGCTCGCCATATAGCCGTTTGTATATCTTCAACTCATCTTCGTCCAGTGCATTCTGAGGCAAACCATCACCATATGCCTGCCTTGCTTCCCGCGCAACGTCCTCGTGCGATGCGCCAGACGCACGGAGCGCAGCCAGGGGATCCTTTGTCCCTCGTACAATTTCGGGAAGCCCATCTTGATATAGCTGGCTGTCCGGGAAGAGATCTTGTATGCTTGTGCTAGCAGCGCGGTCTTCCTCGATTGCTTCGTCTATGGTCCGTCCCAATGCGGTCTCCAACTCTTGCAGCACTTGCAGTTGTTCCGTGTCAAGTTCTTCTCCGAGTTGATCGTCATCGCTCTGAGGCTGTCCCGTCTGAGGGCTTGAAGAAGTCTGCTGCTGAAAGGATGCGGCACTGCCGGTGAGGTGTCTGAGTTGGCGGTGCTGTCGCTCAACCGGCCTTCGCCATCGCAGGGGCAAGCGCGCCGCGCCACTCTTCAATGCGGCGGGTGGCCCGCAGAATCCTTTGTCAAAAAGGGCCTGGAGATCCTGCCGACAGCCATGGCAAAGCCGCGAAGACCTTGCACGAGAAAGCATTGTTCTATGCTTCGGAGGGGGATCAGTTCTTCCCTGAAGCGTGGGACGCTCATTCAAGAGCGAGTGCGTGAACTTTTTTGAGAGCCGAGGTTTTCCCGTAGATTACAGCCTTGCCATATCCTACCGCACCGTCCAGCCTTGCCTGTATTATCTTTGGAGGAAAGTAATTCGTAGTACGAGTATTAAGCTGTCAAGGCGAGAGCATCCTCTTGCGACTTTTTGAGAGCCATACTCACAAAGTATCGGTTACAATTCAATTCTCGCGCACATCAGAGATTACGGCGAACAGGACATCACGTCGCCCTGCCGACCACTATCCTACGGGGGCTATGCCAAGATCTTCCCAGCTCTCCGCCCACTGGAGGCTATTCTCGTTTCGACTCTTCCACATCATCTGGCCTTCTCGCCCGACCGCGAAGACATCGATTCGACCCGGTGTCGTGGATGTCGCTTTGGGTGAAGAGTCGAAGTCACCACCCAGAGGCTCCCAAGAGTGGGACCATTGGCCAGAAGTAATGTTCAACGATGTGTGCCAGATTTGATGGTCTGCAGCACCGCATACGAACACCTCGATGTGAGTCTCATTGATGTTGTGCAATACCATAGGTTCTCCAACAAAGGTGAGCTCTCCCACGGGTGTGAAGTCCGACCATCCTGCTGCCGAATCGAAGGGCAAATACCACAGTCGCGCGTCCCCTCCACGGACAAAAATCAGCATGTCAAACACAGGGCCGTTTCCCACGTTCACTACCACCGGTCGACCAGCGCAGAACCCTCCGCGGCTAACGAACGCAGGCGACCAATATCCGTCACGAAACGTGCGTTGCCAAATTGCGTTGTCAGCACGTCTTACCCCAAAGATATCCCAAAAAGGCTGCCATTGGTTATTCTGGTAAGTCCACGAGACAGTTGCTGTCGGGGTATAGTTATACCAATCGGTTTTTGCGTTGTCATCGGTGCTGAACCAGAGCCAATCCGACCAACCATCGGCAATGGTGCCGGAGGCAGTTGATGCATTTTGCCAAAAACTGTGGTAAAGGATCCCGTCGAATCCAATGATAAAGGCAAGGGTGAATGTGTCGTTTGCAGGCACAACCTCGATACTACTGGTGGCGTAATTTCCGTTTGGCCAAGCAGAAGAAAGTGTGAATTGGTACGTCGCATCTGTGTCACCAGAAGACGCGAGACTCCCAATGAGAGGAACAACTTCATACGCACTTGTGCGAACGAGGAGCTCAAGCAAATCAGAAGTGCTTTTTACTGGCACAATGTCCAGAAGGGTATCGGAAGTCACCAGCTGGAAAGCAGAATCCCAAGCTCCGTTGGAGTACGACTTCCGGTACGTTTTGTAATCACGCCCACGGATATATACCTCGATTGTTCCGTCTTGGTCGATGAATCCACCGGGTATTGCTGTGGGCAAGCTTATAAGTTGTGGTATCGCTGTTCCAGACATGGCCGGCGGGTAGTTGGCACTGGCAGTGGGCAGAGACGAGCTGATGCTATATTGAAGCCGATGAGCCACGATGCCTTTAAGCCTCAAATCAATGCTCACCTTGTGCTCGCTGCTGTATTGTTTGCGGTATGCCCGCTCTTCCCTCCGCCGTGGTGGCTTCCTACCGTCCCGCCGACCGCACCGCCGACCACCGCTCCCACCACGATTATTGCAAGGGTAATCAAGATACTGAGACGATGTCGCCGCCAAACAGAAGAGTGAGGCCCCAGGTCAGCTGGCGGAAAGGGCGGTACAGCCTCGATCCCCCGTCCATCGACTTCAGGCCCATACGAGTCATGGAGCGGATCACGGACGGTCTCTTTCCCGGCGTAGTCAACTTCCGGTGCGTCGGCCATCGTATTGAGCAGAGAGAGAAGAGCGTGGATTCAACGGGTCCAGTACTCCCTTTGAGCGTCGTGTGCCCCGGCGCGCTGAAGCGGGGAACCGACAACCTACACGAGCACATCGTGTTCTGGTGTTCATGTGATTCGCTCCATCGTGTATGGCGGCCATCGCCAAGGGATTCCAGTTTCGAGAACTGGTAAGGTGAAGAGAAGCATCGTCCATAGGTAGCGAGGCATTTTGGCGATAGCCCTAGAAAGAAACCGCCGGGTGGAAGTTCTTGCAAGCAATATGTACCACTGTGCCTGCTAAGGCAGGAAGAGCATTGAATGAACTGCGGTGGAAAAGGAGATGGGTGTATTACCCGCTGTCCAATTAGAAACCCGACGGGTCGGTCGCTGTCAGATGATGTCGAAGTCGCAAGGCCGGGAAAAAGAGCCGGTCTATACAGAGAAGTGGTGGACTCAGCTCTTGACGAGAGGTATCTTTTTCCGTAATGTTTCATGCAAGAGGTGGCGAAGCAAGGTCTCAAGCCCCTCTATACCCTCGATATGGCAATATACCTACCGAACATGGAAACTTTTGAAGTTCATGGCACAGCAATCCTGGAGTCTTTCTCCGAAGCGCTTTTTATTTGGTCCACCTGTCTTGCGAAGAGTAGGCATCAGATGTATCAGATAAAAGCGTATTTATTCCGCCACGAGGCCGCTACAGCTTGGGATTGCTGTCCCTGCATGCCACCTGTACAACGCCGGCAGCGGTGCTCATTTGCCAGAAGCAGTCAGTTTGTGGCAGTGCTCATGGCCTTGCTGCTTTTTATTCCCCGAGGCGGACAGTGTCCTTTCCCAAGTCAGACTGACCACAACCAGAGCTGATCGCCCTCAATGCACAGACGCGGTGTGGCACCCCGTTCCGATGCGTATTTAGCCAACAGGACTCCAAGGCATAGGAATCAGGATCTTGCTCTTCATGGTCTGAATAAGTGGCACCGTCTTGTGCACCGTATCACCCCATCCTTCGATACCCCACGACATCTCTCGTCTGAGCTTCCGTTCCTCCAAATCAGCAAACTGCCATAGATGGTGGACAGTATTCAGATCTCCAATCTGGACGAACCAAGCCCCTACGCCTTCCATGACTTCCCGCCGCGCTTTGAGTCCTTTGCGCCAGTGAGTTTCCCACTCTAATAGATTGCCAGGGTGCAATGTGTATGATCGTAATTCGAACAGACCGCCCAGCTTCCGAGGGGGTGTGGTAGGCCAGAATGAGAATTCCTGCATCAGGTCGATTTTCTTGGAAGTGATCAGGGTGTTCAGCTTCTTCTCAAAGGCCGGGAATTCTGGATGGTGCTGGATGCTGTGCAACGATGCGTGGTAACCGGTGTAGCGTTGGTACTCCCAGATGTGAACTGCGAAGCATTTGTTAGCTTGGACACCTTCAAGAGAGAGCGAGTATACCGAAAGTCTCGCATTCGCCGACTTCTGTTCTCCAGCTTCCAACCAGATGTACCTTCTTCTCCGGGTCATTCGCCATTCTGGGGTACCAATGGCCTACCAGGTCGACATAGTCATCGACCTTATCCGGCTTCACGTCGTGGAAAACGATCGAATGGACATATTTGCCTCGGGCTAGCACTTGAGAGAAGGAGCGCTCCATCTCTTTGTCCAGATTTCGACCTTCGGGCGTGCCGTAAATCAAGCTAGATAGGGCACCCGATCGCTTTGTGGATGTATCCGTTTCGGCTTGCCGTGCTTCTTCTGTAGACGGAGCGGTAGACAGTGAGCCCAGGCCCAGGGTTTCAGACAAACGAGACGCAGCAACACTGGCAGACGAAGGAGATTCAGACGTAGAGGGAGCAAGTGACTGACTATCAGCTTGTTCTTTTCTCTTCCGGGCGGCTTCAAGTCCATCTCGGAATTCCTTCTGCTTCTGATTGAAGATCTCAGCCGAGTCGGGAGTGATATCGCTCATTGCGGGACTACGTCGAGGGTCTCGAAGCAGGGCGGACGAGGTGAAGGCGCGGAGTAGGGAGGGCTGAGACGAGGGAGAATGTGGTAGCAGCCGGCGGGCCAGCATGGTACGCGACATGCTGCTGGTGTTTTAGCGAGAGATTGTGTTTGTGAGTGTGTGTGTGGTCGCCGAGGGCAAGACAGGTACTCTTAGAGGTGCGAACCCTTCCAAGTGAGGCTATCCCCGTCGATTCCAACCAACGTATTACGTGCCTTCAAGTGTGAACAAAGAATAGGGTCTCGAGGCAATGGCCAGTAAGGGAGAGACGAAGGTATTGTGCCGGAGAAAGGCCCAATGGTCGATGGGATGATGGAGGAATGCCAGTTGCCGAACGTTTAAGCGTAGATGAGGACTGGGGGCGTCTGCTTGCTTGGGAGAGCAGAACGCGGGGAAATGCTGTGCAGATGTTGGTTGGCAAGCTGCTGAGTGTGATTGGGGAGTGAGGACCGTCCAAGCTGGTTGTTTTGGACAGGAGGTGACAGGCACCATTTACGTCACCGGAGGAGCTTCAAGTGGTGCAAGGTCAAGCCTGGAGCGTAAACGAAGCTATGCCCATATTGGTTTGCGGGGATGTCGCCCAGATCGATCAAACTTCAGCGGGCATGTGTGACTCTGGCAGCCTCATCAGTCCACCTCGAAATTCTCACATGCATCACTCTTAAGACTGCGCGGGCTTATATTAAATCACTCCGCCAGATCCCCCGCGAGGCAAAGACAGCGTTGACAACCCCCCTTTCTGCCTGTCATGGCTGACGCTCACAACCCACCCCTCAACTACGAGGCCTCTGACACCACGACAAACCCACAAGTCGCAACGACCCTCCCACCTGAAGTATCCCAATGCCTGAAGAATGCTCGTTTCCTCCATCTCGCGACAATCAGTGCGACTCAGACCTCTCCGGCAACACCGCACGTCTCACTCATGAACTATACTTTTCTCCCTTCATATAACGACCACGGGCCCGTCATCATCATGACCACAAACGCTCAGTCTATGAAGACGCAAAATCTGCGGCACAATCCGAAAGTGTCAATACTCGTCCATGACTGGGTGTCACATAGACCACCCACGGCTTCGTCTGTAGGTGGCGAACGGGCAGGCTCTCCGCCGGCCGCAGCAACGAGGTCCAGTCTCGCCAGCTTGCTGCTGAACCTGAATACTTCGGCTCTGAGCTCGATATCAACCACTATCGCAGGAGAAGCTAGGTTTTTAGAGCAGGGAAGCGACGAGGAAAAATGGTGCAAAGCGGCTCATTTGGCGAACAACACCTTTGGGGAACAAGTAAGGCAGGAGGCAGGGTTCTTCGGCGCACCGCCACAAACTCCAGAGACCGAGAACAGCAGTTGTTATATTGAAGGGGATGATGTCAGGGTGGTTATTGTCCCCGTCCGAGAAGGTAGAATAGCGGATTGGAAAGGAGGCGTGAAGGATTGGGTGGTGGTTGAAGAAGGTGCTCCCTCTGCATCCGGTGAAGCTGGCGGCGAAAGAGGAAGAAGTAACGGGCAACCTTCCGTCAACGGTATCATTTCTTGAAATATTTCGGAACTTTTGCCACACCAAGCTTGTTCTCTAAGCGTCGGCGGAACACAGCGTTACTCGCTGAGCAAGTGATCTCGTCCCACAGTTCTGCACTTCTGACGCAGACCCCTACTGCCAACTCGTGTCATAACCAACATCAAGATCAGAAGTCTAGATCTCAACCACCCAAAAACGCCAATCGCATGGCCTCCGCGCTACTCAATAACAGACGACATCCCAAACTAGAAACGCTAAAATCAAAGTGAAATCTTTGCTCCCTGAACCGAAGTGCAAACGGCGCGCAAGCGAGAGTATGTACATGAGAGGTGGTGTGCAGGTGTCGCGCAAGGACTTGGAGACTGAGAACTCCAGGAGAAGTGATATATGCAGACGCTGAGGGGTCGGTTGTGCCACTTGAGGCTGTGGAAGATGAGCAGTGTTCTTTCACATAACCGAGCATTTTGAGTCATCTTTTGATCGAGCCGGCTTGACCTGTAAGGCCACTCGTGCGGCTTCCGTGAATGCTTCGTTGACGCCTCGGTTTCGCATTGCTGAGCACTCTGCATCGCTTGTTAGCTTGCATCGCATGTGCAATGTATCGTGCACTGTACCGAGATATCTCAAAGCGCCAATACGTCTGGCAACCTCCAACCCCTCATTATATTGTATCATCGGTCGCGGGGCGGCGGTGTTCTCCTCGTCGTCCTCTTTCTCATGTTCTTCCCGCAAATCACACTTCAGAGCACATAAAACGATCTTGACACCGGGACAGTGCTCGTTGATTTCAGCGATCCATTTTGTCGACACGTTCTCTAGAGAGCCGGGGTTGTCCACACTGAAGCACAGCATAATCGCCTGGGTGTCATCATATGAGAGTGAACGTAATCGATCAAATTCTTCTTGTCCCGCCGTGTCCCATAAGGATAGTTCCATGTGGATCCCATCGACGAAGATATCGTGGACATAGTTCTCGAATACTGTTGGCTCGTACACGGTCTAATAGAGCATATCGTGTCAGTGAAAGCCGCAGACACGGCCAAAGGGAACGGAGGATGATTCAGCGTGAGCGAGGCATCAGACGAACCGGGAAGAATCCGCGGGTGAAGACGTTCAGAAGACTAGTCTTGCCGCATGCGCCGTCGCCCAGGAGGACGAGCTTGCGCTGCACCACCTTCTTGCCGCCGCAGAGAGGCATTGTATCTTATCGTTGGGGATTATGGTATAGATGACGTTGAGACGTGCCAGTGCTGGGACGGCGGTCACCCACGTCTGGTGGATTGGGTTGTGGAGCTGGTAAACAACAGCGAAACGTCCGGGAGACTTTATAGGACAGGTTTGGCGTAAGAATAATCGTGATCGCGAGAAGTGTCAGGAAGAGAGAGCGTCTGTAGGTGACAAAGGATAGTAGCGATGAGTTGGTCGATAGAGGTGAGGAGATGTTGAGCAGATCTACCAACAAGAGATGTCGGTCGAGATAGTCGAGATGTAACTTTAGATCCAACAAGAAAGCAGGAAGGGTCCAACAGAGTCGTTGACGCATTGCGGGTTGCAGCAAGCTGAGATGCCCATGCCACTTTCCGCCAGTCAAACGTTTGCGAATGGAGGCAAGGCCAGCAACCGGGCGGGCGCCGGCGCCCACATGCCACTGCCCGTGGCGGTTCATTTCAAGGCCTGAAAGGCAGAGACGCACGCCGTGGGCTGCGCCCAAAACTTTAGAAATGTGGAGTGATCTCCAAGCTGACACGCCTACAATTCCCGTCACCACCATGCACAAGCCGACCTAGGCACCAGGCAAGCCGTGGATGGGTTCAGGGCTGACGTCCTACGAGTCTTCCCACATTGGCTCTCTTTTGGTCGCTGCTGTTTTCACCCAGTCACTGCTAGGCAAGTAGTGGCATGCCGCTTCGAAATATTCATCTGAGCATGTCACTCGACTACCAAACGCACAACAATCGCGGTAATGAGTGGGCTCAAAGGAGAAAAGCCGGAGCGTCTTCGTGAAGAGACTATCTACTCTTTGTGATATGCGCGGGTCACACATCTGCCAACAAATCTGTCCAACTAGTCAGGGAAATAGACAGATGAGGAAGAAGCTGGATTTCACTCGTTTTGTACTCGTACTCGATACCTGAGATACGAGTCAGTTGGGGCCTGGAGGTCAGGTCCGGGAATTCGAAGATCTCCTAGCCAGTGGTCAATGTAGTAGCGGTCGTGCCACTCATCGGCTCTATACAGTACGAGTCCCGGGCATGAGACAGGAAGTATGTTTTATTAGTATTCCCCTCTTTTCAGCTACAATTGCAATCCGCTTGACCGGGCCTTTACGAGCCTGTAAAGGCCAAAATTATCATGCGATCAGATTGCGGGTCGCTGACTGTACCAGTATCATCGTGGCCATTATGCAAGCTCAGTGCAGACGAAGCCGCGAGACAGCTCGGTACGTACTTAGGGCTAGACGTCGATCAGAATATACGTGATCGACGAGCGTGAGCGGGATAGACTTCAAACAATGGTCGTCGGGATTATTCACGCACTCAACAAATCCTCTGCAGTGATCCAAGCGTGCTGCATCCCCATAGAGGTGAACGCCCGTCTCTTGTAGGTTCGGTCGTCCGTCTGCCGTCGCCTCCAAGCGGCTCTTGCGGTAGGATAGTTGCGTGGATAGAGTTATCACGTGACTCGTTGGCACGAAATTTACACGTGACGAAACCAGATGTTGCAGGCGAAGATGATTCCTGATTCTACCATTGCGCAATGCTCCGCAGAGCGAAGGAAGTGGCACAGCATGTACCCGGAGCACTTTGACAATACTGACAACTTTGACAGGAGTTTGAGCCCTCCACCCCAATCCACAAGCCGCTGCCTTTTCCCTTGCCTCCTCGAGAACAATTGTCCCCTCAACCCCGTCTCGGAGATGATCGCTAGGACATCGAAATCACCACCTTTTCCACTTTCATCGAGGCGAGCGCATCACATGCAGTCCTGTCGTCGCCTATGACCGATTCACACAATGGAGTCGTCGCATAGTGGCGCTGGGTCCGAGCCGTCGCGCCGAAGCAAAGCCTCGACGGCATGTCTCAATTGCAAGGCTCGAAGATCCAAGGTAACATCAGTCTCCGGTGTTAGTTGCAGGTTCCTGACTTGACCGCTTCGTTACAACAGTGTTCTGGGGGCAACCCTTGCAATAGTTGCAGTCGACTGGACGTTGAATGTGTGTATGATGTGACGCAAGACAAGCGACGGAAGATCCATTGGGAACGCGCTGAAACAGAGGCCACACTCCAGAGACAACTGCTGAATCGACTGTTCGACCTAATCCGCGCTAGTGGTGGCGAAGTGAACAGGATGCTGCGAGAAGATGCTCACATTCAAGAGCTTGCGCAGAGGCTCGGCATGGAACTGCCCGGGGATGTGGAAAGACTCCAAAGCCGGAGCTGGCCATATGCTCGAAACACAAGGCTCGGACAGGTCGAGGACGACGTGAGCCAGCGAGCAGAACTGCAGAGGCGGCACGCGACGTCCCGCGGATCCGGCGAAGAAGGCACAATGGAGCCAGATCCATCGACCATGATGGGCAGTCGGACTGGTTCGAGCGACCGATCAAATATCGGAGCACAATCTGATATGACCATGCGAAGCCCCGCTGTATCGGATGCGAGGAGTTATTACCGAGTGTTTTGTTCCGGAAACCACACGGCTCCCAGCATCGAGACCATCAGCATCTTCGGCGACATTCCCTTCCCACCAGCGGAGATCAAGACGTTGTACGGATCTGTAACATTGCGCCAACAGCAAGTTCTGAATCTTCGAATCCCGGAGTACCTCATACAGCCACTGTTGTTCGACGAGGAACGGTGCCCGATGGCCGCTGTGTACACCGATTTCCGCGATTATGGTCGAAGGCAGATTGCTGAGGGAAGACCGATAGAGTCTGTACTGGGCTCTCCGAAAGTCGACCTGGCACTGTATTTTCGTGAGCGTCAACCTGATGATCCGCACACGCCCGCGACTTGGGCATGCGAGTTCATGCGTCTCTTGAAGGACTTTGACACATATGTGGCACTGGCCCACATCTTCACTTATGCCAGTTTCATGCGTGTTGGTACCGTGGTAAGCCAATGTGAGACCCAGCTGACAAGGGAACATCAGTGGATAATCGCACCTTCCGCCGAGACGTACGCATTGCTTCCAGAAGCAATGAAACCAACGCCAATGCAAAGGCTAGTCAGGCACCATCCGGGAGTTGACTTGCCCATCTTGTGAGTGCACAGTCCCACCATCAACGCCGGCTTCCATTCTAATATATTCTTGAATTAGCCCTGAGCTGCGCGACGCTCTTATCCAGGACATGCGCGACTACATAGTAGCCACGCAAACGCTGGGAACAAGCGTAAACTGGGAGCACCGATTAGAGGGTGCAGTCGACATGGACTCGGCAACCGGAGTATTGACTGTGTCGGAGAGCTTCGCGAAGCACGTGTGTGACCTTTCCAACTGGTCAATTAGCCACAAGTTTGCGGACGTCTTCCCCGAATTGCGAGGCTTCGTTCACGAAGTTGAGCAAGAGACGATTCCCATGTCCAAGCTTGACCTGGATGAGTTCCTCAGGCAACGAGGGATCGTAAATCCCGCATTTGAAATCGTTGCCGCAGGATAAGAGCAGGATCGGGGCGAACGAGGAAGTGCGTGCGTCAAGGTCAGGGGAGAAATAGGGCTTATGTATGGTCCCAACAGTCAAAGAGGCAACCAACTAAGAGTAGGAAGTGGACCTCCCGCTCTGCCAAATGATTTTCGCCCTTGTGCTGGATAAATCACCCATGGCCACCCTCCGCCATGACGGGTGCAGCCTCCGGAAATGCAAATGCGGCTGCACTATTGGCTTAATGGAAGTCCCTTCCGAGCCTGGCAGATGCTCTCACACATTCTTCGTATCATCGCCTTACACATGTACCCGTTGAACTTCTCACGAAAAGATCTCATCATCAAACCGTTGCACAGAACATAGTTGTGGGAGCCAACCACCTGGTTAGAAGAAAGACTTGATCCTCGATAGGCATGTTCTATGTTAATGGGCTTACGCACTCCGCTAAGAGGATTCGTGTCTTAATCTGGCTTCAGGAAAAAATAATTAGGATAACGCATGATTAGAGCATCCGTCAATGGAATACTGATCTTTGACGGAAAGATTGCGAGGGATTGGACCTGCTCCCATCTGGTACTCCGTCACCATAAAAATGTATGATCAGGCGAGAGTCAAGCGCTTCTATCACTAAATGATTTGGGACGAGCATATGCAGCCAATGGGCTATACGTCCCCCCACGAGGAGGAGTAGTGTCCAAATCGAGCACCCGTTCCGGATAGCGGATATCGAAGGATTATTGCGGAAACAATTAAAGAGCAATAGAAGCCTGGCCCAAGACTGAGGGATCGGTTGAACGGGTGCTCGATCACTGACCTTCGACTTCACGCGGCGGACGGGTCGCTGATACGAGAACCATCGACTGTGGTTAGGAGGAAGTCTGTCCAAGACCGATTGCTGTCTCGCTGAACGTGAAAATGTTTTGTCTCAATCTACCCCTTTGCTAGGCCTTGAGCCGTCGAAAGACTTGGGTTTCTGCTTCAAGCGACCGAAGCTATGCTAGCAGATATGCGCCATGTGTGGACGCTGTTGTGCACCCATGCATTGCATTCGGAACCTTCTTTCATGGGTTCATAGGTATTCAATACCGCCACTACCACCTCCGTGCAAGCAAGATCATCTAATCCTCGATGATGTTTCCGCGCTCGCTCACGTACAGACCGTCCAAGAATTTCCGGATATCCTTGTTCCTCACTCTGCAGATTTGTTGTAGGTCAGCGGCTGATTGTGAGACATTCTCCAGGCTGTTGCCCGTGAGTTCGATTTGGTCTTTAACGCCCTTGGAGGCTTCCACGGTAACTCCTTCGTGCATGGTGACGTTGCGAACGATCTTCTCGCCCAAGAAATTTCTGTGAGAATCGTGGTGTTAGTCGTTTGTTTGACATCGTGGCCCGAGCTGGGATGAGCTATTTTCCTGCTCTGCGATAGGTGTGCTTGTGCAGGTAGGAAAATGAACCCATGGCAGCGCCTGCGCTTACCTGACTTCCAACTGGTACAATCCCTCCGGGTTCTTTTCAATGTTGACGTTGATGGGAAAGTGAGCGTAGACGTATCGCATCTTGTACTTGTAGCCCTTTGTGACGCCGATCACGAGGTTCTGGATGAGGGACTTGACAGTTCGGAGGGTAGCGACATTCTTTCTCGAGCCGTGGTGAATCTCAATCTGAACGAGTTGCTTTCCGGCCTTGTCCTTTCCGACCGTGAAGGTGACGGCGATGTGAGAAAGATCTTTCGTCAATTTGCCTAGAGCAAGGAGGAATGTCAGCAACAAGGTTCTCCAGGTTTTTCAATTGTTTCGTGCGCATTCTCAGTGTCGGTTCATTGTCGTACCTCGGGGACCCTCGACGGTGACAATTCGGGAGCGGATGTGGATCTTGACATCGTCTGGGATGACCAGCTGCTCCTGGGAGAAGATGTACTTCATCTTGAGCAGTGGTATGTGGTGTGCGATGGAGGAATTGTCGAAAGTTGGCCCAGTCTGAAAGTCGTCTTGAAGTTCCGATGTCGAAAATCGCATGCCGCACCAGATTTGTGGGCTGTGGGTCCAGTTTCAGTCTTGGCATTTACACATCTCCCCCCCAAAGATGGCTCTCTGACCATTACGACTCTGTTATTCGAAAACTTGACAGGACAAATTTTACTTTGACTGTTGCTATGGGCCGTAGCAGAAAAAGGCCATCGATGGCACTCTTGATTCACGCAAGTTGGAAATTAGACGAATTTTAAAGGCACCTTTCTCAACGCCGCTCCTGGGTATCTTATGCTAAAGGTCGAATTCTTCAGAAAAGGTGCTTGATGCGATTGTCGGAAACTCATCCCCCTCGCTTCGTCTCCGCTAGCATCCTCGCAACCGTTGGGTCATCATCATCAACCTGGATACCTTGTTCTCGCAGGGCGTTTCGGTACCTTTGCTTTAGACCCTCCTCATCGTCATCGCGTTCTGCGTCAGGGAAATCATCAGCATCGGCAGTCTCGTCTTCGTCTTCGTCATCATCGTCGGAATCCTTTGCCGCAGCTTCTCGGGGTTCGGCCTTAGAGTCCATATTCATGTCTTTCATAACTTTCGTGAGATCATTTTCTCGCTGGTTAGCACCTTCCTTCTCACGTTCTTTCTTTCGCTTCTGCAGTTCTGGTCGGTAATCGCGTTCAAATTCCTTTCGCTTCTCCTCCACGGCCTCAAAAAAATCTTCAACGCCTTCACCCGTCATGCTGGACACAGCCACCATGTTGAGATGTGAATAGAACTCCTCCAACATGAGACTCATGCTGTTCAGCAAACTAGCCATGTAACCACTGCCACCACCAAATCCTTCGCCACCGAAGACACCTTTCTCTTGCTCCTCATTCAAGGCTTCTTGAAACTTCTCAAAATCCGTCATCCACTCTTTTGCAAAGTCCGCATCTTGAACATCCGTCTTGTTGAAGACTAGAATCATTGGAAGCTTGGTCTTGTACAATATCGAGCAAGCGTAGAGCATGTTGGACATAAATGTGGATGTAGAAGAGGTGCGCGGCGTGTCAATAATATAGGCGATGACGGTTGGAAATGACGATGCCAGAGACTCGAGAAGAATGCTGCCAGACGCCGACCAGACGAAGACCTCAATCTGACCTGGTGTGTCGACCAGAAAATGTTTAGGCGCGGGAACCTTGCTGTCCGGCGGTGGATTGGCTCTCTTTTCCAACAGGGTAATAATCTGATCAATCTTCGTCGCGAATAGGTTGAGCGAAGTGAGGATGCCACCATTAGGGCCTAGGTTGTACTGCTTCATAACCTCCTTGTAGTTTATGCTGTCGCGAATGTCGATGTTCGGCTGAAATGGGACGTTGAGGACTGCAGGATCCAGATTGAGGACATATGGTTTCTTTTTATTTACGTGCAGATAGTTGTTGATCCTCTGCATGAAAGTCGTCTTGCCCGAGCCTATTTCAGAAAGTCAGTATCCGAATTCCAATGCGGAATGAGGTTTCAATTACCAGCCATGCCTATACAGACAACAGCAACTGGTTGAGTCGCCATAGTGTTGTCTGCCACCAGGGTCGTGGTCACTGCGAGGTTTAGTGAAACAAAGAGTTGAAAGGCTTTGGAAGTTTTGGAGGTCGCAATGACCTACCCGAGCAAAATTACCTGAAGCTGGTGAAATGTCACTGTAATGTCGCTTTTGCCGAGCTGGGCGACACCAGAAAAGTCGGTGAAAGTCGATTCCGGATATCATTCCCGCGTCACTGCGCAAATCCCCGCACAAATTCAAACAATGGGAGCCTCAATCCGCAGCGCTTCCCACCATCCCTTGCACCCGCCCAAGACACCACCGAATGGCGCTCGAAGACTTCGAAAGAGAATTAGCGGAGCAGAAGGAGTCTCAGAAAAGGCGAGAACGGCGCAAGGAGCACGACAAATCTGGACACCGACATCAACACCACCACCGGAGTTCAAAACATCACGACTCACACTACGATGATGAAGACGGCCATCGCTCAAAGAGATCGAAGCGCTCAAGAGACGACTATGAGTCAGAGAGCAGACATAGACACAGGCACCATCGCCAGAGCAGAGGAGAAGAGGACAGAGACGGAGATGAGCAACAACCGCCACCAATGAAGCCCGAGCCGAATGAATTGAAGCGCGACTCATGGATGGAGGACCCATCGGCATTGGATATCGACTACGTGCAGAGGAAGAGGCCTGAGCCCACTTCGCCGAAGACAAACAATCTAGGCGTGGACTTCGAGTTAAAATTACATGAAAAGGAACTGAACCACCACTTGCGTGATTTGAAGCACGGGACAGTTGTCGATGATCTCGAAGCCCAACCTGCCATGCATGAAGTGGATTACACATTCGGAGATGCCGGATCACAGTGGCGCATGACCAAGCTGAAAGCGACATATCGACAGGCTCAAGAAACTGGCCGTAAGGTGGAGGATGTCGCCCTAGAAAGGTACGATAGTCTCCGAGAATTTGACGACGCGAGAGAGGAAGAGATCGAGCTCGATCGACGTAAAGCTTATGGAGATGACTATGTGGGCAAGAACAAACCCAGCGGCGACCTGTTTCAAGAGCGGAAGCTCGATGCTGGAATCAAGCGGCCTCACCGTCGCGAAACGGAGACCAGCCCCGATAGCGTACTTGAGCAGATGCCCGTTCCGTCCACGAATAATGCCTCCCCCAGAGTCGACCAAACAGCTCTCAACAGACTCAAGGCACAACTTATGAAAGCTCAAATGCGGAAAGATCCAAAAGAGGCGGAACTTCAGAAGCAGTACAATGATGCGTTGGTAGCATTCCAGTCACAAGATCCCGTCGTCATTACCCTGTCCGCTATGGATAACCGAATGCTGTCATCCGCACCGCGGAACGAAGTTAAAGCTGTCCAGAATCGGCGCGGGGCCGAGCGCGGTCAAGTGGAGGAGAACGAAGACATGAGCATTGAGGATATGGTCCGCGAAGAACGCCGCACTCGTGGCCAAGCGGGAGGTGATGGACTTCGTCTTGCTGAACGAATTGCCAAAGATGCAAAGTTTGACAACGACCTCGACTATATGGACGAGAACGCGACAAAGCTGGCAAGGCGTGTCCACAAGTCCGACATGGATCTCCGCAACATGGCCATCGGTGAATACCAGAAGCTCAACAAGATTCTGGAAAGCTGCCCGTTGTGCCATCATGAAGACACCGATACTCCACCCATTGCCCCGGTCGTCTCGCTTGCGACCAGGACATTTCTTACACTCCCGACTGAACCAGAACTCTCGCCGCAGTCCGCGATGATTGTCCCGATTCAGCACCGTACCAATTTACTCGAGTGCGATGAAGACGAATGGGAAGAGATCCGCAACTTTATGAAGTCTCTCACCCGCTTGTTCCACGACCAAGGCCGCGATGTCATCTTTTATGAAAATGCCGCGTTCCCCCATCGAAAGCCGCACGCGGCCCTCGCAGTGATTCCTTTACCCCGCAGCCTTGGTGAAACCGCACCAGCGTTCTTCAAGGAAGCCTTCCTCAGCACCGAGGACGAATGGTCTCAACACAAAAAGATCATCGACACCCTGGCCAAATCGAAGTCGGGAGGATTAGGAAAGTTGGCCTTCCGAAGGAGCCTTGTCAAAGAGGCGCCCTACTTCCACGTGTGGTTCGAGTTGAATGGTGGAATTGGACATATCGTCGAGGACCAGGAGCGATGGCCCCGGGGTGATCTGTTTGCGAGGGAAATCATTGGAGGCATGCTTGGAATAGAGCCGGACGTAATCAAGAGGCAGGGTCGGTGGCATCGAGGTACCGACAAGAGAGTCGATGGGTTCAGAAAGGTGTGGAGAAAGTTCGACTGGACTCGGGTTCTCACTGAAGGAGGCGCATAGACCCTGCTCGGGGCCGGACAACCACCAACGATTCGAGTGAGATCTAAGGATTACCGGATACTTGATGCGAGAGACAATCGCATACTGCATTCAGGAGGGCGGGGCATGAACAATGGCCCAGTTGATTCAAAGCCATCGCTTCTCTGGTGGTCCACAATGGGGGTGTCGAGAGCTGGCCACACCGATGTACGAGTAGGTGGAGTACCTCCTCGAGCAAGATCCGAAGATCTGCTCAATCCTTCGGCAGTCCCCAGGTGTGAGACGGCTTTCCCGGTTCAGACACGAGACAATCAACAATTCACTCGTCAAACCAGTCGGGCTAGATCATTCTGAGAGCACTCTTGCTTGTCCCTTGGGATGCAACAGGCCACGCTCCCGTGCCAGAATTTGCCTCTTGTCCCCCAGGGTGCCAATCTGCACAATTTGATTCGCCCCTGCACCTATATCCCGTCGGCCTCAAGGCAGCACGATGGGAAGAGCTCGTTCGCCCTTGGAAAAAGCCTCCGTAGCTACCTGCTCCTCGTCCCTGATTCGTCCCGATGTGCGAGCTGAATGGTCACCAGGGTAGTTCTCCCAGGCGTCCTGCATTAGCTCCAGCCCAGAAACCAATAAAGTCGAGCCCGAGAAGTTGGCAAGCCGCGTGGGTGCGGAGTCGGGAGATCGCTCCAAGAGCGGCACGCCAAATCAACACTCGTATTGCATGGGTGGACTCCGTAGAGATCTAGATGAAGGACCGAACATCATGATGCACTCCAACTCTAAGCGAAGGTAGTCACTTGGGATTCTGCGACCCCGGGAGGCTTCAAGACTGCGCCGCTTGCATGGAGATCGCTGTCACTGACGCGAGGGCAAGCACTTAGTGCATTTTGAGCATCTCCACCAACAGTGTCACCCTGGTCACAACTTCCTGAGAACAAGCACCACGGATGCACCTTTGCGGGAGGTGCACGAGCTGAGGTTGGCAAGATAAGAAATACCAAGTAGGGCTCCGGGTCTTTCGTCGCGAGTTAGGAAATTATTAAGTCGGGGTCTGGATCTTTCATATCCTACCTCTTGAAATCCGTGTGAAATCAATGCACTCACTTTACGTCAAACCCATTCCTCTGTGGTCGTTGCCACGCTCGATATCAGACTTACATGCAACACTGACGATAATAGCAGTCCTCGGTACGTCAGTACTGTAATTACTACACGGACGAAAACCAACCATGGGTTGCACATTCACAAAGGAGGAGGACGACGGGCGAGCTGAGCACAACCAGATCGAGAAGAGACTGAAGTCCGACCATATTTCGCGGCCACGAGAGATCAAGATCCTTATGCTCGGTACGCTTCTACGGTTTCTTGCCCTCTTCGCACCCACGCGCGAAGTACATATTTGCTAACATCGTCACATACGCGAAACAGGCACCGGCGACAGCGGCAAGTCCACCGTGCTCAAACAGCTCAAGCTCATCAACGGGGGAGGATACTCGGACGAAGAACGCACCTTCTTCAAGGGCGTCATCTTCACCAACATAGTCCAGTCGATGCAGGCCGTGCTCGAGGCCATGGACGTGTTCGGCATCCCGTTCGCCAGCCCCGCGACAGCAAACCCGCATGCGAGCCTGATCTTCTCGCAGCGGCAGAAGATCACCGCCCAAGAACTGTCCCCCGACGTGTACCGCGCGATCAGGACGCTGTTGGACGACGCTGGCGTCAGGGCCTGCTTTTCGCGGTGCAGCGAGTTCCAAGTCTGTGACTCGGCGCAGTAGTACGTAATTATATCCCGAGTTGACTTCTGTCTCCTCTTGCATTCCGCCGCCGCCGCTGACACTGACGCACTCCTAACTCAGCTACTTTGACGAGATCGACAGGATCGCCGCCGAGAGTTTCGTCCCAAACGACCAGGATATCCTCCGCTCAAGGCAGAAGACCACGGGCGTGGCCGAGTTCTCATTCACCTCCACCTCCAAGGACACAGTGTACCGCATCATCGACGTGGGCGGGCAGAGATCGGAGCGCAAGAAATGGATGCACCATTTCGAGGACGTCGATCTGGTGCTCTTCCTGGTCGCGCTGTCAGAGTACGACCAGGCGCTGTACGAGGACGGATCGGTCAACCGGTTGCAGGAGGCCCTTGATCTATTTCACAGTATTTGTCAGTCGCAATGGTTCACGCGCACGGCTGTGCAGCTGGTCTTCAACAAGACGGATCTGTTCCGGGAGAAGCTGAAGCATTCGCCTTTGGAGGCCTATTTTCCAGACTTCCAAGGTAAGCAAACTGTTCTGATCGTGAGAGTTTCCATACTTTGGCGTTGTGCTGACCGCGTCCGGTACAGGTGGCGCCGATTACGCAGCTGCCCGTGAGTACATTGCCAACAAGTTCATTTCCATGGCCCAGACGAGGTACCCGGACAACTATCTCTGCGCGACAGATACTGCGCAAGTCACGCTGCTCATGGGAAGGATTATCAACAGGCTATAAAGGTCCATCCATGAGGCTGAGTGGACACCCCATACGTCAAGCACTGTATTGAGGGATCAGTTACAATGCAGTAAATGCCTTGTGGTATCGGAATTCAGAAGAACGCTCTAAGACAACCTCTCCCAACTTGACTACACCGAAACACCACCAGCACTCTTAACACTAGAGCCGAAAGCCCGTTTGCCCATGTTCCAACCTCAGCCACGGTCCTGGGCATACTCGAATTCACAACCTTTTTCTCCGGATTCGGCACTCCTAGTCCACTGGGACAAGATTCCCGCAAGACATATATCCGACGCGTCAAAAGGCCTCGTCGAGATCCAAATCGGCCCACTTCTCGAGCAAGTAGTCCAGCCCCAGATCGTCGATTCTCGTCGACATCTCGTCCAACTCCATGGCGTCGTTATTTTCGACGAGCAACTCGCGGCATCTATGGGGGAGCGTTATACTGTTCTCTTTCGCTGTTTTCTCCAGCAGACGCTGAACTCCCTTGCAGACGCGGAACCTGCGGCTCGCCGCACGAAGGATGACGCAGAGTTTGTAGAAAGCATCCTGGGAGTTAGGCCGGGTCTCGAGGTCCTCGAGCAGTGCAAATAGCGCTATGGTGACGGGTTGTACGATGATGACAGGGAAATGGTCAGCACCCCAGTTTTGGCGCATCGTCTCCAGGAGTTCACTGATGCGGATGGACTCGGTGATGCAGATGTCTTTCCATCGTTCTTTCTCGGGGGAACTGGGCGTTGATATCAGGGATGGTTTGTCTGTATGTCCTTCGAGGGAAGCGGTTTGTTTGGACATGGTGATCATGACCCAGCTATGGAGTGCACTTTAGACCCGACGAACGGGGAAGAAGTTAGTTCGAAAAGAAGTCTCATCCATTATGATAAGGGGGAGCAGAAGGGAGGAGAAAGACACAACCAAGAGTTGGGTCAAGCACGCACTGTAAGGCAAGGACATGTGGCATAGCGTGCTTGTGCATCCTCATGCACTGCCGGATAGTGTCAGGCCAAGCCTTCACCTTTCGGAAGAGCTGTTCGAACTTGTATATCATTTCCAGGGGGTCCGATCGCCGCTTCTCTTCGTACATTGCTTCATCGGCTGTAATTACCTCCGCCAGTGTCACATAGGCGAGGTAGTGGCATTCGGCGTGCCATTCGATAGGCGTATGCGGGACAGGGTATGGCCTCCACTCTCCGTGCTCGTCACAGAGATGCCGGCGGCCTCGGTCATCCACCGGTACCTCTCGAGACGGCCTTTCGAACATTCGAACCTGCTCTAGAGCGAGACCGACGAATAAGTTAAGGCAATATAATGTCCACTCGAGTCGGCCGAGCGAGACGTCGACGGCATGAAGATGTTCCGCTGTCATATTGGGGTTCTTTCCGACTTTTTCTTGCCACTTGGCGAGGCTTTTGACTAGCATAGCTTGCTGAAATAATACCATATTGCCTAGTTGGTCTTGGCCGTTGGTGTTGAGGCTATTGGCAAGAGATGTAGTCAGCAATGGTGAAGGTAAGAGAGGTATCGACTTACTAGGTCCATTGCACGCCTAGTGTCGCCACATACGCCAGGGAAACATGGCCTTCTTCTGCATCGAGTCCCTTTTTCGCTTGATTGTAGAATTCGTTTCGTAGGTCCAAGTTCGGCTCCGCGCCATCATCCGACAGCGTATCAAGCAACTGGCGGTGGAGCAAGTTAGCAAAATCAAGCTTCCACCAAGCGCTCATGAAGCTTTACTCACACATGCGTCTGCCAGGATCATGTTCACCAAATAAGGAGTGCATATCAGGCTGGAAGTGTCCCCTGCCTGCATCGCTTTGATGAGTTGCTTTTCGTCTACCCAATGCCACCAAGGATGTGCCCAAGTAAACCAGAGAGACATGAGGTGCGAGACTAGGTCATCGTCGTCTGTAACCGTTGTCCACGGTTTTGCTGGGACCTGTAAGGGAGGGTTGACAACATCTTGTACCCGACCTAGCATAAAGCGATGTCTCCTGTATGACGGCTGACGATGGTTCTGGTCATCGGCGTCTCTAATGTTGCCGAATCCTTCGTTCAAAAACGCCTTAATCTCTTGGCGTCCAGCGTCGGCGCGTATCAGAGTGACGAGAGCTTTCAGTTGGCTGGGATCTGCTACGCGGAGCGCTCTGAGCAGATCATCCAGAAGATGGCGGTCTCTCTCGAGTGTTTCCAGCCTGCGCTTCACAACAAGCTTGCGCCGCCCATCATCATTTTCATCTTTAATACATTCAGTGTTGCGAGAAAGACATGAAGCGCAGGGTACGCCGCCATCGCACTTGTTGAGTTAGCCTAGCCAACCATCAGGGCGGGAGGGGGCAACGTACCTTGGTCCGGCGCCTTCTGCAAGCAAGACAGGCAAGACTCACCTTCTTGCGTGAGGAATCCCGTGAAAGTGGCCGCGCATAATCATCCTCATCAGCGTCTGGGAACGGTGCCAGCTCCCGCGGAGTAGAGGTTGCCATAGAGTGAAGAAGAGCAGCCAGCGCGATGTGTGGGAAACGTGCGTGGAGACTAGAACATGCTTGCTTCTGGCCAAAGCAGAAATTCCTCTTCCCACCGAATCTTGCCTGGTGTTTGTTCCTATGACGAAAGATCGATCGACTGCTGCCGTCATGGCCAATCCCGGAGAAAAAGCTCCGGCGCTCGCCAATCGACGAGGCCGGAAATGTTCCTCCTGGAAGTCCCCGCGGCCACTTCTCGATTTCACGAAGTGTTCTTTCTGATGTACCTCTTCATGCCATTTCGGATTCTGTGAGCAGCGAACACTAAAAGCCCGTCGCTCGACCCACGGCTATCGAGCAGCCAACCCAAAAAGCTGGACTTGTGATATCGGCTATTGTAGGGTGTATTGAACGTATGTCTAGCTCGCCACGCTCTTGCTTTGTTTCGTCAAGTTGCCGTCAAACGCCCTATGTCGAGGAGAGCGGTGGCAAGAAGCTCGGGATCCCGGGTCGTGTTCTGTCACAGGTCGGATAGGCTGGGAAGCCGCATTCTTCGAGTGAATGTTCTCCTTCTACTAGTATCCGGTGCCGATGGTGGAACGCTGCAGACAGTTGTTAAGGCCTTCCTGACTATATCGTTCTGCGACCTGGATCTACTGTAGATGCACAATGCAAAATCACGTGCGCGGGATCTACGCCAGCAGCATCTTCTACACGATCGCGGCCACTCGAGCAAGGAATAGGCAAGCCTCAAGCGAGGATGAAACACCATAGCATTGGCGATCCGACTGCGCGTGGAAGCGTGGAGTCACGCCATCCACGAACATCTTGGACAAACGTCATCTGAGGGCGACACCAGTCATCAGGCGTCTGACCAAGTTGGCACAGTTTCGTGGCAATGGGTAGGGGACTGAAACGCAGAAGGGATTGTGGATTGTGCTCGTGCCATCTTCGTTCATGTGGTACTCGTAGACTCCAGGACTATGATGTTTATGTTGTGATCCGGTCAAAGTATTCGATAACTCTAAGCCGCCGCAGGTGCCTTTGCTTTCTACGAGGAGCTTCGAAACACGCGCGAAGGGCCAGGCAAATTGCCAAGCTGCTGTGGTCTCCTTCATTTTAACTCCGGAATTGCCGAGGAGTGCCTCGCTTGCTATTTCAGTGCGTGCTCGACACCCACCCCCCGCTTCTGATGTGTTGGCTTGGAGACTATCTTTGTTGAGCGAAGTCTCACTTTCAGAGAAGGTCCTGTCCTGATCCTGGGAGTGGGCGGTGGGCAGTCTCGGGTCATTGATCCGGAGAGCCTCTTCGGGCTTCCAGTTACGTCGCAATGAAATCAGCATGGCCGGATTCAATTTCCTCCATGCTGGTGACGTCGTGTTGTCTCGCCTTGATGTCTGCCCACCACAGTTTTGGCACCAGAGAGGCACGAAGTACGATTTCATGACTGCAGGAGCTCCCCGCAACTCAGTTTCGTGTGACCCGTGGCCCTGTGAAGTATTGGTTATTGTGACGGGCGTTCGAGGGACGACGGAAGGCTTACTTGCATTCCAGGACTGGTTGATCACGAAATTCCCGGAACCATGCAATTCGTTTCTCCTTCTAGAAACACGGGTGAATGCTAACATCTGATTCAATGCGGAACTGACAAGCGAGCCTCTGACGTCTCGGATAAATCGTGGTTGTCATCAACTTTGCAGTTGCATGCCAGCGAGTCAACTTATTGGGCTTGCCTCACCCGTAGGACACATGATTCTCTGCTTGCGGGAAAACGTCTCCCAGTAACTCTTGGGCGGGGTATGAGCCATGGGTTTTGCTTCACAGCTATTTCTGCGTCTATTGACTTTTCAGTCGATCTCAGCAAGAGCTCTCCCTGTACCGCAGATTTCGCGAGCTTCAACACTTTCCCAGAGTTACATTGCTTGCTCACGAAACTTCAGGAACCGTCCCCTTACTCTTTCCCGTGGTCTAGCCTCACCGGCCAAGATGCCCAAATCTTCGGATCCGAATCAGTTCATGAGAACCTCAGGCGCCAACGATTCTGTCTGGGTCCATTTGGAACCCTATTCTCGCCGGCCTCGGTTCCCGAAATTGGACAAAGATGTCGAGACTGATGTCTGCATCATTGGAGCTGGTATATCTGGTATCTCAGTGGCAGAGCAATGTGTGAGGAGAGGCCTTAATGTTGTTATGATCGAGGCAAGAGACGTACTCTCAGGTGAGCCTCACTTGGCCGGCTGGGACGACCTTTGCTAACCCCCCTTGCAGGAGAGACAGGCCGGACATCGGGTCATCTGGCCTCAGATCTTGATGATGGCTACGTAGCGATACAGAAGGCCTTCGGAAGAGAGGGAGCACAAGCCGCCGCAGAGTCACACGACTGGGCTATTAAGCATGTTGGAGAAGTCGCAAAGGAGCTTGGGATTGACTGCGAATACCGGATGCTGAAGGGGTATGATCTATCCCAGTATCCTGTGGGTACTAAAGAACACGACGAAGACATGAAGGAGCTAAAGGAGGAAGCCGAGCTCGCCTCCCAGCTCGGCCTCGACTTCGCACATGATGAGAACCTCAAGATCAAAGGTTGGGATGGAAAACCAGACCAGCGAGGTGGCAACATTGTTGGGCGCCAGGCGACCTTTCACCCTACCAAGTACCTCGTGGGAGTGCTGAACTGGCTCAAGAAGCAGCCCAACTTCCAATGCTACACACATACCCGGGCGTTGAAGATCAATGAGAGTGGCATACATTTACCGCTCGTAGATCTCCATCTGGGCCCAAAGGATGTCACAGTCACCACAGTCGACGGCCACTCGATTAAGTGCCACCACGCGGTCGAGGCAACAGTCATACCTCTTCAAATGTTGAGTGTCGTTGCCGAGTTGGAGTACCACCGAACATATTGTATTGCCATCAGAGTCCCCAAGGGCAGCGTTGAAGACTGCCTCATCTACGACTCTGCCGATCCGTACAAATATGTCCGCATTACGGCTTGCGACGAGGAAGATGATTACATGGTCGTTGGTGGCTGTGATCACAAAGTTGGGCAGGAAGACGAGTGGGAGGAGCGATACAAGGAGTTGGAAATATGGACTCGCGAGCGCTTCACCCGGGCCGGTGCAGTCGACTACAAGTGGTCTGGCCAGATATTCGAACCGGTCGACTACAACGCATTCATCGGCAAGAACTCGGGCAATAATCGGATCTACGTCGTTACCGGCGACTCTGGGAATGGGCTCACCCATGGCGTGCTTGCTGGGCGACTCATTGCTGATCAAATTCAAGGGATCGACAACCACTGGTCCAGGGCCTATGACCCGAAGCGCAAAGGTTCTATCCTCTCGAAACTTCCGAGCGTGGTTGAGCATGATGTCCAGATCAATACACAGTACAAGCGTTTTGCGCAGTCAGACATCAAAGACGTCGAAGATCTAGGGCTTGATCAAGGTGGGGTGCTCAACCCGACAACCCAGGGTCCACAAGCAGTGTACAAAGACAAGGAAGGCCAAATCCACCGCATGAGTGCGCTTTGCCCCCACTTGCATGGAGTGGTGTGCTGGAATAATGACGAAAAATCCTGGGATTGCCCTATCCATGGCAGTCGATTCAGTCCTGAGGGTCTCCAGATCTGCGGTCCGGCAAAGACAGGGTTGAAACCATTCGACGATAGTGCGAAAGCACGACAGGAGATTGCTTCCGAGCCTTGAGAAGATCCGCGAACATCTCCTGGTGGCATTGACGGTAGAGGTTTCGGGAGCTTTTGCTTCAGGGTTTCTGCGAATGTTGGTCTTCGCATCTCCAGCAACTGCATTCAGCGAGAAACATCATGATTAGGGCAACAAGGCGTCCAGTAAGGCACGGAGCCGCAGCTTTTACAGTACCGTGAGCTCCGGTACCACCGTCGAGCTGTTCGCAATGAAAACTCTTACTAACTTTCAACTTTTCTGCCATAGATCCTCCGGAGTGGATTAACCTACATTTTCTGTAAGTTCATGCCGACGCGTAGGGACGAAAACCCCCTACGTATATCGATCCGTTCTGGCACCGACCCAAGGGCATCATCGGTTGAGTCACCTGCATCCGTCACGGGTAATCAGCCCAACGCCAATCATTCGATTGTTCAGGGCTGGCGTGAGAGTAAGAGTGAATCATCGAGTCGCTTTCTGCAGGTGTGCATATCATACATGGCATTGTGCTCGCAGCTTGGCGGCTTTGGAGCCGTAATGAGCCATGGTAGGATGTTGATTGTCCAAATATGCTTCAAACAAATACGCATGCAGTAATTACGCACGAGCAAATGGATTTTTGGAGTGGGACTTGTGAAGGATAATATGTGGTTGGTCTTATGGCTTTTCGGCGCTATTGTCTCATCTCGAGCGTAGTACACCAAGGGGGAGGGACTCTATGCCGGGCTCATCATGCAGCATGGCCTGATGCAACCACTTCGATCCATTGGCCCACATAAGATTCGCTATTGCAAGCTATCTGCGCTGGTCCCAGGACAGGGGCATTCCGTTGTGCGAAAATTCGTCCAGCTCTTGGAGAACGCGATCTCTGGTAAAACAGTCAAATATGCCATGAAGGGCGGAAAGCATGCCTCGCAAAGGATCCGCGCCGTCAGGTCACCGGGCCAATGAAGCGCGTCCACGTAGTCTTCGTTGAGGCTCAACAGGCCCTCGTCGACCATGAAGCAGTTGAACTGTGCCGCAGGGATGCGGTCAAAGATAATCTTTTGCTTGGTAAAGTTCGCACCAATAGGGACACGAAGGTAGGAGTACGCCCGCGCAATCTAGGAGACCTCGGAGATCTTTCCGATAAATCCGACAGCGCCTCTCCCACGGCCCATGTCAATGCTATACGTTAGCACATCATGGCCAGCGGGCGATCCTTTGTTAGCGTCGACGTACTGCTCACCACTAGGAGTACTCCCGGTGCTTGGCGGGAAGCGAGAGCCTCCGCCAGTTCGCGTGCTTGGAGTCATTGAAGGCGTGCCCCTGTACCTCTAGTCCACACTAGGTCCCCACGATCAGTCATGCTCTCACAGAAGTTTGTGAACAAGAGTTAAGTATCATTTCTCGGATATTCGCGGTTTCGACTGGGTCCAAGTTCGGTTCGGCGGCAATGGTCTTTAACGTGTCGAAGAGCATGTTGTTTTTGGTCTTTAAATCCTCAATCTGGACGATACTTTCGGCCAGATCCCTATCTCATCTCTCAGTGAGGAGTCCGTCATGTAGAAGGGAGGCGCGCGCATACGTTCTGTTTCTTTCTCTTTTCCGATCGCCGAACTTGCAGGCGGCTCCATCCTTGCTGCATTTCTCGCAGGAAACCCCCAGGAGCATTTGGTCCGCATGAGACAACATCGGTCGTGGGCATGGGAGACACGAACCCTGGTTGAAGCTTTGAGTGAAGAAGCTGGAGATTGAGAGAGGGAAGTACCGCATCGGGGGGTCTCAGTGGTAGGTAACAAAGTCCCTGGAGGCATAGGCGGAGTGTCCGCTCGTCTACTCGTATCCCAAGGAAATGCCACTGAGCGGAGATTTGCTGAAGTCCGTGGTTCAACGGTCCGGTCCAGAATACCAGCAATCCCGGAGAGAAGGTGGGCATGGCACAGAGGTTAACGTAAATGCTGCAAACAGAGTACAGTACGTGATAGTCGCGAGTCCAGGCACATGCCATCGCGGCAGTGGATTCCGTACTCAGTGTTGAGTTTTCGCCCTCGTCTAATAACTCGTACAAGTACCTTCTTTCCACCATCATGGACGCCGGCCGATGGGAACGTCTAGAGATTGCTTGGCCGCCGCATTCTATTGGCCGCCACTTGCCCGAACTGGATTAGGCCGTCTGGGGTCTGGAGATTCTATCCGCGCTCCGACCTTCCGCTTGTGACCGCCCTCGCCGCCCACCGGAAATAGCTTCCCTGCTCAGACTTCCAGATGCAGTCCAGGTCTCAAACATGATCAAATCCGAGATCGATTGGTAGGCTTGAGAGAACCTTTAGTAGAGCACGTTACCATCTATCTCATCTTCTCGCTCTGGTGAAAACGGGCGCGAACCGTCCGAGATTGACGAGACGCGAACGTGCCGGCACAGCTTCAGGTCGAGGATAAAGAATCCGCCAGCTCGCGGAGAATGTGGAGAGCGGCGGAATCAATCGTCATCGGAAAAAGGCCCCGCGCCTTAAGCCCTCCGTTTCCACCATTCCTACAAATAATTAAACCGTGCTTTATCACTGCCCGCAATGCCGTATGCGAGAGTGCCACGCCCATGACACCACACACCAATCCAGATCCAACGAAACTACATATCCCGCCCGCGTACATTGGCTGGAGCCGCCTTCGGTCATGGACACCTACCTAGACGAGACGCTATCGCGTCTCATCACAGCGTTTCACATCCTCCACCAACATGGAGTACTGGACGAGCACGGCCATATCTCCATTCGCAATCCCTACAACCCCTCAACCTTCTTCACCAGCAACGTGCCCGCCATTCTGGTTTCCTCCAAGAGCGACCTCACCCAGTGGAATGTCGACGGCTCTCTCGTTGTCGTCCCGTACAGTGGCTGTCAAACCGTTCAGGTCGTGTCTCCCACATCCGAGCACTACATTCACAGTTGCATTTACGACCGTTACCCCGGGGTCCAGAGCGTTGTCCATGCACACAACCTCAATTCCATCGTGTACGGGTTGTGCAACAGCCACGGGAGTCTGCTGCAGCCCAGCTATCATCTGGCAGGCTTTGTCGGCTCTCAAAGCCCGATATTCAACGCCGCCGACCATTACTCTGCCCTGCCTCGAACCCATCCACACAACTTCCTGATTAACCACAAACACCTTGGTGATGCTTTGGCAAATGAATTTGCCAGCTCCAATGATGTCGATGGAACGGCTGCTCTACCCGCTCACAGTGTGGTGTTTCAACGAGGCAACGGATTTGTCACCTGGGCCCGACGCCTCGAGGACGTAGTGTACAGGGCAATTCACGTGAGCCGAGCCGCTTTCATCCAGTCACTGGCCATGTCCCTTCGGAGCGACACGGACTTGGAGATACTGTATTTGAATGAGAAGGAAGCGAAAGATTGTGATGAGACGATAAACCGGTCGTTCCCACCGATTTGGGCCGCATGGGTTGCCCAGGCGGAGAGGTCGGGTCACTATCGTAACGAAATCAAGGCAAAGAGAGGATAGAGACAATGCGCAGCGCGGACCCGCGAGGTTCGTGAACCCGGCGTAGAATGATATCCCGTCTTGGGGCGACTGCTTTACCATACACCGGAAGGCTTGAGGTTGGGGGGGTTAACTGTGGCGTCTCGGTTCTGGCTTTGATAGCCAGTTCTAGCATTCTTTAAGTAGTTGGCCGCGAAATATGAGCTGCATGAAGCAGCGAGGGGCAATGTAGCGTCCGTGAATAACGCCGTGTCCCAGATTCACCGGGACTTTTGTGGTGAAGAAATTCTCCTTCCCGGCCAGCATGATCTTAAGTACAGTAAGCATACCGCAGTACTTACAATCACATTTGAGCTTCCCCTCCTTCACTCATATAGAACAGAAAACAGTGATTTCCCGGGGCCACGCCTCCGGACATCGTTTCCGACACCCACAAACGTCATGTCCACAAGCCGAGGGGATAAAGCGTCCCAGCGCTCCCATCCATCTCTGAACTCTCGATTCTTCGAGGTCACGAATCTCGACCACACATCAACCATGCCCGAACACTACATCAACCCAGCACGTCCCAAGATCCGCTTCTCGCTGATCGAATGCATCGCCCTCGGCATCGGAGCCGGCGCCGTCGGTGTCGCAGCGTATGTGTGGCCCCTTGATTACCTTTTGAACATGGCCTAGAGGGGAAAGAGTCCTCTCCGTCCTAACAACGGAGGCGATCTTCTAGAATGACGCTCAGTGCGAAGACCGAGCAGGCGCTCACCCACCGACCGAATTCCTACGTCCCCGGCAAGACGCTCTCCCGGCTGTTCAACCTCGACTTCCACGCCCGTCCGGAGGAGATCAACCACGCGATGCACTGGGGTCAGGGCATGCTCGCGGCGGGCGTCCGTGGCGCTATGAGCTACTATGGCATTGTCGGGCCGTTTGGGAGCTACATCTTCATGGGCGTGAGGCTGCTGGTCGATCAGACGCTGGAGAACTGGACCGGCGTGGGAGCTCTGCCTTGGTACGTCGACGGAGAGGACCCTGCGTCCTCGTCTCGTGGTGAAACTGTAAATCCTGTTGAATGCTGATTAATTAATGTGTGGGAAATATCTAGGACCTGGCCTGTCAACGAACAGCTCATCGATTTGTTGCATAAGGCCGTGTTTGCCGCGGTGACGGGATATGTGGCCGATCGGATTATCTTGGGGGAGGCGCTGAATGCATGATTGACGTCCGCGCCCGTCCGGGCGAGGGGATTGGAACTTCTCGGGCTGTCTGTCCTTGCGGATACGCACCGCGTCTGCTCAGACTCGCTCTGGTACTGTGGCAGCGTCGAGGCAAGGATCTCGAAGGAAAGGGAGGTATCCAATCAGCGCGCCTCCTCTTTGAAAGACTAGCTAGGCAGGGACATCTACCGGGCAATCTTGGCCATGCAGAGACACCGTTAAAGTGCTGGTTCATTGAGCCGTTGGCGAAGTACCTGACACACTCTCTCTTCTGACTACGGAGTAGTTGGTTGCTTGAGAATGTCGTCATGACAAGAATATCGCACCCTACTCCTGCTCTCCATTCCGCGCAGCATGGCCACTTGGTTCTTCCGCACCCAGCCCCTCCTCCACTGTATGTAATAATGCCTCAGCACGGCGGAAAGAGCAATTGTACCACTTCGACAATCAAATACGATGCACAAAACCCGATGAATGATAAGAGTGAATCCAGCCTTGTTTCGACAGCGCAAGATCAAGTCCTCAATCATCCCGAGAATCGAAGACTGATTAAGAAGCAGGATTGACCTTCCTTGTTCAACTCCGAAAGGGGGGACGCGCGGATCTTAGAACGAAGAGGTGGTGGGAACGGAATCGGCATGATAACATGATGGATAGGAACGCTCCGCCCTGGAGGACTTTCACATCCCACATAGTGGGCAACGGAAGCTAAACAGTGCTCTGGCACAGCCCAAATTTGGCATTCTTGTGTTCGCTTATCAGACAGTACTTGCCCCTCGCGCCGACAGAAGATATAGCCCTGGATCGAAGTCAGGATACCATCACGAAGAACCGAATGTGGCTTACCATATTTTGTCTCCGGGATCTGCCATCCGTTAATTAACCTAACTCTCGCACCCTTCCAAAGTTCCTCTCGATCTTTATCGTCGTACTTGTGGCTTGCAACAACGAAGATCTTTTCACCAGCTTTCAAACACCGGCCCTCGAACCAGATATCCTTTCGCGGCACCAGATACTGTTCGTGTCGCCCGAGCTCTTCATTCCATTCTCCACGACGATCCCATTCCTCCTGATGAAAAATGTCTTTGCCCAGGATTTGGTTTGCATGATCGAGTGCGTTTCTTATGAACCGGTCGTTTCGAGCATCGGTGTCATTGTATGCAGGCCAGACCCGCTCCGCCCTCTTACACCCGTCTACTCCGATGACCATCAGAGGTTCACTCCTGATAGCTCCATTCACGGCATGGTCGATGGCCGTAGCGAAGCCTCGCAAAAATTCGGCCGCCTCGGGACGGGTAAAGCTCCCAAGGGTCGATCCAAGCGAGAGCACAACTCTGGGCCTCGAAGCGATGTTGTACTGTTGCAACCACAATAGGCCGTCGTCGTATGTCCCTAGCAGTCCATGACAACGAACGTGCTGGAAGGTGCCGAGAGATACGTCTTTGAGCGTCCGCTCCAGTTCCGAACGCGAAAGATCGAGAGCGAAGTAGTCCACCGGCTTCTTTGCCTCGTCAAGCGCCTGGAGGAGGATCTTCGTCTTCCGCAAGCACCCACTGCCCAATTCGACAACAATGGAACCGGGTTCAATCCGATCAGCTATCTTATGACTGTGTAGTTTGAGCAGTTCAATTTCGCAATTGGTCAGATAATATTCTTGTGCGTAGGTGACAGCCTCGAAGCGTTTCAAGCCGTGTTCATTCCAGAGAAGCAAGGAGGAAAAGCTGGAGGGCTCAGTTTTCAGGGACTCGACAGTATCTTTGGACAATTCGATTTTCTCGGCGTCTGACTGGATGTCAATTATGTCTGCTCCTGGTTCTTCATAGGACCCCATGACGGTGTTCCTTTGGATACAGAGAGTAGGCCTACGTGCTTGCAACAGAGGTGGCCGTTGTACCAAGCATGGGAGGAAGCAGCAAGTTATAAACGAGTCAAAGTCTGAAAACGACATGCACGATCTCAGCGCGGAGGATACGTACCGACCAACGAGCTCCTGATGTGATCAACGCCTGTTAAATTTGTGGAGCATGAAGAAGTGCCGCGTTGCTTGTGCGGACAGGAGTGAGATAGCTTGTGGTCACGACATGTGCGTGAGAACTCATTGCGGCTCACTGCACCACGAGCTTTGCAGTCAGCGGCTATCGCCTCATGGAAACAGTCTCCGCGTCAATCTGATCTGCTGGCAATTACTTCCGCTGGAGAAGAAGTCCTGTGTGTTCCTGACATGACGCCATGCAATATCGGGACAGGACTGTGCAGATGGGAACTGATCGGGCTGGTTCGGCCACGTTACACGCAGAGTTCGAGAACTCGCACGAGAAGACGAGGCGTCAATGAGAGCAATCATGCCAAGCCCGATGACGTTTTGATATGGTGGCACTCGGGCCATTAATTGGCGAATGGCGCTAGCTGTTTTCAGGCTGGCGCTGATTGTTGCTTCACTGGCGCCCCTCCAGTCTCGCATTGCAAGAAACGATCAAATTCCCGGGTGATGAAGGAAAGTCGTCAAAGGTGCCCACTCATCCCACTCATCTGGCTTGATGCGTGATGGGCGTCACGAGTACACTCCGGCGGTGCCCCGACCGCTGGCATCCGTCCACCCAAGGTGCTCGAAGTCGTCACCCAGTTGTGCTACTTGTTACTCTCATGAGATCATTGTACTTGTAGGAAAAGATATCCGGAGCATGTGACGAAAGCTAAGCGTCAGACGGAATCGTTACTACTAACCGAAACCTCTCACAGATCACGCTCATCTTGACAGGCTCCCTAGCATGCCCGATCCGGGACGCCGAGACCAGATCGTTGTGAACACACAGAACGAGTACCAAAAAGTCAAGCTTGACCGCTTGAACAAGATATCTGCCTCGGCTCTGACCGCGGAGGATCTGTCACTCTTCTCCAATTAGACATAGTATAATACGTGATTCACCTGGCTAGTGTCATCCCCAGCTGTACGGGGGCAAGTGAATAGCCCCGAGCGGGCTCGCCCACTGCCAAAGACGGGTCTTCCAGCCTGCGAATGCGCTCAGACACAAGTGCAAGCCTTTGCAAGCTGCTCTTGGTGCGACAGAGACCGAGGGCATTTACTCGCCATGGACCGCAAGGTGACTTACAATGACCTTGTCATCGTCGGTGCCGGTCCAGCCGGGCTAATGGCAGCTGCTTGGGCAAGTCGACTGGGGCTGGACGCGCGGATTCTCGATGATAAAGTTGACAGGATACAAAATGGTCGGGCGGACGGCCTCCACGTGCGTACGTTGGAGATACTCGACAGCTTTGGGATGGCGAATGCAATCAAAGACAGGGCCTATCAATTGCGAGAGATCTGTTCCTGGGTAAGTGCTGCGTGAATGCCTCGACGTGCAGACGACGCTGACCATGACAAGAATCCAGACCCCGAGGACGACAGCAAGATCATGCGAACAGAGCGGATCCGGGCCAAGGAAGAAGAACGCGGCCGGTTCTGTCAAATGGGCATCCATCAGGGCTTCATTGAGCAGAATTTTATTGACTTTCTGCAAAGAGAAGGTCGCATACGCATCGAAAGAAACACGAAGACTAAGTTTCTCCAACTGGAAGATGTTCTCATGGCCGACCACACTGCTTACCCAATCTGTCTACACGTTGAACGAAACGCCGCCACAGGAAATGGAAACACAGCAGATGAAGGTCGTAAGGACCTGTCAGACCCTCTGCAGTTTTTGAATACATGGCTGACGAGCACAGTGCGAACACCGCAAGAAGAGATTATCAAAGCTCGATATTTGATAGGTGCAGATGGCGGGCACAGCTGGACTCGAGACCAAATCGGCCTGAGAATTGATGGTGGCAAGACAAAAGTGCACTTTGGGGTCCTGGACATCGTCCCTATCACTGATTTCCGTAAGATTCGGCCTCTGGCACTGCTGTTGAAGAAGTGCTCATGCTCCTTACAGCCGATATCCGCATCTCGTGCTCTATACACTCAACGAAGACCGGCAGCACGATGACGTTCCCTCGCGAAGACCGGCTTGTCAGATTTTATGTTCAATTAGCCGAGACTGGCAGCGAAGGTGACGACTTTGACACAAGCAAGGTCACCCCCGAGATGATTGCAGAAAAGGCGTCACAGATATTGAACCCGTACAAACTATCATACGAACTCTGCGATTGGTGGTCGGTCTACACCGTGGGCCAGCAATGTGCTTCTACATTCAGCAGAGACAATCGGGTCTTCCTCGTCGGCGACGCAGTTCATACCCATTCTCCGACAATGGGTGCAGGAATGAACGTGTCCATGCAAGACTCATACAACCTGGTATGGAAGCTAGGCCAAGTCATCAAAGGTGTCGCGAAGCCAGACGTTCTCGACACGTACAATGACGAACGACAATCGGTCGCCCAGCGCCTGATCGCGATGGATCGAGAAATGTGCGACTTCTACGAGAAAGGAGCCGGCTCGGATGCACATAACTACGACGAGTTCTACGAGCGGTTTCGGACATTTCTCAGCGGAGTCGGTGTGGAATATGGCCCTAACGCCTTGGTCATCCCGGCGCGCGAACATGATCCCCGGGGTTCTAAACAGTGCACTGACCTCGAAAGTCCACAATACCTTCGACGGGACTCGAGGCGGCCGTTAGCAAGCAGAATATCCCTTGGACAGCGTCTGCCCTCATTTTTGGTATTGAATCACGCAGAAGCCAATATAGTCCACGTCCACTCGATGCTGCCAGCCGATGGCCGTTGGCGTCTGCTGGTGCTCGCAGGAGATATAAGCAAGCCCGCACAGAAGGCACGCTTAAGGGCTTTGTGTGAGCGCCTGGATGCAGCTTCATCCATTCTGCACACATACACACTAGAAGGCGACAAGGCTGACTCAGTCATCGAGGTCTTGACGATTCATGCCGCTCCCAGGCGCAAGGTCGAGTTATTCAGCCTCCCCGAACTCCTGCGCCCTTTCGATCCAAAGCTGGGATACGACTATTGGAAATGCTTTGCGAACAACAACGAGGGGGAAGAAGGCGACTTTGATGATGCGTACGCGAAATGGGGCGTTGACAAAGATGAGGGTTGCCTCATAGTCATCCGGCCCGACCAGCATGTATCACTCTTTTGCAGGCTACAGGATGTAGAAGAGGTCGAGCAGTTTTTCAGCACGATTCTGGTGCCGCACAAGCGACGGAAAAAAATTCCTGCCGCTGAAGAGTAGCCCGGCACATCCTTGCCGGTTCTTAGGTGCTACCGCTAAAGTATTTCCTCATCAGCATTGACCTTGGAAGTCGTTGTTCACTTGGTGCTTCACAGCAACTGGGGAGCCATGTTGCCTGGGCCTTGATGGGGCATGCCCTTGCATTCATTGTTCAGCTTTTCCAAATGCTGTAATTACCAGCACATCATCCGATGGTGCGCCAAGTTGATTAATCGATCGCTGCCGATCGATCCGCAAGGTCTGTTGATGTAATGGACTTTGCCAGCAAACGACTATTGCTTCGTTTCCCTACGTCCGACCAGGTTCTGAATGCACGATAAGCGCAGTCAATGCATAGTGTGACTACAGTATGGAGTATGGTGGACGGCTCTCAAGAGGTGACCTTCCACTGTCAAAACAGCCACTGCACAATGAATGGCACAGCCTGAACAAGCTTCGATAGACGAACTCTTCACAGCAATATGCTTCACGCTTATTTTTTTTTCTTGGAATACGTCTCGGGAGATTTCCAAGACTATTACGACTGGAAAAGCACCAACATGAGAGGGTGTCTACGAGCCGAACAGCACGAACAGCACGCAATGTTACAGACCTGGCTCGCACTCATTCATTGCTCCAGGGGTGTGTTGAAGAATGACCGCAAGCATCAGCGTGCGTGCATCCACTGCTCGAGATCAAGGTGGCCTCTGTGGTTCCACAAGCCGCATGGAGCCACTCTCGGTTCATGATGAGCTCATGACTTGAGTCCGCAGTACGAGATACATCGAGCACTGGACCTTTGCATCCTACTCTTCCCTGGTGTGACGCAACCACTGCCCATTCATGCGATATGCGAGACTCAGTGGCCCCAGATGAAATGCGCCGGAGACGAAATCCCGCAGACCGTCACTATCATCATACACTCGCTGTGGTCTGCATCTTGTCCACCCGGGGGTGCAGTGGGTGGGTATAAGGGAGCAGAGAACCGTCAGCATCTCCAGTCCAACCTCAACTTCCACTTCTCCGACGCCTAGTTCTTGTCCAGGTCTTCACCTTCCTTCCCAGACAAGATGGAGTCCAATCAGCTACATCCGCTCTTCAAGCGAAATCATGCCGTCTCGTCGAACCCAACACAGAATGGCAAGAGCGCCGCCATCGCCCTCACCAGTCATGGCTCCGACTTCTACTACTCCATCATGTCTGTCATGGGCGTTGTTGGTCTGGGTGTCATCGTTGCTGGCCATATGAAGCCGCAGAGGCACCGCATCTTTTACTACATCACGGCGGCCATCAACTTGACTGCCATGCTAGCTTACTACGCCATGGGATCGCACCAAGGGTGGGCACCCATCAACGTCGAGTACCAGCGGAGCTGGTCCAAGGTCGCTGGTGTCAACCGCGAAATCTACTATGCCCGATATATCGACTGGTAAGTGTCCCGACCTGTTCACGCGGAAGGGGTCGAAGGACAAACTGACGTGCATTCGCTACGCCAGGTTTATCACGACTCCCTTGCTCCTCTTGGACCTCATGCTCACTGCTGGCTTACCTTGGCCGACCATCGTGTGGACTATCTTCATCGACTGGATAATGATCGTCACTGGGCTTATTGGAGCTCTGACTCCCAGCCGCTGGAAGTGGGGTGAGTGAATCTTTTCGTCTTTGCATTGCGTCTCTCAGCGCAAGGTCATTCGGCCCTATGGAGCTGACTATATCGAATCTTCAGGATGGTGGACATTCGGCGCCGCCGCTATGTTCTACGTGTTCTGGAATCTCGCTGGCGTGGGCCGTCAGCGCGCCAAATTGCTCGGTCAGGACATTTACCGCACGTACATGCTCTGCGGCGTTCTGACTTTATTCGTCTGGCTGTGCTATCCCATCGCTTGGGGCGTCTCGGAAGGGGCCAACATCATTGCTCCTGACTCCGAGGCTGTCTTTTACGGAGTCCTCGACTTCTTGGCCAAGCCGGTGTTCAGTGTCGCTCTGATTGCGGGGCATTGGAACATTGATCCCGCACGCCTGGGTCTTGTCATCAACTATGGAGAGGATCGTGTCTCGCGGAAAGAGGAGAAGGCTGCCCGTGACGCCGCCCCAACCGCCGCGGGTGGTGCCGGTGTCACAGCATGAGGTCGTCGAGGGCTGTTCGAGGATTGCAGGCAGGCAGACTGGCAGTATACGACCTGCTGAAGAAAACTCCGTGCGAGGCTGTTGAGAGAAGCGATTAATATGAATACGAGAAATGGCGTGGGGCGAACGTGATTGCATGGCTCTGTCGCCCCAGGAATGTGTAATGTGACTGGCATAATGCAAGCTTCCCGGCGTCGAAGTCGGGAACAAGCCCAGTGCTCTATTCAATAGGATATGTGAGACATAAGATGTTATGACATTTAATCACGGCGACCATGTATGAGAAAACGTTCATGAAGAGATCTACGCAGACAGACTCATCCTCCGCACACAATTCCTCGGGTCAAGCTTTCCGAGGCAGGCTTGCCCTCATCAGGTGTGGCAGTTGGACTAATTTCAAGTATCCTACCGCTCCATCTCTCCAAAACCTCGTAATTGAATCTTCCACCCATGAGGTCATTTTGACACGACGAGCCACGCAAGTCATTCAAGTCTCCATGCAATGTACTGTCTTCGGAACTCATCTGTAGAATGCCGCTGTAAATCAAACCCGCCACTGCAACGGACGTCAGCGTCTGAGTGCCGCTCACCTTCCGTCGAGAGTGACGTAAGTATGAACACCTCCCGAGTGCAAAGACTCGGGACCTCTAGAACCAAGCAATCCACGGCATGATAAAGTGACCAGGAGCGACACACGTGTCTGGCCAGGTCAATAATCAAACTACCAGCACATCAGTTTGCCGACTGTCCGCTGTAGTACACGGAGCAAGCACATGCGTGTCTCTGAGAGAGTACAGGCATATCCATTAATTCTTTTCCGTCCTTGACTTTGACTTCACCTTCACCTTCCACCTCGACTTCGACTTCATCTCGTACAATTAAGCGAGCGAGTTGGCACCCGCCTTACGTTTTACAACTACCTGCCTAACCCACCTGCCTTGGCCCGCGATACGTTTTCTAACCAACTGAGTCACAACAATCACGATGGCCCCCAGCAGCGAAACAACAATCAGACGCATCGGCATCGTAGGAGCCGGCTCCATGGGCAGCATGATGGCCCTGGGGATCGCGGAACTTGGCTTCGACATATCAATCTGGGATATCTCGCCCGACAATGTGAAGCAGGCACTCTCCAGGAAGCCCGAGGGAGGCGAAGCCGGCAAGAACGGCAAAATCGACGGATTCACGAACGTTGCAGAATTCGCCGGCAGCCTTTCGAGCGAGCAGGTCAAAGTCCTGATATTTAGCATCACGCACGGGAACGCGGCCGACGAGGTCATTGCGAAGATGGGCGACCATTTAGGCGAGGGCTTCATCGTCCTGGACGGTGGCAATGAGCATTACCGCAACACGGAGAGGCGGCAGCGCGAGCTCTCCCAAAAAGGCGTCGCCTGGATAGGCATGGGTGTGTCGGGAGGATATCAATCCGCGAGGCGGGGTCCGAGCATGTCCCCTGGCGGTGACAGGGCGGCGGTCGAGAAGGTGTTGCCTCTCCTGGAGAAGTTTTCGGCCAAGGCCTCTTCGCCGGAGGATACGAAGGAGTCCCCCTGCGTGGCGTACATCGGCCCCGGAGGCTCAGGGCACTACGTCAAGATGATGCACAATGGGATCGAGAACGGCATGCTGTCCACGCTGTGCGAAGCGTGGGGAATCATGAAGTATTGCCTTGGCATGTCGAATGAAGAGATCGGTAGGGTTCTGGACCGCTGGAACTCGCAAGGCTCACTTAGGTCGACGTTCTTGGTGGAGATCGGGGCGGAGATCTGTCAGAGGAAGAAGACACCGAAAGGGGACGAACGGGGGGAAGGCACAGGCGAACGCGGGTACGTTCTCGATGATGTTCTCGACAAGGTGGTGCAGGACGACGACAGCAGTGAAGGCACAGGCTTCTGGTCAGTCATGGAGGCGGCTCTGCGCCATGTGTCGGCGCCGACCATTGCGGCAGGTCAATTCCTTCGCTATGCCAGTGGCGAGAGAGCGGAACGGCTCGAGGTGGCCAAGGAACTTCAGACGCCGTCACCGAAACACGCCGACGTGCAGGACAAGGAAGCATTCCTCGAAGAACTCCGCAAAGCCGTCTACGCGTCGTTCGTGTGTGCCTTCTGCCAGGGGCTCGAACTGATCAGCAAGGCCTCCCGCGCCGAGGGATGGAACGTCGATCTTGCAACCTGCATCCGCATCTGGCGCGAAGGGTGTATCATCCAATCGAGCCAGATTGCCGATATGCTAGAAGCAGCGTTGTTAGCCAAGCAGGGAGAGGAGGTGTCGAATATCAAACTGCTGAAGCCGGTTTCCCAAGCCCTGCAGGCCAACTATCCCGCGCTGAAGAACATTGTCCTCAAGGGAACCGAGTGGGATGCCGTCATCCCGAGCTTGTCCGCTTCCCTCGAGTACCTCAAGTATGCCGGAAGCACCGCCCTGCCCACCCAGTTCATGGAGGCCGAGATGGATTTCTTCGGTGCCCACGCATACGACCGGCCTCACGTCGAGGGTGAGGATCCTGGAAAGGCCAAGAAAGGCGCCCATCATTACGAGTGGAAACCTGCATGAGAGCTTGGAAACTGTACAGTCCTGTAAATTTAGCCAACACTGGAATAGCGCTCCGGGCAACGTAAAGCGGAATAGACCCAGAAACAAGCCCGATACCCCTTTCTCCCTCGGAAGGTGAAGGATAAGCCATAATCCCCACGTTACTGGGTACTGACTGGGACTTTATCTCGCCGTGACACCGTACCAGATCAACCCCATGGCGCCGCCCAGCAAGATGGCCAACGGAACGGGAAACCGAAACCAACACACCCCGACATAGCTCGTGGCCGTCACGACCACCCACCACGGATCCCGGCCGAGGCTCGACCCGCTCGTGAACCTCTCGTCGATATACCCGATCTCCCACAGCCGGTAGATGGCCGTGTAGATCAACCCCACGGCCGCGGCGTTGATGCCGCGCAGCGCGGCCTTGACCCACCGGCGCGTGCGCAGCGCCGTCCAGATCCCCATCGTGCCGTGCACGAGGATGAGGCCCGGCGCGAAGATGGCCACGAAGCTGAGCACTGCGCCAGCCGCACTGGGGTACCCCGCGTTGAGCGCCGTCAGGGAGCCTAGATACACGGCGACTGCGCGCGAGGGCGTATCGTCGGCTGCGTCAGCTTGCGTTCACTCATGTGCGATGCAACAGGCGTGGTGTGGCGTGGTGTTGCACGACGCAGGGAGTCACTTACAGTTGAAATTCGGCCCCGGGAAGGACTGGATGATGGCCAGGCCGAGGAGGAAGTCGCGGGGCGAGACCCATCCTTCGGCGACGATGTATCTGGTGGTCGCAGGGTGGCAGGGTCAGCATCCGTAACAACTGGTTGTGTTTGAGGAGACAGAGCCGAGCTTCGACTTATCCGTTGTATGTATTTATGCATGTGTGCACGAATGGATGTACTCACTGGCGAAGAAGCGGGATTACCACGGGCCCGCCGCCGAAGATGATCGTTCCCGCGAGGTAGAGGTTCGAGAAGAGGCTGAACAATAACGGTCGGTCTTTGATCACTCCGCGCAGGACCATCACAATGACGAAAGTGAGCAGAAACCCGGCGATCAAGAGGGTGCCGAATTTCCAGGATACCTTAAGTTCTCGGTCTCGGGGAATGATCCTTGGCTCGGACGCCTGGGGAGTGGTACTTGGGTCCTCGTCGGTCGGGACTCGGCGTTGCGATTCCTCTGCACGGTGCTTTGGTGCCGTAGCTACTGCGGGTTGGGAAGAGGGCAAGGCGTGGGTGAGCGTGGCAGGGGCTGAGTCGTCGTGCTTCAGTTAGCGGAAGTGGAGCACACATGGCCTTCTAGTCAATGATTGAAGACTTACGTTCCGCACCTGTAGGTAGGTCTGGCCGGTCGGTGTTTCTCATCTCAATGTCCTGGCTTTCGGGCGTGGGTTCTCTTCTGTTACCGACCAGTGCCGAAGCCCAACCAAAAAGACTGTGCAACCACCGAAGATCCCAGATGATGGTCACGGGCCCGGCTAAGAAGATCAACACCGGAAAATACCAAAGCGCATTGTAGAGCATGCCTGCGGTGGCGCCCAGGAACACAAGCACCCGCGTGATCTTGTCGGTGATGGCCTTCTGCGACAACTGCACCGCCGCAAGGGCAATGACACCAACAGTCGCGGCATTGAGGCCGGAGAGCAGAGCGTACGCCTGTGCAGGGAGAGTGTCTCCCACGTTGGATATGCCAAGCGAGAGGGCGTACATTCCGAGTGCGCCGGGGAGTCTGGTATGGCATGACACAGCATGGTCAAACATCATGATTCCAACCTCGGGGCCATAGCACAGAACAGCACGGAATTTGGGGACGAAAGGGCACTCACGACCACAGCAGGAAGGCCAGCAGCGCGGAGAGGAAGCCATTCCGGTTCAAGTTGATGCAATACAACATCTTGGTGCTCGCTGGGCCGGAAAGAGCCTGCGTCACGGCAAAGAGCTCCTGGAACATCGGCTCCTCGAGCCATTGGTACTTCTCGACGAATCGTTGGTGGAGCTGCTTGTCATGATGGAAGTCAGAACAGGGCCGCCATACAGACGGGATACACAGATTGCACGAAATTTACTGCAACTGTGGCCATCGCCAGATGAGAGACACTCACAATCTGAAAGTGGACGGGCGGGCCTCCGAAGCAAATGAATCCCAGGAGGCCATTTTTCTGCAACGTTTCCCACGCGCTGCCCTGGAGGCCGGGCCAGCGAGCTCGTAGACGACGCTCAAGTGAACGCCGCGTACCTACTACGTTTCGGATCAGTGAGGATAGCATGTCAGAGACAGGTGGACCTTGATGTCTCGATACCGCCCTCGCTAAGTGTGAATGGGCTTCTGAGTCTGGCGTGATGCTCAGCAATCACGTCAATTGCCTGGGCGGCCCGTTTCGGGAATGGTGACGCCGCTTTTGACAGCCACAAGATCGAGCTCCTCACTTTGATCATTCCATTACCTCGTACTCAACTGTTTGTTCAATCACTTTTACTAGTGTTCCACTATAAGCGTGGCCGAGATCTAAACCGCTCTGTGTCTTAGCCAGCAATAGTATCAGGGTTTCCAGCTGTTGCTTTGGAAGTTCTAGGTCGCGCAGGTCAGTTGCCCTGCTCATCCTCTAATCTCTCGTAGGAGTTTACCGAGACTGTCTTCCTCCTCCCCTGAAGTGGGAAATGCATCAAAAAAGACGAGGAAATCTCAATGGAAGGTGGAGCTGAGGTCCTCTTCTGTTGATCATATATATATACACAATACTGTACAATGCTGGTACTTTGCCCTGGGTTCATGCATTCGTGATCTTGAGGGGGGTATCTTCCATGCCAACGCCAGCAAATGCTGCTAACAAAAGACCCAACATCAACCTGACAACGGTCGAAATATACAATCCATTATACCTTCCACGTAGGATTATGCCCTAGGCTGCACTTCCAGATCCAAGGTCTCTCCCCCCTCACTCAGAATAACCTTGGCAGTGTCTCCCGTCTTCAACTCACCGCGAATTATCCTGTCGGCGAGCTTCCTTCCAATCTCGTGCTGGATCAGCCTGTTCAGCGGCCGGGCTCCGTAGCGGGGGTCATAGCCTTTTTCGCAGAGCCAGTCTTTGACCTCGGGTGAGACATTGAGTGTCATTCTGCGATCATCAAGACGTCCCTGAAGTTCACGGATTCGGATGTCCACAATGTCTCTCAACGCCGACCTGGACAACTTGTTGAAGATGATGAATTCGTCAATCCTGTTGAGGAACTCTGGCGGATAAGAGGCTTGGACGACTTCCATGACGGCCTTCTTTTGCTCAGGTGTCACAGCCTCCACATCGGCACCACTGCCAACCAGAATTTCGGCGCCGAGGTTGCTCGTCAACACGATGAGAGTGTTTCGGAAGTCCACCTTGTGGCCTTGGGCATCAGTCAAGAAGCCTTCGTCGAGAACTTGCAACAATAAGCTCGATATGTCGCGGTGCGCTTTCTCAAATTCGTCGAAGAGCAGAACTGCGTACGGCTTTCGCCGAACAGCTTCCGTGAGCTGCCCTGCGTCTTCATAGCCAATGTAGCCAGCCGTCGCACCAATCAATCGGGAAACGGTGTGCTTTTCTTGGAACTCTGACATATCGAACCTGACCACGGCCGTTTCGGTGCTGAAAAGGAAGTTGGCGATCTGTTTGCACAGCTCCGTCTTGCCAACGCCAGTAGGTCCCAAGAACATGAAACTGCCCAACGGTCGGTTCTCGCCATTGAGACCCGCCCGTTGCATGCGAACTGCATTGGCGACTGCAGTAAGAGCTTCGTCTTGGCCACGGACATGTTCTCGGAGTTTGTCTTCCATCTTGACCAGCTTCTCGACTTCACCAGCCATGAGTTTGGTCACGGGAATGCCCGTGGTCCGACTCACGACGTTTGCGATGTCGTCGGCCGTGACTGAGTCATGGATGAGCGTCTCTCCATTCTTGGTGGTAGACGTGACCTCCTCGCCTTCTCGAGGTAGTTGCGCTTCGAGTTTGGGAATGGTCGCATATTGGAGTTCGCCGGCGCGGCCGAAGTTTCCTTCTCGTCGGGCCTGCTCCAGCTCTTGTCGGGCCTTCTCAAGGTCTTCCTTCGTACGCTTGATAGCTTCAATTTCCGCCTTTTCACGATCCCATATCTCGGTCAAACGTGCGACCTCTTTCTTTTTCTCTGCCAGAGTTTCCTCGAGCTTTTGCCGACGCTCCTTGGATGCGATATCTGTTTCCTTGCGCAAGGATTCAAGCTCGATCTGGATCGTCATGATTTCGCGGTCGAGGGTCTGGATAGCGTCGGGTTTCGACTCTTGTTGTAGTCTTAGAGCAGACGCAGCTTCGTCGACTAGGTCAATTGCCTTGTCCGGCAGGAAGCGATCAGTTATGTAGCGGTTGCTGTAGGTTGCAGCCGCTACGAGAGCTCCATCTGTGATGCGGACACCATGATGAACTTCGTAACGGTCTTTGATACCGCGCAAAATAGAAATTGTGTCTTGAACCGAGGGTTCGCCAACTTGAATGGGCTGGAAGCGCCGTGCAAGTGCAACGTCTTTCTCGATTTGGCGATATTCGTTCAGCGTCGTTGCACCGCAGCATTGGAGTTCGCCACGAGACAAAGCCGGTTTGAGCAGGTTGCTGGCGTCAATGGAGCCTTCCGCCTTCCCGAGGCCAAGCAGGGTATGGAGCTCATCGATGAAGAGGATCACACCACCATGAGCATCTTGTACCTCTTTCAGGACCTTCTTCAGCCTCTCTTCGAAGTCACCTCTGAACTTGGCTCCGGCTATCAGCTGTCCCAGGTCCAGCGCAATGACCCTCTTATTCTTGATGCTCTCAGGCACATCTCCCTGGACTATTCTCTGTGCAAGTCCTTCGAGAATGGCAGTTTTGCCTGTACCTGCGGCACCTATCAGGACCGGATTGTTCTTCGTTCTGCGGGACAGGATTTGTATCGTTCGGTGAATTTCCGCGTCTCTTCCGATGACGGGGTCGAGCTTCCCGTCTTTTGCTCGCGCTGTGAGATCAACTCCATACTCTTCCAAAGCCGGCTTCTCAGGCTCGCCCCCCATGTCCATGCGGTGGGTTCCTCCAGGTGGGTGTGGTCGTCCATTGGCGTACGTGCGTATGAAAGATGATACCGGTAATATTGAGCGAGGAGCCGCAACAGCTCTGACACCGGATATTGCCAGAGGAGTGGCTCTCGGATGCTGCAACGAAGTGTAGAGGGTTCGTGAAGGTCGTGCTCGTCGCACGAGCGACGCTCTTGCGGCATTCATGGTGCTTCTGAGGTCGAGTCGCAATGTTACGCGACTTCAATAGATGTTATCGGTGATCTAAAGTAGAGCTGGACATGCTGGTGCCAAGTCTAGTGATTTAATCGTGGTTGAAGGGATTGCCAGTGGTTCGAGCCTCGCAGCATTTTCTGGAAGACTCGAGCGACATCATTCTCTGGATTGGGATTAGACACAAGGCTTGACTAATCCTTTTACAGCCGCGTCTTCCACGCCCATCAAAGGCTTGTGCGATTGATCTTCCATTCTATTTTACAAGTACAGGATAAGTAAACTATCACGATGACTGGACCAGGCAGAAGGAAGATTCCTGAATCAAGAGAGATGGCCGCCCGACAAGCTATGTGTTCTGTGGCATAGCTCCGCAAATTACTCGGGATTGATCCTGGCTTCGGTGTGCTCCTGGACTTCAGGGCATTAGACTAAGTTGTTTCCTCCCTCGAGCTTTGTCTGGCGTCTCCCGTCTTTGCGGTTACATTCAAGCTCGATTTGAAGGAAAGCATTAATCCCCGGATAACACCTCTACTAGGGGACGTCAGCAGATGGACTCGTAACTTTCACAGTTCTAAGTACCTTGGTAGGATTATTCACTCCCGAATGGCAAACCAGTCCTGGAAGCCAGTCTTGCAATATCAAGCGGGCCTTGCTTGCATTGAGGAGAAATATTAAGCCATTGCAAGAATGTTTTCTCTTGGCGGGAATGGCTAGATTCACTTTCAGTATCGCCTCACTGCGCCCTTCGACCTCTCATCCTCCTCTCACTTGCAGGCCGCATCTCAATATCATAGACCACCATGGCGACTACCGACATCGACGCCGCCGGCGATGTTATCGTCCAGATCGGCGAAGAGCGGATCCGAGTCTCATCCAAAGTCATGTCTCTGGCTTCTCCAGTGTTCAAAGCCATGTTCACGTCGGGCTTCAAGGAAGGCTTGACACCTCAATCGACGGCCAGCAACCCATCAATCATCTCACTGCCAGACGACGATCCCACCGCTTTTCTCTATCTCAGCAGAGCGATCCACTTTCAGAGCTCCGAGCTACCGGAACGCGCCGACATTGCGTTCTTCGAGAAGCTGGCTGGCTTGTACGATAAATACCAGTGTGCAGCTCCGATCGCTAGCTATGTCCAAGCTCCGCTGGAGAAGCTCGCTGCCTCTGCGCCGACCAGTAACCTTGGCAAGATACTTCTTGTTGCTTATCTTCTTGATGCCCCCACCCTATTCTCGAGTGTCTCCTGGAAGATGGTGATCGCTCAAGAAGGACCGTTCTCGGCGATACCCGATACCATGAATCACCCGAGCATCTCCGTATCCTTACTCAGTGAGTGACATACAACAGGGGTCATATAGCGCGGCTAACACTCGCATTTAAAGCAGAGCTGAACACACGACGCAACGAGGTTCTTCGTTCGCTGGAGAAGGCATTACTATCGCCGGTCTGCCTTCTAGGTAGCTGGTGTTGTGAAAAGGCAAAGTTGTGGGTAGGCAACTATCTTTCGGGTCTCTGCTTGTATGGCATATCACCAACGGGATCAGACTTCCATACAAAAAGCTGCGTAGGCATTGCTAACAGTTATGGGACCAATGTCATGACGCGAACTGGCGAAAGGGGTTCTGGAAAGTGTGTGTGCAGCGTCTGCTCGAATGGGGAAGCGAAAATCGGTTTCTCGATGTGCTCACGGCTGACAACAGTTCTGACGTCTGGTCTCGGCGTTTGTCTAGATTGTGTCACAAGCGGACAGAGATCGAAGATCGAGGGCCGATGTAGATACGTACACGAATGAGGTCGCAGGCCCTAGCATGCAGCCTTGGACGCTGAGGAGGCTCAAGTACTGACACCAGAGCATGAATCGGAGTTGGGCATCGTCCCATTTACTATTGCAAGGAGGAGACTGCGATTTTGTCACGCGAAAGAGAGCAGCTGGACCAGAAAACCGCAGTGGCATACTTGAACTGGCTGGTCCGGGCCTGCATGAGAGTCAGGCCAAGTATGAGGCTGAAGCCAACATACGCCCATAGCAGTCTCGAAAGGGTGCTGAGTAGGATAACTCCGCCGTCTTGTGGCTTCAATGATACGAGTGAGAAGGAGCTGTACGTACTGTCCTGACTGTGTCCTACCGTCCTGGCTGTGTTTGGTGGGACTTTGTAGTTCCGCCACAGACTGGACCCACTTTCCAGTCTTGGCAGGGCATGCCAGGGCATCTTTTTCTTTTCGATTTCAGATTGACCAGAACAATTTCCACCAAACACACCCCAGTGAAGTTTCTTGATCGTTTGCGCAGTGTCCTAACATTTGAACCTTGAGTCAAGATGGGTTTCACCGATTTCGTCTCCGACAGCGGCCTCACACGTATGTACCTGCGACTCCAGCCCCTCCAAAAACTGGCACTGACCCAATTTAGTCCTCAACAACTGGCTCAAGACCCGCTCATACATCTCTGGGTACGTGGCTCCTCCTCACATCATTCCTCCTTACTTGCCTTTCAAGATGAGAACAAATTGGTCCGTGTTGATGAGGCGGCTTAAGACACCGCAGAATGACTACTTCCAATCGCAAACAATTGCACCTCTGACTCAAGAGAAAAAAAACTATTTCTATCGCATACAACTCCCTCGTGACCTTTCTGTTAACAGCCTGTCTACAGATATACACCATCCCAGGCCGATGTTGTTAGCTTCAAGGCCTTGAAAGAGCAACCTGCGGTTGAGAAGTACCCCCATGCCTACCGTTGGTACAACCATGTCAAGTCCTACGACGCCGACTTTTCCACCCTGCCGGGCGACCCGTCAAAGCCCTTCACCACCTACGGCCCAGATGAAGTCGCTGTAACACACAACCCCAAGGACGCGCCGGAAGCCGAGGATGACGACGAGGTCGATCTCTTCGGCTCTGATGAGGAGGAGGAAGACCCCGAAGTCGTCGCCGAGCGAGAGAAGAGATTGGCAGACTACAAGAAGAAGAAGGAAGGGAAAGCTAAGCCCGCCGCCAAATCCATGGTCACACTAGACGTCAAGCCTTGGGATGACGAGACGGACATGAATGAGCTGGTTGCAAATGTGTTGAAGATTGAAATGGATGGTCTTGTCTGGGGTGGAAACAAGCTGGTCCCTGTCGGATTCGGTATCAAGAAGCTGCAGGTCAACTTGGTCGTCGAAGACGAGAAGGTGTCTGTGGACGAGCTGCAGCGACTGATCGAAGAGGATGAGGACCACGTCCAATCCACCGATGTCGTCGCTATGATGAAGTTGTGAGCGGTGCGATGTTGGGCAGCCCTGCGTCAGATGATGATGGCATGTCTCTGTCCTCTCTCACACAGTGCCCATGTCAAAATATTTCGAACCTGTCTAAGGGGTCTTGAGCCTTGCCTTGGGTGGCTGCCAGAGCTCCATTGACAAACTCGCGGACTTCTAGCTGTTCTGCCCTCTCATGATAGACGAAAACGAAGATAAATGATGAAACCCTTCAGCGCAGAGCGTAACAAGCTCTTCCAGGCTCCTGAGGAGAGGTCGTCACAGCCTTGTTTGAGTATGGTGTCTATGATCCTGCAATGCGTCTTGTTATCAAAGATCTGAGACATTTGCTGGCTCATGATTTGTTGAAGTGTGCTAGATCCGGACTTGCCAATCAGCCACGTACTTCATTTGTAACAACTCTTTCTTCCTGCATCAACCGTCAGAAGACGGCACGGTAGCTAAAAAAAGACGTTGGAATTTAGATGCATACAGTACGAAAGTCAAGTGGGTAACTGGGACGACGATCATTCTTGCCGTTGCAGGTTCCCCAACATTGAGGAAGGGTGGGAAGTAACGTATCTTGCCTTATCCGAAATCTCCTTCGGTTACTGAACACAAGATCTGCTGATTCTTCGGCCTCCAACGACATAATTTGAGGGCAGTGGAAGGCAGACAGACAGACGGGGGCTTGCGCAAATCCTCAGTACAGAGAATTCCATCCTTGATCTTGTCTCTGTGATCTGACTCTGCCTCGACAACGGTCCCCGTCCACCATGGCTACGACCAAACTCAAGATTGAGCCACCACTGCTCAACTCAGCCTGCCCTTGGGCAACGACCCTCGAAGACATCAAGGCGCTTTACGACAGTCCCTTCACAGGTGCCGTGACAATTCGTACGTCTCTGCTTGAAGGCTTCAGTCACGACGACTCAATCCATCAATACACCTTCTTCACCCCGGGCAAAACCATTGCCGGCGATGCTCCGAAAGGCGAAGAATCAAAACCTCCCTCAACATCAACTCCGTCAGAACCAGTGTCAACCCTCAACACCTTAGGGTACTCACCGCTCACGCTCTCCGAATATCTCGGCATAATCAACGAAATTGTCGGCCAACGCCACCTTGGCACTGACACTCCTACCAAGAAACCGTTCATCCTTTCCGTAACAGGCACTGCCGATGAGATAGCCATGGCCTACGCCCTCGTCGCAAATGCCGCGGAGATGGACGAAGACCTCCGCCTCGCCATGGAAGTCAACTTGTCGTGCCCAAATATTGCATCCGCACCGCCCCCGGCATACGACAAGAAAGAACTCGACGAGTACTTGGAGGCCATCTCAGATTCGAAATCAACATATCGTGGACGTATGACAACACCGGAATCCACGCCAAAAGTCGGCCTCAAGCTGCCTCCGTACACATATTCTGGACAATTCGAGATGGTCGTCGACTCACTGCGCAAAGCAAAGTCCTCCGAACCTGGCGAAGGTAGCGTGATTGACTTCATCACCTGCACCAATACGCTAGGCAACAGTCTCTTGCTGAATTCATCGCTCGAGCCTGTGTTGAACAGTGAATCCGGTAGTGGACTCGGCGGATTGGCAGGAGCGGCGCTTCACCCGTTGGCACTGGGCAACGTGGCCACGTTTCGGAAACTGCTTGACAAGGATCCTACGACGAAGGAGATCATGATTATTGGTGTTGGCGGGGTTGAGGACAAGGATGGTGCCGAGCGCATGAGGAAGGTCGGGGCCGAAGCCGTGGCCTGCGCATCAGCGCTAGGCAGATATGGAGTATCCGTATTCGAAAAGATCACCAAGGGGAATTGAGGTACGCATGACGAGTACGAACAAGCCGGACTCTTGCGGCAGACGACATCAATGATGAATTAAGGAGAGGCACGATACGCGACATGACCAAAAAGGGGGCACAACTCTCAGCACGCCACGTAGGACCCCCCCCCCCCCCTCAGACATGAAGAAACGACACATTCGAGCACGAAAGGAAAGCCGGTCCGGAAAGGTAACGACAACGCACCTGCAGACAGGCAGTCGAGATTTTTCCAGATCCGTATGTCCTGCCTGCTCAAGCTACAATTGGGAAGATTAGACAGACAGACAGACAGACAGACAGACAGAGAGAGAGAGAGAGAGAGTCAGTCGCAGTCAACGCATAAACTAGAAATATACTACTTCCGTGCATGGAGGCCCTTGGGACCTATCTATCCAAGACTTGCGTGAAGTAACCCTATAAGGTTATCGACTGGGTGCCGTATGCGGCCCTTCGTGATAGCCTGATCGGCACGTATATAGCGTACGACCTAGACACCATGATCTGCCACCTGACCGAGGTGTACGTTAAGGACCGGGATCCGGAGGGGGGCACGGGGTTTAGTAAACTATCGTCAATGACCAGCACTAACGGGTTTAACGTCATCTACTTTATACTGAATTCGCTAGGCGCTAGCCACGCCGCGACGGGGAGCCGCGCCTAGCCGAGCCTGCTCTTCGTATATCCTACGGCCGCTACGTCTCCGTGCAGCCACTCCACGCCGCACACCGACAGCCAGATACATCGGTTTAAGATCGACCGCTCGTTCGTCGCAAAGCACCCGCGCCTGTACCACCCCTCGGTGGTCGCGAAACAGACCATCGCCCGTCCGGGGAGCGTGCCCAAACTGGCGCCGCCATCTCCATTGACTCCGGCCACGATGCAGGTCTATCTGAATCTGCCTGCTGCAGAACAAGGCATGACGTGAAGGCCGGTGGATGTAGAAAGGCGTCTATGCGAATACGTCCCTGCCCATGACCGGAGCAAGGAAGACCACGCTTCGAGGCACTATCACGAGAGTGAGAGTCGAAAGGGACAAGAAGAAAGGGACCAGAAAAAAGCGCGGAGAGTGTCCCTCATTTCTTTGCAACACTGTCTCGTGCAACCGGTGTGAGGAAAGGCAGTCACATGTATTATTTCCATGTCTCGGCATTAACTACAGTCCACGTACGTGGTGCGTATTTCGGATCTGTCAAGGTGAAGGGATTGGAGCATTCCCCCTGAATGTTACATAGACTAAGCTAGGGTGGCACCCATCCGCAAACTTTGTACCCGACATACATGGTTCAGCTAAGCAGGAAGGAGAAGCAGAGGTACGAACAGAATGAGCGCCCAGGTCCACATGCTTGAAACCGACCTCGTGGTACCTGAACTGTTCGGCTGCGCAGTAGCACTGGAGGCCTCGGCGGGAGTGGTCTCGACAGTGCTGACTGGGGTCGTTGAGCTGGAGGCACTGTTCGTGACGACTGTATCCGCCGATGGTGAGGTCGGACTCGGTGAAGTTGAGGAGGGCGACTGAGATGATGCTTGGGCTGTTGGAGAGGGAGATGGCGAGGGCAGGCTCTCGGACGACGATCGGGAACCCGGTGTCGAAGACGATGTCGATTCCGCCATGCTGCTCGAAGAGCCGCTTTCATAAGAGACTGACGTTTCGGTGAGAAACCTGACGGTCAACTCGACGACGGCGGGGGACGGGGGTGTCCCCGTGGCACATGTCTGCAAGGCAGCCTCGTTCGGGAACGCCGCCTTGTAGGTCGGGAACTGCGACCGTATTTCCACCAGGTTTGTGGTGAACAGCAGACCGCCCGGGTCGGGCCCATACGTGTGCGTCGGAGTCGTAAACGTCGAGTCTTGCGACCAGTAGTCCACGATCACCGTCGCGCCGAGGCCGGTCTTGGGCGCAGTCGAGCAGGTCGAGACGCCGGCTGCGTCCACCGTGGGCAACACGCCAGACCAGAAGTACTCGTCTGGTAACTTGTTGAACTGGGTTGGAAAGGCACTGCGGAACGCGGTATGTATCAGCAGAGGCGGTCTCGGACCCATCTCACGCCAGGACTCACATGGTACTGGTCAGTGTGTGGCCCGTACGATAGTACGTCAACGGGAGCGTCTGTGTGCCCTGGGCATTGGTGTTTGTGGGAACAGTGTAGCCCGCAGGAATCTCATTGTAGATGGTGGACAGTCTCGTCGTGTCCACGTCAGTATTGATAATCTCGACGACCGTGGCCGCCACGATCGTTGTGCTGAAATTCTTGGGGACCCATTCAACTCGGTAAGCGTTCATGACAAGAGCTGTACAGTTCGTGGCGCAGGACTGGCTGGCGACTGCGGCATGGTCAGCTGAATGCTGCAAATGCCAGTGGGTTTGGATGAGTCTTGCCTTGTGTTGGCACTAGAGACGCCATCAATGCTCCCACTGCATATGCACTCAGATATCCTGCGGACCGCATTTTGTACCGCGCGAGTCAAGAACAGACAGTCGCGGGGAGAATTCCATATGAAAATCCTCATCTCAGTCACAAGGCCAGGAGAGGCCGAAGAGTGGGCATATGTATGCTGGGGTGGAGGACTCATGTTGTTGGCCGACGCCAAGACCGCAGCCTGAGAATCAAAGCCTCGACGACTCTCGATGATTTGGCTGGTGCTGAGTGTTCTACCGAGTATGTCCTGTTCTCTTCTGCCGCTGCTCGCTTTAGGAAACGCGATTCAATATATCGACGGCTTGGCAAGCCACGGCTGAATGGCAATTTGGCAACCGCATCGCGTCCCCCGCAATTCGTCCACGTGCGCCAAGGGTAGCGCCGTGGCGGGCTTGGCGGGTTTGGAACGTCGGTCTGGAAGCGAGAAGCGCAGTGCCTCATGGACTTTCTGCAGGTCAGGGCGCAGTCAGAGGGAAGCCATTCGTCGTTGGCGCCTTTTCCCACCAGACTGGCCATGCATATGTAGGGGAGCGACATGTGTCTCCGCGTGAAGAACGCCTTGCCAACGCCAGGGAGGCCAGATGGCTCGCAATATGAATACAACGTGGCTGCCCCGGCCAGCAGATGCAATCTCCATCGTTCAGCTGCCCACCACCATTGCCGAGCTCCAGCTGCCTCTCTGCCTCCGCCATCGCCAACTCTCACTTCCTAGCGAATCCCCCGCAGCCTGACCACTAGCTCAAGTCTTTCGAGCGAGTTCAGGTGGAAGAGTGAACTTGATGGCAGATGATCGTCCCGTGGAAGACCTTCACCTGCAGGGTGAGCGCGTGAGTGAGGCCGTAGCAGACCCGGCACCGTCGCACATCGCCAGCCCTGTCGAACATCCGAGCCAGGGAGGAGGCCAAGGCAGCACGTCTTCGACATGCCCCCCTGAGGGTGTCCAGGCTCGCGGTCTAGAACGACGCCACCATCTACTACGCCAAACCAAGTGGGATCTACTGCTCGCCCTGTCTGCCACAGCGCTCTTCGCTTTCACGGCTTGGTTTGCGCAGACCACCATCTCCGTCTCGTCCATGACCAACCTGAGGTGAGGCTCTGGCTGCTTTGCGACATGGCGACGGACCTCGAGGCTGACGAATCACACGCTAACTCAGCTCCGACCTTAGAAAACGACTGCATGTCAATGTCTCCGATACCCTGACTATCCTCAGATCGCTGGAAGGCATCTTGTCACTCTGCACCACCGCTGTGGTCCTGAGGGCTTTTGAGCTGCTGTCGTGGTCGTTGGCCAGCAGAGACCATGGCGTTCGATCACTCTGCTTCTTGGCCTTGTCGCCGACCTCGGGCTTCTTTGGGTCACTCACACAGGCATTCGATACGAATACTAAGGGGCTGGATCGACTGGCAGCAAGCCCCAGGATTCTTCTGCTGGCTGCTGTGTGGATCTCCGGGGTCGTCCTTCTTGTGAGAACACGACTCGTGCTGGTGTACGAGCCGGTGGAGACTTATCCTGTCACTGCAGGTGTTGGCCAATTCAACGGCTCGTACATAGCCGAATACCTGCAGCGGATCCACAATATCAGCGCCGGGTCCGGCTTTACGTCGGTCGTTCCGTATTCCACCATCGTCTCGGCTTCCAGCTTGGTCGTCAATGCAATGCACTCTACCGCTGTCGATCCGATAGCTTGCGAGGCCGGAAGACTCTGCCACGGATATCTCTTGTCTGGAGGGCTGATCATGACCACGCCTTGGCCACCAGCAGATTATCCGTCGTACCCCGTGGTAACCATTCCAGACGTGCCGTCTCTTCAGATGGAATTCACTCGCGGGATCCATCATGACACCTTTGTCGATGGCGAGGACTGCACCGTATTTGGACAGGAAGACGCTTTGATTGGGATGAAATTCTGTCTGGCCAAGAGCCAGTCCTCCCCAGGCTCGTTGTTCGCAGGCACGTCGTGAGAGTCCCTTTTATCCCGCTCGATGACTGACGGACTCAGGTCTCTTCGTCTGTACTCGAGGCGTCCATGGAAACGAATGCTGGACCGACCCCAATCCTCCCGAAGTCACCACCACATTCTCAATCCATCACCGCCTTGCATCCATTGCCACGGCACGATCGAACTTTTCGATTCTCTCGACCGACAAGTTGAGTGAACCGACACAAGACACTGATCTCGACGTCCAGGCTTTAAAGGAGGCCTTTGCATGGCTCTTTAACTTCACCGCCGCGGGGATCCCAGCCCCGGCCTCGATCGCGCAGTACTTTTGGACAGCCGAGGCTCAATTGGCCCAGGAGTACTGGTCGATCGAGCCATACCAGATCTTCTACAGTCTTCTGGCCTTCCCCTTCTGGCTCTTCAACGCCAACAACTTCGGAAACGTCCGCCTAGATGCCCAGACTATTACAGCCGGCCTGCCAGCCGAGTTTTATACAACGGCCTCCATCAGCGAACCGTACAACAAGATAGTAGTCGACCGGTATGCCAGGAGCGCCTCTGTTTCATTCCCCCTTTCTGAAAAGCAATACTAACAAGGAAGCAGGCCAATGTTCATCCTGTTCGTCGTCCTGCAGACCCTCCTCCAGAGCTTTGCATGGGCCGTCCTGATCGGTCTCTGGGCCACCAATCCTCAACTTCCCGAGATTTCCTCATACCCGCTCATCGACTTCGTGGCCAAGACTCGCTTGCTGCCTTCTCCCCCTAACGGTGGCGCACCCGGCAACCTGGACACAGGGGCCGATAACGCCACGATCAGAAACGTCCTCAAAGATTCGAGGGTAGTGGTCTCGAGATCCAAGTCCGGCCAGGAGCTGCAGTCGGTGAGCACGACAGACATAGGCTCGGACGAGACCCTCGGCCCACGAGGACCATCAAATGACCTGGGGACGAGTCTTTGCCCTCAAACTCAGGGTGTCGTTTCGACTTGACACCAAGCCGACGGATCTAGATCTACGGAACATACCCTGCTCTTACCCTGTGGGAGCTACGTACAATAATAGGGCGCAACTGCCGGCGGCTCCAGCCTAAGGAATTTCGCCGTCGAGGTGAGCAAGCCCTGGACCAGTTGACCCAGGAAATCCGCGTCCAGCAGGTCCCAGTGAGAGATACCATCACTACAAGCAACCGCCCCTGGCTACGAAGGAGTGGATAAACGTGAGGATGAGGACCGCTTGATTGCCGTGGGACCTCTCGAGATTACGACAATGAAGCAAAAAAAAGAAATGTATGCTGAGCAAGTCGAATCATGTGCTCCGGTTCGTAGCTACAGTTGAGCCTGGCCCCGTGTATGTGTACTCCATGTATCCGGAACCAGCGCCTGACCTGTGGTACTGCGCGAGTGGCGGCACTGACCAGGCACGATTGTCGGGGAGCATGGCGGTCGTGATGGTGCGCTCATTCTCATCCCCGTCCTTTGCACGACTCGACTCGGTCGTGTGGCCTCAGTACAGCTACGACGCCCGCAGTCCTGCCTGGAATGCCAACCTTCCCGGGGCGGGCACGCTGCCCAGACTCGGCTCCTGCATGGCCGACCGTGGCCGACCGCAAGTCTCAAAACTTGGCCAGTCTCAATGCCTAAAGGCAGCCCCGCGTTTACCCTTACGTGCCTGTCTTCGCTTCTCCCGTTCAATTTTGAGGAGCACCTCCAGCCCGTCACCAGACCAAGTCGGGGGTGGAAGATAGTCCTCAAGCGGTAGCAATATCGGATCTTCGTTGTGACACCGAATCAGGGGTTTCATCAGTTTTTCGTTGAGTCTTCGCTTCTTGCTCTAGACGTGGAGCAGCTCGAAATCCATTTTATTGTTCTACGCAAAGGGCCTTACGTAGAGAACCCTCTTCGTCTGTCCCTGTCTAAGTGACCCGTGAGCATCTGACTCTCACGCCACAACTTCTGTGCTGCTCAATTCCAGGCCCGTGTCCACCTCCACCCCGTTTCCACAGCATATCCCGCCCTGCCTCCCCCCTGTCTGCAAGTCTGCTGCGTTTCAAGATTGGCACCGCACTCCACATCGCTGAAGTCCGCGGTCGTTCCCGAATGCGTTCCCCGTCACGAGATAGAGGTCAGATCCACCTACAGAGCAATGTAATCGTCCTGAAGACTGAATGAGCCGGAGTCACTCACGGCGTCCATTTCTTCGTCATCAGCCGTTGTGGTATTGACTGCTTCAGCTTCTTCATCAATCGTTGGGTTGACCACGTCCGCCTCTTCAACGCTCACGTTGGTATCAGCCATGACATCGTCTTCTTGATCGCAACCTCTCGAGCCGGACGCCTTCATTCGATCACGCTCATCTGCAGGGTGACCCACAATATTTGATGCCATGCAAGCCTTACTGTCAAGGGTCATGGGCATCCACATGTTCCAATTTGGATTCGCAACATGCGCCAACTGACACCAGAGATTGGGGCAGGTGCCAAACGCGGCATAGAAATAGCATTGGCGGACATGGAGGTACCCACAGATTGCCCCTTTCTCACAGTAACCTCCAAAAGCAAAGTCCCAGCACAATTCTGCATTAGCTCGCAAGCCCTCAGGATGGAAGTATAAGCAGTCACGACCAGCGCATGTGCCGTTGAGAAAGGAGATGCACGTTGGAATGTTCTTGGATGTGGCAGCATGGCTGAATGGGCAACCGCTGGTACGAGAGCACGGAATGCCCTGCAACAGAGAAAGACACAGCGCAACTTTGGTGGGATCGTGAAGAAAACGGCACTCGGAACCCTTTGTGCATTGTCCTAGACGGTCATTATTAGCGATCTCCTGGGTCATTGGATCAATCCGCAGAGGGAGGGCAATATTACCACCGGTGAAGTTGTAGAAATGACAGAGGTTCATCTTCTCTTGGGGCCTGTCGTCCGATCAGCACTGCATAATCCAGAAAGTCATGAAGATGGCTTCTCCAGTGGCTACACAAACCCAGGTCTGACCATTAGATGCTGTTGACGAGGTCCAGGTGGCGGTTGCTGATTGAATGGCTGGTGTCGCCGAGGCCCCCGGGGAGTTTGGCGGTGGAATTGTTGTTCTTTGCGAGGTCCTCGTGGTGGTTCCCGATGGGTTGACACGACAGTAGGAATGCGGTCTCGCGTCTGAGCTTCTTTTGCTTCGCGAGTGAGTTGAAGACTTGGGGTCCACTGCGCTTGACGTGTTTCCAGGCTCGTCTCATCGATCTCGCCATCAGACAGCCAGTCTTCCGTCGAAGATGGATCGATGCACGGATCTGCAAGACTTGAGAGTGCTCACCTCAACTGCCAAGAATGGACGTACCTTTGAGTCGAATGGATAGTTTGTTTTTCTCACCAGCTGTTTCACTGATGCAGTCTGTCGAGGGACTAACTGACAAGCTGGAGGACGGATTTTGACATACAGTGGATTCTAATACCCGGGTCTCTTCCTTAATCTCATCAACTGCTGGACTAAATGGTGAGGTGGGCAATGAAGGTTGAAGACATGTAGATCCAGACACTGGAGTTTCTTCTACTGATTCAGCAGTTCCAAGACCTGCGCTGTGCTCAGAGTGAGTAGACCCTGAAACCAGCAATGAAGGCTGAAGCCCTGTAGATTTTGAAGCAGTGGCCTCTCCCTCCCCTTGGGACTCCCTGGCCACTGCCCATTTCGGAATTCTTGCTTGCGGCCATTTCAAAGCTTCTTGGAGAGCGGTTGATGCTTTGTGTCGGATTGCTGCTAACAGTGATGGCTGGGGATATGGAGCGACAGTCTGGGAATACTGTCCTTGCTTGCGTCTCTTGACTGAAGATGCCTGATGTCCTGATAAGCAATTTTTGTCCTGTGATTGGTCAGTACCATGGGAGCGCAGGTGGTCGCCATGGCGATCTGAGTCTGAAAGTCATTAGTCCCGCGCGTGACGGCCATCTTAATATTAGATCAAACCTTGGAGTTCTTTCATCTCTTCCATCTCGTTAGCCATTATCTTTGTCGAAACCATTGACATATAGATGAGCAACGGAAAGACAAGTTGTAGTTGAAGATGAAGAGGCAAAGATGAAATTTAAGTGAAATAATGTGCCCTTGACAGAGTGAAAGAAGCCTGGATGTGAGTGATCGACGGGAAAGCAGCAGGGGGCATTAAAGTAAGGCTGCGCTTGCCTCTATTTGGCTGGCGTTGAATTAAGCAGGAACGTTTGCCGATTGGTCAATTTATGTTGCATCTGGGCAGAAATTCGGAGCTCGACACGTTCAATCAATTGTGCAATCGCTCGATTGGCGGCGTCGAGGAGACTGGGCTTCTGTCTTCTGTCTTCAGAGTCGACCTTGAACAGCTTCTTTTGGCAGCTGTGCAAGATGCTGCAGCCACGAATACCACTTCGGTCGCTGTGCAAGAACTGTCAATACCGCGCTCCTGCTCTACGGCGATCATATGCACAGGTCGTTGACCCCCTACACCCAAGTCCTTCGATAGCAGATTCTCCTCCGGCAGACCTGCCGCTGGCACAAGCCGACAACCGGAATGCGCTCTCAAAGTTCGACGTGAGACTACGGCGGTACACCCCTCGAACACCTGGCATTCGACATCTGATCCGCCCATTGAACGAACACATATGGAAAGGTCGACCTCACTTCCCTCTCACATTCCCGAAGAAGGGCCATGGAAAGGGTGGTCGGAATCACACAGGTCATGTCGTTGTGAGGCACCGAGGAGGCGGGCATAAGAGGAGGATACGTATTGTTGATTTCGCAAGGAACGCAGGCGGTAAACATCTCGTCGAGAGAATTGAGCACGATCCAGGCCGGACTGCTCACATCGCGTTAGTAAAGAGCTTGCAGACTGGGGAGAAGAGCTATATTCTTGCAGCCGAGGGTCTACGAGCGGGTGACACGGTTGAGAGCTACAGGTCGGGACTACCACAGGAGCTGATCGATGAAATGGGCGGCCACATGGACCAGGGAGTCCTAGCGTCTAAGACTGCCCACAGGGGCAATTGTCTACAATTGGGCATGATTCCTGTCGGGACACCCATCTTCAACATCACTCCTTCGAAAGGCGAGATCGGGAAGATATGCCGTAGCGCAGGCACCCATGGAATCGTCGTCGGCAAGGGAGAGGACACGGTGCAGAAGGAAATGATCAAAATCTTTGGTGACGTCCGAAACTTCGATCTATCGACTTTGACCATGGACCAGCTGAGGAAATTCGAAAAGGCCGCCAACTACGTTACAGTCAAGCTCTCCAGCGGCGAAGTTCGACTAATCGACAAGGATGCCGTCGCAACTATCGGTGTTGCGAGCAACGTCAACTTCAAGTACACCTCGCTTGGTAAAGCTGGAAGGTCAAGATGGCTGAACATTCGACCCACTGTTCGTGGGTTGGCCATGAATGCATCAGATCATCCTCACGGTGGTGGTCGAGGTAAATCCAAGGGTAACCGCATTCCCGTCAGCCCTTGGGGCATTCCGGTAAGTTATATCTGCCAAGGTGCTGCTTGTACCTTCTGTGTCGTTGGATGTTAGCTGACTCTCGCCAGGCCAAATCCGGATACAAGACGAGGGACAAGCACAAGATCAATCCCTTGGTCGTTACGCAACGTCCAAGGAACCAAGGCCGCCGGAGAAGGGGTTACGCATAGACATAGATGCTAGCTTGTACCAATACCTATTTCGTCGATCTTCGGGTTCGAGACGCAGTTTGTCTACCATTACGAATAGCTTCTTTCTTTCAGGTCGAGTCGTCAGCGAGAGACCAAGCTCGCATTACCAAGAAACTGAATCCCAAAGCCAAGTCTGTCCCACCGAGTTCATCATGCTAAAATCATCGGCCTGTAGACCGTTGTCGCCGCCAGCCTGATAGAGATATGCCTGGTCCGCATTATACTGACCGTCATTTCGCGGCACCGAGCCGTCATTCGTTGACGCACCCACATCCGGGGGTACCATCTCCGGGAACATCGCCTGCTGCACGATCGACAGCCCGTTATTGAAATCCAAGTTCTCGAGCCCTGAGAAGTCGAAGGTGTCCATCAGCGAGGGCGCCGCGTCCACCACGCCCGCGAGCCCGAATTCATCTTTCAACGGCGCAGACGCGGTGGGTCCACCAGGCGGAACACTCGAGAGATGGATTACTTCCTCGGTGGCGAGAAATGACGGTAGTCGAGGGGTTACACCCGCCGTGTCCTCCGCATCTCTGTCTCTGTCTCTGCCTGTGGCCGTGTCTCTGCTTCTCGGGCCGCCAGAAGAGTGAGGCGGCGGGTTTTGTGCCATTTCCGATTCCGCAAGCATGGCTTTGATTTCCTTCTCGCCGACCAGGCGGACGAGATCTTTCAGGATCTTGGTGGTCTGTGCAGAGAGGAGGGCCTTGCCCGACAGGAAGCGCGACAGGGACATGATCCGCGCAACGGCCTGCTTGGCGATCTGCGCCTCGGAGGACAAGGGCCGCGAGAGAGCGACCACGCACAGGACCATGCCGGCGGTGAAGAGGTTGATGCCGAGAAAGGCCGCGGCGTGGCTGTCCCGCGCCGAGACCAAGCATTGATTGTACTGGCCGAGCTTGGACGACCGGATTGCCGATTCCCAGCATTTGTCACGACTTGCGAGTAGGATCTGGTGCACGTGCTGGGACGATAACTCGATGCTATTGGTGATGTTGCTCTGGTCGGGCGAGTACAAGATGCGGTCGGGGTCCGGAAGCTCTGCATGTGTCTTGTAGTTGCGCAGGTCTTGGGACAGCAGCGGGCGGTGGAGCAGGATTTGGACGTTGTCGTAGGCGATCTGCAGGGCCAGAGCTTGGAGCATGAACGGGCGGGTTCTGGGCGTGACTTTCTCGCCGGGGTTGCGGAACAGATCATCGAGCTTCAGTTCCGGTGGCAGCGCGCTGCAGAAGTCGGACAGCTCTTTATCGATGCGGTAAACTTTGAAGGCCAGCTCTGATACGCTGCGGCTTCGATGGAAGTACAAGTCGCCAATGATGGGCGAAGAAATCTGGTACAGCTTGATCTTGAACTTGAAGTAGGAGAACGCGGTGACGGTCTCGACGGTACCGTCCGGCATCGTCGCGCTCGAACGAAAGGAAGGATGTTGGACCGTGGTATCGCCGACGTTCTGCGGTATTCTAACGTCGATCTCGGCCATGGGGATGCCACAGGGGCGCCCAAATATCGTGGCCGCAAAGCTAGAATAGTTTCAGCAAAAGTAGACCCAACAGACGGTCTGCTTACCGGTCGAAGACGAAGAGAGCCCAGAAGACCCGTCTCCGTTCTTCTTTCGCGATCTCCGAGACACCTCTCCAGGCGGATTCTCGGTGCAGCAACAGAAGTTGAGCGCACCTCAATCCAGCGCCAAGAATCACAAATGCCAGGTTCGGTCGGCCGTGATACACATACCACGAGCCCAAGAGGCAGCACACTTGCACGGACTCCAGTTCGGCCGTGTCGTATAGAGAATGCAGGCTATTTTCGATTTTCTTGAGCGACAGTGCTCGGAATGTCTTCAATTGAAATGTCGGGAACTTCTGCAGGACCTCCTCGTCCGCAGCATAATGCGCACCAATGGACAGAACCAGCACTATGAATATCACCTCGTTCGAGCGGCACCGTGGAAAGCTCCTCGATGCCATGAGTCTCTCGTAGTTCGAGCGAAATGTCGGCTCATGAAACAGCATCATGAACCAATGGACCGCATCAATGTAGATATTCAAGAAGTAGTCGGCCACTCTCTTCGAGGGCAGTTCGAATCCCAGCAGTTGCTCCACGGTGATCAGATCTCCTTGAGCATGACCGATGCCGCCAGGAAGAGCTGAAGTGGAACTCTCCAAGATCGTTTCGGGGCTGAAGTTGTCGATAATCTAGAGCAACTGTTAGTCACAGAGCGCCTGCGCAATGGAAAGCCCAACCTCCTGCGTCAATCCTGCGGAAGAAATCCTCTGGTTGAAGGCCTCGGGGTCCGTTGCTGAAAGTCGGTCGAAGCTGACCGGCGCCTTGACCCTCTGTGGTGTGCTCGTTTGTCGACCAGGCGTAGAAGTGCTCTCTTGGTCTTCGCCATGGCTGAAACGAGACTGCGGGGAAACACTCTCGACAGGAAGGGACGGGGGGGGTATAGATTCGCTCTGGTTCTCGATGGCCTCGTTCTCTGCCACTGGTGAATGTAACCTTGGAATCTTGTTGCGCCTGGCGTGCACAGAAGGTTTTCTCAGCGTCAAATCCGGGGTTCATTGCCCAAGAGTGCATAGACTGAACGAACCTTTGCCGTGTTTCCGAGATGCAAGGAACTTCGGACCTCAGACATAACGAACATGGTCGTTCTTGGTCACACTGTCCAGCCGATACGTGAGGACGTATGCCACATGGGATCTGCCTGACCCACCTTGAGCTTTTGCCTCCTACATCTTTGGCAGGCAGACCGAACTCGCGAGCGACGCTTTGCTCTTGCGACGGACGATAGTTGGGCCCAATCGGCTTCGGTCTCCATCCTCCGCTCCCCCCGTATCGACTACTTGATCCTGGTGTAGGTGTATGAAACACCTTGCGAGCGTTGGGTGAACTTCTCTAGTCCAATTCCGCTGCGAGAGATTGTTGCAGCCGCATCGCCATTGCAGCGGGACTCTCGGTATTAATTAAGACGATATATGCTTCGCATATCGGAATGTTAGAGGAAGAGCATCTGCAAGATGCGGGATTTACCAAGTTACTGGCTGGAGCGGGCGTGCCGGCCGCGCTATCGATAAACGAAGCCGCTAACCAGAATGAGTAAGCTCGATGGCTATTTAAACTGCCCTGTCGATTTTAACTGAACGCCTGTCCCGACCGAGAGTTTGCCTTCCTGCCATATCTGCCTCCTGGCTTCGGCTTTCCAACGCAGGGAACCATGGCTTATAGATGATGGAAACTTGTCCGGGGGGATGGCTTGAATCCGCGCAGGGCTCACACGCAAATGGATCAATGGCTCGCACGAAAGGATGGCTCTCTGGGAGCAAGCTGTCGTAGTGGTCATCGAGGTACCAACATTCAACCTTTACTGGGAGCCCACCATTCAAGTGCCAGACTCAGATATCACTGGCTTCAAGAGATCTTCTTATTACTTCGGAGGGTTCCTTCCAGTAGCCAGGAGTGACATCCGGGACTGCATTGCGCTCATGCCTGAATTTCGGGCGATAACGCAAACGCAGGTGATCGCAAGACTGGGCAACCTTTCCGCAGCTATCCAATCCAGCTAGCGATGATTGTAGATTGAGAGGGAAGATCTTCGATTCTTGTTTTCAAAGGTCGAGCTTGACGACGGATCAATCTTCTCTTCTTCTGTTCTGGCTTGCCCGTCAGATGGAGTCGATCTCCTACCAACATAAGTTGAAAACATGCCGTGCTTCAGCGACTACTCCGTACCTCCCGTTTCTTTGGTGCTCGCGTATTCCGTACATTCCTCCATTTATCGTAATCTCAGCCTCGCAATCGAACAAGACGAGGCTGAACTCGGTGAACCTTCCTTTCATGCAACCCCACATCTAAAAAGTTTCGAAAACATCCAACGAGCCTGCAGCGAAGACAACGACGACCGAGAAACTGCATTGACTGCTCTTCTATCGTCGATATTTATCCCGACCAACGTCAAAGCACTCTGCAAACCAAGCTGCAGCCAGGATGGCGAAGACAAAGACGAAAAGTCACACCCAACAACAAAAAGACATCCTCCGCTCCAACTCCGCTCCGCTCGTAAAGTCTCCGCTGAAGAAGTCCCAAAAGCCGATAGAAGACCTCCTGACCGAAGCGGCGGAATTACTTGAACAAGCACAACCCGAACTCGCCCTGCCACTCGCGGAAGAGGCCCTCCAACGACTCGAAGCAGATCGCCGTCGACAGAAGCCCCCGCAGAACGGAGACGAGATTGACATCGAAGAGCTCCTCTCCCTAGCCGCTCAGGGACAACCCACGCTACCTACCGCATTGGTCCTCACCGCCGAGATACTAGTCGCACTTGGAGATGTTGATCCCGCACGAAGGAATTTCACTCGAGCAATACAGATGGACAAGGATGGGGCACTAATATCGGCGGAACCATGGCTCTGGCTTGCACAGCTGTGCGAAGAAGGCGGGAGGGAGAGTATCAGGTACTTTGAACAAGCCTGTGAAGTGCTGAGGAATGAGATCGACGTGCTTGAAGAGGCGGTCAGTGGGGACGGTGAGACAGGCGCCAAGAAGGTGCTCGACGAGAAGAAGGCGAAGTTGGCAGATGCCCTGTGCGCCATGGCGGAGGTCTATATGACCGATCTATCATGGGAAGCCGACGCCGAGACGAGGTGCGAGGCGCTCGTCACAGAAGCAGTGGCTGTGTGTCCTGAAGACATGGCCGCGGGAGCGTTGCAGACCCTGGCGAGCGTGCGCATCAGCCAGGAGCGGATCGACGACGCAAGAACAGCGTTAAAGAGAAGCCTAGATATTTGGCACCAAGAGTTCCGCTCCCCATCATCCGCCGATACGGCCAAAGACGCGATGGAAAGTGAGGACAGATCGGACGACGACGCTCGAAAACCTGACTTCGCAACCCGTGTGTCGCTTGCCCGCCTGCTCATGGAAGTCCAACTTGAACAGCTCGCCCTTTCTGTGTTGGATGGCCTCGTCCGCGAAGATGATCAAAGTGTGGAGTGCTGGTACCTAGGCGGCTGGTGCCACGTCCTCATTTCTCAGAAGCCTGAAATCACGTCTGAAGAGAAAGCAAAGAGTCAACAGACGGCTAGGACATGGTTAGAGAACTGTCTGAGGTTGTACCGTATTTCATATCATGACGACGAGAGGTTACGAGACCACGCCATCGAATTGGTCGACGGCTTGAAGAAGGAGCTCGGTGCAGAAGGTGAAATGGACGAAGACGACGATGATGCCTGGGAAGACGTGGACGGACAGGACGGAGAGGAGGACGAGGACGGTGATGTCGAGCTCGAAATCGAGGAGGAGGATGTCAAGGGCCATCCCGCGGCTGGAACTGGCGATGGCGATGTGGAAATGACATAGGCTTTGTCACCGTTGGAAAGATGTTATCAATGGTCGGTCCTACGATTCTGCAACGGGATTGCACACGAAACAAAAAGCCTATCTCCCCTCGCCTGGCCAGCAAGAAGGGAATCTGAGATGGCTGTCTTGCCTACTCCTAGAACTAGGCCCACTCAAACCCCATGGACCACCCACAAGCCGCTCAATGCCCGTCCGTCGCCTTTGAGCTCGATCGCCCCTCGCTTCGTCGCCTGATCATGTCCCATGCAGCCAAGTGCGCGGAGAAAGGGGTCGGAGAGAGAATCAATGACCTTCACGTCAATGAAGGAGCAATCAAGAGGAATCCAAGACCAAAGCGCGGCGACAGGGAGAAAGTAAGAGCCACCCGCTAATGGCATGAAAGTAGCCACACGAGATTGAACGGAGATGCTCGCGCCAATGAAACGACTCTTACTGTAACAGACCTTCGGCGACGAGAAAGGAGCCCGTCTGATCCCATACAAAGGAATCAGCGAACGAGCAACCATCGTAAGAAGAGCAGGACGACAAGAATCTTGCTTGCAATTATGGAAATCTTGGGCAACTGGACCGCGCACATCACTCTACCAATCATCAGGTTCAGGGCAGGTCTTTTCTCCGTCCTGCACCCATGTTACATTACCATTACTGTATCCTGTATCCTTGCCATGCATGCGTCTCTCTCACTATGTCAACGGCTCGACGCAATCGTCGCACGTGGTATCGTAACTCGCCTGCGCCAGGGCGATCGTCAAGTCGTCGTAGTTGTACAGCAGATAGGCGGATCTCAGGAATGTCTCGCCGAAGACGTAAAACCCCTCGTTGTCTGGTTGCGGGATGAAGCCCAAGAAGCATGTGTCGTCCGGGAGGATGTCGTTTTCGATGACGACTTGCTCCCAGGGTACCGAGATCGTGACACGGCCGTCGGGGCCTGAGAAGGTGTAATCTAGCCCGCCGTCGGCCCTCTTATAGTCGCATGAGACGGTGTAGATGTCAAGGTCCTCGGAGGCGAGTTCGGCGTCCAGCGCCGTGGCGAGGATGTTGAATTGCCGTCTAGGGAGATAGGTGTATGTGGAGCCAGTGTCGAGGAGGACGGTGTATGACTGGTTTGGAAGGTCGTAGGTGTCGTCGCCGACGGTGATTTCGATGGCCGGTCCCTCGATATCCAACTCGGCGGCGCCTCTGGGTGACGGAATCACGATAGGGAATGGCACGAGCGTGCCGATCCACTTGGTGCGGTCGTAGCCGCCGAAGATAATGACGCCTTCGTCCTTGTCGCTTGATTCTGGGGGGGTTGAGAGGCCCAGTTAGCAGACTCACAAGGCTGCAGTGGGGAGAACCAGGCCAGCTTACCGGCCTCGTTGAAAAATACACTGTATGCCCGTGATCCGATGAGGTCCTGCCTGTACAGAGTGTCGACGTAGCCCTCGTACTTGACCCCGCTCTGATATAAGCTGGCGACGTTCTCGGAGAACCCGATCCCCATGATGCCCCCAGGAGGGGCACCTTCGTTTGCGTCGGTGGTCACACCCAGGAAGACGGTCACGCCAACGCCACCAGTCCTGAGCACATCTCTGTAGTAATACCCGAGGACGCCGGAATTCGGGGTCCCATAAGTGATATTGAACAGACCCAGGTCAGGGCGCTCCCTTGCGGTCGAGGAGTCGGTCGGGTCGTCTACTGTGTATTAGGAATTGTCCCTGGCCTTGATGAGGGGTCAAAAAGGCACCGGCGTACAATATATATCAGTGCAATCAGGGCATGAGGCCCTTGAGACCGGGCTGTACGCCCATATATCACTGCTTCCGGTGTCCAAAACCAAGCTCAGACGCTGAGGCGGCGTACCCACTGTGACCTCGATGTAGTACGATGCCACAGTCAAAGGCAGAAGGTCCGAATCAAAAGCCTGGCGCTTGAGCCTTGCCGGGCCGGGTGACAGCTTTCGGGTGAATGGAAGGGTGATGAAGGACTTCGCCGGATTCTGCGCCTGAGGAGAAGGCAGGGCCGAAGCCACACCGAATAAAAGGCTGAAAAGAATGAGGGCGGGCCACATATTGATCTCGACAAGAGGCGTCCTATGACAGACAGCCACACGAGAGATGTCTTTTGACTTTATAGACCTACCGTTTGCTCGAGGTAGAGTTTGGGGCGGTGCAGGGCTGCCATTAGATCCAACATCAGTCAGCCAGGGCATCGAAGCAAGCGTGAACAGTTATGGCGAGCTAGTTGCCGTACTGCCTTGCATTGGCATTACGTAGGCACACATATTCTGCAAAAGGACTCAGCCGCAAACCGTGTTGGTAAGGCTGCTGGCTCTGCAAGCCTCATTGGAGCTGTACACAGTAGGGCGAAGAATAGAGCGCCAAGTTTCAAGACCTCCAACACTGAGCTGGCGAGTACATTGGATGTTGGAAAGACGAGGAAGACGTAGCCGACAGTTGCCAAGGTTGGTATAGAGTCTGCTGACGTTCAGGATCAATACTTGTACGAGAACACGACGAGTTCACTCACTTGGAGCAAGAGAAAGCGCAACAAGCTGGGCGGATCGGAAAGAGAGCTGCCTAGGGAGGCGATGCAGCTTCAGGAAGAGGAATACGAGCGCGGGAGAGACGGCCACGCATTGCGAGCGAACCAGCTTGGCACGCTTGGCACGCTTGGCAGCACTTGGCTTTTTATCAGCGTCAGCCTGTTGTGTGTGATTAAAGGTTAATCACTGTATGTACTGGCTTTAGGAGGCAGGGCTGGCAGGGCTGGCATGATCTTATTTTGCGATACCTTCTTCACGGCTTCAAACGACCACCACCGGCCTGCTATATGGCCTGTGAAATGGCATTTGCCCGACTGGCGTGTAGGCCACCTCACTCAACCGCTCTCAACCGACAACCATCTTTGCTAGCGAGCACAAGGGTAACCTCCTGTTTTTCTGTACCCAGAGCAATCTTCGTGTCTCTGGGGTCCAACTCGAGAGCTCGGAACTTCTGAAGTATCCTCACAGTGACGTAGCCAGCCTCAAACAATGCAAACTCCTCTGCACATCTGTCAGACTTATGTGTGGACACAAGAGTACCTCTTTGAATGACTTACGCCCTAAGCAGAGCCGAGGCCCTCCACCAAACGGTTGATAGCCCCAGCCGATGTTCTTGAGATCCACCGCATTTTCCACATCCGGGTCCCAGCGATCAGGACGGAAAGAATGAGCGTCGTCGCCATAAAGCCTCTTCAGCCGATGCATTGCATGAATGGAAAAGCCCACAGCTTCACCCTTTCTGACCATTAGAGGCTTGGAGCCATCAGCGCCGCCGCCTCTCGGGATGGTGGTCGTCCTCAGCGCAGTTCGGGAGTTGATCGGTACAGAAGGGTAGAGTCGATGTACTGCAAAGACTTCAGTTAATCTCGTCCTCGCTCATCCACGGGACAAGGCACGATACCTTCTTTCAGGACCAGACTGAGATACTTCATTCTCTTTAGGGACTTCCTGTCCGGCAAGATTGACCTGGTCCCAACGCCTACGATAGAGTCGACCTCTGATCGCAGCTTAGCAAGAACATCAGGGTGTTGCGCGAGAAGTCGACTGACCACATGAGTTAGCATGGAGGGCGGCACAAAATTTGAGAAGAGGAAGTGATCGTACAAAGTCCATGTCAGACAGCAAGCTGTTGTGTCTCGGCCAGCAAGCATGATGTTCAATAGTTGGTCTCGCAAGGTTCGTGGATCGCGCGTCTCTTTAATAAGAGCTTCCAGAAAGCTATGCGCAACGGCGAGTTTGCCATCCCCAGATGCGATCGAAAGAGCCTCTTCCACCGCTTCATCAATAAACTTATGCACAGTCGAACAATGCTTGCGAAACTCTTTGTTATCCACCGTCCAGTATAGGTCCCCTCGACGTCCGCGTCGAAAGAGAAAGTCCTGCGAAACCCGAAAGGCATTTGCAAATTCGGCCTCGCGGGCGCTGGTGGTATCTTTGGCTGATTTGGACTGTAAAGAGTTCATTGACTTGCCGAAAAGGAGAAATGTAGTGGTGTCAAAAGTGAATTGGAAGAACAGAGGTTGTAGGTCAACAAACTCGCCCGCCGGTATACAGCTCACGAGGTGTTCCGTATGTTCTTCCACCTGTGTGGAAATGTTTGTGCGGTTGAGCGAGAACATGGGCCGCAACATTTCACGAGAGTGCTTCCATTGTGCGGATTCCTGGGTGAAGATTCCGTCCCCCAGAAGAGGTGCAAAAACCGGCCGGCGAGCACCAAGACTGTAATCTGTCCCTGTAGATTAGAAACCATGTCTTGATCCTATATAGCCTGCCCCAGTCTGAAGCCCGAATGCCTTACCGGAAAAGTTGGTGGATAGGATGGACTCGATATTCTCCGGCTCAATGGTGTCGATGCTCTTGGAACCCAGAATTGTCTTCTCAAAGGTTGGGCCCGTTTCCTCGAAAACTCGGACGAACCACTGCAAAATCTGTTTGTCTTCGAACATGCGGAAAGCTTCCACTACTATGTCGAACGCGAGGGGCCATCTGTACTGGAACAGACGCGGATTGCCACAGCGATTGCTGTGCTCGAAGCGCGCCTCAGCCTTTGGGATGATCAGCCACAAACAAGAGCTTCAGTGTCGTGTTGCCTACACGCTTTGTGTCCGCACGTTGTAGGAGTAGGTAGAACAGAAGAGCCACGGGGGTGGTAACGAGGATCAGGCTTGAGAATGCAACTCGTACTAAACTAGGAGTGACTTGTGGTTCTTGAGCACTAAGATGGCCACTCGACAGTAGTGACATGGCTGCGGCGTGCCAATTGCACTGGCCGTACTCGTTATACAGCTGAGCATCCAGGAATAGCCCAAGATATTTGAGATTAAGAAAGACCCTTGAGGCTCATCTGGCGACATGCCCAGCACATCTCTTGTCCTGGCCTTGCCAGAGTAGGCCTAGACTTGTCGACGATGCACCGGAACACCGGCACCAGCCAGGCGTGGAGAGCTCTGCCCGCATGTGTTCAAGCGTCTTGTCTAGCAGGCAAACCGGCGACGGTGTGGCCACTTTTCGTCCTTGAACGTTTAAATTTCACTCAGGCTGTTAGCTTGCTCTCAGACAGGCCACCGAGAAAAGGCTTTCTTCGGCGCATGAAACTTGATTTGAACTCGTTGCCATAGTTTAGCCCGAAGTAGACAGACACAGCTGACGACTACATCGATGTTTTCCCTAGGCCAACGCCCACGACCAGTCAGGGACATGGATCGACAGTGTGAAACTCGCCGGCAATATTGGGAATTTTTACAGATGCATTCTCACAGCGAACCTGAGATCCCTGATTAGTAGACCACATATGCCCTGCGACCACTATCTCTGGTGTCATGGTAGTGGCTACGCGTGGAAGATCCTTGCAAATGTCTCCCTCGGTGTCTCGGGCGTAAAGTCGAATAAATCGTTGTTCAACTTGCCCACCCCGTCTGCAACACCATACCCGCTCGCCAGCAACGTCTTGATACTATACTGCATTTCGGGCCAGTCCTGCTCGTCAACTCTCGCTTGCTCCTCTAACATTTTGGCCTCGTTGACATCGGCCCAGGTGATATCGTAGCGGACTCTGCGCTCTTTTTCAAGCTCACCAATCAGATCCTCAATCTTGCCTGTCCAACCCTGCACTCTCAATGTGCGGCCAGATCCCTCAAACGGTATGCGCAAAGAATCGATGGTATACCTCGCGATATCCGGTATGCTCGTGACCCCTATCCTCCTGCCTGACTGTCCGTACAATCTGGCCGTTAGCTCTTCGTGGTCGAATCCATAGAATTGGTCAAGCGCCCACTCCGTAAAGATACCTGTGACCATGAGTGTATACTGATAGCGGGGTGTCTGTGCAGCTTTTGCACGCAAGTAAGCTCGGACAGCTTGCTTGTCGCGGAAATAGCGCATGTTCTGGATCTCTGGCTGCGCGATATCGCTGTTCCATTCTGAGGCGTAAAAGTGCTTGACGCCAGCGGTCACAGCGGCCTCGACCACTGCGGGCTGCAGAATCAAGAGCGGATTTCCGACCGCGGAGATGACGTGCGTGAAACCTAGAGACAGATTAATTACATCGCAAAGCCAAGAGGGGAAACAAAATTGTACGGACCTTGATATGGCTTCACTTCATACAGAGATCCAACGACAACTTCAACTTGGGAACTGTTGAATTTGGAGACCCTATCAGGTGTGGTAAGGATTGCGATGCGTTTGAAGTGATCTTTCTGCCGGACAAGCTCTGTAAGAAGAGGCTTTCCTACAGCACCACTTGCGCCGATGAGAAGCACTGAGATATCCGACATTGTAATTGAGAATTGGAATGTTGAGCAGGAACCGAGTGGCTTTTGAGTGGTAGCTCTCAGTGGTAGATGAAAGATCCAAGCTCAACGTGAGCAGCAGGCTGGCATTTGATTCTTTCATGTCGCCCACCTTGCCGTTGTCAGAACAGCGACCAACAGCTGCTAGACGCAAAATATCGCGTGAAGGATTGATCATGCGTGCAAACAAGGTGCTTCATCTGCTTAGACATTCAGTTGTGGGGTTGGGAAACAGCATCTGTCTGACGTGGCGACCTGGTACGGCCGTCACACACATCTTAGGCCAGGTCACGTTTCTTTCCCAAATTGGTCCGTGGTATTGAAGACGGGAGGCCCTGGTCAACCGGATACGAGATGAGTAATGCTGGGAGAAGCCAATACCCCTTCGACCACACTTGGTATTGACACCGGATCTGGACACAGATCCGGTGATGGTAATGCTCTCAACCTCGCCGGAAGAACTCGTCCGGGTTCATGTCAGCCCCTATCCAATCCTGCGTGGGCTTCTCATTTTGGTGTTGCCATCTTGCTCAGCCTCCCGATACCTCACGATGCGTAAAGGCAAATCGGTGCAAGAGAGATGCAGCACGTGTGATTTTTGGCAAGGGGCGTCCGAGTGTCACGAGGCCGGAGTGGGTACAACGAACTGTTGTTTGGAAAAGATTGAGGATATGCGAAGATGGCTTGGCGAAGGATGCGCTTTCAGTCTTCTTGCCATGCACTCTTCTTGACCACATCCTGAGATCTGGATCCTCCAATGCCGACCTTCACTTTAGACCAGTCGCGCTGCATGAGGTGGTCACCCTCTTTTGCATCTCTTCTGTTCTTCTCGAGATAGTGTCGACCACTCTCGTAGCAGCCAAGATACAGCCCACTTCCGATAGAGGTCCAGCCTGCTCGCAGCAGGGCGCCGCGAAACAAGCCACGAACGCCCTCCACCTTGAGGATTTCTCGAGCCACGATCAACCCGCTCTTGCGCGATCCTTGGATACCCACTCGCAACAAGTTGGGAGAATTCGATTTCAGCTCGCTCTTGAAGCCATCATCACCGGACCCTGCCGCCAGCATGATTCTTGTTTTTATCACATCGATGGGAGTAGTAATCCAGGCAGCACCGCTTCCGGCGATTGCAGCGCTCATAGCGGTGATGCCTGCTCGTTCAGCAACCCCATCGACAGGCTTGCCACCGTTCCGTTCTTTCCGTCGTTGAAGGAAATATCCTTTCAAGTATTCAAACGTAGGGAACTGGAGCCCCGTAAAAGGCAGATTCCGTGCGGCCAGCGCAGTGTATCCTCTCCATAGTCTTGACGGATGTTTCTGAAAATGTTTGAATACCTCCAGAGATGAAGACCTCCTCTTTCCCCTGATGCTGAGCATCTGAGCGTTCTGCTTCATTACCTCGGCGGGCGTCAGGATGGCGCAGCTCACCAGCTCGGCACCACCACTGGCCACTGCATGGATGGCAGGTTGAGGAAGAAAGATGGTCGAATTCGGAGGGATCGCTTCATTGATGCCGTGCTTCAATGCTTCATATGTAGTGAAGAATGCGCCCGAGGACGGTATGGTTATGAGGATGATGGAGCCCACACCCTGGTACAGACCGCGAAACAGGGAAGGCTTCGTCTTGCCAGCGGCATCTTTGTATAACGTCTCAAAATTTTGAGACTGGAAACGAGTCTTGAGTGTGTCGAGAGGGTACACAAGTAGATCAACTGTAAATGCAGCAAATGCACCGGCCTGCACATGTTAGAATAACACAGGGAGCGAACGTGGTACGACTCACAAACCAGATATCAAGACCAGTATTATTAGACATTGAAGACGCCTCTAGTGCCAATAGAAAATCTATGTACGAAAAAGGAGAATGGAGTTCACCGTGTACAGCTGGGCTAAACCAGGTCGACAGCAAGTGTCAGTCACAAGAATAGATAGTTTTGTGGCCGTCATAGCTCCAACCTGCCATCGGATAAGCTTCTCCGACAAGGCTGGAGTTCAGCCTTGCATGGTGAGTGCGACACCAGCATCACATCGCCGCAAAACCACATAATTGTCTCCCTGCGAAAGACCTCTAACTCACAACAGACGCTCGGTTGTCCACTAGCGTCGGGACGTCAACTGCTGAATCGTCGTCCTCGTCGTTGACATCTTTCAAATAATTTTTCACAACACCATTTCACGTGACACCGGCAAACCTTCCTGCTCTTCATCATCACGGCCACTCCCCACAAAGAAGCCTTGGGAGAGAACTCCCAAGCCCGCTGCTGTCAACGTTTGGAAACAGCGAACTAAATATGGCGGCGCCTACAGAGTAAGCTATTACTTGGGGAATTAGATGAACAAGCTGACAGTTATCCAGGAAAGAAATCCCGCTACAGGCGGTGCAGCTCGAGGCGCTGGTATGTCGCCCTCACCCTGCTCTGCGCCACAAAATTTACTGACCAGAGTGCAAAAGGTGGTCATGAAAGTGATCAAACACTGCGCTTCCCGCTTCCCTACTGTCGCAACAGGCTCCCTTGTCGGCATGGATAGAGAGGATGGTACCCTCGAAGTCACCAACACATTCCCCTTCCCCGTCGTCGACCTACCACCCGAGGCGCAATTCGACAACCAACCGCAACACTTCAACGCCGCCGCTTCAGCCCCCCGGGCCAAGGCAAACACCGCATATCAAGCAGAAATGATTCGCATGCTACGAGAGGTTAATGTCGACGCGAACAACGTGGGCTGGTACACGAGTGCCAACCTGGGGAACTTTGTCAACTCGAACTTCATCGAGAATCAGTACTTTTACCAGAAAGAGTTAAATGAGAAGACTGTTGCGCTTGTGCATGATGTCAGCCGCTCGTCGCAAGGCATCCTTAGCATTCGCGCCTACAGACTATCGCCTCAGTTCATGACCGCATACAAGGAGAACAAGTTTACCACAGAGAAGTACTTGCTGCCATCTCAACCGTGTCTCACTAGGACGCCAGTACTGACACCTGCTTACAGCCTGCTCAAATCCGGCCTCAAATACTCTGATATTTTAGTCGAAGTCCCCATCACAGTCCATAACTCCCACCTCGTCAACACCTTCCTGCACCAAATCCCGCGCATGCTCGCCAACGGAACCATGAAACCCCCCTCCTCCGTTCACGAAATCGAAAACAACCCCATCATCAAGAACGACACTCTGGCTCCCTCTTTCGAATCCCTCTCAATCTCCATCGACCCCTTCCTCTCTCAGACCTGTGACAACCTACTTGACAGCATTGAGACCCACCACGTCGAAGCGAATAACTTCTCGTATTATTCTCGAGCGTTGGCGCGAGAGCAGGCCAAAATTCAACAGTGGCAGCAGAAGAGAAAAGCAGAAAACGCGGCTCGGGCGTTGTCAAAGCAGCCGCCTCTGCCCGAGGACGAGTGGCAGAGATTGTTTAAGCTGCCTACCGAGCCGAGTCGCTTGGAGAGTATGTTGAACAGCCGACAGGTGGAGCAGTACGCAAGACAAGTGGATGGCTTCGTTGCCGGCACGACGGGCAAAATGTTCGCTGTCCGAGGAAATCTGTTGCCTGGAGAAGTGACGGAGAGTAGCTCTGCGAGGATCGAATGAACAGGCCGCTGTGCAAAGCGAATCAAGGAGGCATTCTACAATTTTCGAGTGCAAACCGAGGTGCTGCAAACCCGGGAACTGAGAATTTTCCACTGGACACACCTGTGAAGAGTGACATGGCTGACCAGCCACGATCCGAATTGGATCCACCGAGGGTGGACAGATTTTCGTCCTGGAAAAGGCCCGCTCGTACCCATCGGGATCTGCTGGGAGTTGAGTTGGAAGACGCTGAAATGAGCAAAAAAGAGCCGAAGCGAGAAATGCGCTGGCACGATCTTCGCCTTTGATGGGCAGGGGCTGCAAAAGCATAGTAGCATTACGTATTTGAAGGACAGTACGGATGAAGCAGCACCCCTGGTGTAGACTCTCCCACCTGCGACTCCAGTCGAGAGCTAGAGAGATCTGGGGGCTGAAATTCTATGACGCGCATGATACTGTGGACAGGGATTGTGCAGACAATGAAATCTCGGTCGCCTCTCCTGAAATCCCAGCCTTGCAGCTACTCGAGCACGTCCCATCCTGCTGCCTCGTACTTTCTCCAGATTTAGAATCTTCAAAATGCGCATGCAGCTGTCGTGACCGAGCATCAAGGGCATACGTGAACTGCGAAAGGTGGCCAAGTCCGCCCTGCGACACGGAGTAATTCTTAGCCATCTTTGTCACCACAGGTACCTCCCTCTGAAGGGAGCAATACTTTCCTCGATGAAGTCGGTCCTCATACATTCGTTCGGTCTTCCTCCTGTCGTTGCTGATCGTGTCCGAAGCTGCTCACGCCGCCGATGATGCCAGCTTTCTGTGTGATTTGGACACTGTGTGCTGAGGGGCACTATCAACCCTCCTCGGATCTCGTGTACATAGACCCGGTACTGCCGTTAAGAGTTGCCTTGCTTCCGCTTTTGTGGAACGTGACACATGTGGAATCATGTCGTCTCTTTTGCCGTCACTTATGAGTTTCCTGTCGTCGATTCAAAGCTGCGGCTGAGGGTTCTGGCTCGTGGCCGGTTGCGAAGCTGTTTTGCACACAACGCCCAACCGGAAGCCGCCGAAAACACGGATCAAATGAGGTTCAAGTCGCCGCGAAGAAGAGCCCGCGCCCGCCGAAGAGGATGATCGGCGAGGGAAAGCCTGGCTGACGCTTCTTGGCTCGAGGCTACCCCAAACATTGCCTCAACGTTGCTGGAGCGCGGTGAGTCGTCGTCGCTTGTGAACTGGGTGAAACGGCAGTGTGGCCTATCGCGCAGATGCAGCTAGCTCGGTAGGTCGCATGCTTTGTGTCCATAGGCCTCTTACGCGCGCTGGCCGTGGTCCTAGATGCTGCTGTTGCACGCTTCCGCAGCGTAGGCTCACGAGAAACTCGTCAATCCAACGTTCCGCTTCATGTGTCTCATGCTTCCTAAGGTTGACGTCTTGCCGCGAACGCATCAGGTTGTCTGCACTTGTATATCATCCCACTAACTCCCTTTTGGAGGTTAGACAGCAATGGCGTAAGTGCTATGGTGCGGCTATATGACTATAAGCATGTTGTTTGTGGGCAAGCCTGTTTACACAGCGCCGACGACTCTCGAGATCTGACAGTAGATGCAGGCTGCGTGCAGGCTTGAGGGGATCTTCCTTTCTATCTTGATCCATGTCAGGTTAGCAAGATGTTGCTAGAAAAGGAGGAGAAGTGAACGACGGGTGCACAGAGGTATTGATCGCCAACTTTGGTGCCTCGAACCCGTCGGTCAGGACTCGACGGTGACTTCAAGACTCTGCAAGGTGCGCAAGAGGAAGCCCAGGGTCTCGGAACGGGGAGCAGAGGGGTTTATGAGAACGGGCAATGAGAAATTGACCTGGTGGGAGGATAAGATTATCAAATAGCTGAATAACAGGCGGGATGTTTGGAATTGAAACGTGCACGAAATGTGAAGTCCCTAGGATCAATAGTTGCAACCGGCCATCTGACGAGTCTCCGGGGACACTTGTCGCCTGGGACCGACTATTGTGGCCACTTGGAGGCACCTAAGGAGCTCTCTCTTTGCTTTGAGCTGCGTGGCTTCAAGGCTATCGCATTGACGTTGTTGCCGAATTTGAGCCCAGAGACCCAGAGGCATATCGTTCATTCCCCCTCGGAAGATACTTACCTGCTTGTAAGGTACAACCACGTCCATCACGGCGACCTTTGCGATCTCCTTACCGCCCTATCCGCTAGTTGGATTCATTGAGCAAACTATGGTGAAAATGTTCAGTGCAGGTGAATTGGCTGCGCGGATCAAATTTGGTCAAGACTGGCTGTATGTATGTATTCACAAGCTGACCTCATATGAGTCCGAATCTTCTATGCAAAAGCAAAGAGGAATCTTGCCCGTTGTCCTCTCTAAGCACTACACACTTCCGCCCACACTCTCGCTCACCTTCTCCCAAATAAACCGCCTACAGGTTTCCTTTCTTGGCCCCAGAGGGTCAGCGTTTGCATTCTCGATCAACCCTATCCTTAGTGCGACGAAGCTCAACATGGGGCTGGGGGAGTGCCACCCCATCGACTTCACAGGTCTCCGTGCCCTTGAACAGGCAGCAACATTTCTCTACTGGTCCGGAACCAGGTGGAAATATGACCCAATTCAGACACCTGCATGAACTCAATGCGCACGGGTCTCAATTCCAACTCCGATTTTGTGCGGCTTCGTCTGCGTCTCTCGCTCTTCGCTCTGCTTCGGATCCAGAGTTCAGCAGTTGGTTCTGTGTCTGCTTCTTCTGTGCCGATAGTTGGCTGGCCAGCTTGCCGCCAGGTTTGTTGGCTTTGGCAGCCCGCTCCTGGCATTCGAAGTCACACAATTAGAACAAATCCTTCGCCACAAAGCGATGTGGCAAATGAAGTCCACAATATTGACTCTGCAGTAATTCCCGCACGCAACCAGTTCAGAAGTAGACCGCTGCCACTTACCTCTGCTGCTCTCGCTGCTGCGCTCCTAGCATCGGCGGTGCCTGTGGATCCCTCTGCCCCACCCAAAGCTCGACCAGGGGTGCTTGTCGTGAGCTTCGCTGGCACAGGTGTCGATGTCGATTTCGGTTGAGACCCACCCGAGCCAACTGGTCGTCCGGGGCCGGAAAAGTTGTCCGACTGGTTGGCTGATTTGGAACAGATGTTCCCCATATCGCGCGCCGAATTACTGGTCTACTCGCACGACGAAATGAGGTCGCTGGCGCTGTAAGAAATTGAGGGTCTGAAGAGGACTTCTGCAGGGTCTGAGGAAATTCCGAGATTCTGAGATGGGGCGCGGGCCAAACAGCTCTTTTATGGAGGATATTAGGAGGGAGAAAGCAAACGAATTGAGGCTGTGTCGAGGTCCGGAGGGCAATCGCCAAGCCCCACCTGCCGAGCCAATTACGTAGTCGGACTAGCCAGCGCGGTTGGAAGTGCCCGCTTCTTCCCTGCCGCCCGCCTGACTTCGGCTCTTACTGTACGAGGTACGCCATTTCTCCGAAATCTTAGCTCTTGCTCGCTGCCAACCTAAACACCACTGCACTGCTGAATCGTTCCAGTCCCTGCTCTGGCATTGTACTAAGCACATTCGCATCCATCGTAGGTCATTCTGGGACAATATTAACTGCCTACAAGGAGTCCTCAGAATGACAGAAATTATCCTCCTCTGGGGCAAAAGAGCCGTGCACCGCAGAAAAGGGAAGAATGAGAACCCTCAGACATGATGGTGCTTCTGATGCAGCTCCAAGGGTCGAATGGAAGGAACACTCTTCCTTTCCACATGATGGCTGCCAAGCCCTTGACCGCGCCTCACAGTCTCGAGACATACCGGCGGACGGATCTTGCAAGTCCGATAACTTGCAATGCTCAGGCAGAGTTTCTATGGCTCCAATCTCTTCAACAGGGCGTGGAAGGGGGCGGAAAGTCTGTGCCATGGCCGAAGATCGAGCTCGCGGTCAATGGTGGATTGTTGGGCAAGCCCACTGTCTACAGCATATGATGGCTGCCAGCCAACATTGCACCAACCTGGAAACTTTCAGACTCTCGACGAACAGGTTTTACAGGCGTACGGCGGAGTCTAAGGCGAAGGCGCAGATAGCCCAGCTTCAAAGGCAGCTGCCGAGAATATGGAATCAATTGGCATTACAGGGCTCGCAGCGGAACCCTCCTCCGGCAAATACCCCAACAACACCTTGATGTCTTTGGTACCGGACACGGGCAACCACAAACTACGCATATGAAGCAAACACAAGAAACCTTTGGCGCTTGTGCGTTTTCCGGTATGCTAGCAGCACACCGCCAATCGGTCGAAACAGGGTGGCAACAATGCTCTCGAGGGCAGCAATGTCCATGTGTCCCTGCGAATATCAATTTCCGCCCCACTCCTGCCTTGGCTCTGATAGCCCATCCATACTTGACTTCGCGAACGTTAAACACTCCCATAGTGTTAGCCTTTTCACAGAGTTTGGTATTGGCGGAGCATTGAGTAATGGGTGAATTGAAAGGCAGAGGACCCTCGACGCGTTGGCATGGTGTAGTGTATAAGATTTCGTCCTCTGCTCTTCCTTTTCTACTCCATTCCTACATAGTTCGACCTCGATTTAGTCCCAGCTTCAAAGCTCTATTCAATTCGACTTCGAACGTCAAACACAACGAACAACACACCGCAATAGAGCGTCCTCTCAAAGTGTAACAACCTCCTGATCTTCAAAGGTACTTCCAACTCGCTGCGGTGAAATGTCTCTCACTAAATCTTGCAACAGATGCCACCCGCTCCCAGCAACCCTAACCTTCGGTTCGAGTGCAGGGCCTGCGGCAATTCGTACAGTGCCCAGAGCACCCTCACCGTGCACTATGCCAACGTGCACGATGGGTATCGTTGGTCGTGCAATTCCTGTAATCCGCCGCAGCACTTCACCGACAGGTCCAACTGGAAGAGACATCAGAGGAGCCACAAGCAAACCAGATTTTCGTGTCATCTGTGCGCTCATAGCGACAAACGTATTGACAACTTCAAGCGGCATCTGATGGTCAAACATAAGCTCTCAGCAAAGCAGATAGCCAATCGTGTCCGTCAGGCGAGGGTGCCGGCTGCTGCCACGGCGGCGGCCGCGCCTGCCACAGCTCCTGTTCTGCCCTCGGTGCCCATGCCTCCGCCTGTTGAGGCGGAGGGACCTTCTTCCCAACAGCAGGAAGACCTGTTGAGGCACTTTTCGGCGTCTTCATCCGATGCCATCTCTACATTTGGCACAAGCGCCGACGAAGCCCAACATGGTTTTGTTGATCCCCTTTTGTTTGGGATGGGCGCCGGGCCCAGCGACTTTGACCTCGACTTTCCTGCAAGGGAAGTTGCCGACTGGCTACCCAGCGGCGACAACATCCCCGAGCAGTATTTCTTCGGAGCCGAGTCGTTCGAAAACCCTCTCGCTGCTCTCGGGAGCACCGCCGCCCCCAACGGCCCGTTCACGGCAATTGGCCAGGATGTTCACCTGACATCTCTAGTGGAGGGGTCTCCAAGGGATGAGGAGGAGATGAGTTTCTGTGACCTCCTGGCAGAAATTAGACACGTCTGAGCTGGCGTTGTTTCCGACCGGAGACGGAAGCACCGCCTTCTCTTGTAAATCGACAACATCTCGACATCCTCTCGAGTCAGTGAGCATCTAGCCTTGAGAACGGCGACTTCCTGCTTGTCCAGTGATGGATATGGCCTCTACTCTCTCTTATAGAAGTTTGAGATACTGTCTATCCTTCTCGTGACGGCACGAACAACTCAGCCTAACTCATGGGAACAATGGGTCTCAGGCGGGCACCACAAGTTATACAACACCGGCGGGGATGGGACCACGGCCCATCCCGGAGACGCCGTGAGTATACACATCATACAACATTGGTGGGGATCGGAGCCGTGGCCCGTCCTGTAATCGCCATGAGTATGCACAACACATGCTGTTATCATCCTGGAAACGCCCGGAAACACCCTAAGTATGCTCGGTATGCCGCATACGATACAGGCTGGGATAGAGACAGCAGCCTACCATCCTGGAATCGCCATCAGTCTGCACATCATACAATATTGGTGGGGATGGGCATCGGCAGCAACTACAGCACCCAGACGATTCTTGGCTCGGCTGGATGACATTGTCCAAACAGCGGACAGGGACGGTTCCTCTACAACACACCACAAAGTCTTCTTGCTGGATTTAAGTACCACGTCGACAGTTTTCCGCCAGTGCACGCGAGTCTTGTCCTCGCAGTGTACCTTCTAAGCAAGCAGACATTTTCCATCTTGCATCCCGACTTAGTCGAAGACCAATGCCACTTACAACACATGGCTCTCCGGTTGCAGAGATACATTGAAGCCACCTGGGGGCCTTCTGAGGCATCATATTCATCATCAGCAAACTTGACAGGCTCAGCACCGAAAATCTTCGTTGGGACACAAGATACTTCCCTAATCCTGGTTCAACCGAGCTCTTCATTTCGGACGATACATAAACCAGAAGTGGCAACGATGCCTCGGCCAAGCTGTCGAACCTCAGCGTCATTTTATCACTGTGCCAAAATCGACTTACTGGTCGATTCACGTCATTATTCTTAGCCGCGGCAGAAGGTCCAGCGATCTCAGCTCGCAATTCAGAGGATCACTAGATCAGCCAACAGGCTTTGGTAACCTCGCTATACAAGCAACAGCAACTCTCAAATCGTCAACACTGCAATCAACAACTCGGCAATGCACTATGAACATTTTGTTCCCTGTACGAGAATTAGGACCACGACATGGCAGACAGAGTGGAACAACAGCACACTCTTCGAAAGCGTATAAAGCGTACCAAGAGCAGACGCGTTGTACATTTGAGACGATAACGCAGCAATTGAGGGATCAACAGCACGTTCATCGAAAATTCAGAAGAATGTCACTTGTACTCTCTGTACGACAATCGGAACAACGGTCAGCACAATAACTGAGCACCAACGAATAACACATCCATGCATCGAAGCATGCAACTCGAACCACATTGTTCCAAGTGGAAGAACAGAACCACCAGCAATACCTTACGACACAGGCGGCGTTCCCAGTACGCCATGACAACTTACTTCTATGCGTTTCGTTCGCGCATTGCAGCTTCAACATGTACAAACAACCAAACGGCTACAAACTTCTCAGCAGCAAGCAGTACTCCAATGATCTTGATGTTCGACAGCATACAAACTCACGGCAACAGTACATACAGCAACGCCGACATGCAATGGCTCCACAGGAGGAAATAGGGCGTGGAGGACAAATGGCAAGAGGCTGAGAGGAGAAGCTCAGTGGAAGAGGAGGATGCTTCGTGAAGTCGGAACAGCCACCTTCTCGTGGTGCGGAGCGTGAGTAGCCAGCTGGCAGAAGCTGGTGAAACCGAGTGCTGTACGCATTTGCATAGCCTGTGTTGTGATAGTCATAGGTGCCGTAGTGGGAGCAAAGAGATTGATTTCGTTGCAATGTTTAATTGGTACTGTCAATTCCGGGGCATCCTTCGGGCGTCTTAAGTCACCAGCGCACCCCTAAATCGTTCTGGTTTTGGGCGTCTTTAGGGCCCAAGGGAGCCCCCAAGCGAATCGCATACTGTCCCGTAGGCGAGCCCGTCCCTCCATCATGTCAGACCAAAATCACCCATAACTTTTCTCCCCTCTGCTGGCTCCCACCAAGCCTCTAAATCTTCCGTATGCCATTGACATAGAACCACCCTCACCCCTCTCAGCCCCCGAGTGCAGTGTTCAATCGGCTTTCCTGAGCGCCGGTCTACGGATATGCACCAGGAAAATGGCGGAGACAACTTGTGTCTACGCGAACCTCATCACCTGCTCAATGGCCTTCGAGGTGCCTGATACAGTCGCAAAACACCCATGCTTACTGGTGCCGCTGAGGGAGGAGATATTAAATGGATTGACACCGAGTAACATGTGACCGACGGTTATCCTACTTCTTGATTAATCTGGGGCGACATCTCGTTCTACTCACAGTACTCTGTCCTCTCCACCAATACCCTCGACAGCTAAGCCGTCATCCTTCTCTGTCGGACACCACGGCTCATGTCCGGTCCTCCACCCGCAACGACACACACCGCATTAAAGTCCTTCAGGATAGGATTTCTCTTCGAAATCACTCTCGCTACACCTCTACACCCCTCTGCAGGACGGCCAGAACATCATGTCTGCGGTACAGTAGATGGTGCAAACCGCCTAAGGGAAGAGTAAAAAGTAAGTCACGACTCACGCTCTCCTCTTCTTTGAGTGACTCTATCCATACTGACCATCTACTAGTGGTGGCAACAGTCAGCGACGGCGAAGTTTCATTGTACCCACTGTTCCGATACAACACGGCGGCGATCAGTCTTCACTTCTTTGCGCATCACCCGCGCGCGGTTGCGCACTACGGAGTGAAACGAAACGAGACCGGCCTCGAAGAAGTCCTTGATGCTCCTCATCGTCGCCTTCGTCACGAGAACTGCGAGCTTCTAGCCCTTACTGCGCTTCGGCGAATCTGTTCATACCTTGCTCTTCACGAAAAGGAGGCTTTCACATGGGAATTATGCCAAGATCGCGCACTTACTTCCGATATCCATCCGACCAAGCAAAGCGCCTAGCCGAGTAGGATAAGGTACCAGAGCGGTCGTTCTTTTATTTCAACCCCGTGTCCCTGCGCCCGTCAACCACAAGTCTGAAGCTGCTGGTGAGGTACGCCAATTTGACGTTGATGAAGGCATTTCACACCTTGAAGGCCGATTACACGGCCAGCGTGGTAAGGTAACGGGTTCAATTGACCACGTATTATTGCTTTCCACGAGCCCGCTGGTTCAGATGAAGATCCCAGCGGAAGTGGCCACTGCTTCGATTCCCTTCCCGGACTATCTTATTTCTCAGAGCATGAGGGGCTGCCCTGTTAGCCAAGGGGAGGGCCTGTGCAGAAAGGCCCTAGATACCAGCACTCCTGTCATGGTGAAGGGAAGGCCGAGGTCGGAAATTCTTTCGTCTGGCTGCGACCATTCTTGTCAGCCTAACTGCCTGTGGCATCTCGTGCGCCCTACGGATGAGAGTTGAACTCACACGGGCCTCTCCCGATCCTGTCGATAAGGGGGTTTGGCATTCCCAGCCCCAAGTACGAAAGGGGGGTCAACTGGTTGTATATAGTTGAGCCTCTAGTAGTACCTGTAGACAGCAATCAAGGAACCTTTCATACTCTGACAGATCCCTGGGCTTGACGTGTTAATGTCTTATTCTTTTCGGTTCGCCTTTAGCTAAACTATTCATTTCGCTCTGACCTTTTTCAACCTTTTCAAGGTTAGAGATCTGACCGCAGGTCTGTTGGTTATTTGTTTAAGGTCCCAGTCGAGGCGAAGGTATTTCAATGTCATCTATAACACGCCCGCCACCTCAGGTGACATGGCCCATGGCACCGACATCTCAATCTCTTCGTAGTTGAACATTGCGGGAAACAGGTCGTGCTCGTGGGAGATCGCAGAACCTGGCTCCGAGGAGAAGATTGGGAGCGATTGGCTCAATTTGGACAACAGGCTGTTGTCAGCCTCGTTCCAGGTGGTCCGGCTCTGTGAGGGCAGCGAGGGGAAGTTGTATCGGCGCATCAGATAGAGGACCTGTTTGGACAGGGTCCGCGCGCAAGCGAAGGAGACTTGCATCTCTTGCACGCTGCGGACACACGAGTCTACGAGCTCGAGGCACTCGCCCGCATCGCTCTCTCCTCGGTCCATCCAATTTGCTATCAACACGACCACTGCGACGATGATGCCGGAGATCGAGTTGCCTATCATGGTCCGCGCACTTCCGTGATGGGCTCTGTAGTCTTTGGTGATGGTTGCCAGCTGCAGGGCGTGGCTAATGCAGGTCGAGCGAGCGGCAACGGTCTCGGGGGACACATCCGGGATCGTCACTCCGAAACGAGCTTCCGAGAGCCTCTCCAGGATGCAGGCACTGTGATAATGGAGACTTGGCTCAAGTCAGCAGATGACACGACAGATGGTGAAGACCGCCATCTCCATGGCCGCTCAAGGAGGAGGAAGAGAGGCCTTGATCCCGAACGAGGCATGCATGCCGTTCGAGGAGGAGGACAACCTACTGTAACACATGAACGGCAGGTGGCGACTCTGGAGTGTAATGAAGGCTCGAGTGTAGTGTTGACAGCCATTTGCGCGCATCCTGTTGCAGGAGCATGTTCGAGGGAAGTTTTCGATTTCTGCGTAGACCAAGTTAGCAAGCGGCGGAATCCGCAGTCGAAGTTGTGGATGGATGGGGACATTGCCGACATGGAATCGCATATGCGCTCGAGGAGTTCACTCAGGCTAGCCCAAGCACCCGCAATGACATCGTCCCACTTATGTTCGCCCGGTGAGGCTGCAGGACGACTTTGAGTGACATCCTCGAGGCTTATCAGATGGGGTCGCCCCAAGTATGTCGACCACAACCTGAGATTACGAGGGTCAATAGATGTGACATCCAAACCAAGGCCAAGTCAGGCAAACGTACTGATCCAAGGTGAAACAGCCCCAGAATGCCGTCCTGCGAACGTCGGAGTCCATTTGGGTGCAGCTGTCGTCTCGCACCATGGAGAGCTCGTGGTTGAGGCCAAATTCGAAGGCGAGACGGATAGCACGACCTAGGTCGATCGCTTAATACCGGGGTCGAGTAGACTTACGCGTGTACGTACCTGAGTCCATCCATCCTCTCGCATCCGAGCCTGAGTAGGAAACACAAATAATGCTCAACAGGCCTAGAGCCTGCACCGTAGTCACGCTTGCATCGTTCCGCAGTTCCTCTTCCACTAGAGTAGCAGCTTTCCGGAATAGATAAGGCTCTTCACAGTGGTAGCTCTGAGTCTCAACCTCGGCCGGCACCACAAGAGCCCTGATCTCCGGGTAATCAGACACCCGGGCGGCGGAGGCTAATATAGCGTAGAGCAAAGCCTTACTGTAGTACCGGCAACGACCGGCTTCCATGTCGCTTAAAAAGGCTTCTCGGTTGATCAATTGGATGACTCCATGCTGGTACTTCCAATAATGGTCGAGGAGATGATTCTGGAGCTTGTAGGGCAGTTCGTGGGTGATCTTCTGCGATATCTCTCCAACGGTCTCGCTACAAGAAAACCAAGAAGATATACTCTCGGCGGTGTGGAGGCTAGAAGAGGGACCGTAGAAATGCAGCCGACCTGCTCGGTCTGTGCTGATCCGTGGCTCACGCCAACAAAGCCTGCCAATCAGATTGGTAGAAGACTTCCTGGACTCGACGCCTCCTCGAGAAGAGTCGAGAGGTTCTTGGGGAGTCGTGTCCGACGGCTGGGATGAAACGTCGGTGGGCTCGCCCGCTGGTTCGCTGGCAGGGACGTCCAAGCCGTGTTTGCGCAGCTCCGCTTCCAGCTGCAGGACGCGACGTTCCAGCTTCATCGTGTAGCTCCGGGCTGAATTGCTGTATGTTGGGTTCTTTGCTTAGCGAAAGCGGACCATGAAGCCAAAGGACAGTTCTGGAGGTGGGAAAGCAGAACATACAATTTCCTTCCATCCTCCTCCGGCACGGAACATGACAACCCCAACTTCACGCATCGAGTACAAGGACTTCGGCTGTCTCTTTGACACTGCTCACAACCCCGTTCCAGTACTTAGTCCAGGACACTGGCGACAATGGGGTGGGAGGTGTCTGGCGAGACTGGCGCCCTACCTTGACCTTCTTCTGCCTACAAGCGTTGCAGGCCAGGAATATATCTTGATCGGAGGTGGTGCGCCTCCTCTTGCGTCGCACCGTCTCCAAGCCTTCTTTGGTCGAGCCGGTGAAGAAGCCGTGATCGGCGAGGAGGGAGGTGGGCAGGTTGAAATTGAAGTCGGACCAGACTCTGTCCATGTTTCGCGTATGCAAGGAAATAGGGGACGCTGTTCGCCAGGTTGATTCAGCAAAGATGACTCATGACCGATGCGAACAAAGACAGACAGAACAGGGAAGGAGTAAGGCCGCTGCGGACCCATGATCACGTACGATTTCCGGGGGTTCGAAAAGGGCGGGGAAACTCCACGCACCCCGCGTTCACTTGCGCCGGCCAATTTTCCATCCCTCCGATTTCTCGAGCTGGAGTCGCCATCTGTGCCGTGTGTGGAGCCTCGAAGCGAGTTGATGGCATTGCATGCAGTACTCGTACAAAGTACCCCGTATTAAAGTAATGTACTCTGGACTCCGGACCGAGCTCCGCTCCGGAGATGCAATTCTCCATGGGCTGGGGACTCCACACTCCCCACCCTATACAAACAAGGGCAAACCAATGAGCGGAGTAGCAAAGCCAGGACCTCTTGACCTTGGATTCTCCAATTTGTACCGGTAGTGCGACGTGTTGAACTCAATGAATATGATTATGGTTACTGTGAACTATGAATTGTGCCATGATCTGTGTCAACGCAGTGCACGTCACCGCCCCCAGGCTTGCAGACCAAGTGCAACATGACGATGGGGTGAAGATACAGCAGACACAACCATTAGCTGGAAATGCCAGAGTCCTCACGGGCGAGCATATGACCTGCTCCCCGGGTCGAGGTCGGAGGGCCCTTTGAGCAACTCGTATGAACATACTGAGGAGGTACAAGCCTCGTGCTTGACTTTGGTCAAGATTCATTCTTACGGCTAGCGATCTAGAAAGGGCCTTCTATATCAGTGATCAGTGAACACGGGCTCACCGACGAATATGTCGTGGTTCAAATTGGCCGTGAGTCGACGATCGCTGTCTCGACTCACGATTCTTCCCAACCCGGTACAATAGTCATGGACAGCCAGCCTTCTACGACTCTTCTCTCTCACCCAGCTAGTGACGCAGCGGGACAGCGTATACGATTATGATCGTTGGTGCTCTCAATGGCGTGTTAGCTGGCGGCGGTTTAGTGGGACCCCTCACCACGGGATGGAGGTCCAATGCCTTTGGCCGCAGATTGACGTTACTCACCGCAGCCGTGGTGTTGGTCGTGGCGGTTGCCCTTTCGGCGGGGTCGGTCCATATCGCCATGTTCCTGGTTCCCAGGTTGATCGTTGACTTTGGTGTGGGTACGTTCAGGACCACCTATCGTGCAAGCACCCACTTGACGTGGCTGGGGTGACTAACAATGCGAAGGCATGTTCGTCAGTCTAGTCCCTATCTACCAGAGTGAGGTCGCACCCCAAGAACTGACGACTTCTTGGTTGGTCATCATGGTAAGACGAATTCCGTCCTCCGGGGAAAGGGGGCGTGGATGCTGAACCCGGAAACAAGGAGCCGTTCTGGTGTTTGGGTATATTCTTGCCAACTGGGTGGGCTTTAGCCGTTACTATGCCACCAACAACAAGTTCGCCCGAAACTCCCGTTGGCGCTCTAAGTGCTTTCGCCTCTTGTGCTCGGATGCCTGATGCCATATGCCATGGATTCCGGAATCACCACGGTGGACTTCAAACGGTTCATTACCCTTGCCAGTCGATGGTCCTTCGGACTCGCGAGATATCGTGTGGCTTGCTGTTGGCGGATACACCTGTAATCTGCCGTTCATCATCCTTGCGGACTTCAATGTAGACCACCGCCTTGAAGAGCAGAAATAGGTTGAGGGAAGTTTGCAATCTGGTTGCAGTTTTGTTCCAAGAGAGTTCGCCAGATCAGGGATCTCGGTCCGGGGCTTGGACCAGATAAGGTGTATTGGAAGTAGAAAGCAGGGCTCCGGGTAGAGCACTCACCAACTGTTCCGTCCTCAGAAGTGATTATCTTTTGTCAAACAAAATGGCCGCTGGTAGTTAGTGCGGCGTCTTGCCTTTGGTTCCCAGTACATCGCCCACATCATCTAATGAAACCTTTTCTCCCCATCAAGATCAGACTGAGGAGGCAGTTTCGGCTCGACGACCCCCCTTGGAAGTCAGAGGGCCAATGAGAGCAGGGAAGATTTGACCTTGTTGGACGCGACTTCTCAGTGAGGCGTAAACTTGGGTTCGGGGGGTTCCACCAGGAAACTTACAGATACAGCCACTGTACGTTCGCGGAGACGCCTTTCCGGAGAGCGGGACAGAAACATGAGCAAGCATTGGTTGCGGAGATGTCTTCGCCGGGAGTAAATGTCTGGGGTACGCGCACCAATGGATCCACAAGGCCTAGCCCGAAGAGGCAAGCACGCTATTCCGGACCGGGTAAATTCTCACAGGCGATGGGCTGGCTGACGACACCGCTGTGATCTGGGCGTCGATGTCCCTAGTCACTTTACCACAGATACGCCGGCGAACGCGGCTTTCGCCGTCAGTGCTCCCGACCTGCCTGCGGTCTCTCAAAGGGACAACTACACGGGGAATAATTCCCGAACGGCATGTACAGGATCCGGGGCAACTACACGGGGGACAATCGCCGAACGGCACGCACAAAATCCAAGGCATCTGGGAGAAAGAGATGGATTACCGACAGGTCTGAGGTCCTCTGTGTTGTTCTGCCTCCTTTGGCGCTCTATCAAGAGGAGCATGTACGAGGGTGCACAAGAAGGCGTTGCCGCGCTAATTAAAATGACCGTAGCTGTAGAAAGTAGGGGCTTACCGCTTGGTGGCCTTCTTTACCACAATGAATCTGTACGAGGCTAATTTCTAGGTATAGTTGCTGTAGGGGTGCCTCGTTTGGTGCCTGGTTCAACAATACCGCTACTCGTCCCTTCCACTTATCAGGAAAACCCTAAGCAGCATACGTAAGCCTCACGCGCAGCAATTTGTGACAACTTGGAAGTCTGGTCTATCAGGCCGTGCCGTGTTACTATCTTGCTGCACGTAAAGGGGGTGCGCGGGCGCCAGCAACCCCTTGGGGACGTTGGGAATAACGCTGCCTTTGAGGACGGCAAGCCGGGTGGCAATACAAGTGACAATGCTAAATACTATCACTACTACCTGGTCACATTTCTACGGAGATGACAGATTATTTTGATAAGAAATTCTCTTTCTAACAATACTGGTTTCAAGTAGATATGCTCTTGATCTGATGTCATACCAGAGGCTTGAAAACAGGTGGTTGAAGCATTTCTTGGAAATTGGGTGTATTCTTGCACAACGGGTAAATCGAGCGCTCTGATTCTACAGAGGTCTCTTCCTTCAATTGATTTTTGTACATACTATGTAAAGATGAAAAGCAAATATGTCGGGAAAGCCAGGCTCGGCTTAGAACGGGCCTGAGGCAATGTTGCCAAATGACCGGGCCGCGCCAGGGGGCCAAGAGAACCATATAGCTCAGAATGGTGCCTATCCAGCTGTGAGAGAGAGAGCCCTATAGAGCGGTTGAGTGAGCTGATTTTGTTGGACCGGCTTCCAGGAGGACTTTACCATGTCGGCGTGGAAGCTGAGAGCGTGGTGGATGCAACCGAAAAAAGGCCAGACCAATGGCGACAAGGCGACGAGGACTGCCAGCAGCACTGGGATACTCCTGACCGCGTTCTGCAGTGCCACCTTTTTCTTTGGGTTACCCAGCTCGCTGTGCTGCATCAATCAGGAATCCCCCATTACGGTGATTGCTCAAGATGCTTAGCGACGTGCTCGGGTTTTGCGGGTTGTTGGATGTCTTCGACAACCTCATCCACAATCTGGCCAGACTCGGTGAGATGCATAGCGCCTTGATGAATCTTCTCCTTCTCCTCTTCGCTGATACCGTACCAGTGGGCAGCGATATGCTTGTCCCCGAAAAGCGACCCGACTTCCTCGAGCGTGCGGCCTTTGGTCTCTGGGAAGAGGAAGTAAATGACGGGGATGTAGACGGCGGTGGGGCAGATGAGGACGAGGTAGACTGCTTGGTGGTTAGCCTGCTGTTTTGCGGACCGATGGGGACGTAAAGGGGTTTGGGGTGACAGACATTTCCAAGTGATTGCATTCAAAGCCACTGGAGCGGCGACCAGCGTGATTTCACTGGTCAAGAAGAAGGTCGCCAGCCCCAATGCAGTACCCTGGGAACGGAGGTGGTTTGGCCAGATTTCGGACACGTAGACGAATTGCGTAGCATCCTGCCATCTACTGTCAGCACATTGTTCACAACTACGTTCGTGGGGCCGAGGGCGGCATCAAGGTCCTTCTTACCAGGCAACATGCCCAGAAGGTGAGAAACAACCAAACAAAGAACACACACGCGTGCAAGCCAGCCTTATTGTTTGTGCCAAGGTAAGTCGCCGTGAGGGCCGCCTCGAAGATCAGACTGACGAGACAGCCCATGGTACCAATAAGCAATAGTCGCCGGCGCCCGAAGCGATCGACAATGAACACAGTGACGGTGTTACCGACGACAGCATACGTGGTCCAACACGCGTTGAGGAGCAGCGGTATCTTGCCACTCAGTCCGAGTGAGGTATAGATCAGCACGCCGTAGTTGGCTAGGACGTAGACACCCTGCATTTGATCGAAGAACATGAGCAGAACGGAGACCAGGGTACGATACCGATTGGCCTTTGTGCGTAGAATTTCGAAGCTTCGGTTCAAAGAGAGCTGTTTGTCGACCTTGTGCTGCTTCTCCATCAGGTAGAACTCCTCCTTGGCTTTGATGTGGTCAGGATCGCCCGCCTGGGCGTGGATGCGTTTCAGAACTTTCAATGATGCCTCGTCTTGGTCGTGACTCAGCAGCCAACGGGGCGATTCGGGGATGAATCTGATGCCGGCAAGGACAATCAAAGCGGGAACGCATTGAACCGCCAACGGGAAACGCCTATCCTTATACTTTAGCAAATGCTGGGAGAGAAGAGTGCGGGAAACGCTAGAGGAAAAAGAATCATGAGACTTACCAGGCGGCAGAAGCATGGCGCGAGGTGCCCGGAATGTAAGAACAGCCGTATCCAATCCATCCGGCAAAGGTATAACCCCAAGCCCACATGACGCCCGTAATGGCCATCATGGCCCCTCGAGTCTCGGCCGTGGCGATTTCTCCCTGGTACATGGGCGTGACGATGGCCATAATGCCCGAGCCCACTCCGGCCACAATGCGGCCGATGGCGAACATAGAGATGGCAACGGAGCCCGCATTCAAGGCGCCACCAATGATGATGAAAACACAACCGATCATCATGGTAGGTTTGCGGCCATACTTGTCGGCGGCCCAGGCACTGAGGATACATCCCAGGAAAGCACCGCCACTGTTCGCACCGTTCAGCCCTCCGAGGACGTTGGTGGTATGTGCATAGCCAGGCTCGCCCTGGACCGGCAAATTGAAGTATGCGTAGACTGTATCTTTTCAGAACTTCGATCATACGGAATGTCCGCCATGTCACTTACAGTTTGGTTGGCCAGCGGTTGAACCAATGATGGAAAGTCCATACGCCGTAGACAGCGTACCAAGCGCCACGAAGATCACGAGCAGGACATTGAAGGTGTTGAACTCCATCTTGAAGTCGAAGTCCGGTGTTTGGTGGTCTCAAAGCAGTGTGTTGTGACACGGAATCACACAAGTTGATTGTGATACAGGCTGTATGACCATGGTCGGGGGGTACGGCTGGTTGTATTTGTCTCTTCTCTCTTTCTCTCCCTCACCACCGGTACCCCAGATCTTGTCTATAGTGAGGGAGACTATGCTCGCCTCCGGATTCTGCATGATGGAATTCAATCCCCGGAGTTCCGCTCGACAGGGTCATATCGGTCCACTTTGCATTGTTCCCCTGGACTGTTAACGTGCGCCAGTGGCATCCAGTGGAGGACCGTATCTCTGGAGACTGGACCAAAACGGCGGTGTCAAAAAGGGTAACGCTAACCCTGGAGTTGCTGTTCTCCAGGTCCATTTCGGGAAGATCACTGGAGCGCGAGCTTGCACCCCCATCATGTTGGTCTATGTTGCCAGAGTCACAAGCATGACGCGTCTCAGTCATGCCCGACTTCTGGAGAACAATGTCCGCATCCTTGTCGATCACTGCGTCTGGTTCGGATTCCAAGCGAAATTTTAGCTGTGCTCAGTCAGACTAGGGGAGACAGCTGCTAAAGATGCTGATTCTGGGTGGTCCTGGTATGCCACAAGGCTCGTAAGCTTCGACAATCAAAGAGATGAGATTAGCTTCTGGGTACACGTCTTACGCCTATTTTATATATATAATAACGCTAAAACAAGCTATCAAACACAATAGGATAATTTAAGAATTCAACAGTGCCTGTCTAGTGCCGTAATGCAATGCCTTTGCAATAATAGGGGGCGCGCCAAATGACACAGTTCGGGTGCCGAGAGCAAAACTGACATCGGTCGTTGTTCACCGACGTCGTAATAACCGACTTCTCTCTCTACATACCCCAGGTTTTTCGTTGCCAGTGGATGCTCCGGCCGGGGTTGGGTCAGGGATCTATTGATCTGCCGTTTGCGGGTTTAACTCGACTACCCCGCTTTGCTATACCATTGCTGGTGCCGGCCTCAACGACATGCGTCTACTTTGAGAGGTGGTGGAGTCAGTCACATGAAATATCACTCACTACCTCAGTTCGTATACATCGGAGTTGCAAAGCACCGAGGACTAACGGAGATCGAGCGCCGCCATGAATGAGACGCCGGGAGCACAGGTAGGTAGGTGGGCGTCTATATTAATGGCGGCGCTTATAGAGCGAGGGTCTGATATCCTCAAGCTTCAAACAAACAACGTTAGGCCTGATTTCAAGAGTACAGCCTTTGGTGGTTGTATCCAGCGCTGAAAGTTGCAACCATGCTTGCGCACAGCATTTCCCTGTCGTTCGTGGATGCTGTCTCCATTGTTGGGGTGACAGTTGGAATCATCTTGTTCTATCGGCTCATCTACAATCTCTTCTTCCACCCGCTGGCCAAGTACCATGGCCCTTGGTATGCCGGTGCATCTTCTCTGCCAATTGCTATCATATCCGTCCTGAAGGTCGAGCCACAATGGCTCATGGGCGTGGTGAAGAAATACGGCAGTATGTCTGACCTTACTCGCTGGCGCTGGAGGTGATGGACTTCTGGTAGGGATGTATGCTGACTGTCTACGTCAATGTAGCTAAGGAGCCGGTCCGCATCTCTCCGTCGGTGTTATTGTTTCCACAACCCTCTGCTCTCAAGGATATCTACTGGGATCCCAAATGTAACCGCAAGATGTCCCTCTACGGAACCGGTGCAATGGGGCCCCCTCATCTGTTCACCACCCTCGATGGCGAAGAACACAAGAATCTGAGAAAGGCCCTCGGTGGGCAGCAAGTATGTTCCATCTACTTCCACTTGTTGGAGACTGACTGACCGAATGCCCTTTGACTAGTGGACGATCGGGTTCCTCAAAAATAAATGGGAACCTCGCCTCGACGACCTGGTCTCTCTGTTCATCAGCAAGATGTCGGAAAAGGCCCAAGCTAAAGAGACCGTCTTGATATCGGAAAGAGTGGCGTACGTGGCCGTCCGCGAATGTCATGCGCAGGGGTGACTGACTTGCAACAAGTGAATTTGCAGCCGATGTCATGACGATGCTTTCTTTCACCGAACCTTGGGGGTTTGTCAAGAACAGTCGCGACGAGCGAGGGATCCTAAGCAGCTGGCGCCGAGGACTTCCTCTGTTTGGGTTTGCCGGACGCTCAACTACCTTCCGAAAGGTCCTGTCCATTCCCGGTGTAGGTGAACGCTTCCTTCCCAAGGCGACTGACGAAGATGGTTTCGGGTACTTGATGAACTGGGCCGACAAGCAAGTCAGTCTTCGTGAGAAGGAGGTGGAAGACGGCTTGGTCATGAAGCACCCAGATTACCTTCAATAGTGAGTCCAGATCACATCGAGCATGCCACGGCACGAGGGCTGATCATCATACAATAGCTGTCTCGACGCCCGCCGGGATGGTGAGCCCCTCACCGCCATCGAGAAGCGTGCTCACGTCACACTACTCATTCAAGCTGGCGCCGATACCACGGGGACAGCTCTCGGAGCCACTTTGCGATTCATGACTCTGAATCCCGAGACAAAGCAACGTGCATGGGAGGAAATTCAAGTCGCAGACAAGGAAGGCAAGCTCTCCACTCCAATCCAATATGAAGAGTCGCGTGAGCATCTTCCCTACTTCTGCGCATGCATCAAAGAAGCAGTCAGATTGTGTCCTCCTGCCGACAATCTCTTTGGCCGTGTGGTAGGAGAAGGCGGCAAGGTGATCGAAGGTCATTTCCTTCCTCCCGGAACGGAGATTACAAGCAATGCATACGTCGTTCAGAGAGATCCTGACCTCTATCCCGATTCGGAGGCTTTCCGCCCCGAGAGATGGCTCGAAAGCAAAGAAAAGGCAGCAGAACTTGAGCTTCACCAATTCGTGTTCGGCATTGGTCCTCGCATTTGTCTAGGAAAGGATGTGGCCATTATTGAGCTACACAAGCTCCTCCCCGAGGTACGTTACATCTTTGCTTTTCTTCTCTGCACCATGCGGGAGCAACGATACCCAGTCATGAAGGAGATTTGAGCTCAATCTGACCTCAGCCTCTCTAGATCATTCGGCGGTTCGATCTGGAGCTTGTGACAGCCGGGAAATATGTGGTAGCTGGAGGTGTTGCGTACTTCAACGACTTCAACGTGAAACTCATCCCAAGAGAGGATGCTGTTCACTAAACCCTTGGGTCGGTGATAAACTGACATCTTGTGTGGAAGTGCCCTCCACTGACACGATTTGGTCCGTTTTGGAGCCTTCTTTTCCGGACCACCTCGCTCAAGTCACTCCATGAGAGGCCTCTGAGAAGAAGGAGCGAGGAGGAATTGAGAACAAGCGAGGGAAGAGACTCAATCTGACAGGAACTAACATGGATACATCTAAAGGACCACGTTGAAGAACCAAGTCGTCAGAGGAGGCGAACATTTGGTGGTAGCGTGCAGCAATTCTTGTATAGTCATTAGTGATAAGGATGGTCGATGGCGAGAACTTTGGTTCGGAGACTCAAATATAAAGGGCGACAGAGTGACCGAAGAGACAACAAGAGGATGAAGGTTGATTTCCGGAGTACCAGACTTAACTCTTAGACCTCTGCTGCAACCCGCAGGTGGTCACTGTAGTCAAGGCCAATTCAATATCTCGAACGCCCATGTCCTTTAGATCGGTCTTGCTTTTCTCCTTTCCTTCCTCTCCTGCTTTCCCCCTCGATCTTGCACTCACAAGAGCATCGATTCCTGCACCCGAGGCGAGGGATGAGTCCACCGCTGTTGAGGCTAAGTGACCTTGACCAGAAATGGCCAGCGAGGGTGTTCCCGTAGGAGTGGCGGGAGGCATTCCCAGCTTCGTAGATCTACTGGCTACCTGTGTAGCCAGTCCTCCGTACCTGACGTAGAAAGGACAAGGAACTTTGTCAACCTCTTCGACAGTTCTCTGGACGACTCCCGGCATAGCACTCAATACCAGGGCCAATTGATTTCTCGGCAACGGCAACGCTCCTCTCAAGTCGGGACAAACGAACACCATCCCCTTGGTTCACACATTGATACAAGGTGGGTGGATAGACACCCTTCCGTTCCAAGGCGTCCGCGAGGAAAACAGCTGGATGAACCATGCAGCAACGATGTTATTTAGTCTCCTCGTTGGGTGCTCCGTTGCAAATGCCGTGCTGTGTCCACCTAGTAGTCAATGTGTTGTGATCAATTTTTGGCCTTTCATGATGCTCAAGCGGATGCATCGCGTATGCTGTTCGTCCCAGTCTCTCCCTCTCGTACGCTCGAGGGCTGGCGACATGAGTTTCTCACAATGTCACCTCCATGACCATTCCATCGAGCCCAATGCCGGTGACACTACAATGTAGTTGACTGTATCTCTCGGCGGTTCATTAAGAGCAGCCGGCAGGAGTAACAACCGGGGATGGACAGAGGTACGCAGCTAACGATCCTGCGGGTGGTGGGCAATTGTGAGCCTGTTTGGCCAGTGGGCCGACCACTGGGTAAGACGGGGTGTCTCGATGTACATACAAGTCGACTCCGTACAGTACAAAGTAGCTTGCGTGTACAACAGTATGTAGGCGCGACGCTGATCGGCAGTACGATGAATTGGTGGATGCTATTCTTGGAGTCAAATTCTGTTTCATTTTCCATGCTCTCCTGCATCTACGTGCTTGTCTCCGACAGCATCTGCTTGGCATTCTATCTCTCAACCCTCCCGCAACGCCCTCATTATCCTTCCAAGATAGCAAAGCCCGACTGCGCTAACATCCATCTGTCTCGCTCCTCTTGCGAGGTCGCAGATGTATGAAAGCCGCCATGTAGTAGCAATAGTACTAAGTCCCAACCGGCTGTGAGCCCGGAAATTTTTCTTGTCATGAACAGCATACGCGGGGTTATCCACGAATGTATGCTCTGAGTCGCTTCGCTTCGCTTCGTCCCGCTGTGCTGAAGTCTGCAGATCGCGATCATCTATGCGCTCAACCGCGGATCTAATCATTTCGTCAAAGGAGTGTGGATCGTAATGGTCGTGGAAACAATCGATATCACGTTGGAATTCATTGTAAGTGCTGATGTCACCGAGAGAAGATACACTTAAGTATTTTTGGCGGTGGGGATTGCTCCCGGTCTCGAGGTCTTCTTTTTAGACCGCGAGGTCGTCTTAATTCGTCTTGTTCGTACCTATCTCTCGACAACTCCAGCCGTAAGATTGTGATGATGATGAGGTGGTTCTGTATGGTCCGAAAATAATTGAGTACATGTCGAAAAGAGAAAGTTGTGTACATTGGGAAGAGGATTGTGGAGGCTGTACGGCTCAGTTGTGGAAAATGTCCGAAAGGAATCTGAGTAGATTGCGCTTATGAGGTGACAGAGGTGGACTCTTTGCTCCCTGGATTTTGTCCTGGTCAGTTGTGAGAAGACGTGGACGAGCAACAGACATGGGTCCGACAATCTCGCCGTCGCCGAGTTCTGGAAATTTCCCGCTTTTGTCAATGACAGGAACAACCACCTTCGTCAATGGCTTCTCGAGGACGTCGCTGGATGCTGTAGAGTCCTGCATCTCTGAGTCTCCGTCGCTCAGACGAGCAAGGATTGGAGCCAAGGCAGTTCTCATCCGATCATGTTGCCGCTTCCAGACATTGTCGACCGATGCCCATTTCTCCTCTGTCAACTTGTAGACCTTGGAGGTAGACCCATAATGCTCGACAGTTCTGGCAATGTGCTTAGCATAACTCGTCCGAGCTTGATCCCAGTTTTTGCGGTACTCGGTGTACGAATCCAGGTCGAGCATCTCGGGCACATATGGCTCCGGGTGGATTGTGAAGTTGGCGTGACCAAGTCGCACGGCCCATGGGTCAGAAGGATCCTCGAGCAGTTGCATCGAAGGGATATCGCCAAAGGGAGAGGTCGTCAGGGTGTTGGTGCGGGACCTGCTATGCATCGAAACCATCGATGGTTTCGTTGAAAGCGGAGGCGACGGCAGGCATGACAGGGGAGTATCGAGAGACGGTCTTGAGCTCACTAGCGCCGTGGTGGGAGCAATGGCAGGTGATTGAAGTGGTGAATGAATGGGCTCATCTGTCTTGCCAAGCTCGGAAAGAAGAGGTGGGAGCAGAGGCGTTGTGGCTTGCCCTGGCTCTGCTTCGTCCTTTTTTGGTCCTCGCACAATGTCTATTGGTCCAATCTCGGATGAAAATGAGGACTCGTTGTTGTACGGTAGGGTTGGCGACGAAGGCAGCCCGCTCTCGTGCTTGGACATGGCACTGAGGGCCGGACTGAGCACATGCGAAGAGGTCAAAGATCCTGATCGAGAGGCAGGCGAGCTGTGATGCGTGACGATCGACAGTTGAGCACTGGCAGCAGATCGATTCTTCCATCGTCGTGACAGAGAACTGATCCTGCCGCCAAGGCGATTGCCGTGACCCGCGAGTAGTTGCTCCGTCGACCTTCTTCTCTTTGGCTGACAGGACATAGGGCTTAGCAACCAGTTATCCGATTCGGCCAAAGTCCATTCAGGTTCTACGGGAGTCGTGGTAGGCGAAGGGTGGCCGTAATCATTGGAGAGAGCCTTGTCGTAATCACTCCAGTCGCACGTCCTGTCATTGACCAGGGTGTAGCCGTCAAACTCGTCCTTCTCCTGGGGCTCTTCTGTGACATCCTCCAACCTTTTCGCCACGCCGAACATGTCGAGGGAGTCTCGAGGAACAGGAGAGGATGCGATCGAAGAACCGGACCCTCGCGAAGAATGACCCTTGGAGAACATCGATTGAGTGGGCGAGGACAGGCTGACTGAGGAGGTGGAAGAGCGACTGGCGGGCGCAAGCGCATCAGAGGGATATACACCTGTATGTTCCATGGTGGTTCGAAGCTTAGAAACGGTATTATTCTTAGGGTGTGGTCGAGGAAATCGAGTAAATGCCTGGGATCATGCCCGAGGAAGGTGACAAGAATCAAAGACAGGACTGAGACTGGAGTCCGGGGCGCGGTCACAGTTGGAGAGCTGTGCGCATGACGGATGGCGAAGTGCGTGTCGGCGAATTTGAGAGAGTGAAGTCGTCTTGCTGCTGAGGCAGATGCAGCAAACGTGTCGCGGCCCAAACAGTGAAGCTGGGGCGGTGCTGGCCTCTGGTGACGGCTGACTGGCAGTAAAGCTGGTCCTGTTTACCAGTCAGTCAAGAAGTGCCATCTGTAAAAGATGTGTTGACAACGCAGCCAGGCACAAAACAAGTCGCAGTGAGTGCAAGAGTGTGAGTGGCCGGCCGTGGGAAAGAAAATCTTGGGCAACACTCGTGCTCAACCAATCCTTCGCCGCCCGGTCGGGTGGTCTGGGAGCCAGGGTGCAAGGGAGCATGACCCTAACACGCACCCCGCCCGAGACTGGCGAACCCAACAACCGACGTCGGCAGGGATGCCGCGTCGTTGACTTGACGGCGCCCTAGATGGGGAAAGCCTGAAGCCAAGGACAAAAACCTCGAATCACCGCCACCGGACAAGACCTCAGATGCAGCAACGCGGGAGTAGCTTCGCGCGATAACGCCTACTCGTACCTTTTCAACCGTCTTGCTACTGTGTATTGTTTTGGTTCTCCAATCACCCTTCCTCCTCTGTTCTTGGTTGTCCAGTGAAGGAATGATGCTGTGTCTACTCGTCCCAACCCGCGGCCGAAGGTGTGTTCAGTATGCCTCGGTCAAGATTGAAGTGGGTGAATCACTGTCTGATTTCAAAAAGCGGCTTGCGGGGCATACATATGTAGAATAAGCGAGGGGGTTGAGAAGAGAGCTGGCTTTGCTGGTTGTGTTGGCTTCCTTTGCGACATGTCTGAGCTTTTGTGACATCTCTCGAGATTTTTCACGGCGCGGCATGTTGCCTGCAAGCTTATATGAGTCTTTCTGTCACCCGTTGCGCCGTGCTTCATCTCTACTTTTCACCGCCTGTGCCCCCTGTTTGCTGTCCTATTATCCTCATCCAGCAGCCACAACCTCCAGAGTGGAAAAATTGGCGATTCTTGCTGGCGCACTGCCAGAACCAAATGCTGCTTCCTACCAGGTGCAACGACCGGGTTGTTGCATAGACTTCCTTACCACTGTATCCAATTCCTCGTTCTAGTGGCTGACTCCGAGTGTGTGGCGCCTTCCACGGCAGATGGAAGATACACATTTGCGGTTCGGACCCGCTGTAACACACCTCGCTGTCCACGCTGTGGCATGGCGCTTGTGCACCCTGCCGTGCCGCTTTCTGCTTCCGCCCGTCCTGAAGGCTCGTTTTGCTGCCAGGTACTGCAAGCTTACATTCAATCAACATGCAGGAACGGTATCAGATATACACAGGCGAGCAAACGCTCCGCTTTGTCACCGGGGATGTACTGTAGCTTTATCGACCTGCCCAAACCGGTCATTTTCCCGGCCACTTGATGCGCCAACGACCGCGGTATGGAGTAGCAATGAAAGCTTCTGTCGCATGGCAACCTTTGGCCATGCGAGAAAGCCTCTGATGCTCAGCAGCTAGCCGTCCTAACGGGAATCCAGGGATGTACGCAGTAAAAACATCTTTTCCAATGTCCACGGTTCAGCTCCCGCTGGCCATTACTTAGTTGTGAACCACATCATCATGCATCGCCATACCGCACGCCTGCACTGGAACGAAGAGCTGTAGAAAAGATTTGGCCCCAGTTGTTTCGGTACAGCATACCTCGTAATGTCTATCAATGTGCGTGTGTGCCAGAAGCTGAAGTCGATCAACTGTCAAATCGCGGGTGGCTGGCTTTGTCGCCGTATCTTTCCCATCCTACGAGTACCTCCGTGAAAGAAGCACCGGGACTGGTTCAAGCGACCGGCATTTCTCACGCCAGAATGCGCCTGTCCGCTTGGCAGCGCCTTCGGCAAGAGCCAACCGGCCATCTTTTTTGATCCCTTTACGAGGTGGAGCGGATGCTACTAGTACCGTAGCCCCGGATCAGGAACAAGCACACCCCAGCAATGGGCATGCACAATGTCCGTAGCGAGAGGTCCCATCACGTCATGAGGAGGGCCGGTTTCATGACATCCTGCTGGTAGTGGTGGAATACATCCGAGCAAACATGGACTTTTCAACAAAATCGAGAACAGGTCAAGTTTCCAGCATTGAGCAGCATGGGAAATTGTGGTGAGATTTCAAATCGAGTTATCGATCTTACTGGCTGACAGGCAGCTTCCTATGTGGTGAATTGATCGTCTGTTCCTCATATGTTTTGTTTCGGCGCTTCAGCCGGCATCTCCTGCATGGGCGTCTCAGCCACGGCCCTCGCAAACGCAGAGCTGCTGAAAGATTTGGGGAAGACGCAAGCGGTGTTGTCCCACCGAGTGGACAACTTGCATGTGCTGCGAACGCCTCCGCGGGTGAGCCCCTGCAGAAGGAGCGCTGGAGAAGGTTTCCGATCCTCACGCTCAGGCATGGTTGATGCTAGCACCGGGACGCAGCTCGAGAACCGCGGCATATTGCTGTTTGCATTTGTGGTCGCCTTCGAAAGCACCAAAACAATGACAGTTTGGCGAGAAGACGCCTGGGAATGATATTCAGTCAATTGGATGAACGTAGGCCAGTAAACCTCATTCGAATTGGCCCTGTAATCCTTTTGCAATGCCATGCCTTCTTGCCAATCCCTGCTGCTTCGCTTAAAACAGCTCATATGCGCAGGCTGCATGGTCGTACTCCAATGCTCGACTGAGTAAGGATCGTCGCTCGGGAGCAATATGCGGCACTCCACGACTCATTTCGTTGAGTGAAGATGTGGCGCCATGTTGTCAGAACACGGTTCAGGACACGGCAATAAGTGCTTCCGTGAAGTTGACGATTCGAAGTCGGCGTTGTCGCACGGCACAGTGCCTAACACAAGCAAAGCGTACCGCAGCCATGCCGAGAGTTCATATCTGAGATGCTTTACCGGCCAAACTGTACCTTGATAGTAGCCGGAGGAGTTAGACCCACAGCTATCGTTCGTGCACAAGGCCAGAAGTGGAGAATGTGTCCTTTAATATGCAACCACTCACTAGTGATTGGGGGCAGCTCGGCTCCCTCAGTAAATTGACCTTGCTCTCAGTAGTTATACACAGCTCGAAGGATACGATTGTTGTTGGAGTATCAATTATGTTGAAAACTTGGATACCCAGTATCTCGACCAGAGCTTTTTCTGCTCGTCGGTGCCCTTAAACTGTGTGCCGAATTGTGTGAGCAAAAGTCCGAGCCCAAGCGCGAGGAAACGTCGGCCATAGATAGATGAGACGACATGACATACCTCAAAATCAACCTTGTAGATATCTTGGAAGCCTTCATCGAGGGTAGGTTCCTGCAGTCTTTGTAGGAAGGAGCGGAATGCGATGCCGGGAAGTTGAGTGCGGTTCTCAGGGTTCATCTGTTAGGAGAGAATAGCGGGACAAGTTAGCTCTCTTCACTGCGATCCAGCAACGAGTTTGATGGACAAATGGAATATAGCTTAGAGCCAGTTGAGAGTATGAAGAATGGATACATACTATGTTTGGGTTCAAGGCTCTGGCGGCATCATTATGCTCCGCCAGGCGAGTCGAGGCTGTGAAACGCACACAGCGGATAGGGACATTAAATTCGCGGGCGAGCATAACCCAGTGCGATCGGGTTTCGATGTTCGCGTTGGTATTATCTGTCACATAAGTGTCAAATGTCAGCACATTCAAGGCTGCACTGGTGCGCTGAGCGATGAGACACAATAAGAGGGTGATTGATCCGTCAAACGGCGGGGAAAGGACCAGATCATGGAGGCGATGAAATCTGGGGAAAGAGTCCAAGAAGGGCGGTAAGGGAGCAACCGTGCAATGCTGTACAAGTCCGACGTCGCATGGGTGGAAGAGATGTATGAGTACAGGCATGGCATATCTGCAGGCCCCATCCATCCGCGGGCCAATCTTCGCACAGCTTGCGTATCACAGCCGCAGAACGGGGATCTTCGACTAGTCTGAAGCAGAGATTGCCTTCTAGGAGACACAAGCTCGAAAGCCACAAGTTCATTGAACATACCTATCGCCACGGACAACCCTGCTTCCAACAGCTCTCTCGCTTTCTTGATGCACTTGTCGCGCTGCCAAAATAGAATTGTCTTAGCTTCCAACCCTTTCTTCTGTATGCAGGGGGCGGGGAAGTGGCCTCTCTGTGTTACAATTATCCCGGAGCAAACTCACTGTCTTCAATATGTCCTGGTTGACGCGCTCGTAGCCGAGGGGTTGGAGAACATCCCAGAAGAATGTGCTCTTACCAGCTGTGTATCCCTGTCAGCCTGCACGTATGTTGCGAGGAAAGCCACGCCACCAAAGAAACAGCGTGTCGGAGGTAGCAGGGGCCTTACCACCAGGACTTCCACAAAAAATGACCATATCCTGTTTGCTGTCCTTGGTGAAGGGTGCAGATACAGCACGCGCTGCTTCACCATTCGTGGTGGGTTCCCCGGCTTGGGTGGATTGAAGATATCTACCGGGCTCAAAGACGTGGTCGTACGGCTCTGTGGGTGCATTAAGGAAATATTCCTCTGGTGTCTGAAACTTGATGCCGATGTTGGCCGCGAGGTCTCTGTTAGCGGTGAGTGTTTGATCTAGTCCGTGGAGTGGTCTTGAGGTATACCTGTCGGACGTAGCATGGTCCTTTCTCCTCTTATCGGTCTTTTCTCTACCAGCAGCGTCGCCGACATAGAATGAGTTCGTCAGATCGACAGCACCTTCGGCTTGAAGATCATAGTCCTCCAAGACCGCCTCCCACATACCAACCCGTGGCTTCCGATATTTGTCCTGGCCAGTTGCGGCATAAACGCTGATCGGGAAGTCGAGTTGATTGAGGATGGAATTGAGCTGGCTCTTAAAGTTGGTCAGGCTGGCCATGTCCTTTTGCAATGATTTCTTGTTGTCTCTCAAGCTGATGGTAGACTGATTGCTGAGAATGACTACGAGATAGCCCTCATCGTGGAGAGACTTCAGTTTACCAGGAACAGATGCATCCCACCATTTCCAGCTTGTTGCAGATCTGTTCCACGTTTTTCCCGTGTTAGGAACAACCAGAGTATCATCAAGATCAAATGCAGCAATCTTCACAGGTAAGGTACGCTGTTGAGGCGACGGATGAGATGCGTCATATCGGCCAATGATGAGGCTGTTATCAACAGTCCGCCACACAATTTTCTCAGGTTCTTTTTGTGAGACCGGTTTGAAGAAACTTGCCACCGCCCGGTCTGGAGGCCATTAGTGTCTACAACGTATGGACTTGCTCGCAGCCGTACTTGTGGTGGTGGATTCAATCTTGCGTTTCACAAGAGGTGGCGATACGGAGCCTGCTGGAAGCGCGGATCGCTTCATAGTGCGGAGTTGATTGAGTACAGAAGCATCAAGGGAACACGGGCGCGGAGATGGGAGGGCGTGTTGAGGACGTCGCGGCGTAACGAGCCATAGACGGGAAGCCAGATTAAACCGCAAAGGAGGCTTATGAGATGATGGTGTGTTCAAGTTTTCTCTCTAAGTCGGCCATCAGATGAGATTCAAAAGAGCGTGAAGCCCAGGCTCCAACGCGCCCAACCGCGTCAAAAGACGGTCATTTCATTATGGTGGCACTTGGGAGTCACGTCACGTGGCAAGCCTTTCGTCGCCGACGCTGCCTCTCTTCAAGTTCTACGTAAGGTCGCCGGAAGCCTAGTGTCCAGTGCCAACCTATCTCCCGGCGTAAGATCAACGGCCTGCTTCAGCGCCTCTTTGACACCAAGAAGTTGTCGGGTTGCTCTGTCCTTGAGCTCCGGATTATTTCCATCAACGATATCAATCGATGCCTGGACAATATAGCTCCCGGACCCGTCTAACTCAGGTATCTCGTTGACGTTGGTGACGAAAGAGTTGTCTGACATAGCTTCATCTGCGGCCACTTCACGCAGGCGCAACACCTTGTGAACCAAGATGGTGGTGTCGTTTTCGTAGAACCTCGAGCCGACGACCATGTAACGGGAGACGTATCTGCAAAATAATCAGCCGTTGAACTTGGAGTGAAGAGCCCGCAGCAACCTACTCGTAGCCGAAATTATCCAAAAATTGAGTCAGGTTGCCCTCCTCCATCGGCGTCCTGGAGATCAACCTCGAACTCACAGGTTGCTTTCCAGCCTCGGGGGTATCCTTAAAATCGAGCGACCACCGCACCACTGGGGGTTCTGCCTCCGAACCAACGTTGGCGTCCGTCATTGCCACATCTTCTTTTTCTGTATGTTTGACTTTCTTGCCGGGTAAGACCTCTCCAACGAGGTGGACATAGTAAAGACCAGCATTGAGCATGTGCTTGACCCGTTGCAAATCCTGCTGTTGCTGAGAGGCCAGGTTGGATGCACCAATAGATTGGACAAAGTCGAGTCCAAAAGGTTGCCGAGCTTTGAAGACAAGTCGAATCTCTCTTACATTTTGCGGCTGCATGCGAGTGAAGCCGGCCAATTGCTGGAGCATTCGATGGTGGCCATCTTTCCCGATTTGACCATAGAGTGCCAACTGGTGCATGGTACCTGGTTGCGGGAATCTACCCGGAGTCTGTCCTGAGTGATTGTTGCCCAGGTCAGGATGTCGCGATCAAGTATCGGATCTCGGCCGGTGGAACGGTGTGAATAGGCGATAATTTCCAGCGTATCATGAGACAGATCAGCTGAGCGATGGATTCTCGCCGAAATACATATGGAAAGCTTGAGGTTACTGCAGGTGGCTCACGCGTTATCGGACTCTGCCGACGCTCATTTTCGGTGGTCCAGCGGCAATGCGCGAGGGTGCGTAACCTAACATTCCAACATGTTTCAACCCCGATATCGCAACCGCATGGAAGAGTACGTCTCTAGCTCTACGAGTACCGAACAGTGAAGGATGGCTGAGGAAGTCGTGCCTGAAGCGGTAAAATGATGCTGCGACGCTAAGCTTTTCGTGCAGCTTCCGTTGTGCCGACTCGGACGGCAAAGGTCCAAGCTATCGAAAGCCTCTGTCGAATTAATTATTAACCCACCAATTTCTCCAGCGCCTGAGCCACGGTCTCTCTCCCCTTGTTCGACCATATCTGTCCTCCTTTCTACTCTGCGAAGCGTGTTCACGGGCTCTTGCAACCTTTTTTTCTATCCAGTCTCCCTCCCCGCGAAATTGCCCATGCAAACGAACTAGCTTCACGGATAACAATATACGAGGTACATAGAAGCCCTCCAACCCGACCGTGAAGCCCGGGGTCTCGCGCATTCCCACCAAGTGACAGAGCTCCAAAACTGTTGACGTTGGCCTCATCTCCTTCCCTTGGAGCTTGATCAGCACAGTCAAGATCAACCCACCATGCGCCCCTCCCTTATCCTGCGGGCAAGCCACCAAAGAACTCCCCTCATAAAATTTATTGGAAAGAGAACACCGCCCAGTATGTTGCATGTCCGTCAAGATATGGCATACCACTAACAAGGTCCGGCAGAATCAGTAGACCACACACCTCACGCCCACCCAGCCTCACCCACACACTCCCTGCCCGAGAGCTTCGCCTCTTACCGATCTAAAGCTCAGCAACATGGCCCGCTCGGGGGAGGTAGCAGCAATGGCGGCGGCGGCCCTACACCATCCTTCTCCGCACCCACCACCAGCTCTGTGACTTACGGCCGCATAGGAGGCAATGCAGGAAAATCGTTGGGAGCTATTGAACCCAAGGAAGGAGAATTCTTTGACAGGGACGAACTGCCCAAGCGGTTCCGGCGGAAGGCTTGGTCGGAAGAGGAGATTGAAGCCGTGACCAGTGGAGGGGCCAGCATGTTCGCTTGAAGATATCCTCTTTCGTAATGCGGGAACTTGTGCGACCTCATTTTCGTTTCTGAGTGAGTACTCCGTACAATGAGATGGATTTGATTGAAGCTTGAAGATCGAACGCACTCGTCCAAGCTTATGAGCACCTGTACAGGCTTTAGGACTCGGGTAAAGGGTTAAATTTATCAATGTTATTACACATACAGAGATCCATTTCTCCTCCCAGCATCTTCGTGAGGTTGTCACCTCTAAACTTCTATGGCTGAATGATTACAAGGACGGGCCGGAAACACCCAAGTACTCGCCCGCCGATCCGTAATGGAAGCAGCCGCACCTTCCGACAAGGACTTAGACACCGCAAACTAGAGCACACCCACTCATCAAACCAAGGTCCAGACGCCCGTGGCCCTCCAACTTGCGAGCAAGCCTTCTCGCGGAGATGCAGTATACCGCACATCACGGAACGTCGTCCCATTTAATGAAAGCCTTGTTCTCCAACCACTTCCCAAACCATATAACGCGATCGTCAATCCTAGAGAACCAATCCGCACACCAAAGCACGACAAAGGTGGTGACCAACATGCCCGGCAAGCCAGACCAGTAGCCATCCCCGAAGTGGGCCGCGCGAAAGGGTTCCACAACCTGCTCATAAAGTGTCCAGTTCACGATGTCATGCATGACGTAGATGCCAAAGGAGATATCGCCGAGATATTGCGAGAATGACCATTCAAAGGGGATCTGCAGCATGCGACAGTTGTCCAGGCCGAATACGAGCAAAATAGCCCCGATGCTGAGCCAGAAGTACTCGCCCAAGTCGACCGGATAAATTGTCGGGATGACGAGGCTGAGGTAGTCGTAGGGAAAGGGACCCTGGTAGGACCAGCCATCCTTGGGTTGGCCGAAGAGGAAGAGCCCTGCGATAACCAGGAGGCTGCAGCTTACCTTGCGGAGGATCGAATCCTTTCTTTTTCCCGGGCTGGATATCTGGTCCGGTGAAGAAGTAGAGGCGGACTGGGAGACGTCGTTGTTGGCTGTCTCTTGCTGGTGCTGGTGTTGTTCCTGTTGTGGAAGCTGCTTCTTGGATCGCAGCCGTTCTGGATGACGATCGAACTGCAAATCCGCAATGAGCATGCCGACCAGGAACAGTGCCGCGTAGATAGTCCCCCAGTAGTAGCAAAGGAGGATGAAGATGGCGCAGCAAATTCGCCGGCCCTTGGTCGACAGGTATGAGGCCACGGCGCAGAATGAGAAAAGGACGATGCTGCCCCTGAACTCGACGGGGATGGTCCACATCGGACCGAGATATTTCGTGCAGAACACCCCGTCGTACCACCAGCCCTTGATATCAGCAAAGGGATTACTTGCCGAGAGGAAGTCCCTGAACCAATCCCACATCTGGGCGAGGAACGAATCCAGTGTCAGATCCCATCGACACCAGCCAAGATAGGACAGGTTGGCAACGATCAACGAGGCGATGCCGGTGGGGATGAAGAGGCGGAACCATCTCCTGAAGGTGGAGGATGCTAGAGCTTTCAGAAGGCCCGGCTGCTGATTGCGGATCATGGTGAGAAGACGGTAGCTGAGGACGTAGCCCGAAATGACGAAGAAGACCTCAACCATCGCTCGCCCGTTGAGAAAGCCGCTGAAGACATATTGGTTGAAGAGCCAAGTTTTGTTGTAGAACATGTGGAACCGGAAGACGAGAAGAGCAGCCCACCCTCGCAACGCATCCAAGTACGCCGTGGCGTGCAATTTTTTCGTTATCTTCAGTCCCCCAGGCTGTAGGAATCGCGGCAGAGCAGCGACGAAGTAAGAGAGGGCAAGTGATGCAGCGGTCTTGGCGTCTGGTATGTCGTCTTTTGACCAACCATTCCATCTCATAATTGGTTGCCATCTTGATGAGCTTCCTTGCCATCCGGGGAGATGATACCACTTCGGGAGTATCGACGGCTCTGGGATCTTTTCGAGATCTATGTCCGAAAGCTCAAGGTGGTCTGTATGGTCGTCACTGGTCCCGTTTTCGTTCAATAGTGGTGTGTATTGCGCCATGATTGTCTATCAGCTCAGATCAAGACTCGGAGGGCAAGTATGTTAGCAAGCAACGAGGGCAGTAGAGTGCGTATAGAATTGATCGTGGACGACGAATTGGGCTTCCTCTGGAAAGTGGGTTATGTCAAGGGGGCAATATCCTGCATCCTTACCTACCATTGCTAGGTTCACATTCCAAGGGACGCCCAGCAAAGCTTGGGTCGCTTGAACGCCACGGCCGCCAACACGCGTTCGCGGGGGGCGTGGAACTCATACCTTTTTCATGACTGGGCGAACAGGCTTGAACCTACGAAGACACGTGTGGTCAGGAATGCTGAAATGTCCATGCTGCAATCATCAGAATTGCACTCGTAGAACCCGAGGTTAAATGGCGTCGGTGGCGACAGCCGCGTCTGTGAATCACGGCGATCAGAGATTCTAGGCAATTCCATAACCTGGAGTGCCAGCTGAAGTCGTGTTCGCAATCGATGTTTGGGCTAGGCTGGCGTAGCGTCCTCATTGTCCAGACCCTCGCAGGACATATTGACAGACGCCTGACAGAGCGGTCGTGGTCGAAGTCAACACATAAGCGTTGGAGTCGATTCAATAGCACCAGTATGTCCTGAAACATGCGACATGTCACCGTATGCTAGGAGTTGCTCTGTCAGTGTCTCCTGTGAGACACGACAGTTTAAATGTCTCGATGTGATGTTCGCCACAGCGTCAGATGCTGCTCCGTACACCAATGCCCCCGTCTCGTATCTCGCACCCCTGTACGAGGTACGCGACACGTCAACTGCCAGATAAATCTTTGCGCAAGAAAAGAATTGTTACTATATTGGACGAACTCCGGTCAGCAGTCTACAGCAATAAATAAAGAGACCCAAAATTGCGTCACTCCAACGGCCAAAGGAATGAATGTTTCGAGGTCCCTCGGTACGGAGGGTGAGTTCCTCCGTCCGCCAAGTCCTTGTTGGTGATCGGTGAACAACATCGACCGGTACTGTGTAGCGAGGGCGCAAGCGACGAATACGGCACAGGGTCTCATTATCGCGCACGGGAGACTGGCAGCTCCATCGCCATTGGCAAATCCTGTATGCAGCCTTGCCCGACACGTTGCCCGGCCCTCGTTAACCCGTTTCGGGTCATTCTTGCGAGATCACTCCACAAGCTTGTATTCATCTTCCCATACCAATGGCCTCGACAAAGTTTGGAACGTCTGGCTATTCACCCGAGACGGGCATCAACCACGAGGCAAGGTCCCCACTTCGTATAGATGGTACGGACGGTCCGCTGAAGGCAGCATTTTCATTTGTCGGCTGGCCATTATGACTCCTCTCTCCCGATCGAGCCTCACGTATCCGTAATATCGCAACGAGCGCCCTTTTGGGCTTTCTGCCACTGTGACGACACATACAGACGTTGGGCAACGGCCTGGTCAGCTGGCGGAAGTGGAAGTATGTTCCTCCTTGGATGCATGCAATGGACCTTTTGAGGAAAGGCAAAAGCTTGCCTTGTCGAGGCACGGATGAATCACCATTTCCTTTTTTACGGCTGCCTGATCGTCCAGGAGCCCCATGGAATACATATAGTGAAAGTCCATGTGGCAATGGACGGTGGGGTTTTCTTCCAAGACATACATCCAACACCTTGATGTCGATGTCCTTTCTTCCCAGCAACATACCTGTATAATTGTGTCTCTCCTATTTTTCAGTAACACCAGCGATGGCCCAATCCAATAACTCGACCTTTTACCCCCCTCTCGGCAACTGCACCGAAGTGACACCACGGTGTCCGGTTGAGCATTCTATCTACGGATACTATCCCAGTATCGGCGCAAATGCATTTTTCGTGGCCGTCTTCGCCATGTGCGGCGCCCTGCAACTCCTCTTTGGCATCCGGTACAAGACTTGGACTTACCTGATCGCCATGCTGCTGGCCTGCGCTGACCAGGCTCTCGGCTATGTTGGCCGCGTCATTCTCCATCACAACCCTTTCGACGAAATCGGATTCCAGATTCAGATCTGCTGTCTGATTCTAGGACCTGCATTCAACTCGGCAGCCATCTATCTCGTCCTCAAACACATCACTCTCTGCTTCGGCCCCGAGTTCTCCCGCATCAAACCAAAGTGGTATACGTGGATCTTCATTACTGGTGATTTGGTATCTCTGGTTTTGCAGGCCATCGGAGGCGGCATGGCAGCCACGGCCGACGACAATCAATCCCAACAGGACACGGGCGACAACTTGATGATGGCTGGCATCGCCTTCCAAGTTGTGACGTTATTCTTCTTCGGCACCGCTGCATCTTGGTACGGCTTCCGTCGATGGAAAGCCCAAAACGTCCCCTTTACCCCTGAGGCCATACGCTTTCTGGAGAGTACCAAGTTCCGTCTCTTCGTGTACGGGTTCATTCTGGCGTACGCGGCCATTGTTGTTCGATGCATCTACCGTATCGTTGAGATGGCAGGTGGCTGGGCGAACCCGGTGATGCAGTTCGAACCCGCCTTTATTGCGCTTGATGGATGGTAAGTCCACCTTGTCCAGGGACCAGCTTGGTTAGCGATTTGATTTCCAAGCTGACTATAATGCTCTGCAACAGCATGGTAGTATTTGCCACGATCGTTCAGACAATCTTCCATCCTGGCCTTTGCTTCCCCCGACTTTCGAGCGGGTACGTTCCACCACCATCAACCACTTCCGTTTCAGCCGCCGTCAAAGATCCTCAGGGCGCAAGCATGCTGTCGACTCCGCCCAGTGAGACCGTGGAGATGCAGAGGGAAAAGGATTCCAGACAATATGCTTGAGTAGTGTTGATATGAGGGTTAGGATTAGATTCCTTTGCCATAGACGCCTTCGCAAGAGGACACAAAGGGAGTATCGGTCAAGATGTGGTCAATCGGGTGGAGCAGATCACTGCACCGCACGGATATGTTTGGGCGTCTCAGGATACCCAAAGTTGATGGAAGCGCGGGCATGTGTGCAGCGATGTATGGAACACCGGTGCCCACCATAAGACTCATTGCTCCTGCGAGGATGAGAGGGTGCATAGAGTCGCCAGGAGGAGGGAAGCGGGTCAGCGAACACCACTAGGCATATCCGAGGTACACAACCTAGATTTTCCCACTGTTGACTGCTCCATGAGAAGGAGGGCTCGCTGGAAGTCCAAAGTGGCCATCTTCATGATCACGTGGAGTGGCTGGTGGATGGCGAGTTCCGCCAGCTTCGTCGCTCCCTCACGTTTCCCTCTCCGAAATTTACGAAAGGGCGCACTGTCATCGGCAAACCCAGGCTTTTTCTTAAGTTCGTCTTAACGCAATGTGCAAGTGCTCTACAAACCGAGAGACGGTGTGCTTGTTGATGCTGCAACGGTACTGTAGTAAGCCACCCGACGAAGTGCGTCCCCATGTGCACCATGTGCGTGTTGCTGTACCTGGCTAAGCCGATCTAGAGGATAAAGTTCAATCAAACAAATCGCTATCGAAGCAGGAGATCCCCTTTCCCAGCCATGTGCGCCCTCAGCGCCCAGTCAGCATCGAGTCAGTGTCGCCAAGCAAGCCTGGAGCCAGGCGAAACGCCGCCTGCATCGTGTCTTCGGCTTCGAATGAGGTGCCAACCTTGCTTCTTTGGGCCCTCGCCCCTATTCACGTCTGCGGAATCCGGCACGTTAACTCCTTATGCGGAGGTGAAACAGCAGTGAAGACCGTCTCCGGCAGCATCTTCTGCCTCGAGGCTCGGATTTCAATCCACACTGTGCAGACGATAGGGGGCTATTCGGCCCGTCAGTGTCTCCGCAAGGTTCAATGATGAGTTGATTCCCCACGATACACATCCTCTACAGCTCAGGCCCGGTGGGTCATGGTCAGTGGCCACTGTCCATGTCTTCAAGGCAGTTCAGGCTCTTGCCGCAAAGCTCTGTTTGAGTTTCAACGCTTACATTGCTTCACGACTTTCAAAGACACCTGATCATTATCAACTCGCGATACTACTCTCTCGATTCCCTTGCTTGCCTGTCTCGCCCTTGCAGATCACTAACCTTCTTCCCCGCGATATGAGCAAACTCTGAGGAGCCGAGGAAGTCAAAAAATGTAACCTTCAGGAGTTCTAGCCCGCAATCGGCTACAAGCCACATGGAAAGTGTTCAGCTGCGGACTCATTTTGTCCAAGCCGCCCCTTGTTGTGTTCCCAGACACAATTCTTCCCCAGATTGCAGAACAACAGCATCCACTGCAATCTACGGCAGAGATGCCGAGCAGGTATTCACACGGTGTTGTACTGGCGACGTACTCCAGTCATGGTATCATCGGTCTACCGAATGACAAACAACTGGACGATCTACAGTCCTATGGGCTTGATTCATCAGTCTCTACAACTCTTCAACCAGGCTTTGCGACAAGAGGAAGAGCTCCTTCCGCCCCACCGACTCTCAATCACCGGTCCACACGGCCGGAATCGAGCAGAACTTCCAAATGGAGGAAACGTGCTAGCACTCTCTCTGAGAGCGGAGTGTTTTATCGCCAACCTCGAAATGTGGCAGTGAACAGCTTTCAGACTCTCAGTGAACCTCACACTGTCACTCCCAGATCTCGACCGCGTACTATCATTGTCGACAGCGATGAGGACAATGCAGAGGGCGACAGCCTTAGGCAGAATTCACTGCCCTGTGGACCAGATTTCCCCGCTGTGAGTCCGCCGATGGAGGCTGGGCCATTGTTCCCTTTCGATGCGGCTTCCGAGATGTCGAGTTCGATGCGGCGGGAACAGCCATCGACAGGAGCACGCAGTTGGTCTGTCAGTGCTGGCATCGGTTTCACGAGACTGGTACGAAAACATGTCTCGTCGCTGGCTGCGCAGAAGTACGAACTGAAGGAGAATCTGGGCGATCAAGCTCGATCTCCCAGACGACACAGTTTAATGGCACCCGACTCAACAGGATATCGGAGCGATGATTTCGCTGAGCCGCTTCTTTCTCTCCATGAGTTCCTAGGTTTTCCGATACACCTCAAACCACGAGGACAAGATACGGCAGCTCGGCGAAATAATGTGACATTGGCACTCAGTGGCGACGAGCTCAATGCCCATGAGGTAATTAAGCCTGTCGAGCTCGACTTCTCTCAATTTTCTAACGACGAAGAGGCCGGGGACGCAATGAACAGCCTTCTCGCCGACCTTAATGTTAACGAGCGATATCACCAAGCAACCGACAACGACATTCTGAGCAATGAGGCAATTCCCACGGTTTCGCCGCCGATTTCGCCTCAGGCGATTCGAAAAACTATCGGCAGACCGTCGGGGCCGTCAACGCCAGTCAGATCACGGACCACCTCTGTCAGGAGCGGTGCGCACAACGAGACAAATAAGTTTGAATGCGATGAATCCCTTGCTGGTGGACTGATACCACTGTCACCTGGTGGTTCAACTTTATGCACGCAACGGGTCCCGGAGAAACACGTCCAAAAGCTCAAATCAGAAGAGGAGATGAGAATGCGGATCCCCACGCCTATTCCATCACCAGCGGCATCCAAGGCCAGGCACATATCGCCATCAAGACCTGCGACACAGGCCCACATCGCTATCTCTGATATCGGCATGCCCTCCATTGTGCGGTCACCGCAGCACAAGAAGCAGAAGCAGAGACAGAGGCAAGTAGACAGTCTTTCAAGCCCCAAGCCACAAAAAGCTTCGAGGCCAAGGCAAAAGCAGAACCCCGTAGACGCGTCCAGGACATGGCCTCGAGACTCCCGAGCCGCCAGCGTTTCCAACCCAACCATACCGAGCGGTGGAATTACTGTAGTCGGCAGCGGAATCGATAACGAAGATGCTGGCAGCGAGATTTGGTCACTGCCAACAACGCCTGTTTCGCAAATAAATACGACTCCCGTGGGAGTGGTTCCCCTGCCATTCTACGCAGAATCTACTTCTGGACTTGGATCGCGATCTGGATCCTCGACACCAAGACCTCAGACCGCCAGCTGGAGGCCTCAGCCAGCGGCAGCGTGTAGAAGCCTTGTGACGGCGTTCGACGACATCTCGTCAGAGCACAGTACGGAGTGGGAACCGGACCTCGCCATCTCAAATGCCGATCTGGACGGTCTCGTTGGGTTGGCGGGGGAGAGAGACGAGGAGCGGGACGAGGAGGGAGTGGAAGACGGAGAAGAAGATCAAAGCGAACCTGACTCGGACCTGGACGCCGCCCTCCCCCCACCAGACATTCCCCGCCACCCGCCCGACAGAGGTAGCCCGCGCTCCACCGCAAAGGACACTCATCGTCTATCCTCCCTGACGAGCCTGCCGTGGAAGACGAAGACGAAGATGAAGACGAAGCGGAAGTCGAAAGTCGAGATGGAGCCGGAGTCACAGTCAGAACCCGCGTCGATGTGGATGCCAGACCATCTCACAGACACAGCCCCACGTCCTCTGGATCAATGGACGCAGGGCGGTTCCGAGACAGGAAGACAGAGAGCACATTCTGTGGGACCAGGTTCCATTGTGGATGCAGGGCCAGGCAGAACCACCGGCATCGCTCGACTCGAGGCTATAATGGAACAGGCCGAGGAAGAGGCGAGGGCAAACAGAAAGAAAGGCATCAGAGGGCTTTGGCAAAGGCTGAGGCGAAGGATTGAGAGTTGAGACATGACGGCGTTCCTGGCTGTTTGTTGGGAGCAGAGCCATCCCGTCCCGTCACCTCCTGCTGTACGGTGGACGCTGTCGTGTGCACCTCATACCTCATACCTGACCCCGAATACAAAGCTACATGTGCATGCAGTGGCCAGAGATCCCGCCAGCTGTCCCCAGTCGAAATTGCGGAATAGTACAGTACGGGGAGAGGTGGCAGGATACGAGGTACAGTGGTAGGAAATAGGATATAGCACTTCCACATAAGTGTTATGGTCCCCACCCGAATCGGGTGTAGGACCAGATTGTGTACGGAAGAAGGGAGAGAGAGACATGAGCTGGTAGCTATCGGGTCCGGCGGGGCCCGCGGGGGGGGAGGGATGTTGGTTATGGCACGCCGTCCGCATCTCTGTCCATTGTCGTAACGTCGAGCCCCCAAAACTCGTCGCTTCCCCCACGAGAGAGAGAGAGGGAGAGAGCATGGGCAGGCAGAGGCGGGGGCCACACAACTGACGAAAGAGTCTTGCTTGGTACATACCTTGCTGGCTAGCTGGTTCAACACCAATGTAGTCCGTACAGGAGGTACATACAAAATCCGGTAGTAGGTCTACATTGGTGTTCGGCCACGAGAGTTCCCCGAACCTAGAGAAGTCGAATCGAATCGACCAGGTCGCCGCTGCGTACATAGCACACCAGCATCACACATTCAATCAGTTTTTCGCATTATTAGCTATTACTATCCTAACTCTGGTTCTGCTTTGCATGGTCCACTAGCTGGGTTCGTTCGTCGCCATGTTTCCGCTCACAATGGTGTCATCATGTCGTTCTTCAAACACTTCAATTCCGATTCAATTGGAAACGGAAGATCAGGGAAGGTTTCGACACATGGCCATTGCTCCACAGAAATCCCTTGCTCAGTGTAAGCCCACCATTGGTGAGGAACAGGACAATGCTGATAAGCCTGCCTGCTCCTTCACAAAACTTGCTTTCCTTTTCCGTTTCCATCCACTAACGACTCGCTGTCGGGGGTATCTCTTCTCATAAGGATAAGACTTGCCGAGGTGGGTATCTGTACTTGAAAGCACAAACCAAAACACACAATCCTTGTATAACTCAAAAGCAGGCAAAACAAACAGCTTCTATCTAGTAAAGTGCGTGGGGTATCCTGAAAACAAAACGATAACAAAAATGAGCGGTGTCCGAGTTTGTCGTCAATGAGTCGCGAGAGATCTGGGTATCTCAAAATCAAGATGCTGAGCAAAAAAGGACCGACCGCGACGGGGATCCATCCATATCGCGCTACCTCGCAACAACGAGGCCAGAGAGACGAGAAGGGCTGCGAGGAGGTACTGCTGGAGGAGAGCTGTAAGTCTTCTCGTCCCACCACTTCTCGAACTCAACGGGGCTAGCTGCTCGAGAAAGTCCAGATGGGTGCGACAGAGATGTGCGTGGAGTCTTGTCTCTGGCCTCGTCGGACCTTCAAGCTGTCGCCTTGACCTCCGGGACGGTGGTGGCGACAGATTCTGGGGCTGACTGGATCGGCTCGGCAGCGTGTGGTTCAGATGGTGTGGGCTCGGCAGCGTCCGGAACAGTTGCAGGGGTCTCAGATGCAGTGGCCTCAGTCGATGTGGTAGCTGGAGCAGGCTCGGTCGGGGTCTTCTCCTTAGCGCCATCGGACTTGATCGCTTTACTGGCGCGACGGACCAGTTGACCGATGAACTTGCCTCCTGGGAGAGGAGACTTTTCGCGCTTGGGCTCCGCGACGGTATCATCAGCCTCGGTCGTCTCAGCCTGCTTCTTATTGAAGAAGAGAGAAGTGCGACGCTTGTTGTCACGAGCAGGGCGCTCCTCGGTGACGGGAACAGAAGATTCGGTCGTGGGTTCGGTGGTGACGGCCTGGTGGGCACTGACTGGCTCGGCGGGCTCTGCGCTGGCGGCGGCAACAGGGTCCTGAGCAATAGCCTCGCCTGCCTTGTCTTCCTTGGCCTCTTCCTTGACTTCATTCTTGCCCTCGAGCTTAGCTTCGGTCTTCTTGATGAAGCCCAGCAAGCCACCCTTCTTGTCAGTCTTAGGGGCGGATGTCTCGGCAGCTGCAGGCTCCTCGGTGGCAAGGGGTGTAGCAACTGTGTCAACCGGGGCGGTCACAGCGGCGGTGTCAATTGGCTTGTTCTCGATGGGCTCTTCGAGTTTGGGAGCCGTCTCTGAGACTGGCGGGACATCGCTGGTTGCTGTAGCATCCTTCTCGGATTTCTCAGCACTTGGGCTGGAAACGCGGTTCTTGAACAAGGAGCCGAAGACAGAGCCACGCTTGCCCTTCTTCTCGACAGGGCTGGAGTCTTCCTTCTCTTCCTTTTTGTCGGAGGTCAAGACCGCAGCTGGGACTGACTGGAGTTAGGAGCTGGCAACAACACCAGGAGTAACGACGACTTACCGGCAGCGGCGGCGGCGGCCTCTGTAGCATCCACAGCTTTGCCGGCCTCCTTGGTTTCCTTGGCCTCCTCTTTCTTCTCGGCAGCCTCAGCCTTCTTCTCTTCCTTTACCTCCTTCTTGGCCTCGGCCTTCTCCTCTTTCTTCTCTGCATGCTCATCCTTTTTCCCAAGAAGGGTTCCAAAAATGCTACCACGCTTGCGGGACTGTGATCGCTCCGTGTTGGTGGGCTTGACAACTTCCTCAGCGTCGCTAGTAGTGGCGGCCGCTTCAGCAGCAGTAGCAGCGTCAACGGACTTTTTGGGTTCCTTGGATTTGGAGCGGGGAGTTTTGACGGGAGCCGCAGCCGAGCTGAATGCGGGTTTAGCTAGAGCTGCGTTAGCCGTGCATCACGAGTGGATCTAATAGCTGTCAACAATGACGCATCGCTTACAGTATTCCTCAACATTCTTCTTGTAGCTGTCACGGCCGGTAATCTCGTCCTTCAATCCTTTGGTGTCCTCGATGATCTTCTCAACAGCGAGAACCCAGCTGTCACGTTCCTTGGAGGTAGCCGCCTCGAAGCGGTGCTGGTGAGCGCCGGCCTTGAACGAGAACTGGTTGAATCCTTCCTTGGCGACCACGGAGGCATCGGTCTGATATAGATGTCAGTAGTGTTCAAGCTTGGCTCACTCTTGATTGACTCACCAGATTGATGATGCCAGCAGGAGTGGCCTTGTCCTCAACACGCTTGGAATAGAAGAGCAGGCCTTTTCCAGTCTCACGTGCCCACGCGGCGTCGGAGTGTTTGGTATCAGGCTTCTCGGATCGCAGGAAGTTGGTCAAGGATTCGGCCGTTGACGGCTCTTCTTGGAGCCAAAAGTAGTGCTTCGTGAAGATGAATTTCCTACATCCCGACATGTGAGCAACGCTGGCTCCATGGCACAGATGTTTGTGGGGACATACTTGAAGAAAGTGGGTTCCTTGTAACCTAGGACGCCTTCCGACGCAGGGACGATCTCGGCCGCGGCCTCATCCTTCTTAGGCTCCTCTGGAGCAGCGGCAGCAACAACAGGCTCCTCCACTGCACCGGGTGTAGTCTCAGTCGTGTCGGCAGGAGTGGCGACAGTTTCGTCTGCGGGAGCAGTTGAGGCCTCGGGCTCTTCAGGCAGAGGCTTGGAGACCTCGACAACGGGTGTCTCCTCAACAGGCTTGGGGGCTTCGACAGACATGATGCTGGTCTAGGATGTGATGTGGTTGTGTATGAAATGCAGGCAACCGCAGCCGGTATGTGTCGAAGATGGCACGGAACTGAATAAGGATTCGAGAGGGAGAGTGCGAAGTGAGCTTTCAAGACAAGAGAAAAGGTCTGAAGGCTTTGACTGTTTTGAGGGCACGGACCAGGGACCAATAGCAGGAGGGACCACAACGCTTCACGCGGGCAGTCACGTTCCGTGCAAGAAGGGATTAAGAACAATCTCTGTGGAAATGGAAGGGGATTGGGTGATTGCAAAGGTGAAGGGAGCGAGATTGAGAATGAGGCAGGCAAGAGTTGGTTGTAGTGTGAGATGGGATGCGTCAAGTTTTTGTCTTGCCTGGTGCGCTTTGATTGTTTGGCGCTCTCTTGGGCGTACCGGAGGAAATTTGAAGGCGCTACTAGGCAACGCGCTACCACGCTTCAGCTCCACCCGGTTACCCAGCGCTAGCCCAATAGCCCCAACCCTTTGGTGGGTAACCCTCTGCGCTAGTCGTTAAAGACTTAACGGTAGCCCTGCGGTTTGAGATCGAATTTCTGCTACCGCTCACATGTTGATTGTTGCTGTAGCAAGTCGTCTTCACTTGTTCACCTTTTTCCGATAAAGATGGGCCTCGCGTTGGTCTGTCCCCTTCCTGAGCGTCCGATCCTCAGGCCCGACGCGAGCGCTGCAGTCAGCAATGAAAAGGAGAGAGCGCCATTGGAGATGTGTATTCAAGAGCAGTGCACTCCTTTCTGACGCCAAGTCCCTCCTGCAGCGACACTTCGTGTTGTGCAGCAGGTCACACTGTACTGTATCTACTCAATGCGTGATGGCCTTGCGATGGCCATTGGGCTTCGGAGGCGCTCGAGGACTTTGGCGCTGTTGCAAGATGTCCCGCATATGTTGCCACCATTCGATCAGTTTCTGACTCATGCATGTCGTCCAGCAAAAATACTTTTGGCACTGCGATGATCGCCTTTACTGGGAGCGCGAGTCATCAGCTCCAACGACTGTCGCCGACCCCAACTGCCCTCACCGCTTCCATCCCAGCAAGCTTCCCTGGATATTCGTCTCGGTGATATGCGCAAGGTCGGTGACTGGACCAGCGCGTCTCGCGCAGAACCGGTTGCAGGGAAGTCTGAGTGGTAGACATGGCATAAAATAGTGGTTGGTCATGCGACCATGAATTGACCACCTGCAGGAATGACGTGCCTGCGGCATCCGTGGCCTGCCGGGGTGCAATGCAGCCCATCAGCGTCTACGAATGGCAATCGAATCGCATGTCCTCAAAAACATACAAGTTGATACCGTCCTCCCGGCCTGTTACGAAAGATCTCGATCACGCAATCCAACAAGGAAGGAGTCTCGAGATAGCAGAAATGGTGTTCTGCGTCTGCCGCTCAAGTTCACAGCATCAGAAGCAGAATTGCCTTAGCGCAACACGCTGTCAGCTTGCCTCTCTATCTTTGTCCCGCGTAGACCACATGATTTGTTTCCTGATTGTTAGCCTCGGCGTTGTTTGTATAATCGCGCATTGTAGTCGCATATCCGGGTCTTGTTGATGTGTCGGCTTGGATATTGACCTGTAAGACTCCAGTTGAGTGTGGGCATATGCAGTTGGTTGAGATTATTCGAGTACATCACTGTTGCAACAAGTGTTATCATTCAGTATGGTCTTGTCGATCCTGATAGTGTGTCGTCCGCTGGACACCCTAACAACGTCCAATCACATGGATTCAGCGAAACTTGATGAAGCCGAGGGTTCGCAATTTCGAAACGAACTCCACATTGCGAAGGAACGACGTGGGTTGTGCTCCGTGTCTCCGTCTTTAATGGCCAGACCCAAGCCTGAAACAGCCTGGGCAAGAAAATGGGGTTCCCTGCCCGGCGGCCCCCACCCTCGGGAGGTCGTTGATGATCGACACAGCAGGAAGACTCCCTTGCCTGGCACAATGAATTGGTTTCCACTGTGGACATCCTGTTGGCAAGAAACCTATGTATGGCCCTCCAACTGTTTGCAGGCGGAGTGTTACCTCGCTGGAGATCTCTAACTGGATGGACGCTGAACTCCCTGCAGAAAATTGGCAACCTGGACTCGTCGCTGGTCCAAGCTTGAAACCATGGCTCGCTGGCTCATGCAAGGTTCAAGACCTTTCGCGCCATGCCGCTTCCCTGAAGAATATGGGGCAGAGAAACATGGATCCTGGGCCTGTCAGGAACTGAGAATTCGACCTCTCAAGCCCCACACTTGTTCACGCTGGTAATCTCGATGCAGTTCACATGCCCTCGTTGACTTGCTCCGATTGCGCATTCCAAGTGCGATCGATGGGCCTCGGAGATCAGGGTCTGTAAAATGTTGAGCAACAGCGACTTGCTCCCGGGGGACTTGATGAGGAGAGGGCGTTGAGGGGTAGAGTTAGCAAATGTAAGGGAGATACTGTGAGGGGCCAATCCATATCGTGTCAAGCTTGGGCAGCTCATCCTGCCTGTTCGCCTGACAACGAACACTGACCTCGCTTGACCAGCAAATTCGCCGGGCAGCGATCGCAATTGTCGATGATCATTCGTGATACGTTTTATGCCTTGATCAATTCATTACCTATGATGAGTTCGTCTTAAGTCGGTTTTGAATAGTGCCTCCAGCGCCATGCTCACCTCCGATGAGGCCCGGTGGTCTGATCAAAGTCCAACTTTTGCTGCCTGGTGTATGTAACTTTTCTCTTCCACACTGTCAACTAGATAGATACTGTACATGAATATTCAAACAGCCGAACCCTAAAGACAATAGATTCAGCCCGCTGTTGTCAGGATGTATGACGTGACTGCGTCCATCCGCTCTTTCGTAAGTCTGAGACTGATTACGAGCAGTTCTTGTGCCACGTCTGGATCGTGTACCTGCATTTCGCGCCAACTCTTTGTGTCCAATCGCCAGGTAATGCTATCTTTCTCGGCCACCATCGTTGCGGTTCGCGGAGTCTGCGAGAAAAAGGGCAGTTCGCCGCAGGGACGTCCCGCCACAATCAGTTCGGTATATCTGCCCTGCGGCCAGTCGTATTCGCAGCGGAGAAGGCCTTCTTCGAGCAGGAAAAACCCGTTAGGTTGATCGCCGACATTGAACAAGACGCAGCCCTTGGGGTAAACTATTCTTTCGAAATATTTCGTCGCACGGAACCAGAAATCCTCGTTCTTTTCCGAGACCTCAGCAAAAATCTGCAACAGCAAGGGCAGAGGTTGCTTGAATGTCTGCCACTTGGCTGTGCTAAACCGATCCTCGTCAAGTGTGGTTTGCGCAACCTGATGAAGATGATTCCGCCTAGGGGAGCTGCCCATGAACTCTGCCTTGTACGATGAAGACAGCTCTTGAGGCCGAGTCCGCGGTACGTCGAGATGCGACGCAATGCGCTTCGTCCGTCGTTGCTCTTGCTGGCGATACAAGGCAGTCAAGAGCTTGTTCTCGCAGTGTTCCAGCGCGACATTGAGATCAGGAAATATCTCAACGCTGGCGTCCTCCGCAAACAGGCCAACGCTCCGTAGAGCTTGCCCTACCTCGCCGTCAACATCAAGACTGCTGATCACAAGCTCCACTCCTCGCTTTTTCAAAAGGCGGTCAATCCTGGTGAATGCTTCAGCGGCCGAATAGTCAATACCATTGATTTGAGCCATATCCAACACTAGAAACCTTAGAGGCCTATCTCTGAAGGCATCGTCGGCAAGAAGAGCTCGAATCCGGTTTTCGACACCGACAATCGTGCCGAAGAACAAAAAGCCGGAGAGTTTGATTAGAAAGATTTGTTGTCCGGTTTCCCTCAAAAATTTCAGCTGTACTGGCGGTCGCCTGACTAGGGACTTGGCGATCTCGCCAGAGTAGGTGGCTCTGATCGCTGATCGTCGAGAGGTTTCAAGGACGAAGCTGAGGGCAGCAAGCACGATGCCCACAAAGATGCCAATCACGAAATCCCATGCCCCCATCGTGACCACAATGATCACAATCGTAGCATACTCGAGTTTGTGCACTTTGCCCCACGTTCCGACAAGCGCTTCCTCGAGAAGCTCAATCCCGAGGAGGAAAATCAAAGCTCCGACCACCATGATAGGAATGTAGCCGATGATGGCGGGGCCGGCTATGAGAAGGCCGAACGTGCAACCTGCCAGCAGAAGCCCTGCAAGTCGGTCATTTCCACCGCTGTCCATGAACAGCAGACTGTTCGTATACACAAGATAATTCTGGACACTTCCAAATAGGCCACTCACGCAGTTGGAAACACCGTGGGCAACCAACTCTCGGTTGACATTCAGATTGTCCTCACCAGTAGAAACACCGAGAGCAGGCACATTGATCGGCACATGTAGAACACCAAAAAATGTCAGGGCAAACATGGTTGGGATCGTGTCTCCAAGGGCTTCCCAGTTCACAGCCTTGAAGTCGTAAAGCGTGTAGAAGTGATACCAGGGATGGCCGGCGGGTGGAGGATCAAAAACCCAGCCTCCGGTATGCATCGTCTCCATCGAGATCCCCAAAGCGAATTTGAAGAAGTAGAAGATGGCAGCAACCGCCACAAAATAGCTGCCAACCAACATATTCGACTTCACAAAGCGTTGCACAATGTGTAGTGTGATCGCAAGAGTCAAAGGGACCGTCCAGAGAGCGACCGTATCACCGCGGAACAGTTGCTTGAGAGTCCCAGCGTTATACTCCAGATTGCCGGGCAACCGAGCGGCGACCTCCACGCCTGTAGCAACGAGGAACCAGCCAACGCCTCCAATGCAGCCGATCAGAATATGTCGGGGGAAGAAGCTAACTAGCAAGCCCAGCTTGCAAGCCCCCATGAGGAAGAACACCACCCCGGTCAGAATGGCACTGACCGCAAACGATAATATCGTGGTAGCCAGCACAGATTTTGGATTCTGCTCACCAACTTTATGGAGGATGGTGAAGGCCATCTTGTGGAAGAACGGAACAACCTCGATCATTTCAGAGCCTATCCCACCTCGGAAGATAGAGCCCCCAGATGAATAGACAACCTGAGCAACGATGGTGCTGACATAGAACATTGCAATGCCGTCAGAGCCGAGGCCATCAAATATCTCGTTACCGAGGGGAAACAAAATCATGCCATAGGACAAGGCGTCAAGAATGTTCAGGAGCAGACCCAGAAAGACGGCTGGGAGCAGGCTGACGGGATGTACAATGGCTTCTCGGTAGATGGCACGAGCGCTCCAGGTCTTAGGATGTGAGAGGACATAGCCGCACGACCGCAACTTATTGACAGAAGTCCTCAGCTTCCGCCTGACGCCGGCACCGCGCTTATCTGAATGGTTCTGGCGTTCAATGTCCGTCACACGGCCATACTGTACGGTGTCGGTCTTTCGATCGCCGAGCAGGGCTGTACGCTCGTCTGCCTCTGAAGATTCCAGCATATCCGACGACGTTGGACGGTTCAGTGTCTTCTTGTGGCCAGTGTTTCTCTTGGGCGTATGCTCCTCCTCTTGTTCGCCAGATGAGTTTTGTATCATGGCCGTCAGGCCCGAGATAGCTGGATCGCCTGGCTGATCTTGCTCTGAGCCTTCTGGAGTCACCGGCTCCGAGACCTCCTCGATGACATCGGGGTAGCCATCGTCAGAGGATGCTGTTGAACTCGGTGGAGAGCTCCCCAGAAACGAGGCGTTGTCGGATAGAGCAAATGCGGCCAACTCGGCAGTCTGGTCTCTCAGCCCGGCAGAGGAGGAATATTGAGCAGGGTCTAGCTGCCCATGGAAGGAACGGACATAGAACGATCTCGCAGGAGTCTTTGCTGTAGGTTGGCTGGAGGAAGAGCTTGCTCGAGGACGATGAGCAGCTTGAGGGTTCTCAGATATGGGCAGGGCACTGCTTTCTTCTATCATCTGGTCACTTTGAGACCTCCTTATGGGCGAGCCAGGCATCGGAGCAGGACGGCTCTTGGCATAGCTGGAACTATGGCGAGCATGTTGCTTGCCGGAGGATGAGGTTGTCGACATTTTGGCAACTCATGAGGATATCATCTTGTCCCGCAATACATCACATGCAGACTCCACTGTTCTCGGCTCTTTCCAGGCTGATACACCGAGACCGGGCCCAGCCTGTCGAACGAATCCGTGTGACGCGAGATAGGCAGGAAATGAGGACAGAGGGTGAGAGGCAGTCCGGGTGAGCAAGATCCGGGGTCGGCGCAGACAAGAGTTCTGTACGAGGTAAGGTATTCGTATACAGACCGTTATCGACTTTGGTGAGTGGACTCGAACCCTGGAGCGCCCCGAGGCTAGTCCAGCTATCCTTTGCCCCGCCTGGTTGCTACCTTGTAAAGTGCTGAAAATTTTCGTGTTTGTTGATGCAGAGCGCAGTGGAGGCAAGACAGTGTCCGAAGCGGGGCAGCCGACGAGGGCCAGGAGCGGGAAGGCAGAGGCAAAGGCAAAGGCAAAGTGAAGCCAGTGACGGCAAACGTCAAGTGCAAAAGCACCTCGCTTGCGGGCTCATCTCCAAAAATTGCAGTCGATCAAGCTCAAACGAGCCTTGGAAATCATCATCGTGCGCATTACTGACGACGCATAGGGCGAACCTCAAAAGCAACGAGTGACGCCAAACTTCGAACAGAATGGTGCTTGCGTGCATGCAGAAAAAAATGTAGCAGTGGATCAACACCGTGCAGCGAGCCTGCACACGCCATTGGGCGTTTGACCAGAACGCCAGCCCTACTGATAGCGTGCTGGACGCAGCCTGTTCTACTCGTACTTGGTACTGTGTGTGTTCCTGTGATCCCTTTGCTCGAGGACAAAGCTAACATGCTTAGAGCATGTGCATATGTGTGATGCTCAATGTGTCAAACTCTCAAGCCAGACAACCAGTCTCTTCTTGATGATCACCCCCAGAAGTCTTCCGCTGCCTTCCTCGGTCACGCATATATGCCTCAGTCCAAGCTTGCCGAACATCTCGACAGCATACTCCATTGGTGCTTTCGCACAAATTGTCAGGGGCGTGCGGTCGATGAATTGGGACAGATCGAGTTCCCCTTCGTGCTCCCTTGGGACGCCGACCCCGGCTGTTGTGGGGAGGAGACGCACGACGCAGCCTTCGGGGAAACTTTGGCCTATACTCTCGAGGCCGAATTCCAGTTCTCCTTCGGCCAAGTAGCCTTGCAACATCGCCTTTTGCACGAGAACGAGACCGGCATCCATAAGACCCCGGCGGCGCAGTTGGTGTAGCTTCTCCGTCAGCAGGACACGAGGAACAACGCCACTCTGCGGGACATCGACAGTAATCTCACGCATTGTCTGGGCGGGAGGGATTAGCTCCTCGACTAGGTAAGCATCCTTCTGGACCAGCTTCATGCTCTGGTCGAGGTCAAGGAACGGATGTCCGAGAACTGTTTGTGCTAGATCGTAGACGCCTTCACGCTCTAGGGCGTCTGCCACCCATTTGGCAACCATTATCCCAATCATGTTCGGCACGATGAACTCCAGCTCACCCGTCAATTCAAACATGATCACAGCCAAGCTGATGGTCATGCGGCTGACTCCGGCCAAAAACGCCCCAGCACCGACCATCGCAAAGATGCCCGGAGAGATGGACTGTGCCAGGAAAGGCAGTTGGCCGACTAGTCTGCCAAAAAACGCCCCGCCGTCGAGCGCAGGAATAATGATGCCCGAAGGCACCTTGATGCCGAATGTTATGATGGTAAGGACGAGTTTCACGAGCGTCCCGTAAGCAAGCCAGCCTAAATACTTGCGCGAGGGTGAAGCATCTCCTTCCTGCACACAGACGTAAGCCGTCCGTGAACTTTCCGTGCAGTCGACCAAGAGATTCTTGATAATGACGTCGCCAGGCTCGCGAGTTAACGGGTTGGGATACTGTAAGAGTGCCGTTGCCAGAACAACGAGGAATACTTCGAAGACCGGGTAATCCTTGATGATGCTGTACTTGCGGAAGCTGCGTGACCAAGCAAAATTCGCTTTGCAAAACACACCTCCGAATATCCCACCGGCAATGCCGAGGACGACAAACACAAAGTAGTGGTGAGGCTCGTACGTCGTGCCATAGTTGGTTTCAAAAAGCACAAGCTTACCGGTGCCGGTCGGATTGAGTGCCTTGAGTGTCATCGCGGCGAACAGAGAGCAGATGAATGCTCGCCAAAGGACTTTTCTGGGAAAATAGGTCGAGATCTCTTCGTATGCAAAGAGCACCCCGCCAATCGGTGCACCAAAGGCCACGGCAAGCCCACTCGAACAACCTGCAGCAAGTACTTCTCGAAGCTTTCGGCCATTCTCTCGATACTTCGGGAACTGGATCCCAACCAGGTATGCAACGCATGTCGATATGTGGACGAACGGGCCTTCCTTCCCCAAGCACATCCCTGTCGATACAGCAAAGGTGGAACCCACAGCTTTCACAACCAGGACTTTAAAGTCCAGGAAGTGCGGAATGACAAACCCGGACAGAATTGTCTTGATCTCGGGAATGCCACTTCCCGCTGCCATATAGATTGACTTGCCCGCAGCCGTGGGTCTCAATATCTCGTCGTTTGCTCGGTCGCTCATCTTCCGTATCGGATCTCTGTCCCCGGCACCAGGAGCAGTCGCTGGTAGAGCCCGTTTGGTGGTCAAGGTGATCGTGCCGCTAATGATTCCGAAAACGAGCGCGAAGGCCACGTAAATGCCGAACCCATGCCAGTAGTTGTTCGTCCAGTAGTGCCAATCCGCGCATGTCTCCCCGGTATCAGCAAGGGGTCTCAATGGCGAGTTTGAGGTGCAGCAGAGTTCTTTGCTGGCGAATGGATTACTCCTGCAATATCCCGTCTTCCAGTCACTAATGGTGGCCACGGCAATATCCACCACAAAGGCAACGCTCGCCGTCAGCGTGCCGATTATGGCGGCTGCGATCCAGCCTTGGCACGAGTCGAATGAAGCTGCAAGCGCATTTCGTCTGCCGTTTCCACTACGGACAGAACGGTGTCTAAAGGAGTCTTTGACCTGTAGATCTTCAGTCGCAATATATCTTTGGATGGAGTCGACTGTTGTTACCAAGTCATGCAGCCAATCGATCGTCGTGTAGTCGTTGTATGGGAGACGTTCCCCTACCGCGCTCTCGGCAAGGGCCTGTTCTTCTTTGCTAATATGTGAAGAGACGATCGAAGCAGCATCTGCTTCATATGTCAAAGGGCTCAGCCTTCTGTCGTCAGGCAGAAGATGGGTGCTCTCGTCTGCCCGCTCCACATCTTGAGTCATATCTGCTACCAGAGGTAAGGTGAAGCTGGAGCGAGGCCGTAACTTCAAGGAAAGGCATCTCAATCGATCTCTACAAGTCGACTGTTAGCAGCTCACATGGTTGAAGTTTTGGACCCTGCTCGGTCTACCCTCCTGCCTCGCGTCGTCATGAGAAATGCTCAGCCGACAACTCTACCATGCTCAAGTTGAGAGAGATCTGCATCTCCGGGGGACTTCAGATCTGCGTCCACCACTAGGAAGTTGGATTCGAGATGCCAATGCACTGATAAGAACTGGTCTCGCGATATCTGATGCGAGAAAGAACCCCAAGATAACAATCCCATGGAGATAAGGACGCCTCAATCATGATAGATAACTGTGGCTGCAAAAAGTGGCTGATACGCAGGGCCAGATCTAGGCCCTCCTCGTGTACAGAAGGCACAGTATCTCCGCGCGAAGTGGCCGGTTGCTTCCAGCGTCAAAGTGAACAGCCCGTTGCGAGTGCCGTGGAGGGGGCAAACATATGTACATACGCTCCACCTCGGACATCGTCTCGCCCCCAGCGCTCGTATTGCCTCCTCCTAGTATCAGCGCCATGGTTCCCCGCCCCGTCTGGGCCTGCGCGACCACCTAAAAGGAGGCCCGGCAGCTTGGTGGCTGGCATCAAAAGCAGTGCGAGCTGCACTTCGCGCAGCAGGAACGAAGTTCCGGCCATTGTAGTTGAAAAAGACTGTTTCGTAGCGCGATTCTTAGGCCCCTTTTCGTTACCTCGCAGATCGAGGACAGGGAGTCATGTGCTTCTGTCGCAGTGTTCCGTCCTCCCGGCTAGAAAATCGCCGATTTCACGTCGATACTCGGCAAACTCGCATCGAGATGGGAGCCAAGCACGATCTTCTTTCAATCTATAGGACGCTGTTCGCCAGGGTCATCGTAGTTATACACATCGCGTCAGTCGTGATTATACCCATGTACCCGCTGAGCCAAAATAAATACAGGCTTAAGTCAGGCTAAAAATGCAAAAGGCCAAAACTGCAACGGCGAGGAGAAAACTAATGCTCACCCCGCCGACCAAACCCCAGACCAAGCCTCGACGCAGCTGTTGTTGCTGCGTCTCAACGAAAGAGTCAGAGTCCGACGACTCAATAGAAGTGACATCTTCGTCATATAACAATGGCGTCCGCTCATCCGGGGATGCCTTGCGTGCAATGATCAATGTCAATGGCCATGAAGACTTGACATATTCCCATCCTTCGGCGAGCGCTGGGAAAGTGGGCTCGTTGGGGTCGACGTAGATAGCATACGAATCCTGAGGGTTGACGTCTGAGTCGCCGTCATCGAATTCATTCCAGTACCTGAACCTCGGTTCTGGATTTGGAACCACAATTCGTGCCCGCTTCTTCTGTGCCTTCTGCTTAGATAGAGTCCTCGATCCCTCTGGGGAACTAACTGTAAGAGCCCGGGTTTCCTCGGATGTTACAGAAGAATGTCCGTGGGTACCTGCAGAAAAGACACTGTCTGTCTGGCCCTCGCTTGAGGACGGGCCTGAGGACGTTCCGCTGATGTCGCTTGCGTTAATTCTGATCCGGCTCGTGGTTTTGAGTCGGTTGAAGCTGGGCGCATGGGGAAGAGGCAGTTTCGTGATATCAAGGTCCAGGAGATGTTGCCACGACGGACGAGGAAGGTCTTGCTGAACTTTACGAATGGCCATATCTTCAATCGTGAAGTCGTGGACTCTGTACGCCAAGTGCGACTCGTCGAATGCACGGACCACGGCAGGCATTCGAGCAAACTCCCAACGGATATGCAACACGGGGTACGGGAAAGCTTCCCATCCTTGGGAAGACTGTTGTAGATTACCAAGCTGTCGCGTATCCACGGCACCGACCACGATTGAAGTATCGAGAGTTGCCCAATTTGCGACATCTGCGGTGTTAGTCATTCCAACGTAGCGGGTACGGTTTGCTTGGATTTGAGCCAACGGCTTGACGTCTCTGTGTTCAATCAGATATTGGTGAACAGCGGCGGTCGCTTTTGAATCCATTTTGAGTCCTGAATCTCGATTTAGAGCAACAGCGAGGTCTTCGAGGTCAAGTAGGATGGTTCGTTCACCAGATGAGCTCGGAGAAAGTCCAGCAAGCGTAACCGCGGCGTTTCTGTTGCAGGTCCAGTGCGCGCTCAAAGCTATTCTCGAGGGCCTAGCGGAGCTTTTGTCCGCAACGAATCTCTGTGCATTATCGAAAAAGACCATATGAGTGCTGGGATTAGTCAAAAGTGACGCAGACACGTCCTTGGCCGATATGAGTGATTCTTGTGATGCTGTTCGTGATGGCGAGGAAGAGGACGAATCGATTCTCTTCATATTCCTGTGAAGGAGGGCGCGCGCTTCGTCGAGATTATCTGGATGGATCCAGTACATGGCACTGCCAGCAGCCTCACCATATGGCACTGTCATAATAGCAGCATCAAAAGCTGAAGGCGCTGCTTTGATAGAGTTGTTGATCTGAGAGATCAGCGACCTGGTGCTCATGGTGGAAAATCCATCCTGCTGTTGCTGTGTGGACGGTCGTTCAAGCTGCTGCCTTCTCAGCACCGGGACGGCCAGTTCTTCGGTGAGAAGCGTTCGCAGTTCGGCCAATTCTTGTAGGTAGTCTGAGTAACCTGTCCTGAGCTGGTTGGATGAGAACAGTTCGACATCCATGCGGGTTTGCAACGAGGTAGAACCTGTCCATTTGGTATACTTCTTAAGAAGCTTCCGAAACGCGATTTTCTGAGCGGAGGCAAACCGAGCAACCTTTTGGATTAGGTCTCCAAGTTCTTCCATCTCTTTGGAAAGTTTTCGGTATTTTCGTCCATGCATGGATGCCACGACATCGCCCTCGAGAGCTCTCTCGTCGGCATATGTTCGGAGAGAGCCGATCTGTCTCTTGAGGACATTGAGCCGCCTGTCGATCTCTCCCTGTTTCATTCGCAAGAAGAGACTGATGTTGTCATACTGATTCCTTAAGATGTCGAAAAGCGCTCGGTCCGAGTCTTCCCAGCGGCTCTTTCCCTGCTGGGGGATGTTGACAGGGCCGCCATGATTTAAGTTGTTGGAGGTGTGCCGTTTGATGACATCCTTGATCCCATTGTAATTGAGATTGAATGCGCCCCATTCTGGAACCGACCGTTGGGCAAAGGTCTCGCCAAACTTCATTCTCGGATCCAAGAACTTCGCAGTGGCAGTCGTTGATTTACAGCTGCTGGGTGGAGGAATCTCACAAAAATAGAGGTGCCGCGGGCGCGCCGGGGGAGGAGATCTTATCTACTATGTTGGCGCAGAGGGGCATGTGAAGCGCAAGTCCGCTTATAACTTTTCTTCAGCTCTCTCGAGCCCAATGTTACTCAGCCCGGCACCTAGTCGAGGACTCCACCCACCCACTCCAGGCGCCCCTCATCTCGATCCTGGACGGACTTGCAGCATTCCAGGGCTCCAATGCAGTGTTTTATGCTTCTGTGCTGGGCAGGCCCAGGTGAGAATCTATGTACGAGTACACAGATTCATCCGCATCCGTCCTTGTGTACAGTGGAACGCTCCAATTCACTCTGCAATCTCGCCAGCTCACAAATTAGTTACGAGTAGGCTCGAGCTGGCTGATAGACGTAATCTGGCGGATGACGATTGACAAGGTTTATCCCAACTTTTGTTGTTCCTGTCTCGGTCTACTCCGTCAACACGTACGAGGGCCTGGACCCCTAAAAGGTTGGCCCAGAGATGGATCTCGAGATGAGATGCAGCTGGCAGCCAACACCAATGCAAGGTAAGGTTGCTCCCCTTGTAAGGCGAGGTTAATGTCACACCAGCCAGTGAGATTCTCTTGAACGTTCTGCCTTGCAAAATTCTGGCAAAATCCTCCTCCACTCGTTCTTCACTAGTTAAGGTCGCCTGCGAATGCCTGGAGACTGGTGGGTGGCCACGCTCAAGCCCACCCACATTGTGTTAGCGCACATACACGCCAAACCCTAACCGCAGGTTACCTCGTCCCACCTGTCAGGTTGGTGAACGAAAAAAAAACCTATACTCCAACGTTGCGGCGACCGAAATTATTGTAGCCGCAAACAGTGTAACCGCTCCAGCGTCGACGATGCCACATGTACCATCTTAATTTGTCGGCCTACGTGTAGCGATGGCAGAATCGAGTGGCCTTTTGACCGCTCTATCAACCTCCGCCGAAGCCTTTCTACAGCCTCCATCTTCCCTCCATTTCGACAGTTTAGCCCACCTTAAATCCATACTCGACCCACTGGCCACCAATGTCGCCGTCGCACAAACTTCGAGGCGGGATGAGAACAGGAAGAAGAGAAAGAGAGGTGATGTCGGGCGGGAGGAGGAAGTTCTACAATTGCGCCAGCTCTACACAAATGGTCTCGGAGTCAAACAAGTGTGGGAGCAAGCGAGAAGAATCCTGGATGCTACGTGCGCAGAGATAGAGAGGGATATCGCTACTCAGAGAGCTCGACAGCAGGCGAGTATAGAAGCGCATGTTGCTTCGAGCGACTGGGAGGAGGATGCCGCGAGCGCCTTAGAGGAAGAAATTGATGACGTAGAGGACACTGACATGGAAGATGGCACTGACGAAGCCTTTGGCGAAGATGATGCTCGCGGAGACAGCCAAGATCTTGAAGACATGGAAGACATCGAGGAGGATGATTCTGATGGCTCTGAGTCGGGCCAGGAAGCACCCGAGACATACGTCCAAGATCCCAACAACCTTAACGATGGTTTCTTTTCCATCGATGATTTCAACAGACAAACCCAGTTTCTAGAGCAACAAGATGTGCGCGGCGAGGATGACAACCCAAGCGATGAGGATGATATCGACTGGGATGCGGATCCGTTAACCATGCCTTTCCACAGAACGAACGTCAATGCTGGTGAGAAGGGCGAGGAGATGAATGCAGGTGAAGAATGGTCGGATGAGGAAGATGGGCCGACTTTTGGAAACGCAGACCTGAATGCGGACGACAGCGACGAAGACATGATGGGCCACGAGGACAGCGCCCTAGACGACGGTCTGCCGGGTCTCGATAATACAAACGACATTCGATACGCCGACTTCTTTGCCCCTCCCCCAAAGAAGCAGTCAAAGACGAAGCGAATGCGCGCACTGCCGAAGACACAGCCCGATCCTCAACAGCAGCCGGAAGTCGATGACATTGAGAACAGCCTTCAACGAGCAATGGCCGATGTCCGACGTGACCTGCTCGAGTCAGATGAGGAAGACTCGGATCCCGAGTCTGGGTCTGATGCGGACGATGCGAGGCCATCGGGGAGAAATATGTCCACACATGAGAAGCAGCGTGCTGCAATTGCCGCCGAGATCCGCCGCCTTGAAGCTGCCAGCGTGGCAAAGAGGGATTGGACACTTTCAGGCGAGGCACGCGGGGCTGATCGACCTCTGAACTCCCTGATCGAAGAAGATATGGAATTCGAGCGAGTCGGTAAACCCGTGCCTGTGATTACTGCCGAGGTCTCGGAGGAGATCGAGCAGTTGATCAAGAGACGTATTCTGGCTCGGGAGTTCGACGAAGTCATTCGCCGTCGCCCAGACGCCGCTAGTGGCACGAGTGAAGCTCGCCGGGGCCGCATAGACCTAGATGACACGAAGCCTCAGACCAGCCTCGCGGGGATCTACGAGCAGGAGCATTTGAAAGCAACTGATCCTGGTTATGTTGACAAACGATCCACCGCGACCAAGAAGCAGCACGAAGAAATCTCAAGATTGTGGAAGGAAGTATCAGGTCAACTGGACCTCCTCAGTAATCTGCACTTCAAGCCTAAACGGGCGGAAGCGGAGATCAAGGCGGTGGAAGACAAGCCCACCATTAGCATGGAGGATGCGAGGCCTGTTGGGGCTGGGGTCAATGCTGAGGAAAGTATGCTTGCACCGCAAGAAGTCTATCGGCCTGGCGAGGAGAAGAGGAATGGTAAAATGGTCGTCCGCAAAAGCGGTGCGAGTATGAGCAAAGAAGAGATGACGCGAGAAGACAAACTACGCCGGAGAAGGAGAGAGAAAGAGCGCATGAAGAAAGCGCAAGGCAGCGCCTCTGGAGCGGGCCCAGCTCACAGCGCTGGTAATGGAGCATCCAAGAAGTCGAAGGCCAAGACCAAGGAACAAGAGAAGTCGGATATCCTGTCTGAGCTGCGCAAGGGCAATGTCAAGGTTGTGGGCAAGAAGGGCGAGCTGGAAGACTTGGATGGGAAGAAAGGCAAAAGAGCGGCCACTGCTGGCGTGGTAGCCGGCGGTGCCTTTAAGCTGTAGTTGACCGGCCTGCCATCATGTATTGATCGCTCAATCATCACAATTGAATGCCCACAATCGAGTGAGCCGACTTGATTGTGCGTCGAGATCTCATTCAGTACATTCCACTCGCACCCAAGTTGCTTCGGCTCATGTTCGGCACATCCCACCACAATTCATCTACGACTTGACGCCCCCGCAACAGTATTTGCTTGTGTTGCTGCCATGTGCGGTCGCGGCTTCTTTGAGGCCAGCGCTCAAGATATCCAACATGGGCATAGAAGAGCAGAAAGAGGAGCGTGAGGTTCTCGACTCGATCTTCCCAGATGAAATCACAGGTCCGGATTTCCCGTGATAAAGTGGACGAAACGCTGACCGTAAAACCCGCCAGACCTCTCGGATAATTCATACCGAATATCCATTACTCTCGACGTCCCCGACGGCGGACATGACGAGGACACCGAGCCCCCGGTCCTCTGGCTTAATATCACTTACCCGGACGCGTATCCTGACGTCGGCCCGCACTTGGACATCAGCTCCCCTCCCAACGCCCCGAAACACCCACAGTTGGATATTGGCGAGGACAAGGCGCAGCTCCTCGACGCCCTCCAACCCACCATAGAAGACAACCTCGGCATGGCCATGGTGTTCACCCTAGTCACCACGCTGAAAGAGGTGGCGGAGGTGCTGATCTCCGACCGAACGCGGCAGGCCGAGGAGGCGCGCGAAATTTTGGTCCGCGAGAAAGAGGAGGAAGAAAATCGCAAGTTCCACGGTACACTGGTGAACAGGGAGCGGTTTTTGGAGTGGAGGGAGAACTTCCGCCGGGAGATGGAGGAGAAGGAACGCAAGGCGAGAGAGGAGGAGGAGGCCGACGAGAAGAAAAAGCGAGGCGGGAAGGTGGAGGAGAAGAGGCTGACGGGGAAGCAGCTTTGGGAGAGAGGGTTGGTGGGCAAGGTTGACGAGGAGGACATTGACGGCGAGGATGCCGTTGCGGCGGTGGAAAAGCTCAAGGTCGACGGTTAGGCACCTCTGTCGAAGTGAGGTGAGGGGACGGAGTGTTGCTGAGTGCTGCCGCCAACCACCCATTCTCCTATGAGACGATTGAGCGATGGACGTGGCTGGCGAATGCTAGCTACCATTTCTATCTGCTCCAAACGACTGAAAATATCTCTTTCGGAACGGATTCAGTTCATCGGCCGTGCGACCTGCGCTGGGTACCGTCAGTTCCCCCCGGCCAGTTGACAAGTCTATGTCTATCCCGGACTCCCGCGTCGCTGGCAGTCTTTCATACACGAGCAACCTCCGACTCCATTTATTGAACCTCTGGATGCACTCGTGCTTCAACTCAAGTCGTGGATGCGTGGGTATGACCGTTGTTTCCTCGCCAAATTCGTTCTCGTTCGCACTGGGCATCCAGAAAGCGAGGCGACCGCCATCTACCAGTGTGTTCGCTGCAAAGTCTAGAATGTCGTCAAGCATTCGTGTGAAGGAGTATGGTTTCTTGGGCGCGATGTACCCAGGCAGCGTATGGGCAGGGACGCCGTCAATCATTGTCGGGGTTGATGGGATGTTGCTCCCCACAGGACTGGAAACCAGGCCGTCAGACTGTGTACCTGGTGATCCACTCGGTCTGGATTTTGTTCCGAGCACCTTCAATCCTTCGCGGACGCCATAGGGGGGGTCACAGATGATCCCATCCAGCCATCTCCCGTCGCCTGACCCAGACGCATTTCTAAAGGTCCGGAACGGTGTGTTGGTCAAGTCTGATGTCAGGCAGTCGCCAAACAGATGTGTCAGACCGTATCTCTGCAGGTTGGCTCCCACTCCTGTATCCAGACCAGAACCCTTCCCACGAAAACTTCGGCCATCGATGTCCGATCCTAGTACCACAGCCCCAAGTTCCGCTGCTGCCACCATGGATCCTCCCGTGCCGACGAATGGATCAAGGAAGATCTTTCCAGGATTCGCCAGAGCCATGTTCGCAGTCACCAAGGCCAGCTCTGCATCCATGGAAGTGGTGGAGATGTATGGTCGCTTCTTCAGGTCGTGTTTCTCCCTCAGCCAGCGACAGGAATCACCGATCTTGCGTGCTAGAAAGACTCTCCTCAGACTTGTCCCTGCAACATCATCCACGGGCAGTTCAGGTTGTCCGCTTGTAGGAGCTGTCTCGCACTGCAGCGGCAAGGGAAGCCATTCTTCTAAGACCGCAAACTCGGCTTCCGGTCCCTTCATCTGGATCTTCCCCCTCAAGTCGAGATATCGAAACGAGTTGATGATGTCTCTCTGTTGGCCCACATCCCTCGTGCTCCCAAAACAGTCAACGGAGAACTTGAACGACTGCTGCCGGAAGGCCCTCCATAGATGTTGACTCCTCTGCCTGACATCTGCGTGAAGCTCGTCGTAGTCACGTCCTTGGCCCCAAATCTCATAAATGCATTTCGAGAGAACAGAGCGCCTTGCAAACCCTCGTATTCTCTCGTCACACACTGGGTCGTGTCCGGCGCCGGGTTGCGACCTATTCTCGCTTCCTTGGTATGGAAAAAGACTCGGAAACCTCACTACGCAGAAAGGAGAATCCTCGTCGTAAGACACAATCTCGCAGGGCAGATCCGCAAGGGTCGAAAGTGCCTCAATCTCAGGGCATCGAAAACTTTCGTGCGTCTGAGCGAAGCGTATCAAAGACTGCATCGTTCAGGCGTGGATGGAGAAGCTGCGCCATCTGCGGGAACCCAGGGAATCCGCCTTGGTCGCAATGGCAGCTGAAACGGCCCGAAGTGGACGAATGGATGTTTGAGTCACGGCATACACTTTTCTAGCTTCGTGTCATTGCGAGGCAGAATTCTCGACAGATTCTGAGGCTGCGGCTCGGCGATTCCACGGTCTCTTGGCGGCATTTACTGAGTATTTATCACCAGTTCTTACGAGTAAGAACCGCGCCACGGAATTTCCCAGCCATTGCTCTTGTCCCTACAGAATGGTGGACGGTGCGCACATGTCTGTACCCAGTATTAGAGCCAGATGGCCGCCCAAGGCAGAGTCCAGGTGCAACCTCCTCCGCCGCCGCCGGGGGAGATGAAGGGAGGCTCCCGAGGCGTTCCTTTAGGCGTGCCTGGCGCCTAGACGAAGTGTACCGTAGAGCCCAGACAAAAGGTTCGACACTTGGCATATCAGGCTCTCGATTTCATCCACTTGTATTAATTCCGATTAGCCAACGACTCGCCTCTATTTGTCTTATTCTTCCGGCAAATTATCTCTTTCTACGCCTCTATAGATATACGTTCGCCATAGAGCTCTGTCTCGTATAAGAAATCATTTGTACACTCTCTTTAGGACCGCCGCAATATGTCCGACTTGCCACGACTTGTCCGCGAAACCAGTTCCAAGTCGTCTTCGCCATCAGACCTGGCCTTCTCTCCTTCCTGTCCCTTTTGCGCAATCACTGGGACGTACCCACCAGTCTCACCGGTATCGTCTGGCGACGAGGCAGCGTCGAAGCTCGATCCCGAAAAGCTAGACCCGCCTTCGTTCGTGCTCTACTCCAGCGAGCATGTGGTTGCATTTTTGGATATCATGCCCTTGACAAGAGGGCATGTATTAGTGGCGCCACGGAAGCACCGTGTCAAGGTCGGGGATTTAAGTCCTGACGAGGGCGCAGAGGTATGGTTGAGCTCAGCTGCTTGCTCTGTTTCTTAGCTTGAGCATCGCGATGGAAGGATTCGAGGCACTTGAATCCGGGATGGCGATTCCGCATGCTTCTTTCCCATTCCGGATCATGGTGCGGACACTTGTACTCACACATCCACAGATTGGGCGAGTCCTCCCAATTCTGGCCAGGTCCGTGCTCAAGGCTGTATTGCCGGATATACCACACGAAGACGCCGATTACAATGTTGTCCAGAACAACGGTGAGTCCACTTTGCTTTCTTTACCGAATGACAAGGTCCCTGCTCCATTTCTCGACCGATCCGCTTGACCCTCCTTCTCGGTCTAATCAAGCCTTTTACGTCTTCTAGGGCCGGGAGCGGCACAGGTTGTGCCTCATGTACATTTCCACATCGTCCCTCGCCCGCCCCTGAATTATAAGTACCCGACCCCTCATACGCATGCATCCTCCTCGAAGAAGTATCCGCGAAATCCGCAACCTTCAGGGCGTCAAGCGACAGCCATCCTTTTCGGTCGTGGTATGCGTGAGGACTTGGACTATGATGACGCGTCGATGCTCGTTGATGCCATGCGAGCGGCTTTGAAGGAGGAATGGCAGGCGAGTCTTCCAGTTTCGACCGGAGCGCAAGGCATTACCCCAAAGGAACTCCCAAGCCCGGAGACAGAGGTCAGCAGCAACGGAGGGGGCAATGGCAGGAGGGGAGCCTGGAAAGTCTGAGGAACCACGTCGGACTGTCCCAGCTCCTGACGCTTCGGGAAGGACGCGGTTCTCAACATGAAAGCCGATATATCGCCAATCCCGCTCAGCCGCTCCTATACAGATCTACAGCTAGGTCTAGCTGTCAGGTGACACAAGGACGTCAAAACCCAATGAAGTTGTCTCAAAGATCTCACGACAACTCATCCACAATGATGGGCCGCCACCTTGGCGGCGATTCCTCATGGTTTCTTCCGAGCTATGATGAACGTTCAGAAGCAGTCTCCCGGTCCTATCGAGTTGCATCATAACAGAGATCATGTCTGCCTGCCCACCTTTCAGCTACTTCAAGACTCGAGTGTTCGTCGTCGATGTGCACGGCTCCCACGGTGCTGATTCTCGGATAGCTTTGTGCCGTTTCGATCTCTATTCCGGTCTATAAAGTGGAGGCTAGACACTTAGGTAGATGTTTCTTGGGCACGAAATCTGTCTTTCATGAACCGAAGATGTTATCACCCACTCTGCGCGGCCAACCCGGCACGGCCTGCCTTGCACCTCAGCTCAGCTCAGCTCAGCTCAGCTCAGCTCAGCTCAAATAGGGGACGAGCGCTGGGCGCGCCATCGGCCACGCTACGATGCCTTTTGACAATGCCTGTATCCTCGTCTACGCACCCAGCTGGAGGGCGAGAGATTATTCCCGTTGGCAATATGACCATTCATTGGGAATGGAAGAAATCAACGCACGCCCTTCCTCAACCACCACCAGCGTCTCCGTTCGTCGGTACCAACGACTAACCGCCCTCCTCCGCACCAATGTGACCAAACAGTCGCTCCCTGCCTCGTCCAGCGCTGTACTCGGTATGTCTCGCTTTATACCTATTTCGGACCCTCGCTGGCTCAAACAAAGTTCGCGGACTAGCTGACTACGTGCTTACCACGATCTCGAGACTGATAGGTGAGAGTGAGAACGAGAACGAGAATGGGAATGGGAAGGAGAAGGACGGCAAAGTAACATATCGTGATGCAAATGGAATAGGCTCAGATGCAGAGTCGACTGGCTGGCTGCTGGACACACACCTGGTTCTTGGGCTTTTGCGCCCCACGCTTCTGGATACTCACAATGAATCAAGATCTCCTTCCATTGACGGCAAGGCGAGGCATTTGGGTCTCATCCACAAGTCTGCTTGTTGCTCTCTATGCTCTACGGGTTTGCATGGCGAGTACAGCATAGGAGGCGTCTTGGTTGGGATTGCAAGCCGAGGATTCGAGCTGAGAGTGGGCGCCTGTTCCAGGTCAGAGGGACAAAGCTGAAGTCAAGGAAAGGCACCGTGGCAATGCTGGTCGACTAAGACACGGCCACGATCGCAACCGCGGTGATAGGCAGTGTTGACCATTGCCATAACCAGGGTATGTGTTGAAGCGAGCACAGCGGGGAGTTTAAACCAGATACAATTGCAATTGGAGTAGACGGCCTGTGCATCTCGACGTATGCGCAGGCTGAGCCGTAGACCATTGACCATAGACCATGGAAATATCTGCAGGCATAAACGCCGTTGACCGCTCGATAATCCAAAGAGCACATCCCATTCTCACCATGTTCATATGCGGCTCGTTGTTGGCAAGCGAGTCGCTTCCCCGAAAGACAGACAAGTCAATGCAGTGCACTCAAGGACAGAAAATTCAAGTTCCAGCTTCCATTTTCCCCCGTACGCATGAACCGCCGTGTTTCGCCTTCTGTAATATCAAGTGAGCCCAGATAACATCCATAAGCGAGTTTGCTTTTCGAACGCCCTTCCATGTTTGATGAACCAGCTGAAGAGATGCACCCCTGAAGATGTTCCACAACTCCCGAACCGAGAAGGAAGATCGAGTTGTACAGTGTCGGAAACCGCAATCGAGATTCCCTCTGCTTGAGGCCGTTGTTCGCAAGTTTGGTGGCGTGTGTATCGACGCGATAGTAACAATGCTGATGCTAATCTATGTGTGAATATCATTTTCAGTCGTCGCAGTGCTGGAGACATGCAGCATGAGCTTGTCCAGTTAGTTGGCCGAGACTCGAGATGGGCTGTCTTTCCTGAAGGCCAAGCCGAAGAGGCCGACTACTATTCAAGAGAGCGCCGTCGACCAAGGCAAGTCGAAAAGTTATTGTGCAACCTCGCCAGCACTTCTCCGGCTCGCGCCATAGTCCTTAGCCCACTTTCTGGCGAGGATCGATGCTATGCCCCGTTAGCCCTACGCGGACGATGCGTGACACGACATGACTGACCTTTCAGGAACTTTTTAGATGCGTACTTCTTGAACAAAGCTTCGTGGGCGACTGGTGCTTCAAGGTAGCTGACCAAGAGATTGAAGACTGGCAGGATCTCATCCTCCGTATAGGCAGCGAACTTGGCCAGTGTGGCGTCCTGTGGACGATTAGCCAAAGTCAAAAGTACGGGTCTCACAACATACCCATCCACCACGCTCGAAGATCATACGGGCGAGGTACATAGCGGCGGCAGCTATATGACTCTGCTTGTACTCCAGGAAGCGGTGGTCCACAAGACTGATTTCCATCAAGTATTTCCCAAGAGTGCGAGTTTGGATGTCATAGTTGTCGGCCTTTGATATTCTTCTCAGGAAATTCATCGGGTTGGGATAGCTCAGGTCGTACTTGAGAGTGGACAAAGTGTACCGCTCAGCACTGAGGACCTCTTCAATGGTGAACCCATCATCGGCGACATGGACGAAGTTGCCGACGTGTGGTGACAAGACTTCTTCGTACTTGGAGGCGATGAACATCGCAGTGATGCCGACGAGCTGAAGCTTGTCGAGGGGGACAACCTTCTGTGAAAGGAAGCGGTCTACGATGTTGACAGCCAGGAACAAGGTCTCGGGCAGAAGCCTAAATCGAGTGTGGACCTCGATCAGCCAGTCCACAAGGATGCCTCGCATCTTCCACTCGAGGTCGTCTTGGTGATTCATGTAGTTGGGGTTCGGCTGGGTGGCATCCTCCAGAGCGTAGTAATACTCGAAGATCTCGCGGACGTACTCGGCGCACATGGAAGGGTCTTCCAGATCCTCAGCATCCAGGTCAGCAACGATATCATGGACATCGTCCACCACCTCAACTTCGACATCTGCCTGCGCGTGTGCCTCTTCGACCACTTCCTGCGTGATGGACTTCTTCCGTGGACGTTCTTCGACATCGGGAGTCGCATCCTTCGAAGAAGGGATTGCAGAGGTCGAGGTTTGTGTTCGTCTCTTGGTATTTCCGAGCACGCCGGAACCGCTGCCAGGTTTCTTGAGTTCTGCCGAAGAAGCTTTGGACTTGACATTGTTGTCTTTGACGCCCAGAGCAGCCCTTGACGAGTTGGTCCTCGAGAGCTTCTGAACGCCTCCGGCGGTAGATTGAGCTACTTTCGACTGCAACCCAGCCTTGGTTGCGATTGCTTTCTTTCCCTCCTGTACCACCTCGGCGCCCTTTGCAGCATTGGTTACGTCCCCCAATGCGCGACGTCTCGTGGTCCCGTTCATGGTGCCAACAGTGGACTTCTTGGTCTGTAAAGGCTTCTTCGCCAGGGAAGTAGCGTCGTCCGCGTTCGAGAGGCCGGCGGCTTTGGCACGTGTCAGGCGTGTGGACGGGGCAACCGAGTTCTCGTCGTTCTCATTGTTGAGTACTCGTTGCCGTGTACGCGGCTGTCAAAGCGTTAGCTGGTGGAAATAACACGCGTAACAAGTACAGCGTTGAACGGCCTAGGAGGGACATACAACAGGCATCTTGTCTTTCCGACACCGTGATGATGCGGGATCAAGTGCACGCAGATGTCGAGAAAAAGGTGAAGAAGCCGACTCTATCGAAGAGCAGGACACGAAGCTGGAATTTTCGACTGGGTCAGTATGCTATGTGAGAGGAATTCAGTATGATTGGGGAATGACGCACGAGCTTCTCCAGGCGTGTCTGGGCGTGTGGTAGTGTCGAGACTGAGAGGCCGTGCCAACGATCAAGGATGATGATATTATCCACAGGGTATTGTGTGTTCGATCCAAGTGTGATTTGCGGGTGTGCACCGACTGGCTACGGCGCGTTGTTTTGGTGATGGCAGTGAATCCCAGTGGCACGCGAGTGGCTGCGATACGCGGAGCTGACGGTGAGAAGGATGTCAGCTACAACTGATTGACAGACGAGAAGCGACTTCTGAGGCAGAGGAGAGCTTCTCGAAAGACGGCATAGGAGATGGAAGGCGTAGGCGGAGTTCGAGGGCTGTTCGAAGCGTGGTAGGACAAGCAAGAGGTGGTGCTGAGGTTCGCAGAGACCCGTGGAGCTCTGTTGTTGTTCTTGGCAACGCTGCTGGCCCGAAGTTTTGCACTGCAGGCGAGTCGCGCGCCAGGCCAGCCCCAAGTGGTGCGCGGTGGGATCGCGCTGCGGTGGTTGGTGCGGGGTGGAGGTCCAAGCTACGTACCTTGCAGCCTCTCTAAGAGCAAACTAAGAGCAAAGTGATTGGAACGTGATGCAGAACCTGAGAATGAGAGCAATCTAGTGCTGCAGAGTCAATCGATACTCGAGCCAGAGAAGAGCGCGCAAGCAGACGGTCAGGCCGATACAGGATGGAGGTGATCAAGGGGGTGCAGGGCGGAAGAAAGTCTTTTTCTCTGTTGATCGGGGAACAAATGGAGCTTGCGACTTGGTGGCTGCACTTGCTGCACGTCAAGTCGCGCCTGCCGTTGTTTGGGCCTCTTAACCGTGTCGCTGCCCGGGCAACCGTCATTGCAGATTCTGGCCAATCACAAATACTTGCCATCGCTCTCGCGCCGGTATGGCTGACGAAGGTTCGTTGCAAAGGCGATGATGCAAAGGATACAGGCATGTATGCTACAGGGTACGCCATTGCTACCTACAGTATTCGACTATGCTATGCCTCCTAAGTGTTGACATCGGGTCTTCTCCGAACGGACCGTCTTGGCTGATTCTCGCTCCTTCTTGCGCCATAAGGCATACTTCCCGTGTGCGACGTGGTCTGCCTCCGAGTGTATGTTCCCCAGACTGATCCGGCTACTTCAGAAAACCTCGCTGAAACTCTGGCTTGACAATGCCGTCGAGAACGATTCCTCCCGGAACTTCCTTGTCATGAATAGGACGACCGTTTATTTCTCCTGCTTCCCACCGAGCAAGCAGACTGTTGCTCTCTACGGGCTTGATGTCCGCTCCTGCTGTCCCCACCGTAATGTGTGTGATCGGATTGGCGCTCATCCACGAGACTCCGTCTCCAGCAGGGTATATTCGCACAACGAACGCCATGACTCGATCATCCCACACCACTCTCTCCAGTTTAACCCGTGCTTGCCCGAGAGTTGCAGCCAGTTGACTTCTGTCCTTGAGGTCCTTACCGATGATTGCGTTCTGGAACTCCGCTGTGTATGTCTCCCACAATTTCCGATTTTGCGTCGCTGAAGCGCGATGGATCAATGTCACGTGAAACTCATTCTGGATCCGCCGAGACTGCTTCAACACGCGGTACATACGTGCTTCCTCTGCAGGAGCATGGTCGAACATCGAGGTCAGGATCGAGTTGATACTTGGCGCAGGCACTGAGATGCTGAAGTATTCCAGTTTATCCATCACCTGGTCGGTCGTTAGGGGCTTTGGGGGCCGATTTTGTGCCGACTGCTTCTGTTGTTTTTGAGACTTCTCGCCGAACGTCGGTTTGCCGAAGGACAGATCGTGTTTGGTAGCGACCTCATGGCTCATAGCAAAATCTATGGCTGCCTGCATGTCCTCGTCACTTGGCATCTCTTCGGGCAGAAGTCCAGGGTACGCATTGTACAAATGCGTGACCACTGTCTCCAGGTTTTCCAAAGATGAGGCAGTGACATCGAGATCAATTACTTCATCGAAATCAGAATCAGGTTCGACACTGGTGTCACACCCCTGAAAGCGATCCAGGAAACCTTCCATGATCCCGATAATCTCCTGCGGACCTTTGCTCTCAGCTCGAATGGTCTGGTGATTATCTCCACGTTCCAGAACACGCTGACGGGTGACCTTGCGGATCTCATCGAGCATTTGAGCTTTCGGCTCATGGACATAATGCAATGCCACAAACCTCGCGTCTGGGACTACTTTGCTGATGTCCTCTATGATCTGCGCGCGTTCCCGACGTTGGTGATTGTTGCGATCAGCAATTACCACTTTGTGAGTGGCCATGAGGTTGGTGATACCGACGGCAAATCGCGCTGGACGACCTCTCTGGCCTTGGATGTTGTCATTCTGAACATGTCCGAAACCGAAAAGCTTCACCAGCGCAGCTGCAACAGTCGTCTTACCACATCCGATTGTTGCAATAGGGACGAGAACAACATTACCAACTTCAGCGCCATGTCCAGCTCCATAACCTTCAGCCTCTTCTTGCCGGATGATATCCGATCCTTTCTTGCCAATCTCCGCTAGGAAGCCATCCCGCATCTTAATAATGCCATGATTCTGCTGATATGCTTTGGCCAAGGATGGATCTTTGGCGAGTTGACGGCGAGCGTAAAGCAGATACGCCTCGGTGATCTTGTGGTGCTTCTTGTACTTGGGAGCCTTGCCGGCAATCACTGCTTTGGTGCACTCGCGCCATTGGCGATACATGAGATATGGCTCCTCGAACTTGAATTTGAAGAACCAGTCTGGGGCTCTATCCCGATCCTTACTTCTCTTCTTGCACCGAACCACAAATCCTTCAGTGTCTCGTCCTTCCCAGGACCCCGTCTCAGCACACTTGTTGAGGAATTGTTTGACCTCGTCGAGGGTCTGAATCATGACATATTGCGCTTTCTTGAAACCCCACTCGTCGGCAAACTCGTGCACTTCTGGGCTGGATAGAGTGGCAAATTCAGGAAGGTTGAGGTTGATACCGTGGAGATATAGACCTGCCGCTTCTGGCGGGTACTCAAGGACGTGTTCTTCAAATCGGTCGTCACATAGCTCGCCAACGGCTGTGGCGTTCATCGCTCTCAGCCGTTTCGCCAGGTCTCGTGTTGTCTTTCCGACACTTGCTAGATGCCTCTCGATCCATTTCTCGCCCGCTTTGGCGTGACTCTCATTGACATCGGACCGCGCTCCGGTCGAGTGTTTGCTGCAAACCAGCAGAGTGCCGTCTTCGAGCCCCGAGAAGAAGATAATGCATCCGTTCTCCTTGACACTCAGCTCATAAGGTCCAGCCGTATCCTGTTCGATGTTGCGCCATTGTGTACTAGACACCTCGTCGATGTTGAAAAACTTGTCGTAGCCACGGATGCAGATTTCAGGAGCACCGTTTGATCTCCGAGTGGTGAAGAGCCCACGGGCGTAGGTAGGAAGGTCGTCTCGTTTGTAGTCCCATTCTTGGAAACGCCACGAGTCGACGGTTGTGCCGTGAGTTCCTTCGACTTCGAACGTAGTCTTCTTGCACGAGAAGCTCTTCTTGCCTTTAGGTTTGCCCTTCGATTTTGAGGCTTCGAGGACCTGAATGAGTTGAGCAATTTGATGAGGATCCTGCGCCATATTTGAGTTCTTGGAAGTGAGAACTCCTAAAACTACTTTTTTCAGATAGGCAAAGGCACCCGAAGCAGGCGGAGAGGAATCTATTCTCGCCGCTTCGCTTCTCGGCTGGCTGGTCTGACAAGGAAATCGAAGAGGAGAGGAAGCTTGTTGAGAATGTGAAGTAGAAGGACAGGCGGAAGATTAGACCCACGGCAGTCACGGATTGAACAAAGAGGAAGGCGCCCTCTCAAATTTATCGGAGCAAGCAACAACCTCGCCCAACAGTCACATCAGCCACGAGTGACTCACAGTCTCTTCTTACAAAGACAATCAGAAGTATTCGAGACGGGAAAATCAAGTTTACGTCGTCCGTAGAAACTGCAGTTGTGCGCCAGCGGTTGGGTCGCTCAGCCTGATGGACGTCACAGCCATCGAGTCAGCCTCGCGGGCAATGCCTCCACCAGTCAGAGCTCCGCAAATTCGGAAGGAACGTGACTTAGAGCGACCTGCCACCCTGCTCCGTAGATATTCGAGGATTTCTGCATGGCGCCCCGCGTTCTACTTTTGTGCAAGTCTTTGGCTTGAGAACAGCAGGCTGAATCTGTGGCCTACGGCGGTGTGAGTCAGTGACCCCGGTTCGCCCACCGAGACTCATCGATAGCAGCCTCATTCCTTCCTCGCTCCACAGAATGTCGGCTGAAGCCAACCTGAACCCATTTCTGCTTGCGGCGAACACTCCAGACCCAGACCCCCGCCTACTGCCTCTGCTTCGATCGAGGCCGGAGCTGCCCTCTGCGCAGGACGCTCACGGCTACTCTCTGCTGCACGCTGCTGCTTCATACAATCATCTCGACCTCCTACGGTCCTTGGTCAATGAGTTCAGGGTGGATATCAACTTGAAAGACGAGGATGGGGAGACATGTTTGTTCGTGGCCGAAACGGTCGACGCCGCACGATGCCTGGTGGAGGAATTGCATGTTGACCTACGGGTGCGCAACGACGATGGCATGGACGCAAGGGAGAAATTTGAGTCAGAGCAAGAATTCCCCGAGGTAGCAGAATACCTACGTATCCACGCCGCAGATGCTTCTGCAGCGGAAACCACTAGCGCTGGCGCTGGCCCTGTGCCGAATGGCGTTCACCACCCACCTACTCTCCCACCAAACGTTTCCATCAGCATTGGCACGGAGTCTGACGCAACCGATACCCTTGACCAAAACCAGACCCGGGATTGAGGCGACGGATTGACGAGTTGGCTTCCAGGGAAGACTTCCATACCGACGAGGGCCAGAGAGAGTTGCGCGAGCTAATCTCCGATGCCATAAGAGACGTGGCAGGTGACGCTCGGGATGTCCGGCGGCGCATCGGATGACTAGGGCAAAAATACCACGCATATTTCATGGTCAACGGATGTAAGCAGCGGTATGCGGCAGACGGGCAGATGCGTAACCGGTTCTAACCGGCCGCATGGGCGTCTTATTGTTCCTACCGGAAGCTTCATACAGAATTCTGTCTTGCATACGTCTCAGTCGTTCATCCATGCGCTTACCCGGCTGCCTCCCACTCTGGCAGCAAAGCGCAAGCCAGTGCTTCCCATCGGGAAGTAGCTGACCAAATACCACACCAAAGCCACGAGCTGCACAATGGCCGAAAATAGAGTCAAGATTGTCGAGTGGAGCTGATGGAAGTGTGAGCAGTGTCTTGCAGCATCGCAACGAGGACTCAAGGGACTTACTCCGACGGCGAAGTATATGGTCATGATGATGGAACCAAAGTAAGCGGCAGTGAAGGGGAGCCGAGGGCCTGAAATTAGATGCATAGCATACTGCATAGGGCCCATCAGAACCGCCCAACTTGAGAGAAACATTAGAGAGCCGACGCTCCAACTGTGACGACGCGTCAGCCGCAACCCGGGGTGAGATCGACCACATGCACGAATTCGCATTCTCGATTGACAGGCCGACAAGCAGCAGGGGTGGGCTGCCAAGTGTGGCATTCGTGAACTCAAGATAGAAAACCGCTGACATCATCATGGGTTTGCGCGTTGTCACATGGCCCATGGATGGACGCGTAGTGGTGTGCAGCGAATACCGTGGTGCCGGAAGTAGGTTCGGGACACTTACAGTATAACAAATTTGCGTGGTTTCAGGCTCAAGACTGTCATCCATGTCATATCAGCATCGCTGTGCCGAAGGAAGGCTTGAGGAATCACCTCTTCGCAGGTACCTTCGTTCCGTGCAAGGAGAGAGTCGAGTGAGCAACAGGGACTTACCAGGGAATAATGCAAAGCAAATGACGAAACATGCTAGAGCGGCCAGATTGCATCCACCAAAGATCATCAGACGATCCCATCTGCTCACTGTAGACTCGCAAAGTCAGCGAATTCGGTGCCCGTCTTCTGCATCTGCTTCGTATAATGTCGGAGACACAGAAGTCATGCGCGAAGCCGACTCACGTGCGAACCAGCCCTCTTCCTCTTCCCTCCTAGACGGCGCCGGTAGTGGTGCCCCGGGAGCCTCGTGCGTAGGTAACTGGACATAGCCTTGTCTTCCAAACGGATTCAGCGACGAAATCTTTGACAGAATGGGGGTTGACGACGAGGTATTCGCCGGCACATCCGGATCCCTTCTTGACCACCCCAACGAATTCATTGAGTCTCGGAAAGTAGACGAGGCCATGGTGACCGGTCAGTCCTCCTTCAGGTTCGGATGGCTGGGATTGTGAGTCAGTCTCTCGAAGACGTGACACCGGGTGCAAATCAACGCTGCCCACTTTTGATCCTCTAGCGCCTGGAAGATTTGCCCTAGCTCCTTTGGAAGCTTCAAGCCTTGCTTGCAGCTTGCCACCTCAGGAAAAGCAGAGAACACTTGGAGGAGGAAAGCCGTCGACGATTGGGAAGCTTCGTGCTAGCGCAGCGCAGGGTTCTCGCTTGTGACCACAACCAAGTCAAGGCTGATCTTGTGGATAGCAGGGCCAAGTCCGACGCGAAAAGCAACGTTGTGTAGAGTGAACCTCCTTCGGGCGCATCTAATTGAACTTGTGTGTTGGGAGGCAGCAGATAGGAGGGCCAGACCGCGGGAGGAGGCGCTGTGCCGGATGCCTGCAGTGGCTGCTTTGCAAGGTTACGGCCGCGGGGTTCACCGACGTCGTAGAAGGCGGAGAAGGATTCTCAAGGTTGATTGAGACGACCGAAAATGCGATAGTGGCGTCGCGGGAATCGAGGCACTCGAAGTGGCCAGGCCAGAGCGTGTAGAGGCAGCGCAGAGCAGGCTGCTGTATCGAGCATAGAACAGACTTGGGAACTTGCGAAAGGGTGAGTGACGAAGGCAAGTCCGGCAACCGCAGATCAAGCTGCCACCGTTGCCCTAAAACGAATCCAGCAAACCTTGACAACCTGGCAGGCCGCGCCTCCAATCATTTACCCTCGCGTCGCTCATGCAGGACCCCTCTATTGCCCACCACCATGTATGTATTTCACGCATGTGCAGCAGGACTGTCCCAGTGATACGTTACCATGCCTTGGACAGAACGACAAAGTCCTCTAAGCGCACCTCCAAGAAGCCGCCTCCGCCGCTAACCAACGGTCGAGTCCACTCAATCGGCTGTCTGGGGACTTCTCACTACGCGGATTTGGTAATGCACTGTTGGGGGTTGAAGCGCCTGGCGAGCCGGCACGCCGGCCAAGCTGAAGCTGGGGACCCTCGGATGGAACGAACCGATGGCAGCTCGCGCTTTACGTGCGGGTTTGCCAACACGAGATCTGCTTGTGCTTGAGCCACCTGGACCAACACGAGTCTCCTCAGTTCAGAAACAAGTTTTATTTTGGGTGTGCACGCCGCACGGAGCCTCTGTCCTACTGCTACTCTGCAGGATAGAGCCAACACACCGCGGAAGGTATGTACATGCTCAATGCACGCCGGATGCAGAACATGCCGGGGTTGTCATACTGTCCTGGTTGGGGCGATCAGGGATTCAAAAGGACGAACATTGCCTATGGGGCATTTTCCTTAGATCTAATCGCCTGTCATGTCGCACAGCATTCCAGGCTGAATGGAAACGTTCAGGAGCCAACCCGCCCGCAGTCTTGCCACAGGACATGCCCTGCGCTCCTCTGGCCGAGGTTGGAGGCGGCCTGGGTGGGCATGGTGGAATTGGAACGCTGTAGTAATCCGCAAGCTGGATGACTTTTCTGGAACCCAGGGACACGCACTTTGCAGCCTTGACGGCCGGTTTAATGGTGTGGCTTGGACTGACCTCCTGGTACCCTGAAAAGCGAGCAAATGATCCTGCTGAGGGGCGACTGACCCTTTCCGCCCAGTTTACCACCACTTCCGGTGATGTACTGATGTAATGACTGCCTTGCCACAAGTCATGCCGGTAAAAACGGCCCGGAAAGGGTGTACTTGAACATGGCCATCAGGGTAAAGGCTGAGTCCGTCGCAAGTGATGACCTTCTACATTGGCGTCTGAGACATTGAATAGTTGGCAAACATAGAAGATAGACTCACAAGGTAGTCTTCTCCGTGCCGGTGATGCCTTGATGGCCTCAGTCTTCACTGCAAATTTATGCTTCACACCCATTCGGGATCCACCCGCTTCCTCATCCCGCTCATATCAGACCCGGCCCAAGCCTTGTGAATGTGCATTGATTGGCTTCCCGGTGGCCTCCGGTACCCTGCACGCCGCCTCATGTGGCTTTGCGGCACGCAGCAGGGAAGGAAGCAGTGAAGATGGACGATGTGAAAGGGTGGGCAAGCATACGCAACGGGGAAGGGCAGCATGGTGTGAATGCGAAAGGGCAGCCTGTTTCAGTAGTGACAACCACACAGCCTTGCATGCATATAAAGCCCGCCGCCGATCCGGGTTGGCCGTTGCAGAGACTATCATCTGTCTCGATCTTTGTGGTCCCATCAAGATCCTCGGTCCCTATCAGACTGTCGCTGCTCTTTATCTTGCATACCGTTATCACCTGTAACACCTCACTGATTGCCCCTCAAAGGGGTCCCCGCCATTGGCAACTCGAACGCTCTTAGCGCTCAACTCACACTGGCACTTGAAGCACTGAAGCTGTCCATCAAGAAACGCTGCCAGTCAAACGTCAAGACTCAGCTGTCATCCCACGGTGCACCGTCCAATCGACGTCCTCGTGGCATATTTGACTCAAAGAAGTGACCTGTGCTTGCGCGACAAGCAAGTTTCACCCTCAGCCCCGCCTCTTGCCAAGATCGATTTGAGGCCAGATCGAGCCTGGAGTTCCATTGGCCGTCTCGATCTTAGGGCAGCTTAGGCACTCGCCCTCCCTTTCTCCGTCGCTTCACCGCCAACCCATACAGCCCCTGCTCTGCTCTCCGAGTCCGTCCCGAATTCCCTCTCCAGACCTGGAAGCTCATTCCGCTCACTGGCACGCAGTCACGGATACTCGGTCGCACCAAAATCACACATCCCCCACCCGTCACTGTCACTGCCACAACCTTACCTGACTGTACTCGTAACCTCCCTCCGCACGGGCATCGAACAACCACACACCGCATTCTACCCTTTAAACAACAACCCGGAGCCTCGCCATCCCGAACACTGTGTTCAATTCGCCTCTCGCCGACTAATCCATTACGACGACTTCTGATCTTCACAACATCGACTCTGTTACTTCCACCTCGCCGCCCGCGATTCCCGAAGTCACGTCGACCCTGCCCGTATCCTTGCAGTGACCGGTCTGCCTCCCGATTCGAGCGATACTGGACAACCTCCTCGCCGCACTCAGCGCAAGTCGGAGAAGTATCTCCATTGACCCGCAAACTCCTCGGTTTGCGCATCCTACGGCCGTTCGGACCATCTTTGGTATATCCCTGGCGCATTGAAAAGAGCAGCATCGGCGATTCAGGTCAGATACCACCCCCAAGTTACACACCGCAGTGGGAGATCGATCTGCAGCCGTTCGATTTGGGACAGCCGTTTCGCTTCGGACAGCACGACCTTCCATATTGCCAAACATCGCTGGTGACGGAATAAGGCCGGCGACTGGGTGTCATCGCTGACAGCGCATATTGCCGTCAGCCTTGTTGCTCTCAGCCAGTGACTCCCCTTGGCGTTAAATTCACAGCTTGGCCCGTTTGTCACTATCAACCTGGTCCATTCACTCGCAGCTCCACGGGACAAGATTACCCTTGCTAACCGGCATCACCTTCAGCCATAAGCGCATCGTCGAATCGGCAATCCTGATGGCTATAGCCGCTTGATTTGACCCGTTTGCTGAGTGATATCCGACCGAGAGCGCGAGCTAAGAACTCGAATATATTCTCGCTAAAACTTCATTCAACCCTTTCGAATCCCTTCCTTGTGGGACCATGACACACTCATCTGCTGGGATGCCTTACATCAAGACCGAGCCCGACGAGTTGGGCAACAACCCAAATCATTTCAGGTCGTCGAATTTTGGCCTCTCTCAAGGCTATGGTAACCAGTTCACCAATCAGCACACAAGCGCAGGGGTAGACCCCAACGACCTCACCAATTATGGTGGCGTGCCATACAACTACGGAGGAAACAACATGTCCTCCGGTTTCAGCATGGGAAACGCAGGCTACGGCGAGGATGAACTGCTAGATTCTCTAGGCTTTTCCAACAACGATGGCGATGGCATGTTCAATGACTTCACCACCCTAAACCAACCCAGCAGCAACAACAAGGCCCCGGGCGCTGTTCAGGTCAACTCGCAAAATCAGATACCCAATATTTACTCCAGTACACCCGACAACGCGCCAATTCAGAGCCCATTCCTCAACGGCTTCGACTACAGCCAGTTTCGACCCATGGGTTCACTGCCCCAGCACATGCCTTCTCATCAAGGGATCCAACACAAGCGTCCAAGCATCAATTCAATTCGTAAATCGTCAGACCAGAGATCCCCACTGAGTCCCCGACCAGCTGGAATTGCCGGCCTTCAGATCGGGACCCCGGAGTCGGGAAATCCCTCAAACGGTCGTCCTATCAGAGCGCCCCACGCCAAAAGTATGTCCGGGCAGTACGACAGTACGCCTGGCAGTTTGCAGTCATACATCGACTCTCCACTGTCGTCACCTGGGAACGGCATTCAACATGCCGGGATTTCCGAGACACTGGGACCCAGCCACCACGCCTCACTACCTGCCAAGGTTGAACATGGCTTCAGCACCAGCAACGCAGAGACCGCTGAGGCAAAGAAACGAAGAAGACGAGCCTCCCACAATGCCGTCGAGCGGAGACGACGAGACAATATCAACGAGCGGATCCAAGACCTTTCACACTTGGTACCACAACATCGTCTGGATGACGACAAGGTCAAGAAGCAGTTGCAAAGCAATGGACCGATGTCACCGAGTGTAGGTGCTACGAGTATGAGTCCACCCAACGCTAACAACACCGCCACGTCATTGCTCGTGGGTGCCGCGGGTCGCCGGGCTGCCAGCAGCGCTGGCAATATCACAATCGGGCTGCCGATCGAGGAGAAGGAGAAAGGTCCCAACAAGGGTGACATCCTCAACGGCGCAGTCTCATGGACCAGGGATCTGATGTGGGCGCTTCACCAAAAATATCAACAAGAGGATGAACTTGTTCAGTACATCCAGTCTCTTGGGGGTCAATGGCCCTTCCAAGTGACGGACGATGAGAAACGCATGCGGTCGGAAGTCCTCGAAGCCATGGAGAAGAATGACCCCAGCTCCTTCTCTTACACAAGAACGGATGGCACCGGACTGCGAGTCCCGCGCCACACCAACCTCGCCGGCGAACGCATTCAAAGTCGGAACAACCCCAGCCTCAGTCCGCAAAGTAACTTTGAACTCAGCCCCGGGTTCCACAGCGGAGGGAGTGGCACCAACAGTGGCAGTGGTGGACCTGGACAACCGCAATACTGGAACAGCGCTGGACATCCAGGCATCAGCTTCAAAGAAGAAGACGAGTTCATGGAACTCAGCTAATGACATCTCACGACATTGCCATTCACGCCAGAAATGTATCCAAGACGCCGCTGTAGACAAGCAGAGAGACAGCACGGCATACCCATCCGACTTTCCTTTCACTGCAAGGGACACAGACCTTGCCTATCATTTGCATTATCAAAGAGACCTCGCGGGCTAGGGATCTTCCCCACCCGCGAGGTTTTGTATCGAAGGCTTTTGCGTACGTCCTTCATTATTCAACATCACTTCCATGGAACAGGGGCATGAGACGTCTGGTGGTTGCGGTGTGAGATTTGTCGTTCAGTAATTTGAGTTGAGCTTTGCGATTGATACCCCCTCGTTCTGATCTTTCTCTTCCCTTTGTCACGCGGCGCAAGTTATTGGGGGCGGCCCAGTCACACATGTATTGTAGGTAGAGGCAGGTTGTGAACTCATGAATTGATAGCAAGATCAGGAGTGAGCGGACGAGATACTCTCATCTACATGAGGGACTCTTTTCCAGGATCTCTTTGGATGCAAGCGTTACATAACCCAGTGTCTTTGCAAACAGCCTAAACTTTAAGATCGGGGTACATGCCCGTCCGTTGCAGGCTCGTGTCCCTTATCCGAGGGCGACATCGGCACCCATCCAGAAGCTGCGTGGCGGCCACCTCCAAGCATTGGGGTTGCCCCTGATTTTCCCGCGTCTCCAACCCAGCAGATGCCAAATTTCGCAAATTGTTCGGAGTCGTCCGACCTGCACCAGATATTTCCGTCGCTTGTTCAACATTGCAGTTCATCGCTCTGTGAGGTGGACATCACGTATTGCGTAGTCACTTCAGCCCTTCTACCTCTTCCCTCCTCCTCTTGTCCCCGCCTTCGTGTGGCCCGCGACAGTTCGAGCTCCTCTCCACCTCACCTGCCGCGTCCTCGCCCTGTCCTCTCATAGTCCTTGCGAACACCGGATAAAGCACACGACAGCTCTACAGACAAGATGACGACGGAGAAGCCCTTGGGCTTCGGCTACCAGATCGCCGCCGGGGCAATCGCCGGTGTGTCAGAGGTGCGTTGCAGAGCAGACTCCTTGCTGAGGGAAAGATGCAATCGATCCGACCTCTGGCTGACGCACAACCAATGCAGATTCTCATAATGTGAGTTGCCGCGGCGATGGGCACGCGCAAACGTGGGCAGCAGAAATTGCAACGCCACATAGTCGCGACACACAAGCTACGTGCTGCGTTCTGACATGCGCTTCTCTAGGTATCCACTGGACGTAGTCAAGACGAGAGTGTAAGCTTCTACCCGTCTTCTCTTCATTTCAAAGCCGCAGTCGTGGTACCCCATGTTTGGCTAAACTTGTTTCTCCGCAGCCAGCTTCAGGGCAAGGTCCCGATCCCCGGCCAAGACTACTACAATGGCATGTTCGACTGCCTGCGCAAGATTGTCAAGAACGAGGGCCCTTCGCGCCTGTACCGAGGCATCGCCGCCCCGATCATGATGGAAGCGCCCAAACGTGCGACCAAGTTCGCTGCCAACGACTCCTGGGGCTTGTTCTACCGCAACCTCTTCGGCGTGCAGAAACAGACGCAGCCGCTGGCGATCTTGACCGGCGCGACCGCTGGGGCGACCGAGGCGTTTGTGGTGGTCCCCTTCGAGCTCGTCAAGATCAGGCTGCAGGATCCCGCGAGCGCGGCCAAATACAGCGGGATTGTGGACGTGGTGGTCAAGACGGTCAAGACGGAGGGCCCTCTGGCGCTCTACAACGGCCTGGAATCAACGCTGTGGAGGCACATCCTCTGGAATGCCGGCTACTTTGGGTGCATCTTCCAGGTCAAGTCGCTGATGCCGAAGGTCGACAAGTCGCAGCGTGGGAAAGCCATGATGAACGACTTCATCTCGGGCACGATTGGAGGCACGGTGGGCACGATTCTCAACACCCCCATGGACGTCGTCAAGTCGCGCATTCAGAATTCGCCAAAGATTAACGGCCAGGTGCCCAAGTATAACTGGGCATGGCCGGGGTTGGGCACCATCATGAAGGAGGAGGGCTTTGCCGCACTGTACAAGGGCTTTTTGCCCAAGGTGTTGAGACTGGGCCCAGGTGGTGGTGTCTTGCTGGTGGTCTACACTGGCGTCATGGATTGGTTCAGGAAGTTGGGCGCCCAGCCGGTTGCTTAGAAGGAAGATCTAGATGAGGATGTTTTCAACACGCGACCTTGCCTGTTTCGTCGTCCGGGCGGGAATGTGATCAAGGAGTGATGGAGGCTGGTGGTGTAGGAGTCGTCATGCTCAGTCCAGATTTCGTCCGACAGAAGTGCAGATGCTTGCATTTTCTTCCGTCGGCATCTCTGGGCGTTACTCGTTGCATGGGATGCAACCGGACTCGGACGCTCTTCGCCATGCAGAGAGCAAGCAGAATTGTCTCCCCTAGACATCTGGGTTCGAGAGTCGAATTCAGGTCTAACAGCGACGTTGAGGGACTAGGCTGCACATACATCTTCGGGGGGGAATGATCGTCTTGCTTTCTTAAAGCGAAGAATTTACTGTACGTGGACTTTGATTCGGGAAAGAAAACGCTTAAGAGATAGATTTTCAGGACTGGAGAGCCCCAGCAATGCTCGCTTTCCAAGCACTGAACCAAGCATCGGTCATACAATACAGTCCGTACTCATTGCTTCTCTGATACGGAGCTCCTTCACGCCAGCCAAACCCAACCCCGTTGCTATGCCAATGCTGATGCTCCGTCCAACAGCCCGTAGCCAAGAACAGGTACCTGTTTGTACAACCCAGATCCATACCCATAACCGTAACCATGAACAGGAATATCCGACCTGAACAGACAAAGGCCTTCATCGTCTCACTTTGCCCGCCTGACGTACCACCTGTTTCTCGTGCCTTCCTCGAGCTCGACGACCACTTTCGGCGCCGAGGACGATGTCATTTGTTGCTTTAAACCCGGCCTTCTGTCTTCTTTCTTGTCGTAACTGGCTGGATGTTTCTCTGGTGGATCATCCTTTGCTGGCATAGACCCGTTCTCGGACTTCATTTTGGCTGGAATCTTCAGTGCCATTTCTAGCGCCTGCCCGTGGGATTTCTGTGCATTGTCCTCGCCAGGTGTTGGCGGAATTTCTTCACCGTTCACTTTGATGACGATTTCGGGTGCCGGTTTCATCGCCAGGCTAGGGGATTCATTTGATTTCTGACGGATTTGCAGCGGCCTCTCGGGCTTAACTGCTGAGGTGTCGCCATCCTCCTTACATTTGGGCCGGTTTTCCTCACGAATTCGGCCTGGCGGCTTCACTTGGGACGATTTCGATTCAGACGCCTTGCAGCCCGTCCATAGTCGTTCGCTCAGTGCGTCCTGCCAGCCTGCGCGCCGTGCAATCTCCTCGAGAATCAAGTCGCACTCGCCAAGCAACTCAATGTCCACCTTGACACCCTCTCGTTGGCATCGGTCCTTGCTGATCCAGATTTGAGGGACTGTGGCTGGGATGTTCAGAAGCATTTCGTTGACGGGCTCGACTTTCAGTGACGTGCCGACAATAACGAGCAGGTCCACTTTACTTTTGTCAAGCTTCAGACGAGGGGCGTATGAGTCTGCAATGTCTTCGCCAAAGAAAGTCATATCCGGCTTCAGCAGACCTTTGGGGAATCCAGCCCTTGAGCTTGATTCTTCGGAGTCGCTATCTTCGTATTCGTCTCGCTTCCGCTTCTTTTTACCAGTGCGCCCGCGCTGCTTGGTCTTCGTGGACTTCGGTCCTCCATCTTCGAGCGAGCATTTGCAGTAGGGCACGCCTCCGGCTTGAACCACAGGCATGTATTTCCGCGCTGTAACCCTTTTGCCGCAGCTCATACAAGTGGCCGTTGCCAATGTCCCGTGGCATTGAATCAGTTTGGATTGCGACACACCAGCGGCAACCTCGAGGCCGTCGATATTTTGAGTGTAATTCGTCAATAACTTGCCCTTGGCTTGTAGCATGGCAATGAAAGCGTGCGTCGGACTGAATTTCGGAACCAAAGGAGAAGCAGTGCCGTCTGACGGCACGAGACCCTGCATCTTTGGGAAAACCTTCGCGGCTTGCTTGAAGAATTCTTCCGGGTCAGCCTTGAAGTTCTCGATGTGGAAGAGCTCTTGCGGATCGTCGTACACGGAATCCACTAGGAGGTTGTACACGCCATTCGCGCTACGAAAGTCGGGCACGCCCAGAGAAGTTGAGATACCGGCACCAGTCAAGACAATAATATTTCTGGATGACTTGAAAAGCGAGACGGCATGATCCAGGGTGTAGTATTGGTTTAGCCGAGGTCTGATTTGCGGAGTCTTCTTCGCCGGCGATGAGAGCCTTCGAGGTGGAAGGGATGCTGCTCGGTCCATCAAGAGTTGGTGAAGGCGCAGAAGTTTAGATGGGGATGGCCGATTAGGGGAGGAGGTGCCAAAATAAGAGTCGCCATCTCGATGAGCAGGAGACTGAGGTGCTGAAGAAGCCATCGTCGGTGAATGTCGATCTCGGGACTTTGGTGTCGTATCTCCTGTTGGGATGACCGGACGCGCCTCACACAGGGGATGCTAGCTACACATCCCGCTCTGTCATCTGGCCAAGGCTAGGGGATTCAGAATTGAAGTTCCGCAGGCAGTGATCGATAATGGAAAACTCGAGGACTCGAGACGGGAGCAGCCGAGTCATGACTGCCTGGCTGGTCGCTGCCTGGTCTGACGGTCTCGGCGTGGTCTCCGTCAAGAGGGAGCGAGAAGGTTATAAGCACAACAACCAAGAGGTCGAATGCCGGTGTCTGAATCTTGGAGGGGCTGAGCGTGCATGGGCTGAGGCAGTTCAGGAGATGCCATGCCCCTGAAGCTGAAGGCGGTGCTCGTCTTGTTGGTGGCGGCGCTCTTGATGCATGACGTCATGCTGCAGACAGACACGTGAGCAGATCCCGTCCACGTGACTCTTGTAATTCTGCGTCGGCGACGCGCTGTTTGTCTGTTGACGCGACTGAGCATGTGCCGTCGCCATTTTGCTAACCTTCGCTCGTTCACTGCAGTCCTTTTGGTACCGCCGGATCCCAGGCAATGACATCCATATTTTCACGTCTCTAGCATCATGTCCCCGGCCCCATTGGGCGTCTCGTCGCAGTCCAACAGGAAGCCCACAGCGTCCGCAGCTGATGGAAGACTGCGTTCAGCCGACAACAAGGAAAATCAGACTGCTGAGAGCGCCCTAAGCAGAATAGAGCAGGATCCGACTGCTCGCATCGAACAAGACGGGTTTTCAGAATGCACGATACCGCACACACCGACGGTCCGAATACCCATCGAAGACCTTATTGCAAACACTGAAGACGCCTACAATTGTGCACCTCCACTTGCCACTCCCATTGACCACGTTCTCTGGCAAACAAATACAGGGAGCCCAGATCCATTGGGAGCCACTGGCGCCACGCAAAGAAGCAGGAAGCGCGCCCACAGTTCTTCTCCTGCCTCGTCGCAGCCGCTTTCTGCGCACAAGGATGCCCTAAATCTAGACACTCTGAACAGGTCGCTGCGCACTCCGAACAATGACCCTACGCAGGATCTGTGGAACCGCTATTCCACGGCCAATGCGTTGCACAAGGACAGCAAAGAGCCTACATTGCCCGCATATGCTCATTTTCTGCCCTCCTCCCCTCAGACACCCAGTACGACAGGCAAGGACAGTAGCCTACGGAGAACGCACAGCTGCGGGGTTGAGTGGCCTACCTCAAAGGCAAAGCGTAGGAAGATGGATGAGCGATACAGTAGGACGAAGGAGTTGTTCGCCGCTTCTCGAAAGGATATCCTGCGACGTGACCTGCCCAACAACACCCGTGTCGGACTTCTGCTCGAGAAAATTCAAGAAAGTTTGACGAAAAAGGTCGATGCGCCCGAGAGTCCTTCGAGCTCTTCACCTCTCCCCGACAGGCGCTCGCAAGCGCTAGTCTCACCAACGAGGCCGCTAAATAGAGCAAGAGGCGACTCGAACGGCACATGTGGCACCTCCCGATCCTCCCAGAGAAGGTCGCCGCTGAAACATGGTGTCTCTCGTGACGCATCTTTCTCGTCGGAGTTTAGTGATGATGCTTTCGATGCCGAAGCCCTCGCGTGTGTTGAGCAGGTACTTGCCCAAACGCAGGGGAACAAGGAGGCGCACAGTGTTGTTTCTCATGGCGGGAATGGTTTCGGGCAGAGAACCGAATCTCAGTCTCACAGCGCGGCCGAGACTCTTCACAATAACACAGTTGAAGACCCACAGCAGTCTATTCCAGCGAAGGCGCGAAGGTCACCCCAGCCCCAAAAGACTTCAATACAGGCAGAGTTTGACGAATTTGATGACGACGACGATGATGATTTGATGAACGAGATGATAGACCTCGCGGCTCAGTATGACTCCCAACAACAAGCTCCGGTGTCAGAGCAGCCGGCTGTCGCACAGCCAACTTCGCAAGCGGAAACAGAATCTAAGCACCTTGATACGCTTGATGAGTTTGAAGACGCCTTCGATGATGACGATGAACTATGGGAAGGCATTGCGGATGCAACCCAAAGCGGGAGGACACCGGTTGGGTCGAAGAGCCGTGTATGTTTTGCTACTCATTGAAGTTGATGAGATGCATGCTGATAGGATATATAGACATCAATCGATAATCGAGCTATCAACCGCTATCTCATCGTTGATGTCTTCGACAGCCAGTACGAATACAAACCTGGCCGTACGCGGCCTGAGAAGCTGCTCTCGGTCAAAGACGAGAGGACCAGTAGGCTCTACAATATCCTTCTACGAGAGTCGTGGTATGACACTCGGTGTACCAAGGGCTGCTACGTCCACATCATCGGCCGGTTCGATCGTACAGGCCGGTGCATCGTTGACAATGCCGAGAACATGATCATCCTTCACCCGGACCACCTCATCTCGTCGACTGTCGTCGGTGATTCCTTCACTTGCATGCGGCGCGCCGTCCTACAGGACAGGGTAAAAGCAACCAACGCAGCCAGTCAGCCTCAAGTGTACGGCCACATCCTACATGAGGTTTTCGGCCATGCGCTGAAGCTCAACCAATGGGACCAGCAAACGTTCAGAGAGATCATTGACAAGGTTCTGCCGTCTTACATTGAGTCGCTGTATGAAATTGGAGTTCAGATCCCGGATGCGACGGAGTATCTTCTGGGCAAACAAAGCGAACTGATGGGATGGGCTAGTGTCTTTGTCGGTGATACCCTGTCTGCAGATGCTGTCATTCGTGATCGACATGGTGTCCTCGTGCCAGCAACCATCACCAAGTTGCTGGAGCTCGAAGAACACATCTGGTCTCCAATGTATGGCCTCAAGGGCAACGTCGACGCCACAGTTCAAGCAAAAATGAAGCTGGCGAACGATGAAAAGCCTCGAACTCTACTCGTACCTTTCGAACTCAAGACTGGCAAGAGAGACAACGTTGAGCAACACCGTGTTCAGACAGCACTGTACACCCTCCTGCTATCGGATAGATACGACATCAATGTCACCTGCGGCATGCTTTACTATCTGGAGACCAATAAAACATTCCGCGTCGAAGGCGTCAGAAACGAAATCCGGCACATGATCATCGAGCGAAATGAACTGGCGTGCTATGTCCACGACAAGCTTGCTTTACCACCTATGATCAAGAAGCAGCCCCTGTGCAAGAGTTGCTACTCAAAATCGGCGTGCTTCACCTACCATAAGCTGTGTGAGGATGGCACAGCGGAAACCAGCGGTTTGGGCGACAAATTCGCCGAAGTTGTTGGCCATTTGACGCCTACCCATCAAACTTTCTTCAGGAAATGGGACGATTTGCTCACCAAGGAAGAGCGAGACACGATGAAGTTCCGCCGAGAGCTCTGGACGATGCTGGGCTCGGAGCGAGAGGCCGTCGGCCGTTGCTTTTCAGAAGTCGTGATCCAGCCAGGATCAGGATTTGAGAATCCTTCGAGTTCAAAGATCAACAGATTTGAATATACCTTCGTTAAGCAAAAGCCCCGACCAGGCTTCTCTTTTACTGAGTCGCAAATCACGATTGGAGAGCCGATCGTGATTTCCGACGAGAAAGGGCATTTCAACTTCGCGGCAGGGTTCGTTACGAACGTGCAAGCTAGCAGAATCGTGGTGGCAGTCGACCGGCGGCTACAACGGGCGCAGCGGAAGTCTGAAGCATTTGACGCTGTTCATAACCAAGTCTTTTCCGCCCACGTCAGTCTGGGCCACGACCTGTCTACCCCCGCCTTACAATCGGAAGACCCTATCTTGTATCGCATTGACAAGGATGAGTTCGCCAATGGAATGGCCACAGCTCGTAACAATCTCCTCCGTATCATGGAGAAAGACCTCTGGCGAGCACACGAGCTTCGGCAGCTGATTGTCGAAAATAAGGCTCCGGAATTCAAAATCGCATCAACAGGCTACACGCTCTCCGGACCTGCATCCCAGCAAAACCTCAATATTGATCAGCGGAGAGCGCTTGAGAAGGTGATGAGTGCAAAGGACTATGCCCTCGTGCTTGGTATGCCTGGAACCGGCAAAACCACGACCATTGCTCATATCATCCGGGCTCTTGTGTCTCAGGGCAAGTCGGTTCTGTTGGCTTCTTATACACATACCGCCGTGGACAATATTCTACTGAAAATCAAGGACGACAAAATCCCCATCCTGCGGATTGGAGCCGTCAACAAGGTACACCCGGATGTGCAATCATTTGCGGACATCTCTGGAATCCCCAAACGGACAATTGAGCAACTACATGCGTCCTGGCACGAAAGCAAAGTCGTGGCAACCACTTGCCTGGGGGTGAACCACGGCATATTCAATGCCAGAACCTTCGACTATTGCATTGTGGACGAGGCTTCCCAGATAACGTTGCCCGTCTGTCTCGGCCCGATCAGAATGGCAAAGACTTTCATTCTGGTTGGTGATCATTATCAGTTACCTCCGTTGGTACAAAACAAGCAAGCTTTGGATGGTGGATTGGATGTCAGCCTCTTCAAACTACTGTCGGAGGCACAACCAGATTCGGTGGTCAGCCTTGAACACCAGTATCGGATGGCGGAAGATATCATGAAACTATCCAAGGAGCTCGTATATTCTGGTCGGATCAAATGCGGCAATGAAGCCGTCGCGCAACGTATGCTATTCATACCAGATCTGGAAGCCGGGCTGGCAGCACATCACTTTACGGCATCGTCCCTGCCCAAATCCTGCCACAGCACACCATCTGTTTGTTTCGCGGGTGCCAATTGCTGGCTTCAACGTGCATTGGCTCCGGCATCTCGCTGTCTGTTTCTCAACACCGATACAATTGCTCCCAGCGGCACAGCTCGCGAAACGGCGGCAGGGGCACGAATTACGAACGCCGTTGAATCGATTCTGACGGCGCAGATCGTTACAACGTTGATCCAGGCTGGCGTTTCACCCCGCTCAATCGGCGTCATCACCTTTTATCGCTCCCAGCTCGCACTTTTAAAAGCCGATGTCAAGACTCTTGCTGGTTCTGTTGCCGCCGGTGAGGTGGAAATGCACACGGCCGATAAGTACCAAGGACGAGACAAGGACATGGTGATTCTCAGCTGTGTCCGGAGCAATGACAACAACCATGTGGGCGACCTCCTCAAGGATTGGCGACGAGTGAACGTTGCAGTGACACGAGCGAGGAGCAAGATGTTGATTTTGGGCAGTATGACTACCATGGCCGGCAGTGGTGTGCCCATTTTGCAAGGGTTGACAAAGATTGTGACTGAGGCAGGATGGGTTCTGGAGCTCCCTGGTGGGGTGTGCGAAATGCATTGCTTCGAGAGCACTGTTACTCAAGGGCACACACGCACGCAGCGGAGTGTTCCCGTGGTTCATGAGATGCAGCAGGCGTCGTCCCAGTCAGCATCGTCAGCACAGAAGAGGAAACAACCTTTGGGGCAGTTGGGTAATGGCAGCGTTGCTGGAAACCTCAGTCCTGCAAAGAAACAGAAACAGAGACACTATCAAGTCAAAGGTGTCCTGCGAAAGCCAGGTAAAGTGGTTCGAGGAAATGCTCTTGTCGGTGGTCGCGATGATGGTCTCGAAAAATTCTTGGATAACAGACCAGTCATGCGGGATGTGCTCAACGAGCTCTATGACGATGGCGTGGACAAGGAGAATGACAACCTGCAAGGCCACGGGCCTGCGAATATGGATGAGTATCTGGATGCCGATTTCGATGCAATGGACTTTGGAATATATTGATCATGAGCGAGCGTGGTGCGTATAGCGTGGCATGGGGGAACATAGAATACTAGGGTTTGTTGCTTTGGACAAGACGCTGCCGAACCAAACAGTACCGCTGGTGAGATATGGCACGGAATAAGAGTTCGTGTAATGTAGCTTCGCAAAACATGGAGAGACAATATGTAGGTGGAAGGTATCACTCATCGTAGTTTCTAGCCTTATAGGATTGACTCACCCCGGACGCGGCCTCTGTAAATAGTGAACCCCAATTGTGCCGGAGAGCATGTTTACTTTTAGTATCTGCCTAGAATGGTACGCAAAGCTGCACTCAGCTTCTGTTCCACCGACAACAAACTCCTCTGCTATCGAGCTGCTCTGTGGCAATGGCCAACGGAGAGTATTACCACGGTCAACGGCGCAGCTACGCCGGCGCCCTCTGCACCGTCCGCTACTTTGGTCCTCTTCCCAAGGCGAAGGGCGACTGGCTGGGCGTCGAATGGGACGACCCCAGTCGTGGAAAGCACGATGGACAGCATGAAGGGCGGCGTATCTTCCGGTGTCTTTCGTCTTCACCTACTGCTGCGTCTTTTTTGAGGCCGTCAAGAAAGCCAGATAGGGAGAGGACGCTCCTGGAGGCGATTAAATTCAAATACGCGCCAACTGCCGCGCCGGGCCGTGATGATGTGGACGGAGCGATTGAAATCTCCGGCAAGGTCGTCGAAGAAGTCGGTTTCGAGCGCATCCAGAAGCAGCTGTCCGTCCTTGCGGACCTGAAGATCGTACTTGTCGACGAATTGGTCGTCTCAGGCATCGCTCGGCCGCCCGCCTCCCCAGAAGACGTCCGCAAGGCCCAGCAGGAGCTTGAACAGACATGTCCGAACATCACGGAGCTGGATCTGGGCTGGAACGTCATCGAGACCTGGCAAGACGTGCTGGACATGTGCGCGCCCTTGCGCAAGCTGAAAATCTTGAAAGCAGGCGGCCTGCGGTTACGGGACTTCGAAGCGAGGGTATCAACTGACCATCCTTTCCGGGCTATCGACGAGCTGCACCTCAGCGAGAACCTGCTCACTCCGAACCAGATTATCGACATTCTCTTCTTCGAGAGACGCTGCAACTTTGAGTCTCTGAAAATCTTGTCTCTCGCGCTCAATGAGCTCGCCTCGCTCGACTTTGACGCCAGCGTCAACGGTGACTGGCGCCGATGCCCGTCCGTCACGACTGTCATCCTGGACAACAACAAATTCACACATCTATCCTTCCTGCCGGCACTCTTTGGCTTGTTCCCGAACCTGACGTCGCTCTCGCTGCAAGGCAACGCCGTCTCCTCTCTCGGCCTTGACTCGTCGGTATCTTTCCCGAAGCTTGAAACGTTGAACCTAGCAGGCAATCGAATTCAGGATTACTCGAGCATCGACAAGCTCCCCGTCGTCTTCCCAAATCTTTCCTCTCTGCGTATCTCGCGAAACCCTCTCTACGAGCCGCTGAACCTCCAAGATGAAGGGGACGAGTCCTCGGGAGGTGCTCGGCGCTCACAAGCTTCAAGTTCTACCTCAGACTCGACTTCCTACTACTTGACTCTGGCGCGGATACCGGGCTTAAAGTCATTGAACTACACCACCATCACGCCGCGGGACCGCGAAGAAGGCGAGATCTACTACCTCTCTGTCGCCGAGAGAGAAATCAAGACCATCCTGGGGAGCACGGACAAGGGTAAGGATCAAGCCGAAACAATCTCTTTAGCCCGTCAAAGGCACCCTCTTTATTCCCCATTGTGCGCAAAGTACGACCGCGACGATCTCCTCCAGGCGTACATCCACACTCAATCTTCAGCGGCGACCACCTCTTCGCCACCAACCGGGGAAACCAAGTCCCAACACACCCACTACCCCCCCGGCACGCTCGGTTCCCGCCTGGTCGACGCATACTTCTACATCCCCGCCCGCCGCTCCGCTGATGCCACGCCACCACCGCCGCCGCTCAAGCGCCTCCTCCCCGACACGATCTCCGTGTACCACCTGAAATCGCTGGTCGCGCGGCATTTCGGCCTCCCGGCCCTGAGTTTCGCGCTCGTGTACGAATCCCACGAATACGACCCCGTCGAACCGATCCACAGCACGAGGAACGTCGGCGTCGGGACGTTCCTCCAAGAGTCCTGGGACGGGTGGGGCGATTGGGACGTCGATCAGTCGTCCGACGGGGAGGGCGAGAACCTCCCGCGGCGGAATGACGGCCGAAGTGAAGGCGAAGATGACAATGACAGTGGCGAAGAAGACGCAGGAGACTCGGCTCAAATGCCCCTGTTCCTCGTCCGCGAGGGCCACCGGTTCAAGAAACGCGAGACACACATCTTGGATGGGAAGAGGCCCTGGGGGGACTTTTTGGACGTGCATGCGACCGCGGGGACGGGGAGGAGGGATGTCAGAGTCCGTGTGGAGCCCGCGGTCGCACACACTTAACATGACGACGGGCCAGACTTGCAAGGTGTTAGGTAAGATAGGATGGGCGAGGTGGAATACAGATGGAATAGGATGGAAGGGGGGAAAGCAGAGCAAGAGAGACCCCTAGGACTTTGAGCTCGAGTCTCGTGTGTCTCGGGAGATCTGAGCGGTCGTTGACAGACTAGAGCTATTTATACATGTACTGCGGAGAAGTACTTAGAAGACTACAAGTAGATTGACGGATGAGTGCGACGGACCACGGGCTGGGCAGGGAGGTTGAAACGGATATGTAGATCACCGCCAACCCGATGGCACATCGAATGGCTTTCCACGAATGCGCAGCTGCCCTCTCCGTTAGACTCTTCCTAGTCGTCGTCCAAATTCCCGATCAAGACCTTCTCCTTCCTCAGGTCTATCGGTTCGGGCACATTCGGCTTCTCCAGTCCGCTGGCGAGCCTGCTTGCTCGGGCTTCCTCCTCAGGTTCGAGTTCGAACTTCCTCATGCGGGAACCGATCCTCTCGTCAATGACAATGTCGGCTGTCCAGAGCGGTTCCGACTTGTCGTCTTCTTTCCGCGGCTGGCGCACGGATTTGTGCCATTTGCGCTCTTCGTCGATGAGCAGCGATTGTTGTTCCCAGCCAGCGGCCTGGCCGTGGCTGGTCGAGGATGGGGTTGGAGAAGACGACGCCGGCGAAGCGTCCGATTCACGAGCTCTCGTGGCTACAGGGTCCATGTCGGATGGAGTATCGGAGAAGGAGGAGAAAGTAGAGCTTTGCTCATAAGGACGGCTCGCGGCCAGGACAATGGCTGCGGTCTCCCGTCCAATCTGGTCGGCGAGATGTCGACGGGTGAGGAAGTTGTAGATCCTTTGCGGCGTCTTGAGGAAGCCGAGGAGGTGTTGTTGATGGATGGGTTGGGAGGGTTCGAATATACTGGGCGTATTTGCGGATGGGGTGGCGGAGGAGTACTTGTCAATTGGAAGATATGACGGAGGTGGATATGGTTTCTTCTTTTCCTCCGCTTTCTTCTCCTCTTCTGGTGGTGTTTGTGATTCAGGTTTTGCGGCGTCGGGTTTCTCGGTTGTTGACGGCGGATCGTCTGTTCGCGATTCGGCGGGTGGATGTACGGAGGGGGCTTCGACTTCTGAGGGTGGAGGAGGAGGTTCACTAACAGGCCCTAGCCAGCCTTCATGCAGCCCTCTTATGTACTCCTTCCAGGTGTGTCTGCCCAGGACTAGGTCTCCCCGGACGCCCGTCTCAGGGAGGATTTGCATCTTCTCCCGCACCATCTCAACCGCAGCCTCAGCATCCATCTCCGGTTCGACAGTATCGGCATCTTTCTCGCCGTGTTTCCGCCGCAGTCTTCGTATCTGCTCTGCTGTGCCGTATCGCACATCTCCTTCTTTTCGCCCTTCAATCACGTCGTAATCCATCGCTGCAGCCACCAGCACTGGTTTCACATAGTCCTTGAAGTATTGCCGTGACGGTCGTATGCCATCACCTGGAGGGGCGGATATGAAAACGGTCAACTTGCGGGGCATCTGGTTGACAGGAAGAGGCTGCTGGGCGACATGGGCGACCAGGTCGCACCATTTCTTTTGGGCCTTCTTCTTTTCCCTTTTGTCGTAGACAACAGCTGCGGTCCAAGAGCCGACAATACTGAGAAAGATCATCCAGTTCCGCGAGGGTAGTCTGAGCCGGAAGTTGGGCATGCCTATAGCTTGTTAACAATCCCGGCCACACCTCGAGTATAGACACGACTGACCCATCATTCGAAAGACGGGATTTTGCTTCGGCGGAGGTTTTGGAGCCTCATATTTGACACCCTCCGGTAGGCCTTCAGGTTTGGGAGGGGTCTGACTGTCGGCCATGGCGATGAGGGCGCAGGGGGAGTTTGCGGAGCAGGCTCAGCTCGACTTCACGATGAACACGGATGGGTTCGACCAGAAAAAAGTGACAACCGGATATGCCGCTCCGACGGCGGTCTGTGAGTGGCTCCGGGCAACTTTCCATTCTCAGCGCTCTCTTGTGCCTCTTCACTTTTCGTGGTCCTAATACTGTCGCCACGTGACCATCTATTGTGCATTAAGTCGACATGGTCAAACAACCAGCGTAAGAGGAAACCCCACCTTGTCTTCTGGCAGACTTCTAAGCGACTTCTTTTGCTTCAGCACGACCCAAACTCGAGGCGATAGTTACCGTCGGGCGCATGTGCGGGTAGGTGTTCCGAAAGACTTCTACCCGAGACACTGGTTACCTGAACGACTCTCTGGCCTCCTGGGTGTCTATGATCCGTCGACTCCTTTTCTGTGCTCTGTGCACCTTTCCGCCATTGGGATCTTTGTCTCATCCAGTAAGGCGTGCAATGTAGAACAAGAGAGCAAGCGAGATGTAACCACGCGAGCAGCCAGATGGCATGCTTCGCGTATATTGTGTTTCCATCTGTGTCAGCCCAGGGTAGCAGGGTGAGAACCAATCGCGTGTATGTGCCTGGCGATGAGGTCAAAACTGCAACCCATTGGGACGTGGCACCCCAGTCGAAGGTCAAGGAGTTTCTTTAAGCTCGCCGTTAGTGAGCGGCTCCAGTTGGGCATCTGCCCCTAATTCTAAACTGTAAACTGCTACCGATCCGCTGTACTTGCACCCTATTTTTCCACACGGGTTCCCAAACACCTCCTTCCTCCCTTGCTTGGATTTTCTGTCTGGCTCTTCCGATACTGCAGGCAGCAAATACCGTCAGCGCGTGGCCGCTCTGCTCTTCCATTTCCCGTCGCCGTCCCAGAATCCTTTGCAGAGTAGGGTGAGCCAGTGACAATTACAGTGAAAGAAAGGTGGGGGGCAGTACACCGACTCTTGTCGACCAAGGGTATCACTTTTCGCCTTTCTCAGTCTAAAAAAGGCACAATTTGACTCACTGCGACCCTCCTGAATCAGTCGCTGCGGAAACGACGCCCACAACCTTCGTTGACGTCGCAGCGCAGCGCGCCGAGTAACAGATACCGCTTGTATTGGCAGTCACGATGGACCACGACAACAACCGCCTGCGACTGAACTTTCAGTTTGACAATCAACACAACTTTGACGCTGCCAACGCTCGAATGTACCCCACGACACCCTCCACTTTCCCCCAGCCGATCTATGGCACGCAGCAGCACGAGTACGGCGGTGGCGCACTCTCGCCGAATCCTACGGCCAATACTGGCTATTTCCTGAATCAACAATTCCCCCCTCAATCGCAGCAAGCTCAGTATCAGCAGCAATATGCCTACCAAGGACAACCAGGCCTTCAGTCTCCTCAACCGACGTATCAAGCCAACTCGAGACCCTACGGAGGAAACGCTAATACCGATGCAACGAGTGGTCTGATACAGCAGTTCTCGAACCAAGACTTGGGTGCTACACCACGTGGCAATGTCAACCGCACTCCGTCACCTGCCATGCCGCGTCCTCGGACAGCTGGTGAAGCAAGACAAGCACAGAACCCATATCAGGGCCACCTCGCCCCACCGATGCCCAGACCCTCACCAAAACCAGAAGAGGAGGAGCAACCAAACCCACGCAGATACTCAGACAACGTGGTAAAGCGAGGCACTGCCGCAAAACAGTTGGTCAACAGCTTCTTCCAAGAGAACATTGAACGGGCACGTGATCGAAATAGTCGCGCAAAAGAGCTGGAGGCGATACTGAAGAACCCGAGCATCAGTGACCTGGAAAAGCAGAAGGAGATGAACACCCTTGCGCAGAAAGAGGCACGCTTTCTGCGGTTCATTCGGACAAGGGAGGTCCCGTCAAACTTTACCACCATCAAGGTCATTGGAAAAGGAGCATTTGGAGAAGTCAAATTGGTACAACGCAAGACTGACGGCAAGATCTATGCGCTGAAGTCGCTCATCAAGTCGGAAATGTTTAAGAAAGATCAATTGGCGCACGTCCGGGCAGAGCGTGATATTCTGGCCGATTCGAAAGACAACCCGTGGCTTGTCAAGCTGCATGCTTCATTCCAGGACAACACCTACCTCTATATGCTGATGGAGTTCTTACCCGGCGGTGACTTGATGACCATGTTGATCAAGTATGAGATCTTCTCGGAAGACATTACGCGGTTCTACATGGCTGAGATCGTCATGGCCATTGAAGCAGTGCACAAGCTCGGTTTCCTGCACCGGTAAGAGCTGCGTGCTGTTTGTGACAGGTCCATGCTAACGGTTTACTTAGTGACATCAAACCCGACAATATTCTCCTGGACCGGGGTGGACACATCAAGCTAACCGATTTTGGCCTCTCGACTGGCGGTCGCAAACAGCACGAGAACTCATACTACCAGGCGCTCCTCAAGGCCGGAACTGATAGCAAGTCAGGAAACCGCAACTCGATGGCATTGAACGAACAGATCAACCTGACAGTCAGCAACCGAGGACTGGTGAACACTTGGAGGAAATCGCGCCGTCATATGGCTTATTCGACCGTGGGAACTCCAGATTACATTGCCCCTGAAATCTTCCTCGGCCAGGGCTATACCTATCTGTGTGATTGGTGGTCTGTTGGAGCGATCATGTTCGAGTGCTTGGTGGGCTGGCCGCCTTTCTGCGCCGAGGACACGCATGACACCTACCGCAAGATCGTTAACTGGCGCGAGTCGTTATATTTCCCAGACGAGTTGGTTCTGGGCAGGGATGCTGAGGACATGATCAGAAGGTGAGTGGACCACGTTATTACGCTAGAGTGGTGCTAACTGGTGTAGTTTCCTGTGTGACGCCAATGATCGACTGGGCAAAGAAGGCGGAGCTCATGATGGGGCATCACAGATCAAGAAACACCCATTCTTTCGTGGTGTCGTCTGGGACCAGTTGCGGAAGATTCGAGCACCCTTCGAACCGAAACTGTCGTCGAATATTGATGTCAGCTACTTCCCCATCGACGAGATTCCACAAGAGGACAACAGCGCGGTGCACCGAGCACATGCCAAGCAGATCTCGCCTGAACAAGATGCTGAAATGAGCTTGCCATTCATCGGATACACTTACAAAGCATTTACTGCATTCCAGAATTCGTAAAGAGACACGGTCAGCTTGCGAGAGGGAGTACGGGAGGGTCACGAACCGGGATATGAGCGAGCTGTCTCCACAGTCAGCAAGCCTGTGATAGACTGCCTGTGGTGCAAGTATGTGCACGACCAGATCGTTCAGTACATGTCAAGACAGGCCTTGTTATGCTCTCTTGTGATATGCTCTGATCAAGAGCATGACCATGGCGATGGGATGGGTTTACCCAGTTGATGAAGGGTTGCATTGGTCTATGAGCGAAATGTGCTGTCGGAGCACTCCCTTTACATTTTGCAGCTGTCAGCATGTGTAGCCAGCATCTAATCGACCCAAGACAATGGCTACAAGTATTTGCAGGATGCTCCATCGAGTCTTTCGTCCATACCACAAGTGACGTCACACCACGGCATCAGACAAGGTGGGTGCAGGGCCTTCCTCACCGTGCATCTTGCTCACATGTCCTCCTACGATCTCGACGCTATTTTGCGAATGATCCTTGTATTGTTCAAGATGGACGTGAGTCATGACCGTGGTGTCTATCCAGGCTTAATCGATGTGGTACCAGCTAACCCAGGGATCCGACCAGGTCTTTTACACATACACATATGGGACCGCAATCTGGCTTGGAATGCAAGCCGTACCACTAGTTGTCTTGCCCAAGCTCGTTATAATGACTCTGTCAGAGGAGGGACATCAAACCTCAGGTAAGACTGCTCGTGGTGCCCACCGGGCCAGGTCGTGTCTATTGATTCCGGAGTTGTTCGCCTTCAACGAGTCTGACAGTCTCGGACCCCGAAACACAGATGTCGAAATCTACTTGAGCCGGTCACTGGGGTTTGCCTTGATGGCTGTCGGATCGATCATCCTGTTTTTCACCGGCACAATACCCCTGACATCGAGTATAAGCGAGCCCGTCAGCCTTGATGACAACGACCCTAAAGCGCCATATGCCCGGCCGATATTGCTGGTGACGACTTTCTTCCACGGTCTGAGCTTCATCTATTGCTACACGACTTATGTCAACCACCAACAGGCGGGGTTTATGCTGGGCGCCCTCGGGTATGGCATCATGGCAAGTGTGGGACTGTGGACGGTCATTTTTGGGGATACGACGGCGAGGTTGTCGAAGAGGACAGGCGCCGACAAGCGAACGTCAGGGTGGCCGTTCAAGAACACGCAGGCTTACGACAAGAGGAAGGACAGGAAGATGGGTTGAATTCAGAGGCGGGCATAGTGGTGGGTGGGCTGTAGTTCATGGAGGATGAGGATAATTATCTTACACACCTACAGGTGGATGATGGCCGGCACTGCTCAATTATCAGAGGTCTAATATGACCTGGAATGGAAGCTGGCCATGATTGAAAAAGGATTAGCTATCTTAACTAATCTCAGTATCAAGAGAATCTCCATGTTGAGCACTGGGATAGTCGACGTGGTGCCGGGGCCCAAGCGGAGTCACGGGTGATTAGTGAAGCTCGCCACGACGTCCCACCACCTCGAGTCAAGACGCCTCTCCCTCTAAAGCGGCAGCATCCTCCCTCTTCTCGCCGTTTATCATGCGCAATGGAGGCAATGGACGCTACAAACACCCACAACCTTCAGCAGTTCGCCGCGGCGGTGCAGCAGTACGGCTTCGCGAATGAACATGACGGGCCCTCTGCGTCCAACGATGCTGCAAACGCAGGCTATGCGCCGGCGGAGACACTCAACGCCAACCACAATCAATCCTATCCCACAAACGTCGCGAACGGCTCCCCAAACGTGCAGACCAGAAGACAGAGTAACATGATGAGGAATACAAGCAATCCCGCTCCCAATCCCACGATGCGCAGTCCACAGCAGCCGCGCGCTGTTCAGACTAGGTCGTCGCAGACACCCTCCCGCAATGGCAGTATGGCCACATCCAATTCTACTCCCCAGGTGCAAGCGGCGCAGGCACAGGCGAGCCAACAACAGACGGATAATGTTCAAGACGAGATCAACTCTACGCCCTCCGGACATCAGAGTGCCTTTATCTTCAGAAACGCGTCATCCGCATTCCCAAATGGCACACCTACGCTTCCTCGGTCACAGTCGAGTCAGTCCCAAGTCTACACCACCTCACAAGGAATTGTCCAAACAGATCCATGGGCCTCTCGCTACAAACCAAGCCCATCCGCGGATGGAGTCAACGGCACCCCCCCTGGCAACAATGACACCGCTGAAACGGATCCTGCTGTAGCGGCCAATCCCTTCAGCGACACCTTCCCTCTGGTCCCCCACCCTCCAGATCTTGATGAATGGCGGGAAAAACTGTTTAACGTCAATCATACCCTCGTCCTCTCTGAAGAAGAGTTCCTCACTTACTTTCCCCATGTCGACAATGTTTACTCTCACCGCTCGACCCAGAAGTACAAGCGGAAGGCTTTCGTTAGTCACTACTGGGATTGCCGACTGAAGGGTCGTCCGAGCGGGACCCCCAAAAGCGACGATCCGAACAAGAAGAAGCGCAAGCGTACTGCTCGTGAGCGGGATTTGTGTGATGTCAAAATCAAGATTACCGAGTACTTCAGTGCCGAAGAAGCGAGAAAGATGGGCTTAGAAGGGAACGCCAATGGTGCTGACCTCGACCTCAACACTAATGGTGCCCTGACTCACGACATGACCGGCGGTGTCTATGGAGCTGCGGACAACAGCGCCCTCACCATCGTCATGGAAGACGGGAGCCACGGCCTGGGTGCGCTTGGAGGCGGTCTGGTCGGCACTGTCGCTCCCTCAAACAACAACTCCACCGATCCGAACTTCGGGTTGCTAGAGCTTCCGCGTCCATTGCCACAAGGTCACCCAGGTGCAGATGGCAAGCGCTGGTACACCATCCAACGCGTTCGTGGCAATCCAGGAGGAGGCGCCGTCAAAGACAACAATAAACGAGATAGCAATGCCAACGGGGACGCCGACGATGACATTGACCAATCCGTTCTGGACCCCAATCTGGGCTATGATCTGAATCACAAGCATTCCCTAGAAGAGAGTGACCGGATCAAGAAAAACAGCGTGCACAGGTGGCTGTTGAAGGAGGAAAAGGAGAAGAAGCGCCTGAGTGTAAGTCCACTTCCACCTTCGCCGCAGCCAAACGGCGGCGTTCTGACTGTCCGGGCTCCGTTCTGAGCTAACTCTTGTAACAGAAAATCCCCAGTGCAAATGCGAATCCGGCCGATCAAGTTACTGCAGCCAAGGAGTCGGTATCACCTAGTTTCCGTGCTTCGGGAATGGCCTACTTCACCGTTCGCTCACATGCCGCCCCGGCACCGACGAAGATAACGTTCTTTGCCAACAGCTTTTGCCCCTTTGCGCAACGGATCTGGATGGCCCTAGAAGTCAAAGGCATCCCTTACCAAATGGTTGAGATTATGCCCGCGAACGTGGACTCCTACCGGCCTCCGGAAATGCTCGAGGTGAATCCCGAGGGGAACATTCCTTCCATCAGACACGGCAACTGGGGCGTCTGGGAAAGCGGCGTTGTGCTGGAATACCTGGAAGACCTTGCTATGGGACATCCTCTGATGCCACTGGGCAACCCACAGCTCCGCGCGCACTGTCGACTGTGGACAGATCACATCAACCGCAAGATCCTGCCGAGCTTCTATAGCCTGTTGCTCACCCCGCCGCCTTCGCCGAGTGGTGAACAGCCCATGGGAATGGACGGAATGCATCTCGACGGTGGCTCCGACGCGCAGATGGCCGCTGCGGCGACAACTGCGCAGCACAGCATGCTCATCGCAACGTTGCAAAAGAACATCACGGCACTGGTCAACGCAAGTCACGCCACCGGACCATTCTTCCTCGGCAGCGAAATTGGCTATGTCGACGTCGTCTTTGCGCCTTGGATCCTCCGCCTGTCTCGCGTGTTGAGCTACTATAGGCACTTTCCGCGACCCGAGGTCGGTACACGCTGGAGACAATGGGTCGACGCCATTGAAGCGGACGATCGTGTGCGGCGAACGGTGAGCGACGAGAATTCTTATCACGGTGTATACAGGGGCGTCGGCGAGGACGGTTGGTGTGTCAAAGAGGCTGTCAAGCCAATGGTGGAAATCAACTATGCGAGGAAGGTCGTTGCTCAGGAAGGCTTTGGACTCGGAGGAGACGTCTGGGGTCGACTGCCCGAGGAAAACGCAGTGCATAATCCTGGTGGTGGTCAGATGGGCCAGGCGATGTCTTGAGACCGAGGAATTGCACGAGGAGAGAAAGAGAGATGATTTGGCCACGGCCGACGGAAAATCTCCCCGAGATGGTTGGAACAGCGGAGGGGTTATGAGACTGTCACTGGCAGTATTATATGACAGACGCGCAGTCCTGCACCAGCAACATTGTGGTCGACATGGGTACTGGGATATGGTCAAATCGGTGGCTGCTTGGAATGACTACATGAAGCGCATGCCCCATTGTATCAAAACGTGAGCACTTGCCAAGTGACCAGAGACTGGAGTTGCCTACTAAACTCGATATTGGGCTCACCTCGCAACGGACTGAACTGGACATACGAACTGCAAACGATTCAAGCTCGGCACGAGACACAGCAAGCGCGGTGCAAACCACACGGCAAGCCGCCGGATCTTTCATACTGTCGAGAATCTTGATCCTTACCCTTGATCACACACATCTAGGAAACTCGGGGCTACAGTCCAAAGCATCTTCGGCGCCCTAACAGCATCTATCCCGCGTACAGAAGTTTTGAAGGATTACTTTGATTCAATACATCCTGCTTCAGCCACTCTCCACCCAACAACTATCTACGTACCACGTCAACTACCCCTAACCCCTGATATGACGTGCATTGAATAAGATGAAAGGTATTCGATGCGTTTGGTCAACTCCATGCCAACGGAGACACGGAGTATTTCCTTTCCCCCGTCGTGCAAACTGGGAGCAAATTATTACCAGCAGAGGCCATACATATCTGCGAAGTGTGTTATGATCAATCACGCCCATTTCCCGAGCAGCGCCATCACTCCAGCACCCAACAGCACACAGACGACCATGAATGCCAGGCGTCTGTTGTCCTTTGACCTCATCGGGTTAAACAAGAAATCCCGGGCGAGCAGTTCGACCAGTCCAGTGTAGATCAGAATGCCCGCCGAGATGGCGTCCAGCACGCCGCTGACGACGTTCGCAGTGTACGAGTTCGGGTTGTACGTGGTCCGCACTCCGAGGCCGATGGCAATCGCAAGCGGCGTCGTCAATCCGTACGCTGTGCACAGGATCCAAGGAAGCCAACTGCTCGGCTTGAAAGGGATGGCCGACATCCTGGCGCCGATTCCGAGACCCTCGAACGACTGATGGAACACCAGCACCGGGTAGAGTGTGTCGAACTCATCGCCGGCGACGCCGAGGTTCAAGCCGATGACGACCGAATGGAAGATGACTCCAAACTCGAGGATGAGGAAAGCCGCGATCTGCTGGCGAAACGAATTCTTGCGGGCGTCTGAATCGGCCTCCTCAACCGAGAAGTCTTCCTTGAACTTTTCCTCGGCCGCCGTGGAGAGGCGGCGGTCCTCGTGCTCGCGGCGCGTCTCGGCGATGCTCAACGCCCTGTCCGTCTGCATGGCTGACGGACGCCTCCTCCCGGCTGTTTGTTGCCCCGTGACGGTGTCCTCGAGGTCGCCGACATCACTGTCAATGCCGTACTTGACCTCGACGTATCGCTCGGCGCCAAAGTCGAGGAGGAAAACCATGACCACCGAGGTCAGCACGATCGCCGGACACCACGCGTAGTCGGCCCATGCACCGGTCCTAAGCCGCAGCTGTTAGCATGGGAAAGGCAATGACCGGGAATGAAGGAAGAGCCCCGAGAGATCCAGGAGCAGAACACAACGGGACGGCTCCCAATTCCGCTTTTGTTGTTTTCCAAAACGTGGGAAGACTTACATGCCGACACAGCTTGCTGGGCCAATCTCGCCGTACGCCGGATCCAGCAGATGGATGAACGCCGTGGCCACGATGACGCCGGCCCCGAAGTACCGCGCAAACAGGTATACATAGAGCGGGATATGCAGGCGAGGCACGCGCTTGGCGACCACGGGGAAAAAGGTCGCGAGGGTGGAACAGATGAGGATGACGAACAGAGCCGAGATGCGTGCGCCCAGCTTGCCGTTATATTCGTTGCCGGAGAAGGTGAGCGCGCAGATCACGTCGCGAGGGTCCGCGGTTGAGAGGTCGACGTTGCTGGCGTTGAAGCCCGAGCTTCCTATGCCGTCGGTGGACATTGTGGGAGATCTTTGTTGCAAAGTCGAGGAAGGAAGGGAGGGACAAGGCCAAAGGAATGTGAGAGTGAGTGAGACCGAGATCGAGAAGGACCAGGGACGACAAAACAGTTGTTTAAAAGAACCCACGGACCCAGTATGACTGGGAACTATTTGCCTGGACTTGCTTCTTCGGTCGCAGCCTTACTCCATACCTACCAAGCAATGTTCCAAGACATCTCTTATAGACTTGGCCTCGGCGAACCATGTGGACGGGAGAGATCTTAGGGCCGGCGTTCACGCGAGGCTTTCGCCTCCTACGAGCAAGGGGGGGGTTGTGTAGGGTATGTCCCCAAAATTGAGGACCTTAAGCAGACTATCCCAAACAGGCAGTCTCGACGAGACCATCACGCTCCTCAATGGTAGAGACACGTCTCGAGGTCCATCTTCGGGGACGCCGCTGATGCTCATGAGCTGGTTCATCGGTTCGTCTAGAAAAGCGGCCGTGCACGCCCTCGTTTGCAAAAGTGAGGACCCTTCTGCTCGCTATTTTTTCCCTCTCTTTCCTTTTGGGGGGTCCGGCGAGAGAGAGAGAGATTCAAATCCACTGACCCTCCCTCCTGCCTGGGGGGCCGGGCAGATCGTCCACATATGTACATAAGGCAGGATCGTGAGATCACGGCACCTTCGTGCCGGATGTGACGGTCCTCGTTCTTCCCTGTCTCTCTCTCCCTCCATCCCTCCCTCCCCCCCTCATCACATACACACATACCCGCACCCTGTGTCCCTCCGAGGATGTCTATGAGTCCTCATAGATGAGAGTGATGGGAGATTACACTGGGGAAGCATGTCTTCTCCAGAGGAATCTCGGTAAGGAGTAAGCTACCGTTAGAGGAGAGAACAACCGTTGGCGAACCCCCCAACCGACGGTCGTTCCCCTGCCAACCTGATCGTTGACGAAACCCAGCAGGGATCCTCGCACAACGACATGACCAGCCGATCAGTGACTGCGTGCTGCCTTGCATCCAAGCATGATGACCGTGTCGTTCGCCAGAGATCCTGGAAGGACATCTTTCGTGGTCGACGCGAACTCTAGTCATGCGCTCCTCGTCGCTTGTCGAACTCTCCACAAGCCGCCAAAGTCACCAGCTTTGATGCAACAATAGCCTTGAGGCTAGAACTGTGCTTCATCTGTCCTGTTGTGTCCTGAGATTTCAGGGGGGCAGGGGGTTGCGAACAACCTCGATGGTCCCGATGCGCCACCCAGACCGACCTGAGCTGAGGAGTCAACTTGCAATGAGACTCACACACATGAAGGGGGAACGCCCCCCACGGAGTGCAGCGCAGGATTGCAGTAACCTGGACGGTATCCAAGGCCTCAGCCTCCGGGCAGACCGCCAGGGAGGAAGCGAATAGGATGAGGAGCCCACGGCGGGGTGCGCCTTAGTATCACCTCGACGAGATGCTCTGGTTTCACCCCGACGAGCCACACCATTTTCCTCGGCGGTGTTACCGGCCATGGGTTTCTCGTAAGCCAGGTTTCAATCCCGTGGTCTGGTCTCCCAGACCATGGCCCAGCCTCAGCTTCAATCAGATGCAATCCCCGACGATGAATCCCGCGCCTGCGCCCACGCCCACGCCTGCGCCCATGAAGACGACAAAAATATCAGACCTAGCACCCAGAAGCTAGCAAATGACGACCGACGAGCAGCTTCGAGCAACCTCAACCAGTTGCATGCCGCTCAGGTACCTAGCCTGTCGAGCCCCTTTTCTCGAGTCCTGAGACACCCCGAGTCCATTGAACAGCAGACGGCCCATCAACAGCAGCCCATGTCTTGAAAGGATACGGGCCAGGTATCGACGCGAAGGGAATGAAAGAGCCAGCGCGCACCTGAACCCCAGGAACTGTCAAATCATTCCCGTCTGTACTCCCTGATCATGCACACCCACACACAGGCACATATACACTCAGTCTCTCGCTCCCTCTCGCACTCATACACTCTCTTTCCATGACGCACCTATCATCAGTACCAGAGTACTAACGACCAACAACAACATCAGGCCCACAATGCTAGTGCTCAAGCGCAGACGCACAGGAGCAGACTGAGGGACTATTGGGGACCATCACACAACGAATCCACCCATCCTTTCTCGAGTGTCGAACCTGTCACGAACGTACGAGTACAATAATGAGGCGGCGACCGTTCGTCGAGGGAAGTCCTCTTCGCAGAGATCCCATGTGATGCGATACATGCGTCAGGTCGGCAAATCGCCTAGGGTGTGAGAGTGAGAAAGAGAGCTGCCCGGTGTTTGCACGCCCTCGGACTCACCTGACCTGACATGACCTGGCGTCGTGGACCGCCTCGTCTCGAACAGCCCACACCCTCCCTCGCAGGGACGGACCATCCTTCAAACTTCCCAACTACCCTCCGAAGTCAGTTGTCACACGCACACAAACACGCAGACATCCCTACTTCGCGCGCCCGAACATCCCCCCGGTCCGCTCTGCTCGAACCTGCAGCCAAAAGGTTCCCATTGAGCACATCCACAGCGACGCACCCTTCCCACACAGTTGCATAAAAGTCTGAGTTTGGACTGCGATGGGTTGGACCGGGGCCGGGAATGTCATCACAATAAGGCGTATGAGGGCCAAGAGGAGGGGACTACCGCTCCGTGGCGATGGGAAAATAAACACTTTTGAAGGGTGCGGTGCGGCGCGGCAACTCTTTGCGTGATGCCATGAAAGAAGCCGAGCTTGGTGTGCATGAATGGGAAGGGGCAGGGCGATCTCGAGTACGTACGGACGGGCGGGCGGCCGTACGTAGACGAGAGGAGTGCATTGCGCATCGCGCAAGGACTTTAGCCGGCTTGCAGGACGTGGACAAAACATTCCGGGACTGCCGGACAGATGGCATTGGGTGGGTTGCAGGTGAGCAGCGAGTCCTAACACAGCGACAACACATGTACCCGCGTCGATGGTGGTGGCTGACGGTAGGCAAAAGCACTGGAGAGAGCGGCAGGATTCAAAGACGTAAATGAGTGTCGGTAGGTCTGAAGGCCAGGCTAACAGCTAACTAGGGATTTCCTTCTTGCAGTTTGATATGACACTCTGCAAGATGAACATTGGCTTCTCTGGATAGCTGGCCAGCATTCCGCTGCTTCGGCAACTCTCCTTGCGCGCTCAGGACTCATTTGATGTTTCATATCCCCCCATCGACAGTCACTGACACCTATCAAGTATTGCTTGGTTTCTCAGTGCTGCATATCTCCATGTCAGTGGATGATATTGCGCGCTGTTGAGGGTAGTACTGACCGTGCAGCAAGTGCAACCGCTGCATCCAGAGGGGCCGTGGCCACAGGTGCTGCAGTGAGGCTCCATTGTGAAAGGTTTGGAGGTTTGATTTGTTTTGAGGGTTGTTTGCTAAGTGATTCGGAAAGCTGAGTTGAGGCTGGTGATTGAGAGACGACAGGATTGTTGTGGAATTTGATTCAACCCTGAGAACAGGAAAGGCACCGCTTATATAGCTTTGAGGTGATTGCTGTCGTGGGGTGTAACCATCAGGCCGCCGAACTCTGGGATCCCGTCGTGTGACAGAGTTTGCAAATGGCTTCGTGTAAACGCACCACGTTGTGGGCAGAGTTTGGTTTCAATCCATCTTGGAAGCCCTCTTGAGCGGAGTTGATCGCATTTCCAGCAAATCCAAACAGGTCTCACGGCTGAAGAGGCGTGGAGATGACCATAGCCGCTCGTCACAGGACGGGGGATCTGGTCTGCTGATAGGGCTTGACAGTCGCTTAATCCTGCGCACCGTGCAGTCAATGCAGGCCGAGCTCAAGCGGCGAGACTGCAGGCATGCCACGTCGTCTGGCCCGCCCCGGGGGCGAAGGCTCCAGCATCTGCTCGTTGATTCATCGGCTCTGGTGTCAGGTCACGCCTAGATTCGGTGTTGATCTTCTCTTCATCCCACCCTGGACGAATGGTCATGAGATTGCTCCCAATCGTGAGCCTCTGTTGTAGGACTTGCTTCTGCCACGGTGATTGAATCCTCGACGTCTTAAGTGTAGTCTCCGCTTCAAGCATGTGAAATGTGACCGTATCGGGCAGAGCCCCTGTAGCTTTCACGTAGTACACCTTTTGCGGCCCGATTTGCCCTGAGCTTTGTGTCACGCCCCTAGACCTATTTGAGGGGAAGGAAGTACAGCCGGACCGCACCGAATGTCTGATGAAGGCGGGCGAGTGTTCCGATGTGCCAATCGTGATAGGCTTACTCCGTACCAGGAGACCTGAAGGCTTGTACTGGACCGAGCGGGATTGGACGATTTGTGCCGAGCTTAGCACCTTTCTCCCACGCACCCACTGTTGGAGCTCCATCTCGAACAAGGTGGTCCACTCCGGAAAGATTTAGAAAGGGATCACGTCTCTTGCGTTTGGAAAGGCAAGACTTGGGAAGAGTCACTCGGCTAAGATCGGCACCTGTCACAGTTGCTGAGATGCATGGGCTGACCATGGCGTGAAGGCCTCGAGCCAAAATCGGTCTTTAGCGGAGGTGAGGGAAGCTACCTGGCCCAGGATCCGCCGAGGGCATGGTTGCATGCGCACGAGTACCGACTCATTGTAGTCCTCTTGCTCAACATCCACAGCCTTTCCTGTGCCTAACAGTTCCGAGCGCGTTAGACAGGTAGGCCTTGTGGTTCTCTTCTCCCGCTTCACATAGACCGTATAACTCCCTTCGTGCTCGCATCCTGGAGGTAATACTGTCGTCACTTAAGGGGAACCGAAGTATTGAGCCATATCTGAGAGCCTGGTCGAAGGTAAAGCAGCATTTGCAGCTACCCTAACTTGGCATGGCGCTCCAGGATTGTGCCGTTGCCTGCAGAGTCGGTTGGGGGTCCGGAGTAGGGTAGATTACAAGACTGAAACAGGCTTGTAGTCGTGCGGCAGACGGCAATATTTTAGATCTTTGAGAATCAGAAGTGAGTGATGTAACGGTTTCGATCGAGCTGCTACCGCCAAAAGGCTGGCAGGCGCTCCAACCCGGGTTGCCTGTTCCAGTCGAGATGGATGCCACTTTACCGACTGTTTCCGAAGGCGGAAGCTCCGAGTGCATTTCATGATGCTGACGCTTATCACTCATTCCCTTGGAGCTACCGTGGGCTGCGACGGTCGACGTCATCTGAAGACTGTGGGCAGGCCCGAATAGTCACACGGCTAAAGCTGGGGTCGCGTGAAGCTTGTAGGAGATGATTACGTCCGTTCCGGGCGATATTCTGGGCAGCTAGACATTGTGGTGAGAGCCGTATCAAGGGCGCCTGCGGAGTCCGGACAGTGGCGTTGGCGCAGATGCTCAGGATATTACACGCGTTCCATCGGGAATAGAAGCCTCCGCGTTGACCGTCTCTAAGTTTCCGCTATTATGCGATGCGGCTTGCACCAGCTTGGGCGTCCTGGAGAAACCAAACCCTCCTCGACCACTGCCATCTGGGCCTTTTGGTGCCCTGACAGGTTGCTGTATATAACCCTGTGGGAGTCCTGGAGCATGATTAGACGTCAAATTTCCACCATCTCGCTCTCGGCGCTGAGCGTAAGTTGAATCCGATTTCGGGCCATAGGAAGGATCGTATAGTTCGCGTTGCTGGGCATCACCTCGTAATTGATTTCGAGAACCTGTAGTGTAATCCCCCACAGCTCCCCCACGACGTCCACCCCTAGCTCCTCGAGCACGATTCGGTGTAACGGACCTCGAACTGGGCGGTGTCAAGCTCGCCGGGCTAGATTTCCCTGACCTATTATGATTGCTTTGTTGTTGGGACGCGGACGTGGTGCTGGTAGTCGAGGTGCCGAACAATTCTTTCCTGCGCTCTTCGTATCTCTTCTGTTTCTCTTCTCGTTCCCTGGCTGCCTGCGCCTGTCGTTCGGCAAGGGTGGGTTCGCGAGCCTTGATATCATCTTCGTCCTCAGAGGACTCTTGGCCGGAGTTGGTTTTGTCGTTACTGAGGTGTAAGTCCTGGATGCCGGCAGTAGGCGGACGAGCTGACCGGGGCTGGCTCCTCGGACCCTTTCTCGACAACAGGACTGGCGGTGGCTTGAACTCGGACCGGAGGGGGACGACATTCCGAGACTCGAGAAAGTAATTGGCCTCTTTCGGGCCCTCACTATATAAAGCATAGCTCTGCGTCAGTGGCACAGATCAGGACAGAAACAATGCTCAGGAAAGCCATACGCCTCGGCCCAAAGTTGACGATTGAACTCAGCCTGCTGCGCCCTTCGTTGGGCCTTGGTCACTTTGGATGAGACTTTCTTTGGTTCCGCAGACTCTGTGGGAGTGAGCTTTCCCTGTACGAGTCAGCTAAGCCACGGTGAGAGCACAGAGGAAATCACATACGTCGTCGGCAGCAGCAGACCACTCGTCCTCCCAGGCATCGGGTACCTTGCTCATCGTGCGTGCTATAAGCGAGGTTTGACGAGCAGATCGACAGGAAGCAGATATGCAAGGCCGATGTTGAGCATTTGTCGAGGATCGGGCGCTTTCAACAAGCAAGGCTTAAGTATAAGACGCTCGTCGTCCGGGCCTGCGAGGGTCTGTGGGGTTTGCGCGAGATTCTTCGTGCGGAGTGGAACGACCGAACGAAAGAGGGATGGATAAAGTTCGACCATCGGCAACAAGCACACGGGCAGCTGCTGTAGGTTGTGGATTCTTTGAGAGCGATACCGTGTGGTAGATATTGTATTTTTGCAGATGGGAAACGTGGTCGGCCATGCTTTCCTGACTCCAAACGGACGCTTGTCACAACACGTGCTACTGTATCTTCATTCTTTCGTCCATCATCGGGTCGCTAATTGGGCCCTTCTCCAGAACTGCACTTCGCCGCAGCATTTGAACTAGCGAGTTCATTCGATCATGATTTCTTGACGCTGTATGTCGGCTGTAGGCATCGTGCTTTGTCCAAAGCTATCTCGCCGCCGTAGACCCATCGTCCTATCTTGTTGTTCAACCTAGGAAGAGACGGGTCAGGCCACCTCCGAGGACTCAGAAGATGTCCTGCATTCTCAGTCTTGCCCTTCTACGTGCTGGTGGTGCAGAGTTCAAGCATGCACAGACGTCTTTCCAACCTGAAAAGCCCCAAAGGAAACAGGATTACAACATTATTATTCATTCCGAGGAGCTATTATGCTAGCCCAGGAGCATATATACGAATCCACTACTCGTTACGCGTTCCCCATGCGGCCTCGAACTGTATGAGATAGAGATGGCACGAGGCTATCCAACATCATCGAAGGCCCGAGCATCGCATCCTGCGTGTACTCTTGACGGTTCAACTCCTCATGAATCGCGAGATGCAGCTTCTCGGTATGAGGCATCCACAAATCTACTATGAAATGACCTCCCTCTCGAGAAAGCAGATGCAGCATCACTTCTCTTCCTCTTCTCTTTATTTTGTGCGATCCTCTCCCATTCTTCCCACTCCTTAGCAATCTCGCTAAGGACGGTCGCCATCGCCGAGGCGCTCGCCATGAGACCGTGCCCCTCATCGTCGAGGACCCTCAATTCGCATCGCTTCATGACACTGTGCAACCACCGCACGTTGTCCAGCGGTACGCGCGAATCCTTGGCTCCGTGATGGATCACAACTGATCTGGTCACTTCCGGATATCGAAATCCAATTGCTCGACGACGTTCGAGACAGACGACCAAGTCAGTGGCAGGATTTGCATTTAGAGTGGCCAAAGTCCAGATACGGTGGGTGAGGGTTTGATTGTAGAGTGCTTGACGTGCCTCTGGGCTCAAGCGAGGAGACATTGGCCGAGAGGCCATGGGCGGTGACTTTGCGGAGGAGAGAGTCTGCCGGGGATTTGTCGCCGGCGCTCCCTGTATTCCAAGCGATTCGTTATTGGCTTGATAACAGGACATTCCGCGTGCTCTATTCGGCGTCCCGGTCGACGGTCGTTCCGGCTCAAACTCTGGAATTTTGTCTCTGAATGGGTTATCCTCGTTCAGGTCGTGGACGGGATAACCCAAATGCACTTCCAGGCTCTCTATTTGAATTTGTTTGTTCTTCTTCGACTTCAAGGGTTTTGTGTCGACGGACGCGCTAGTTGCAGTCAAGAACCTCGAATTGGCGACTTTGAGTATTTGCGCCGGTAGAACGCTGAGGATTTTGTGGGAGAAAGGTAGGTTAGCGATAGGCTGGGAATCTGGGCCTATGGCGGCTCCTTTTGGCATCTGCGACGGTGGTATCCAAGGTGCCAGTAAATGAATGCGCCCGCGTACATACTGAGGCATCTTCAGAGCGGTCGCCAGAGCATAGATTACACCGGCAGAGTGCGCCAGCAGAGAAAATCTGGTGATCTCCAGCGAGTTGCATAGGACGGCCACATCGTCGACCCAATTCAACGGTGTGCATTGAGACTCTGGCAGCGGGGAGCTTGCACCTACCCCAGGTCTGTCCGGAGTGATCAGCCTCAAGCGTAGGGTTCTGGCAAGTTCATCGTAGAAGGCTGTGAGGTATCGGGTCAAGCCCATCCCAACACAGCACAAAACGACGAAACCATTGGGATCTCCAGCCTCGGAAAAGGCAATCGTTCGACCAGTCCGAGGGTGGCGAATCTTTTGCGTAAAACGTGGCGCTCCGAGGAACGCCTCAACCTCTTCTGTTATGGACTTCATCTCTGTTAAAGCCGGGTCTTGCCTGATCGTGAAACCGGCAGAATTCCTTTTGGCATGGGCGCCCGAATTCCGATACAAGCTATTGCCCCGGGACGGAGCCGCGCTGGGTGGACTGGATGTGGCAGGCCTGGCAGGAACAGGCAAACCCTGCGTTTCCTCTGGAGGCTCCGCCACAAAAGCGGGCATATCGGCCAAGTCGGATGGAGTAACAGTGGCAGACAAGTCGAGCGGGCTTTCGACCTCGGGCGACTCGACAACTACCTCTGTGACAGAAAGCCTCGAGCTCTGATAAGGACTCGATCGTTGTGAAGAAAGTTTGGGCGTAGCAATCGTATGGCGTTTTGAGGCTCGTTCTGACTTGCGTGCCTCATGCCGCCACTCTTTCTGTCTCTTCTCCCGAGCTTCCTGGAGTTCCCGGATCCGTCTCACGGTTGAGTTGTCACCTTCGATAAGCTCAGCATCAATGTTGAGTTCTTTCAGGTCGCGACCAGAGAAGGAATGTCGGTTGTGCTGGTCTTGGGAACCGTCTGAGATCCCTGTAACGCTGTGCCGTAGGGACGACCGCCGAGATGGAATCATGTGAGACCCCAGGTCGCCTCTACTCAGTCGCAAAGCAGCGACAGTCGGACCGTCGGCCAGGCCTTGGTCGACATGGATACTGCTGCTTGAATGGCCATCCACTGACGGAGAGCGAGTAGGCCATTTGTTCTCTTTCTCCTGTTCCATGCTGTAGAGTGATTCAGTCTTCCGCCGCCGGTCTGACGAAACACGCCTTGGAGGGGCAGGTCGAGTTGTTGCCATATCGTAGATGGACTCGGCTGTCTGCCTTTTGAGAGTGGAACTCAATCCACTGACAAATGAGAAGGTAGAGCTGGCACTCGAGCGGTTTCGTCTTTCAACGCTTGGGAGTCTAACACTGTCCGACTCGGCACGCGACTTGAGGCTTTGTATAGACTCTCGAGCTGCAAGAGCAGGCTGTGACGACATGCTCACAGAGCGGATGAATGAACGACTCGACCGCTTGGACAACGGCGGCGGTCTTCTTGCGTATTTGATCACCGGCGGCGCGGCGGCCTCTCCCTCGCTGCTTTCATCGGCGACAGGGGGGTCGTTCTGCTCCCTATCCAGATCATCCGCATCGGGCGGTTCGGTCGACGGGGAGCGACTGTATTCGTCTGTAGGGATATGGATATTTGTCTCCGCGGCGGGGTCTTGTCCGACATAGGTCGATGCAGATATTTTGCTTAAGGAGTCGATCAGCGAGGAGATCACCTGCACCGATTCCGAGGGCGTCTCAGGGAGGGAGGACAGCGGTGATAATTGCGCGAAGCTGGTCTGCGGAGGACTGATGTCTGGCTCAGCGGTCAAGGAGTGGTCGAAAGAGTAGTCGTATGGATGTCCGGCAGATGCAATACCGTTGTGATAGTCCATCCCTCACATCGCGGGTGGTGAACTGGGAGACGCGGCTGAAGTGTGTCGAGGTGATGAGTGCAGGAGCGGGCGCCGCATGCACAATCGAGGAACAGGCCAGGAGACGGACAGGGGACAGGGACAGGTCTTCGTCGGCCACCAATCGGAGTCGCTGCTGTTCAATACGCGAAATTTGGACGAATATCGTCTTTGTTCTTCCGCGCCAGCTCAAGTGTGAGAGGGTCGCGAAGACATGTTTGGCATTAAACCGAAGCCTCGTCGTCCATCAAGATAACACACTGGCATGCACTGTGTAGGGAGATAGTTGGGGAGGAAACTGCATACGCGGTGGGCTGCCAGGTTGCCACTTCAAACGTTCAAACCCACGAGGACTCTGGCATGATTGGTCTCGTCAGGTTGAATTGCCGGGGATGGTGGAAAGGGACAGGCCAGTGGATCGCAGATTCGAAGCTTGATGGGGCTTGAGACGAACCGGGGCTGGCGGTGATCACCCGCTCCATCAACCAGGTGATTGATCAGTCGCTTCGAGCCCGACTTTTTAGCTGCAGTGTGCGGAAAATTCAAAGTCAGGCACTTGCAGTGAGCTTGGTACTGAGTATCCAATCCAGTCACCGCCTCCAAGAACTGCTGCGAGAGGGCGAGAGGCTAGCATTTGGTGAGAGACAAGTAGGTACAGAAGCGACAGCAAGCGCCACGCCTTCCATGGCCGCCACGGTAAATTCTCCGCCTCTTCTACGACCCGATACTACTACATAATCTCCGTGTCTTGAAGTTAGAACCACCAAGAATTGCTGAGCTTTTATAGCGTAGTACGCACTCCGTACTCTGCAAATACACGATGGAATCCAACTAGCTCAACGGACTCGGTAGGATGTAGCCATACATAGAATCCTGAGATGGAGCTCCTCGTGGATAAGACAGCTAAATATGCACGGGTGCTCGACCTTGTGCCGGAGGCGATATGCAATCTGCAGCCGATTAAGTGCCCATCAATGGGTTCTGATGAGTTGGATTGAGACGTGCTACTCCCTATCGCAGAAAAGGACGCAGAGACAGTCATTCAAAGTTCTGAACATGACCAAGTGTGAACGTGTCTATTGTCACCACAATAGTATCTTCCGTCTACCAACAGCATAGCAGATCTGATGTATCGTGGTATCTTGTGATGCTAAAGAGCGCTGAAGTCGCCGACCAGTAATAATCCGAGAGAGCCATCGAATGATGCCCCTTTTCCCAAACTCCGCGCTTAAACACAATGCGTAGGCTGCACTTTTCCACGACCCAGTCTATCTTGTATCACATCTAAAAGGGTCGACGGGTGCCACACTCGCAGTCTTGTTGCAGAACGCCAATCCAAGATCTAGCCGCGTCGAGGAGTCGTAGTAACGTTGAAGCGTTCGATGCTATCGCTAAGTCGAGAAAGCCAAAAAAGGGCTAACAAAGCCATAACCCCATGTTGCATCATAGGCCGAGTGGCAGACCTGCCTTTAACCTCTGTCGTTCTTCACCAAAAACTCTCCTCGACGTTTCCAGGACCATCTCGAAGCCTTCACGACCTCGAGCGGCGTTCTCCCGAAACCGTTCAACACTGGCTTCTTCGATCTTGGTCCGTATCTTTTGCCATCCGCCACACAGTGCCACAATCTTGGCTTGCTGCTTGAATTCCGTCTTCTCTTGTGGACTTATCGAGGAGGGCTGGTAGACAACAGTCTCACGGCATTCCAAGAGGTTGGACCAGGTCAGGTTTGTGCTGCACATGGTGACCTTTTGCGAAGCCGGGTCGACATATGATACCTCATAGACGTAACTAGTGGTCTCGCCACCCATTATGTTCAAAATCCATTTCGGGGCGTTTTGTTGGCATGTGATAAGACGCTCAGTGCGCAGGATGCCTGTCTGCGAATCCACGTGGCGAGAGACGGTATCGACAGCCAGAACATGAGGTGCTTTCTCGTTCCAAGGGCAGTATTTCCGCCAGTTGTTCGTGCTGACCTCTTCCCACGAGTAGTCGAACGTGTATGATGACGAGAAGATCTTCATGGTAGCTGAGCGTGGTGAACTGGGGAGGAGGAGTCGATGGAATTCGGCGAGAAACGAACGTCGAATTTTCAGTCAGAGGAAGCCGAGGCGCGTCTGGTGATCGCAGTAGTTATCTACTGATGGTCAAGAATACCGATAGTCTAGGGACACCTGCTCAAAGCAAGAGAACAAAAGAAGGAACGTGGGAGTGATGAATGGCGAAGCAGACAATCGTCGACCTACGTTGTTGCCGATGAGCAAAAGAAAAAGGTGAAGTAGCGAGGTACTTTACGGAGTGCGGCCCCCTTCTCCAACAAAATTTTTCGGCCCGATTCAGGAAGGGCGGGAAAGGTCGGAAAGTCAAATTCAAGCTGCTGATTGGCTGCAGCAGACTCTACGTTCCGCTTGAACAAAGTGCCGACAAAATGGGCGAGCAACTGACGTGAATGACGCAGTCGATCATATGCGATAAGGCTTGTCAGACAGCAGGCCCAGTTACTTTCTCGCAATCGTCGAAGCCATTTTCGGGACATCTCTCCCGAAGCACAGCGCTCCCTTGCCCGTCGCCATTCGCCCGTCGTCCCCAAAGTCCCTCACCTGAACTCCGTACCTCGGATGACATAGCGCAGCCTCAAGTCAGCCATCAATCCTGCATTATGTCGGAATACTGGAAATCAACGGTGAGTTCACTTGCATAATTAACTCGCACACTGCTTACTGTTTGCGCAGCCAAAGTATTGGTGCAAGCACTGCAGCACTTACGTCAAAGACACTCCCTTCGAACGGAAACAGCATGAGAATACTGCGAAGCATCAGAACAGCCTCAAACGCTTCCTGCGCGATATCCAGAACAGCCACGAGCGAGGGGAGAGAGAAAAAGAACGTGCCAAGTCAGAGGTCGAAAGACTGAAGGGAGTCGCTGGTGGTGCCACGAACGAATCCTCGACCTCGTCGAATCCACTCTCGAGACCAGCGCTTCCCGTCCACAAACATGCCACAGGGCCGCCAGGAATAGCCGATCGCAAGAGACAATGGGCGCAGTTGGCCGAGATGGGGATCAAAGTCCCCGAAGAGTTCCGCTCTGAGATGGCCATGGCGGGAGATTGGCAAACACTGTCACAGCGAGTTGCTGACGAGGCCCCCTTGAGTACAGGCATCAAGAAGCGCAAATATGAAGGCCAGGAAGTTGACGAAGAGGAAAAGGAAGCGGCTGGTGAGGCTGTTGTGCGACGCGGTTGGGGTGCTGCCACCAAGACATATCCTGACCATGACAACGCTGGCCTTGATGACCTTCTCTCTGGCTCAATCTCAGTCAAGAAGGAAATACCAGGCTCGCAGATTAAAGGTGAGGGTGGTACGTCAGTGAAGCAGGAAAGTAACCCTGCGCTCAATCAAGACGGAAGCGCCGCCGGAAATTATACCTCACCAAGAGTCGACGCTCAATCAAACTCCAACTCAGTGAAACCCGAGATTGTGAAAGAGGAACCCCAGTCACCTCCAGCGGCGATACCCAAGGATCAAGTCCCAGAGGAAGCTTCCATGCCTGTTTTCAAAAAGCGCAGGCCGAAAGCATCTTGAAATTTCATCTTGAAAGTTGAAACAAGACACTCGTCGTTTCGCACCCGGGTGGTTTGACCTCGGCTGGCTACAAGCGAACCGACGCCCAGATAAGCGAGATCATGATTGATTGTTCGCCTGATTGTACTCCGTACCTTTGTTCGTAACCCAAACTCTCATACCAGAGTTTGCCCAACCATTGGTGCATAGAAATAACAGACTCGCAAGTGGCGGAACCACGTGGTCACTAACTGATGGTTGCACGGTTGCACAGGAATTCTAATATGACAGCAGTGGCAGGTCCGTCGTGGCCCTTCGGCAGGCGTTCGACTCGGCCCTGCAGACGGTGGGGACGCGATAGACAAGCGGTGCGACAGTCGAAGTGAAAGTTCACCCAAGGCCAAACCTGTGGCTGTCCTGGCTTAGCATAAGATAGGCCTCTGATTTATTCTCTCAAAGGGGGCCGTATGCACGACACCTTGACGCCCAGCAATGTACACGAATCCTACTCTGTATTCACAATCTAGCTGGTACCGTAAGTAGAGGCCGCCTCGATTGAATTAGTTTGACCAACGGTCATGGGCCGCCTACTTCCGGAAGTGTGCAGTGCAGTGCATGAGCTGAATGTCATCATAGCCAATAAATGGCCGGATCTGGGGATACACAGCCTCTGCATCGTCATCCTCGTTTACGAGCCCTTGACATATCGGGAGCTACTCAGTATCCTGCGTGCCTGCACGCAGCGGTAAGGAAGCACAAGCGGCGCATTCGCTGCTTCGCCAGGACCTAAGGTAGGGTTCTCGGTCGGTTCTGCAACCCGCTCGAGCCTATTGCATCTGCCCAGCCAGGGATCCGAGTCGCTCGGAGAATATTATGCTGCACCTTCGCAACAAAGCGAGGCGATCCTTACATACGAGGCAGCACGAGATCTTAGGCAACGCAAATTTTGGTGAACACGATTCAATCTCTGGACTGTACAATTGTCGCATTGCTGTGCTCATGCAAGAAGGCGTACTTGAACAGGCTATTATGATTGTATTATCCAGAAACCCCTGCAATGGCCGAGTCGAGGCTCACAGGGGTCAAAGGACGCTGATTGCATGTTTCTCCAGCGCTGTCTCAGGGTATGATTTCATGCACTGGTCGTGTTGACCAGGCAGCTCATGTGACACTGAAGGTAATGTCGAGACGCCGGGTGACAAATGGTACGTGGGCGGTACCGGATCAAATACGGACCATCGTGCAGCTTGCCTGGGGGGTTGGGCGATCATGACGGGTGCTGTGGGAGAGCTCTTGGGATCAGGGAGCAATACATCAGAGTCAAAGGCTCAAAGAAGCCGCGAAACCCAAGCCACGCATCTCGGAGCGAGGTCGAAATTGTCTCGCTAAGGAGCATGCGCAAAGTTAAAATGTCTGTACGCCGGGAGATAGGTGGATAATCGAGACGTGGTGGAGTTTGGCGTACAAGGACGGAGCAGCTGGCGTCGACGAGTGAGTCGTCAAGCATCGTTTACTATGTTCGAGGACAGGTTCCTGCGCTATTTTCCCTACTAGTCGTCTGGAGATTTTCGAACACTTGTTTCACTTGATAGCGTGACGGGGGTCATGGTGATCAAACAACAAAGCTCCAGAACGGATCACACGCCAACCCTGGTTGCGAATCTGAGGATTCGTCTATCGCTTTCCCCTCACCCCAACCTCCCGTTAGCTTTGCTCAGGGTTGCGAGCTGAACGGCCTGCCGGCGGTCAGTGCATGCTTGGAGCGAACCAAGACAGAAAGAGAAGTAGACCCAGCAAGCGGGGTGCGAAATTTTACCAGCAAGGTTAGGCACGAATCTTTTCTGGAGCCAGCAAGGCAGGGAATGGACTGTTGCGGTGCTTTGAATGCTGACATGGTCACATCCACCGACAGCCCTCAAAGGAAGAACACGGAGTCGTTTGGCGGTGGACTACGCTCGAGTAGGGACAGTCAAGGAGGGACTTGCACGCACGCTGCAGATACTTGGAAGACACTACTGGCCTCGGTTACAGAGGTGGAACCCCATATTGGCTTTTCTCTTCCCAAATTGTGGACGCTTGACTGATACGACTCCATTCTCGACTGCGCGCTAGCAGGGTTCCAGAGTCGCTTGGCAACGGTCGAGCAGCAGCATCCAGCATTTTCGACCATCACTGTACGCATCTCTTTCGGGATATTGGACTCGGTGAGGCCAAACGATCCGATCGCTGTTGGGTTAGACAGTAAGGCACTGATCGACATCATCCGAACCAGAAGGCGAACGGACGGAAGGCGGGATTACTTAGTCCATGCTCAAGGGTACGTGATCCATCATTTCTTTTGGCATTGCCGCCGGTCGGAGGAGCATATTGTCTACTCGTACTGGTCCCTCGCACGCGCTCCGTCAGGTTCATGCTGGCTCCGTTATCACCCCCATCCAGGCTGCCGCGTCACTAGACGTTCGCATTCCCCATTTATGTATGAAGCCCGCCACCCGAAACATTCAGACAGCACCTGGCGGTCTTGAAGCCCACGCGCTAGTCCGTCGATAACCAGGGCTATACCATTTCCAGCTTATGGCTCTTTCAGCCTGTGGTCTGTCGTTACTGTGTATAGCTAGCAGCGCCGATGCATAACGATGCAACCGCCTTTTGAGCTGAATAGGCTAAGAGGGGGCAAAGCCGGCGAGCAAACAGTGCCCAAGTGCGAGATGAGGCAAAGCCTAGGAGCTTAGACTCAGGCCCAACGTCGTCTGGCGCCGGGAGATGCCTAAGCGAGAAGCCTCTTGACTGGGTTACCAGGGTTTGGCAAACTCTTTGCTCAGCAGAGCAGAGAGGAGTCCACCGCTGTTCCATCCACTGCTCAACTCTGGCTCCTGCCACTCGTACCGGTGACAGTTGACCGACAGACCTGTCAACAGCTGCGTGTTCCGGGCCGTTCGGGGACTCGTGGAGTCGTGCTCGCCCATTCTCCCATTCATGCATGGTCCATCACCTCCCCACTAGCTCGAGGTCCATCATGGCTTTTGGGAACGACTTAGGTCGCCAGGCTACGGAGCGTCGTCTTCGAATTGCAGCACGTCCCCCAGATAATGCTTGTCGTCTAGGGGCGGCTGAGCGAGTCGAAGCGACTCCAAGCGAGGCTCGTTCCAATTTCGCCATCGCAAATCTGATTCATGCTCACTACGCTTCGGCACTTAGAACGTCCGCGACGCCTCGAGGAAAGGGCGATCGCTCAAATGGTCAAAGCCTGTAGCCACTGGGGACAGTTGACCGTTTCACGGGCCCTAAATGGGTGATCAAGCACTCCAGAAAACCCCCCTGTCCTCTCGAGCCCTGTCAGTGGAACTGGAATCCATGTCCACGCCGCTGCTCCTTCCAGCCAGTGCTATGCGACCTTGCTCCTCCATCAGGTCATATGTTACTATGGTGCAGGCACAGCCATACGCTGCATACTCCAAACACCTTCCAGTACTTTGCTCTCTTCGCATCCTCGCTTCGCGCTTGATCCTGCTTCATTGCCCGGTTGCTTGTTTCCGTCTTGCATCCGTCTGGTTCTCTGCTTTGCTCGGTTGTTCTTTTGTATATCGTGTCCTTCCCTGCGTTATCGTTGCTTGTTCCTTGCCAGAGGTGTAGTTGGGTCTCAGTCTGTCGGCCATATACTACGATCCGCCGGCGAGAACAAACAGGCAAAATTCGCCGGAAGGGTCACGAGAGCAAAGCATTGTGTATGGGCGCTGACCAGCTGGAAGTTTCAGAAGAGAGACGTTCAACCTGGTCCTTGAAACAGAGAGCCTGAATCTGTGGCTTTGTGGGGGAAGAGAGGCCGACGAAGTCAACCCGCGCCGGGCTCGCCAGCGACACCACCATCGAGTCGCAACATCGCATCCTCAGTGACAAGGCCTCCCCGCTGGAGACAGCAGGAGGCGGGAAGAAGCGGCGCTGATGAACTACTCAAATATGAGCACAGCGGCTCTTCAGTCTTCGACGTCGTCGATTAGTCTCCCGCCGATCAGCAGCATCGATTTCCACACGCACATGGCACATCGATCAGAACCAGAAGTTGTGCAACCTTTACCACCCCCGCCGCCAGCACAGCAGCGTGTACTGCCGCCGTTGCCGTACCCTTATGCAGCTCGACCGGCGCCTCCGCCAGTGCCGCCGCCGCCAATGCCTCACGAGTATATGCAAGCACGACCGATGTACCCGGGGATGCATTCGCCGTACCAGCCCATGCCGGGGAGGATGGCCCTGCCGTCAACCACCGACCCGAGTCTTATCGTTGCGCCTCCCCGTCACAAAGCCAAAGAGGTGAAGAGACGGACGAAGACGGGTTGCTTGACGTGCCGAAAACGGCGCATTAAAGTGAGTCCAGGTTTCAATTTCTCCTGCACATTATTTCGCCATTTCAGCGTTGTCCGACATTCATGTTCCTTCTCTCATTGTCGCCTTGCCGCCCCGATACCCATCTACACGGCCACGGGGACCACTGGCTGGCAGGCAATTTGCCAAAGAACGAGCTTGGGGCGAGGGCAACTTTACACGGAGCTCCACTCGGGCTAGTGGGTGATAGCCGTGGGCGGCGCCTAACTCCAAAGTCCAGGGGAGCGCCCGCCCCAAAGGACACAGGCCTATTTAGGCCTCGGGCCTTGTGATCGACGCTGCCATCTCCGCCGTGTCACAAACCTTCGCAACTCTCATCCCGAAGTCAACGGCGCTACAACGATTTTTCCTCTAAGCGACTCCATCGTTCAACGCCCTCCCTCGTCTCGAGATTACTCCCTCACCTCAATTCCCTGTTCGGGACACGGCAGTAGTTTCCCTCGCGTCGACTTGCGCTGTCTGCTGCCCCCGAGACCTTACCCTCTTATCACTCTCCTGTACCTTGCATGGCACTAACCGCTGATATTCACTTTACAGTGCGATGAAGGTCGACCGGAGTGCAGGAACTGCCTGAAGAGCAAGCGCGCTTGTCAAGGCTACGATCCCGTCTTCCAAGCGCAGGGGCCTCAGTCGTTGCACCCAGCGCCGTCATCCTCAGCACCTACCAACAGCAACTCTAATCCGCCTCTGTCGTCGTCGATTGGCGCTCAAGCTCGAAGATTCTCGGCTACTCCCATCAGCCCTCCAGTCGCGAATCACAATTCCTCAATTGTGTCAAGTTCACCGCGAGATCACAACGAATATCCCTTCCCGCGGCCGTCCGAACAGCTTCTGCCTCACATCAATCAGCCTTATCACATGGACACGCCCCACCACACTGGCATAGCTCCGTATCCGCCGCCGCCTGGACGAAGTGAGTGGAGCTGAGGCTGCGTCTTCCCTATCGTCTGACTTGTGCCAGTGCAATAATGATGGATATCGGCTCTCGACAAACCCCGAGGACCATTGAGTCTATCTGTACAATCGCTGGCACCAAAGTCCCGAGTGTACCACCTATTCCACCTGATTCCGTTCCTAACCTCGAGTCTATCCGAAAGGTCTATGACATTGCGTTCGCCCCGGGTCTCGACAGGCTGCTGGAGACAGGGCAGTCAAAATGGTTTGCCAATCACGGTTTTCCTTTACTCTGTACAGATCGGACTCAACTGGGCAATATGCTGGCGTATTTGACGCTCGTGAGCAACCACGCAGACACGCCTGTCCAAAATGCGACCTTGGCAAGTCAGGAAGCCCGGGTCACCTGGGCCATGCTCGAACTGTGCGTCCGACCAGAGCACGATGGAGATGAGGAGGCAGATCAACTGGCGCTTCGGTGCCGAGCGCTCGGTGCGATTCTGACAGGAGAACCCTTCAGCAATCCAACGGCCTCTATGTCGGATTTTGTCCATCAAGAAGAAGCCGAACCAGAACCAAAGGAGGCGACGCTCGAGAAACAACTTGCACGGAGATCCGAAGAATTCTGGAAGTTGGTCGAAGCGGCAGCTGCCACACAGTCGTCTTCTGGCCCGGGCTTGTCGGGAGCAGCGGTGCGTCTGTGTCGGTCTTTCCTCGACGGCATGGAGAACAGGGACATAATCTACAGCATAATGTTGCTTGCGTCAGGAGGAAACGGTGATCTCACTTCGGAACGAGAACTTGCAAAGAGATACCTGGAAACACAGGCAAATGGACGTGCTACGAATCAAGTATTTGCGACTATATCCGGCATGGCGTTGAGGGCGTTTGAGGCCTAATGTTGGCCGCCCTGGCTCACTGAACAAATATTCGCTTAGTCCTTCCCGCTCTCATTACAGCATCATACCCGTTCTTCCGCCGATGGACACACGAAGAGATGGCAGGCATACTCTTTTTGCACACTCAGACAAGGGGGACCTTGGGAGGATCAAGCTCTATTTTACTTCTGTAATCAGATGTAGTTGACTGTCACTTCTACCATAATTTCCTATGTTGGACAGTGATTGCCAGGCACGCACCCAACCCTGGTATGAGAAGGCAATGCCAAAGGTACGACGAATCGCGCGCCTGCTAGTAGAGCACTTCTCGACCGCCCCACAGGGCATTATTGAAGAGGATGGTGATCTTTGTTGTGTGGGGGAAGGGCGCGAATTTTGACCTGTCCTCCTCAGCTGGCGGAACAGGTAGCAAATAGCGATTGCTCGCCTCAATGAGCAGCTGGATACTGACCTGGACCCAGGGCCCAGGATGTCCACGCCATGGCTGTCGCTCCCGCAAAATGCAGCTCCTGGGTGACAGACTCAGAGTTGAGCAATCAACAGATGCGACATACGAACCGTTCGACCTCTCCAAGCGAGCATGCAGGAGCTTCCATCGTGCGGCACGCTAACAGCGAGGCGAGGCGAGACGACGAGGATCTCCCGAAGTCAAAATAGACCTAGTCAGCCCTCAAAGAAAGTCAAGAAGTCGGCCAGGAACAGTATGCGGAGCGGCCATCCAAAAGGGCGTTTCCTCGCACGATGATTGCTGCGATCGCCACAAACTGTGGAGTTTGGATACGGGACTATACAAAGGCTTTCAAGATCGAAGGGGGGGGGGGGGGGGGGGTTTGTGCGTCAGGTCTAGACCTTTGGATAAACCATCCAGACCATCTAACAAGCATCGCTGCATGAACCCCCGAGACACCTGTCCAGTAGTACTGTAGCTTCCACTGGGCCCTGATAAGGGAGTCTGTGGTTACTCGTACACGGTAAAATTGTGCTACGGACATATGGCCGGTGCATGAGCGAGGGCTCAGTAAGCGTCTGTCGGCCACACCATACGGAGTAGAGTCCAAGGTCGAAACCACCCCCAATTCCGGGCTTTTATTACTTTACGTACACAGGCACGCAGGACATACTGTCATACTTGTGCCTTCTGTGCCTCCTGCCTCGTAGCATCTAAACCACAGTATGCCGGCTACACACCACATACCACACCACACCTTCATCACCGCCGTATGTGTAGGATAAGACAGCGAAAGCCACATGTTGGGGGGATGATACTGTACTCGTACCTGTCTCAGACATACCGCGCCGCGAACGAGTTGCCGACCGAGCCGAGGGGTAGGGAGCACGGAGGACTGTGATGCAGGTACTCTACTGCGTACAGACCTCGCCTCGCCTCGCTTCCAGCCTGATCGAAGTTGAGCCACAGGGAAAACGCTAGTGAAATTATGTGCTTGTGCTTGTGCTCGTACTCGTACTCGTAGTCCTTGCCGCCCGCACCTGCACCTGCACCTGCACCCACACGGTGTGTTATTTTCGACCTGTACCTCGTACTATACTGTAGCCTGCCGGATCGGGCCACCCGGGCCTGAACAGAGGGAAAAGCATGAGGAGAATATGCGTATGCGTAGATTATACCGTGGACATGCGGAGTACTCCGCACATAATGGGGGCAGGGTGCCGAGCGTGCACAGTGCTCGTACGTAGGCAGTGATGTGTGAGATGTGCCAGAGGTGGGGATCGCATTGGGTGCACCCAGTTGAGAGAGAGACCGGGGAGTTGCTGATGGAGGTGAGTCCAGGGTATTGTGTGGACTTGTGGACATGTGCATGTGTGCATGTGTGCATGTGTATGTCTTTGGGTCAGAAATTGTTCCCTGCATACGAGTACACTGCTGGCCGGAGGCGAGCCAAGCGTCCTGTTCCCTCGCTTGGGATCGACTTGGAGCTCAAGCAAACCTGTGGTTGGTTCGGCTCGAGGAATGGACAGACTGCTACTGTGCAAGTATGGAAACTTTGCATGGAGAGCTCTACGAGTCCGGTAGAGATTCTGACCTGTAATTTGGCTTGGCTCGGCTACCTATAGTGTATATGTCTATGTCTATGTCTAGTTCGATCTAGGCGGCGCGGTCCAGGGGAGGGAGGGATCCGCCACGAAATCCATCACTGCATGTCCCTCTGCTCGAAAATGGGACTCTTCAACTTGCCCGTCTCCACGGCCAGCCTGACGTTCTCGATCGCCCATTCTTCCATCTTCTTGATGGTCTCGAGCGTCCACGTGCCCATGTGGGGCAGCAAGGTGACCTTTTCATTGGCCACGAGACCGGGGTGGATCGCTGGTTCTTCCTCGTAGACATCTAGACCCGCGCCGGCGACGGTACCGCTGTCTAACGCGTCGACCAACGCGGCTTCATCGATGACCGCTCCCCGGGCCGTATTGACGATGATGGCACTAGGTTTCATCAACTTCAATTGCTCCGTGGAGATGATGTGGCGAGTCTTCGGGTTGAGCGGCAGATTCAGGCTCAGCACATCACTTTGGCGCAATAGTTCTTCAAACGAGACGTACGCCGCGCCATCGGCTTGGGAAGGGTCAAGTTCTCGTCGGTTGTGGTAGATGACCGTCATGCCGAATGCTTCGGCCTTTTTCTTCATGTTTCGTCCGATCCCGCCCATGCCGAGCACGCCGAGCACTTTGCCCTGAGGATCGTGGCCGAGGGCTGGGGGAGGATTGCCGCGCCAGGCGCCTTTGCGCAACGCCACCATGCTGGTGTTGAAGTTGCGCAGCGCGCCCAGCATGAGAAAGATGCCTGTATCGGCGGTGGCGTCGTCCACCGCCGTGGGCACGTTTGCCACGAGCAGCGTTGGATCTCGCGCGGAGCAAGCATCGGCATCGATCTGGTCATAGCCGGCACCGCAGCTGGCGAGAAATTTCCAGGATTTAGGCAGCACGCGGACAAGTTCCTCGTCGAAGAGACCCGTGATGCTGACGGACTGGAAGGTGCGGTACGCGGCGACCACGCCGTCGAGCCGGCCGGACTGGCATTCCTTGATGAAGTCGGCGCGGTTGGTGGCGGTGGGTGTCACTAGGTCGCCGAGCGAACTTAACGATTGCCATGCCTCTTGCGCACTGTATGGAATTCATCAGTTCAGGACGGAAGGGTACAAGATGCATAGCATGGCTGGTACGCTTACTGCTCGATCTTGCCGAGGAGCAGGATCTTGGGCCTGGCTGACATGTTTAGTCGTCGTAAATCGGTCGACGCCGAGTGCCGAGTGCTTCCTTGCAGGCTTGATTAGGCTGTATGGCACAAGCGTGTTGAAGCCTCCCTTTCTTGGTCCACCGGCGCTAGCGTCAAGATCGGGGCAATGTTAAGCAGCGATGTGTCTTCGACAATATGGATGCAAGGGGAGAATGAAGGCGGGAAATTCTGTTTTCATAAGAACACGATACTAACGTCCTGACAGTGATAGCAAAATACAAGTAGACGCCCAGTGGGATTGACGTCTTACACATTTGATTCGTTAGTTGGGGTTGATGTATCGTTGCGGAATGACAGCTGCGCACTTCTCAGCGAGAAGGGAGTTGGTTATCAGCAGTCACGTTGGCTGCTTCGATAGTAATGGACTGGGTGTAGGTCGGACATAGCATAGCACCGGCCATTGAAAGACGCAGGATCTCCTGGAAGATGGCAAATTGAATAGATCAAGCATAGAGTACGATGACTCTAATGAAGAGAGTGGCGCAGAGGTTGAGCATTGAGAACTTGCTGCGGCGTCCTTGGCGATATACAGAGCTGCGCTAATAGTCATGTCCTGCCCCGTTGCCAAGAATTACGGTGAACCTGATAACTGCGTCTCGATTGGAGCTCGACATCAATTGAGGCTCGGTCCCGGATCGCAGTCGAGCTGAGGGATTCTCCCGCCTCGTTCTCTCTACGATCGTGCCTCTTCCTCTCGCCTTCCTGTCGTCCTCTCTACGCGTCCCTTTATCTAGTTCGCGAGCCGGAATAGCGCAACTCCTCTGAGCTTGGCCAGAATGGCCGCCAAACCTATCAAGGACGTCGCCTCTTTGGCCAAGGTTCGTCTCTCGTCACCAATTATGTTCACAGATGACTTGCTTACAGTCGGCTCTAGAAATATACCCAAGAAAGTACCGGTATCTGGGCGACCATCCACAGGTACTTCGCCGTCGACCGCAATCGCAGCAACGGCGTGCCTGTCAAACACTTTCGCAACCCTTCTCCGGCCGCTCTCGACCCAAAGTCCTACGATGACGCCGTGACGATACCCGCGGCGGACATCGCAGATAACCCGTATTGGAAGAGAGATGTACGACGAGCATATTCTAAGCTTAGCACGGTTACCCAGGGCGAAGTAGTGGGGCTATTGACCTTGGGAAGTGCGGCAAATCCGAGTCCGAAGCTGTTGGCTGGCGAGGAGGGGAGTAAGCAATTGGTCGCGGTGAAACAGGAGGGTGAGAGAGGTCTCGCCGCGTACTTCGAGCATGAGAAGGCGGCGGCAGTGCTGGGCGAGAATGGATTGCCTCCCATGCCGGTCACTGTGGGGCAGAAGAAAGACGTAAAGTACCAGCAGGCACCGACGAGTTATGGAGACGAGTATGTCACTCTGCCTGTCGAGAGCACTCTAATTATGCTAACACTGCCGGCAGGTATCCATGCCGAAGCTTTCTCTAGAAATCTATCAGCTCACCAGGCAGGGGCAACTGTATATAGTCTCATCAAGCCCTTGCAGGCTCGTAAGCCAGAGGAGAAAACGGCGCGCATCATTCCATGGCAGCACGACGTTCTGCCTCGACAGCCGCTTGCTGTTTTTCAAGAATTTCTCGCTGGCGAACAGCTTCTTCACCAACCGCTTTTTCGCCTTTTCTTCTCTGGCGCTCTTCGAAAGCTTGTCTGCCCTTCATGATCCGGCCCACGATCTCGGCGGCATTCACATGCGAGTACGGATGTTCCTCGATCTGCCGCAAAATGCCCATCTCCTTGGCGTCCGTGTAAGGGTCGAATGTTGAGGGCATGAATGTTGTAGGACCGTGGTAGACGGCCGAAACCCTGCCCATGGGCATTGCTTGTAGATATGCTTTCGAGGGCAGGAAAGGCGCCCCGAATACGACGGCGTGAATATACCGGCATTGCAAGACACACAGTCCTCGCTCGAAGATATTCATGATGGGGTAGTTGAGACCTTTCCAGTGGTTGATCACGGCATCGTCGTGGACACCAGCAACGACGTAAGCTTCGTTGTTCTCCGCTTGGCTGACTCGTTTCAGAAACTCGATGTGCCCGGAAGAGAAGAGATCGAAGCCGCCGTCGACGTAGACGATCTTTTGACCAGCTTTGGGTCCTTTTCCAGCCACGATCTTCTCGAATCGGCCACTGTCGGAAGAATCTGGCTCTCCTATCTTGCTTGATGCTTGCTCAGCCCATGACCATACTTCTGCGCCCGGATGCAAGGCTGTTTCATCCATAGCATAGTCCTTGATTCTCTCCAGCATTTCAGCGCCTTCGGCCACCTTTTGTGGGTCAGGTCCATCGTTAGTCTTGCCCTGAAGAGCATCCGGCAGGGACTTGATGAAGTGCGTCTTCGTACAGAGCAACATGCGGCCCACCAAGTCGGTGGTGGATATCCCCGGCGTTCGTTTGAAGACGAGGAAGCGACCAGCTGCCTTGACGAAGCGATAGCAGTCTTCTCCACCAGCATCGGATGTAATGTCGTCACCGTGAGCGACGTAGTAACAGCCATAATGGGAGATCCAAGGCAAGGCCGTCACATAAGGAGCGTATGGGATGACTTTGGTGGTCCACCGACATGCTTCGCAAGCGGCAGTTCGTTCATCCAATGTCATGACAGTTGGCCCTTTGTTGTCCAAAATCTCCTCATCCGAATGGAGGCCGATATAGAGCTCTTTACCTAGCTGGCGGGCTTGTCGCAATGCACCGGCATGACCTGAATCGATCAGACATGCTTACCTTTCATCTTACTGAAGACCTACCGTGATGAGCAAAGTCGAAGCATCCGTCGACCCAGATGCGATCTTTCCGGATTTCTTCATCTTCTTGGGGGTCGACTGGCCAGTGGCCCGGCTCGGGCACCTCGACGTCCATGGCACTGTGGGCGGTCCAGATGGAACCGACGGCAAACTCAAATGATGCAGTCTTCAGGCTCCTCGTGTGCGCTAAAGGGATATCTGCCTCTGCAAGGAGGATGAAGTGATGGGGATGCCCCCTGGACAGATGGCGCAATATGAGTGGCACGAGGCACCGAAGGGTGAGCAATCCCCACAAATTTGGCCTTACGCGCCTTGGTGAACCCCTGTTTGTTCGTGACCATCTACCACACCATCTGCAGGTACCCATCGCTGTCCGCTCCCCTTTCGTCCCAAGTCGCAGAATTCGCCGGCGCACACTATTGAACTGGGCTTGGATTTGATTCGGTGATCTCGATCCGACCGGTCAGGTGGTACAAAGAAGAAACGGCTAGAGTGGGAGTATGACTGAGCCTAGCACTCAGATTCAGAACCAGCCTCGGCCTCAGGCATCTCGCGATGGTTCCATCAGTTCCACCAACTCAGGAGGAGCAGCGGCAGGAGGGGGAGGAGCCGCAGGCTTTCTCTCCAAGATTACCAGATCGCCTTCACGCAGACACAAGCCTCTGGGATCCAACGGCTCCCTTGACGGTGCTGGTTCGACACCCCCTCGCCCTCGCCCTCGTCCCGCCTACACACGAACCGTCACTGCCCCTCCCGCCCCAGTCACTTTAAATTCGATAAAGGCCGACATCGTCGCGCGAACCAACAGTGATGTGAGCGGGCTCGCTCCTACCGACAACAAGATGCTGCCTCTCCCCGCCGGAAACATTGCTCCTGTCTACAACGCCTCCGGCACCCATCGCGCTCCCCTCCACCCGATCAACAGCAATGTCAGCACTGGCGATGATGGTGCAAGTGCTCATACGGCGCAGAAGAAGGAGAAAGAGACTCGAGAGCCGGATGTCGCTTCAGCGTTGGCCCTCAATGGGATGCTTCCCACCAGCCAAGCTGCCCTCGCTGGCATTTCGGGCCAGCCGAGCACTTCAGCACTCTACGTGCACATACAGGAGATGACGCACAAAAGGGTGGCGACGCTGGACTATCTGCGCAGGGCGCATGAAGGCCGGTCGTTCTGGTTCAACACGGTCCAGTTCACCGAGGCGGATATTTCCAAACTACCCTCATACACGCCTAACCGAATGTCACGACGAGCTGTCAATTATATGTTGTTGGGCATGTCCCTGCCGATGATTCTGGATTTCCATCCCCCCCAATCTCAAACTCAGACCAGTGTCGCAAGCAGCGCAGCAGTTGCCCAAGACTATTTGAAGAACCTAAACACACTGTTGGCCGAGTTTGAATCCTTTCAACAACTCCATCCACCCGATGGCAGTTCGGCGAGTTCATTAAGTCGAGCGCGGATACCTCAGATGTTTAAACGAGCAGCGACAACCTCAAGGCCGCGAAAATCGAGCGGCCCGGTCACAGATATCGGCCTCCCAATGCTTCCCACCACATCCCCACCTTCGACGGTGCCGGAGGCCGGTCACCATGCTTCACAGCCATCGATAGACACTACAGCCAGCATGGCCACCTTTACGTCGTCGGCAACTACGCTGGTGAACCCTTCGCCTTTGACTCCCATGTCGGCGATCAATTTCCCGAGTGCCACATCATTTCCTCCTCCGGCGCCTTTTGACGCACCCAATTCGACCCTGTTACCGAACGAAGGTCCATATACTCACCTGCAAACCCCCCCTCTGCCATTCACACCCGACTTCTTCACCGTGTTTGCTACTTTGTGTGACGTCCTCATTGACACATATCAGCGGTTGCTGCAAATCTTGACAGGACCGCCCGCTTGCACACCAGCCATCAGCGACTTGTTCTCCAAAGTTGACGGGCGGATACGCAAAGTTATGGTTTCCGCGGTCATACGCGAATTCGAGCAGGCATCCCGGGAAACCGCAAAGAGGGAGATGATGGGTTTGCAGAAAGTCGTCTTGGGAGGGCTGATAGCATGAAGAATGATACCAGGTGTGAAGCCGCTAAGGGCCAGGCTCCCTCTTGCATCCCATAAACATGTACGAGAATCTCATTGGATACTAAGACTGAGCGCGGCGTTTGGAAAGCTACTGAACGGGCTGGATGAGAATCTGCGGCGATGAGTTGGAATTGAAAATAGCTGTACTGTGTAGCTTGTAAGATACGAGATGTAAGAGGCACTAATGAGGTTGCGTGAGCGACTAGAACGAGTTCCTGGACTTGAACTTGATGGTAACGTATAGACCGGATGTCTTGAACAGTTTTAACGAGTTTGTCTCTTTGTCCTTCCCCCCTCAGGCGACCATCAGCAGAGCCCTACCTACGGAGTACACTCCGTGCTCTAGTACTCCGGACAGCCACGACTCGCTGTTTGGGGGAAGGGTACCCTGAACAGGACGCCCCATAAGAGCATATGACAGAAGCCCGGTAGGACAATCTTAGCCCACGCCAAGGAAAAAAGATTGCTTTGAGAAAGGATTGGTCTCTAGGTTTTCTCGAGGCCAGAACGGCCAGTACCAGTACCCCCTGGAAAACGCCATTCAATTTGCGGGGGGACACCATTGAGCATGGCCGCCCGCCCGCCGGCTCGGAGAAAAGAATGTAGGACCCCTGCACGTCCAATTTGAGCCCTGCTTCTTCCCTTCCGCGACTTTGCTAGGTATTCTTTTACTCGTACTCGTACCTCGTCTGAGTTCTGTATAGTTGTCGCGAACACGCGCTGGTCCAGGAATACCAGAAGCTCGATCAAGGGAAATCGATCGACTTGGCCTCTTTGATGCTGAAGAAATTAACCCTTCGGCGCTGCGTGTAACGCCTGTGGCTGCTGCCGGGCGCAAACTCTTCTGAAGCGGGTGTGCCTGGCTAATCCGTTTACCGGCTAGTTATCCCCCGCCGATATTGACCTCATTTCCCTATCAATTCTCCGAACGGATCGTCGTCTCTCCTCATACTCGTACTCTGACTGCTGCTTTGGCCTCCTCTCTTTTCAACTTTCAGACTCTTTATATCCTTTCCTCACCTTCATTCCCCTCCCGCTTGGATAGTGCGGAAACTGGTTACTTGCATTCTTGCCCGGCATTATCACTCTGATACCGTCCATACTACATAAGGAGGGTTTATACCACGACTCGCCATTTACCAAGCCAACACCTCATTCTGACATCTAGTGCGCTCGCGTACGTTTCCACCAATTCCACCCCAAGAATCTACAAGATGGCAGGCATGCGGCGCGGCCAAGCGCTCTTGCTCGCTCTCGGCATCGTTCTCATCTACTTCCTCTTCTTGTCCGGTTCTGGGTCGAGCACAGATTTCCGAAAGACCACTGAGGCTTCGTTATCGCGCCGGCGCGGCGTGCTCAGAGGGGATCTTTCAGACCAGGAATTGACCGCGCAGACAAACCGCGAGCTTCAAGAGATTCTAGACAGGCAACAGGGACAGCGGGACCGGGACCAGAAGATCTTTGACGCGTCGCCTGTGCAAGGCGCTCATGCGTACACCTCGACCATCAGCTTTGACGACGAAGTCCCCATCGGCGGCAGGAAGTCGATGCCAAAGGAAAAGCCCAAGTACCCTGTTGACACTGCCAAACCAGCGGGCGCAACGGCTCTTGTCGCGGACGGCCAAGGCGAAGAAGTCGCATACAACGGGAATAGAGTGGAAAAGGCCGAAGATGCGGGAGAAGACCTTGCAAGGGAAGAGTTGCAAAGTATTCTCAAGAAGAGCCCGAGTACGTGAGCTTCCGCGCCGGGGAGTGTGACTCACTGACCTTGTGACGAACAGTTATCATCTTTTCCAAATCGTACTGCCCGTATTCAAAACGCGCGAAAGCCCTCCTTCTGCAAACATACAGCATCACGCCGGCACCGTATGTGGTCGAACTCGACCTGATGACGGACCCGGTTCCCAGACCTCATGACGCAGACGACGATGATGACGACGCACCCGCACCAACCTTGGGGAAAAAACTGCAAGACCTGTTGGCCTCATTAACGGGTCGACGGACGGTCCCGAATATCATGATCAATGCGCAAAGTCTAGGTGGAAGCGACGACATTGCCAAAATGGACGCAGAAGGCACCTTGGAGGAGCACATCAAGAAGATGGGAGGGAAAAGGATTGTGAGTGTGGAGAAGAAGCACAAAGACGAAGATTAATTTCCCGGTCTTCTTCCGTTGAGTTTGCGTTGATACCATCGAATTTGCGCCGCTGCGACACCATCATTTTCGCAAGCGACCACTCTCCCTGTCAGGCAAGCCCATCAGAAGAAACCTCCCGAATGGTACACATCTGTCGAAGCCAGGTTGTGTCAGCAGTCCCGCTTCCTTCCTTCGCTGCCACTGGTATCGATTGAGGTTCCTCGGACAAACGCGGCACACTGTCATTGAAACGCCCGCAACGGCTATGCAAGCTGGAGAAAAGGAGAAATTGGGCACTGGAAGTTTGGTTGTGGGCCGTTCTCTGCTCTCAGCTTTCAACTTTAGACATCAGGAATCAGTCGCGAAAGTATCGAGCTTGCAGAAGCCGGAAGCGAATGCCTTGGTTCGATCAGAGCACTGGTTCAGCGCTCTTGCTGGCGTCATGGGCCCCAGCGATGTCGTTCAGATAAGCATTTGCGACCTTCAACACCCCTGCTATCGGACCGTCTCTGAAGTCGCGTTGAACCATGTCGAAATCCCCCTCGGGATGGGATTCTGCAATTTCTCACGAACGCAGTCCTCCTCCACCTTCTGGCGGATCTTTGGTCCTGCTCATGGTCAGTTGTCGGGCCGTGACACTGGTAGAAGGAACAGAATGAGCGATGGCTTGTCACTGGTGGGCGGGCTGCTATAAGGAGGGAGTAGAATGCAGTGGTCATGAGAAGGCCTCCTGCTTGCTTTGGAAGCTGTCATTTCGTGTAACCATCTGGAAATTAATTTGTCATTCGGCAAAACATGATGGTCCATGTCACCCCGCACATCGCAGCAAAGGGCGCAGGCAGCCCTCAGGTGTTTGGACCTTTATGCCTTGTTCGACATCGTTATTGGTGCTGTCGGACCGAAAGGATGGCTGGAAGAAGGACACGAAAGATCGAGACGGGTGATCGGACTTTGACAGATTGACTAGCCTGCTGAGACGTCTTTATCAGGTTACCCTCGCCCTTGGCTGGAGCAATACACTGCACGACACAACGTTCTATACAGCCGATGGTCATCTCGGTAACGCGTCATTGCCTCTCCTGTTCAAGGCAGAGAAGATCGACCGTCTTTCAGAACGTAGTGGATGGGATACTAAACGATCACAACAAGAAACCCGGCACTCCTTGGCTACTCCCGAGGAACAAACCCAGCCCGTTCTAGCCCTGGAAGAGATATTTCGCACCCGTCTCCAATGCCGCCTTCCCACCCCAAATGAGGAGCTGGTCGAATCGTTCGGACCTGCGACTCTCCCTGTCAAGCTCCCTGACGGCCTCAAACCGGGTTTGAGCCAGGGCATGCTCCTTGTTCAACGAACTCATGCTGTAATCGGTCCAGAACTTCGCCGCAGTCGTCACTGACCAGATGCCCAGTTGCGTCCACATTGCCGTCGACTGCCTAGTATGCTCCCTCGTCGCCACGGCCTCGGCTTCCGCCTGCGCGGCCCTCAATCGCTTCTCTGCTGCTTCGGACTCGGCAGTGAAAGACCGGAACTTCCAGTACGAGACGGCCATGTTCCCCACCAGCACAGAGATTGTGACGGCGATGTCTCGAACAGCCGCGCCGTCGATTCGTTGCGAAGGGGCCGAGCCTGGTGGCGGCGGGGGTGGTTCAGAAGCCTGCTTGGTGTTATTGTCCGGTGGCATGGCGGCGGTGCCGCTGTTGTGAGCGACACCGCTGTGCTGTTGTCGCGAGCGGTTTTCTTGGACAACGCGGAAATAGGTCATTGCGGCGTCTACCTTCGAGCTTAGAAACTCGTCCGGTTGACCGCCTAGCTCGCAGAACATGATGTAGTCGGCGATCATCTCGACATCCAGGCCGCCGGTCTCTATGCGCCTCCGCAGCCGAGCCAGTTGATCTGCTGTATCGTCGCGAGGGGAGGCATCGCGAGATTGCCGCGCACTCTGCCGCCTCGTCATCTTTGACTAATTATGTACTATTCTCACGGAGTTGGGTTGTAGAGTCGAGTTCGACCGAAGCCAGCGAACTCCCAACAACTCACTGACGGCCTAGCGAGGTTGAAGTGGGTTGTCAAGATACGACGCATCCTCAGCCCACTCAGCTATTCGGTCCCTTCGTGGCAGGAGGCATCTTTTGTCGAGCAACGCAAGCGATACGGCGCCCCTGCAAGCTAAATGTCATCGCCACCACAAGAGCACCTGGAATGGGGCCAAAAGCTGCAAGGTTGTGCACTCGCTAATTCCATCTGTTCGCTGATTCGGTGTTTGGATGCAGACCTGAAGAGTCCGCCTTGTCACTTCGCTAAATTTCACCATTCCGGTTGGGTTGCAGCGCAACTGCATTCAGAGGCCGCGCCTTGCGCCTGGTTCGCATTCCCTTTTCGCTGCTAAAGCGTGGCCCATGTTCAAGACACAGGTGCCGAGACAGATGGAAGAGATAGTACCACCGACGGGCACGGTCGATTATCAATCCATTTACGTCCATGTCATCGAGATCGAAACGAGTAGCAGCAATTTGTGTATGAAGGCTGGGGGAGGTTTTGTCGAGTCATAGGCAACCATTCCAGGCTCCAGAAGGCGATGCGCTGTCGCAAAATACGAGGTCTAGGTCTGGGCCCCCCAAGAGGTTCAACACACAGACTTTATGATTTGAGACTGTACCGCCCGGCTCCGGAGCCTTGTTCTATCTTGATGTCTTCTTTTCTTTCTTTCTAGGAGCATCAGCACCATAGTATATCACGGTGAGTGATCGAACACTACATGACGATGCGGACACCATCCAGCTCGGGCCAGTCACAGTCGGGATCAGACACTGAACCGTCAGCCGGGACCAAGCATGGCCAGGATGCAGAGCAGCAGGAGCGACCAGTTGTGCTCATCCTTGGGTTGACCGGAGCCGGGAAGACGACCTTCCTCAATCATGTCGCCGGGTCGGACTTTCCCGTGGCCGTCGACGACGACATGGAGGCCTGTACGGCAACGACACAGACGGCCGTTGCGGCCATCGGAGAGGTCGAAGTCCTGCTCGTGGACACCCCCGGCTTCGACGACCCTGCCAAGTCCGAGGCCCGAGTCCTGATCGACGTGGCCGAGTGGATCAAGAACAACTTGCGAGGCCAGCGCAAGGTCACGGCCGCGCTGTATCTTCACTCGATCGAGACGCCCAAGATGTACGGCTCCAACCTGCGCAATTTCCACCTCTTCGCCAATCTCGTGGGCGGCCAGTCCATGAAGAACGTCGGCCTGGTGACGACGCACTGGGACAATGTCCAAAGCACGACGGCCTTGCGGCGCGAGACGCAGCTCTCTGCCAGCCCGTGGAAGATGTATCTAGAGCACGGCGCACGGACGTACCGGACCGACAATTCGCGACAGTCCTGCCGCGCCATTGCCAGACAGCTGCTGGAGCTGCAGCCGACGTTCCTGCAGATCCAGGAGGAGATGACGCGGGGGAGGAAGCAGCTGCGCGACACCGAGGCCGGCAAGCACGTCATCAAGGAGGTCGAGCAGCGCATCCAGGAAGAACGGGAATACATCACGGAGCTGAGGAAGCGGGCGGCGCAACAAGTGGTGGGCGGCGACGAGAAGGCCGACGCCGAGAAGCTCATCGCCGACGCCGAGGCCAGGCTGCAACGATACCTGGACGACCTCGACCAGGTCAAACACGTGCCCACGTGGGGCGAACGGGCCGTGGACCTGGTCAAGACCCAAGGACCCCAGCTCGCCATGAACGTCGCCCTCAACGTCGCGCTGCGGCGGAGCGCCAACGTCGCCTTGGCGGGCGCGCAGTCCCAGATCACCACGCTGCTCAGGGACAATGCCGACTTGAAGGCCGCGGCGACGAGCGTGGTGCCGGACCACTTCCGCATGGGCATGGGCATTGGGAGCAGCTACTGGGGGCTGGAGAAGGCGTTCGAGGTCGGCAAGTGGGCCGTCCCGAAGATCATTGCCAACTTGCCGTTCTGAAGTGCCGTTCTGAAGAGTGCCGTTCTGATGAGTGTGCCGTTCTGAAGGGGTGCGGTCCTAAGGACGAGTTATGAATGAAATGAAACATGGCTTCAATGTGTGGCTAGCTCTCAAATCTACCGCTGCGCTGTCTGGAGGTGGATGGTTATCGTAAGTTCCCGATAGTTAGTTCTACAGCGAGCGAGCAGTGCAAAGAATGATTCACGATGTCCATCCAGTCACTGCGTGCCCGCCTGTCTACACATGCCACGTTCGCTACGGGAGGCGATGGTGGACGATACGAGCATTGACATTGACGTTGACTTTGACTTTGACTTTGTACATACGTACGTACGTACGTATACACACAGAGATATTAGAGCGTCCAGCCCTACCGACACTGGACCTCTCTTACCTACTTACTTGAAACCATTCACCAGCGATCTATGACCTCTCTTACCTACTCAGAGGAATTCACCAGCGATATGTGACACCTCTTACCTACTCAGTGGAATTCACCGGCGATCTATGACCAGTGACTCGAAACTTACGGTGAGTGGTACGTACAGTACTTGTTTGCAGCAGTCTCCTTCCTCGATCGGCTCGGCTCGGTATCCAAACAAAAGGGATTGCTTGCAGTCTGAAGCCCCGGTAGATGTACTTCACACAAGACATCACGTACATGTACGACCTACGCCCTGTTGCAGGTACGGGTACGACGAGATGGAAGAAGAAAAGCCACGCTCGATGTAGAGAAAGGTCCAACCGGTGTTCACACTACATCTTAGTATCTCTCTCTCTCTCTCTCTCTCTCTCTCTCTCTCTCTCTCTCTCTCTCTCTCCCCCTACAATCTAGATTGGGCTTGAGGCAGGGATTGATGATCCTTGCCGCCGAGCCCCAATTCCTTGATGATTATATCGGCGGCCTTCTCGCCCACCACGAACGCCGTGTTGCCCGTGTTGGCGCCGACATTCTCCGGCGGGACACTCAGGTCGGCGAGCTTCAGGGCCGTGACGCCATGGACGTTCAAGGACCCGTCCACCACGCCCTTCTTCTCGCGCGGCGCCATCTTGCACGTCCCCAGCGAATGCCAGGTCGTGGACAAGATCTCGCGGATCCGCTGTTCGATCGCCTTGTCATCCTCGGCCGAGTACTCGATGCGGGCGCCGTCGTCGGTCACGACGGGGCCGTCGGCCTTTTCGATGACCGCCGCTTTCGACCCGGCCGGGAAGCGTGGGTGCGAGGACGCGAGCTCGCCGCGGAAGATGGGCATGCGCCGCCACATCTCGCGCGACACCTTGTACGCCCAAATGTGCTTCTTGATGTCGACGTCGCCGGGGTCGGTGAGCCAGCCCGTGTCGAAGTCGACCGGGTCGGACATGGCCGGGCCCGTCACGTGGATGCTGCCGCGAGAGTACGGGTACGCCGTCCAGTTCGCCATGGAGACGTATTCGGCGTCGTCGGGGAGGACGGAATGGTCGCCGTAGTAGCTGTGGGGAGGGGCGTTGTTAGTACAACGGACGAGGAGCAAAGGCGTCAGTTCTTGAATGACGGTGGGGGCGTCTTCTTACCAGCAGTACAGGGCAAGGATCATGAGAGGTCTGTCAGGCGCGTTTTTAAAGTCGCGGTCCCACGCCTTTTTGAACTCGGGTCCCAGAGCCTCAACGTCGGCCTCGGTCGGCCGGAACTTACCTTGGGCATCCATTGCGTTGGTGCCGAGGAGCTCGTCGGTAGTTTTGATGGCCTCGTCAATGTTGAACCGCCCATCTTGGTATCCATTGATGGTTTCGCGCGGCGTGAGATTCGTTCGATACGCCCACAGTGAGAGGTGATGATCCTGGTAGTCGCTCCCTACGCCCGGCAGATCTTCGAGGACCGGGATCCCAGCGCCCTGGAGAATTTTCGCATCGCCTATCCCTGACCGCTCGAGGATGCCCGGTGTGGCGTTTGCCCCTGCCGAGACCACGACCAGCTTGCGGGCCCGCACGGTGCGCCGAGCGGTGTATGCTGTGGACAGAAACTCCGGGTTCGGGAGGTACTTGGGATTAGTCTGGTACTCGACCCCGACGGCTCGCTTGTTGTCGTCGAACAGGACCTTGACAACTTGCTTCTCAACCAGCACATGTAGATTTGGATAGTCTCCGCCCTGGAGCTTGGGATGCAGGTACCGATGCGCAGAATCTTGACGCCGTCCGTTCAGCCCAACGTACCGATAGTAGCGCTCTATGGCGTTGTTGGCATCGAGGTCCTGCAGGTCCTGGACCTCGGGGTATCCGAGCTTCGCCGCAGCATCGACGAAGGCGTCTTCGGCGCGGCTGCATATGTAGGTGCCCTTGGATATATTGACGGGGCCGTCGAAACCGTGGCGGTCCTTGCTGCCTTTGCCATGGTAGGTCTCCATCTGTGATGCAATTAGTAACGCGCCGAGCTGTTATGCGAAGCCAGGCCAGACGGACCTTGTTCAGGAAGGGAAGGAGCTCATCGGCAGACCATCCCGGCGTTTTCCAGGAGTCGAAGTCGGATCGTTGAGCCCGAGTGTAGACCAACCAATTAATGGCAGACCCTCCGCCAAGAGTGCCTCCAGATGGCACAATGGGAGTCCGATCAAGTAGCTGTGGGGACTTCTTCGTTGGCCAGAAAAGCGTAATCTTGCTGCTGGGGAACAGGTTGCGCGGGTACAGTGCCGGGTGCACGACTTCAGGCATGCCATAGTTGTTGGGGCCTTGCTCAATCACGAGAATGGACAGGTTGCGATCCGCTTCGGCCAACCGCCCGGCGACCACGCATCCGGCAAGACCACCTGTGACATGATGCTTTAGTTAGAGGCGAGATGTTCCGGGTCGTGACAATCTTGACATGGACATTACCTCCGGCAATCTGGGCTTTGTTAGTACCTGAAGCCTGTCATGCCGACACTATGTGGGCTGGCACGGCAGGGACACGCCGAAATACTTACAATCACATCCACCTCCTGGAGGTCCCCTGGGAGCTTCGTGTACAGCGGCATGATGAGTGCCGCGGGTCCACCACGATCCGTCCACGTCTTCACATGAAGGTCTGAGCAGGGCGAAACTCGTCGGCTGCAAGTTCACACATATAGGCCCATGACGGAGGTGTTGGAGTCAACCCCCTCATTCTCGTTCTTATGGAGGTTTGCCTATTTCGGTCCGGTTAAGCTGCGTGCCGGACATCGACGACGCTGACGACACAAGGATGAGCATGATGGACATGCACAAAACACGGCCTTAACCCCGCATTTGAACGGGAGTCAGGAGGAGGTAGCTCACCTGTTGATACAGAACGAGGTGAGGACCAGACGACTGTCAAGGATGTGCGCCCCAACTAGAGCGGCACGTGAGTGGCTTGTACTCCGCGCACTAGCTATATGAGGACTAGCCTGTATCTTGCTTCCAAGGCCAGCCAAGCATCTGATCGCCAGAATGATGGAGGCGGCTATCGCGGCCCCAGACTCTGGGGCTTCTACCCCGAGCATCTTTCGTAGCCCCTCATGTTCTCTGCTGAGCTCGGGCTTCCACACCGAGCATCGGTCGTGTCGGAGTCAAGAGAGCGGGCGCTAGGGAAGGCGACGACAGGCGAGTTCCCGAGGAAGATTGCCTATGCAAATGAAGCCGTCTTTGCATCCAGGCGTCCAAAGGCGGACGAGACTCGGTGGATGCTGTCGTTGGAACCACGGGTCGAGATGCCTCAGGGACCAGCTATGTACTGCGGGACATCAAGCCTGGCACGGCGTATCCTAGAAGGCCGCGTAAGCGTGGGTGCCAATGTCATGCTCTCCAAGAATGCCGCTTCGTTGCCGTTGCGATCGAGCCCACCAGGACCCAACCCATGGCAACAAGGTCTTCGGCCCAAATCCAGACGTACTGTATCAATAGTCAACCTTGGTTGATTTTAGGAACCGTGGCACCCGAAGAACGCCGTCGCTGTGCAGTTGGATGCGATGTAAAGACCTCTAGCCGTCAACGACGTCCTCAAACTCGTCGTCGTCATCATCATCCAGATCCATCCCCGACTTCGTATCTGCATCCGTATCTTCCGCCTTGGGCGCAATTTCGACACCCGTGGGATGCAAAAGCATCTGATCGCCTTGCTTGTATTCGTCCTTTAATTCCCATTTGCCGTTGAAGTCGCCCTGCTTCCACATAAAGGCGATCTCCTCGAGCGTTTCGCGCAAGTAGGCTTCGGGCTGGTTGACTTTGGCTTTGAGATCGCGTAGGCCCCAGATCCGATGTTGGCGGAACAGAGCCATGAGCTTGTCGACAAGCACGTCCTTGTCCACGCGAGCGGCGCGGTTTTCTTTTGCCGCGCGTTTCCTTGCTTGGTTTGCCTGTTTCAGCGCGTGTTAGTTCGTGTTCAGTCCACGGAGAAGAGAAGTGGCCACGTACCTTGGCCGCCGCTTGTGCTTCTGCCCGAGTCTGATATATGTTTCTGCTTCGCTTCTCTGGGTCGTCGTCACCTGTCCTGAAAAGTGCTTCTTCATGGACGCGGACTTTCAACATCGCGGCCGCCCGCTTGCTCTCCAGCTGGAAGTACTCGTCATTCTTCACCGGCACGGCTTCAAACTCTCTGCCAATGGCGCCTGTGATGGCTGTCTGTTTGGGTATGGGTCTTCGAGTGTAGGGTACAAATCGGCCTTTGTTTTCTTTTTTCTTTTGTTCTCGTCTGTGCCGTTCGAAGAGGTTGGATCGCCCCTGTCCCGGGTTGCCTTCTTCGTCCACTTCATCCCATGTGAATGACTTGGGCTTGTAGCCTGCTAGATCCCTTTCTGAGAAGACGAATGCTTGTCCGGGCCTGCGTGAGCGCTGTTTCTCGGGAGGAGCAGCAAAAAGGTTGTACTCTCTGGGTTCGTTCTCCAACGCGGGACTCGGGTACAGCAGCAGACTGACCTGTCGACGGCGGCGTTAATACGGAACACACTGCCATGACTTGCACACGACGAACGTACCCTTGACGGATTGCTGTCTGAACCTTCTACCCTAATCTTGCCGATCTCAATCTCGTCGTCGTCCCCTATCTGGGATAGCTTCTCCCACAGGGTCCGTGGGATATGACTGAGCCATAATTGTTGATTTGCTTGTGAGAAGTCCAGATCCCCTGCGTCTTCATACATATCCTCATCTTCGTCTACGAAGGGCGACGGCGTATCTGAAGGTTCTGCTTTGATGTTTTCATCGGGGACTGATTCTAGCTTGACTTTGGGTATTCCGGTGCCCTGGAGGGTTGCCATGCTGGCGGCGGGAGGAGCTGTGAGAGATAGGGCGGAGGGAAAACGAAAGTACGGAATACTGGGTTACCGCAGCTCAGGCGCATGTCATGTCCTTTGTCGCCGCGAACAAGAACACAAGAATCCCGCGCGGGGAGTCGTGTCATTGGTGCCTGCGGCTGGCCAATCAGGAATGGCGCTTCCCAGGCTTCAGCCTCCCCACCCGCTTGCTCCTGAATTACCAACAGAACTGTGGACGAGTACGAGATGCTTCCGTGGTGTGCTTTGGAATGAACTACCAAGTCCAGAAGTGGAATGAAACTTCACAGCTAATTACAGCTCGTTCAGTGCGAGCAGCATCGCATAACCCGAGGTTGCACTCCAGAACTACTACTTTTGTAACGTCTCTTGCTAACAGCCGGAGTCTTATACCTGTTGTTTACCAACAGTGATCTCCGTAGGACCGCGAGTGAACCCTTGCGCCTTCCTGATCTTCTCCTGCTTCATTTGTTCTTCCCTGATTGCTTCAACGTCCACGATACTCTTCCTGCGTCCTCGGTAAGTGCTCTCTGGCAAAGCATTGAGCGCATCCTCCTCCTTGTCCAAATTCCGGAAACAGATCCAAAATAACACCATGCCCACGAAGCTGATACAAGCAATTGATGTATAGAGCCAGGTGAACAGAGGGTCGACAGCCAATGGCACGAAAGCCTGTGCAATAGCACTCGAGAAGGCGTTCGTGAACCAGTACAAGCCGGTTACAAAGGAGCGCATATTCTTCGGCGCTTTCGTGAAAGCGTACTCCAGCGATGTGATGGACGCAAAGATCTCCGAAAAGGCAATGAGGATGTACGCTGGCGTCTGGATCCAAACGCTCATATCCGGGGGCCCTAGTTCGGCAATGCAGGCCCCATCGGTGGCGTTGTTGCCACAGGGGGCGTTGACGTAGATGTAGTGCTGGATGATGGCTGCTACCACCATGGAGAGACATCCGCATCCGAAACCCCATGTGATCTTCTTGATCGGGGTGAACTTGATGCCTTTGCGCGCCAATGCCGGATAGATGAACTTGTCGCAGATTGGAATGAAAATCAGCAAGGCGATAGGGTCCAGGTTCTGTACCAAGTCATTTGGCAAGCCGTTCAGTTTCATCGTTCCCGCCTGGGTGACCAGATTATTCGTCATCTGTGTGTAACTGAGCCAGTAGATTGGGAGGAAAGTGAAAACGGCACAGGCTGAGAGCCCGCGTCGAATCTGTTCCACCCAAGCATCGTCGAACATCATCCACGAAGGCTTGTCGACGATGTTCGAAGGTTTGACGCGGTCCCAGAATGCATCGCCGCCCACTTCTTTCGGATGTGTCCATTGTCCCTTCATGGCCAACCTGATGAGACGCACGGCTGTGGACAGAACAGAGCCTGTTGGTGGATGCCTTACATATCTGTTGCGGCACCAGATCATAACAAGAGGGCAGAAAAGGAACATAATTGTGGGTAGCAGGAATGCCAACCAAAATCCCACATATTTCTCGGCATAAACCTACAGGCTGATGTTAGCTCGGATTAGATGTGGTAAGCAGAGGAGAAACGCACCATCGCAATCTGCCCCACGAGGGCGCCGACATTGATGAAGAAATAATACCGCATGTAGATGCGAGAGATCGTGAGGTATGGATCGTGGATAACCCGCTCTCCGCTTTTCTCCGTGTAGACGATCGGTCTTGGGTGAGCGGCCTCGTACTGCTCAGCAATGAGAGGAGAAATGTTGCATTTAAAGAACCCAACCCCCATTCCGAAGAAAATTAGGCCGACGCAGAAGACACCAATGGCAACATCGGAATGTTCAATCACCCCCGGAATGGAGCTGATGAGGATGATAATGTGACCGAAAGTGGCGACGACGATGGCGACATTGATCGTCTTGTAGCGGCCCCAGTACGTGTCAGCCAGGTATCCACCAAGCATTGGCATCAAATATGACCAAAAAGAGTTGAAAAGGATGAGGCCGGTGGAAGCCTGAGAGCCATAACCCAGAGCACCGGCCTGGCCATCAGTCCCGGCTGATCCTGTCCTGGACCCTGGAGGCAGTGGCCAGTTAATATAGTTGGCAACTGTATCGTGTCAGCATTGATACTCTTCCGTCGGCGCGTCTCCACGACCTACAGACGACGGTGGTTCCATAGTAGGCGAATCTTTCGCAAAGCTCGACAAAAGCGATGGTATAGAGCAACCATGGTACGTGACCATGAGTGCGTCTCAACGTCTTGAGCTCCTCGCTCGTTGGGTATTGCTCTCCATTGGGGCCCATGAGTACTTCGTTGAGCGCCTCCTTATCAGAGGCTTGGGCCTGTGCTTTGTCGTCTTTTTCCACATTGTCGACCACGCCTTTCTCCAGTGAAGGAAAGTTGGCGGTGGCAGCTTCCGTCGACTCTATGTTTGCGGCACCAGAGGACATGGTGCTGGTGCTCAAACAATGCTAGTGAGCTGAGAGGTGAAAAGTAGCTGTGGGTACGGACCTGGCATTAGTACCATAGTTAAATCACCGTGGTGGCCACGGTTGTTATGCAAGCAGCGAGGACGGATCCTTCTGGTGCTCCCATGATCGATTGACCGAAACTGACGACTTCCACAAGAGGCAGGCGCGCAAAGATAAAATCGTTCATGCACAACATTGCCCACTCGGAAGCTCTGTCTCGCCAAGCTCTTCGCGACAAGACAGACGCTGATACCAGCGGAAGGCTCCTCATCCCTCTGTAACATCTTGGCAGCCCCCCACTACCTGCGCAGAGCCAAGAGAAGACCGCGGGTGAGGTGGCATCTTGGCGGGAGAATAGCAGGCTCTGATTTGGTTCCGTACACAGCTAAGCCTGTGACGTTACTTTAAAGAATGATAGGCAAGACGTGGAAGCAATCGACTTCGTGGTACGGCATACCTTGCCCTGCAAGGAGTCTATCGCCGTGGAAGATTGATATTGATCAGCGGTATCACTTGCGTCTGATCACAGAGAACCTCGAAGCTCGTGTTTGGTTGATAGGGATATGCGCTTATCGGCGGATCGAGAAGGCAGCTAGCACCTTGTTCTTGGTTCGACGAGATTACAGCAGTACGCAGATCTTGCCGTGATGAGGAACTATGGTGAGCAGTGCTTGGTCGAGTTCCGGTGATAGGAGTGACTGTTGAACTCTGGACATCAACGCGTCATAGCGCCCACGAGAATTGCTCAACTCTCTGAACTGCCTGGGTGGTGTCCTGGCCGATTCGGAACGGGTGCAAAATAGCGTCGGCCGTTTCTTATGAATGCCTCGACAACGATGGCCCTCGCAGCATTCGTTGTATGCCTGTGGTGCAAGGGTCGACCTTTGAGCACCTTGTGCACACCATAATTATGGCACGACCCTCTGTGAAGCAGTGCCATGGGTTTAGCACACTATGGTACTTTCCTCGACCGGTCCCCACGCCGTGTGGAATCCTGCTCGGTTGCTGAACGAAGGTAGAAGACCATGGCTGCCCTTCTGGGAGCGGTAGGTCACGCTGTCAACGAAGATCCAAGAACAAGGAGCCTACGCCGTGAGGCTGAACCTACGACGCTGCTTATGCTGTCCTGAATCCAGGGAATCTGGAAGTGCTTCCGCAGTTTTCCTGTCCGCAGCGCTGATGCGTGAGGTTGTGGAGCCTCGGACGTGACGGGGACCTGCCACTGACGAGCTGTTCATTTACTCAAACAAAGACCAATGGTTGACGTCGGAACCCATCGCCGATATGCGAGATTGCCAGGTCAACTGCGCCCTTTTGGGTGGCAGTGAGGTATTCAGATCGCTGCAACATCTTCAGCGGCAGGACCAGCTGCATTGCCGCAACAACGTTTATTTCTTGGAAGCCCTGCCTAGGATGTAGGCCGGATATCGATGAGTTGAAGTCTCCAGTAGGTGTCACGTCTCCCAGAGCATATGCCGTCAGACCAATGAGCTCGGATGCGGTCGTCTGGATAATGGCCCGGTATTTGGCCATCCGCATGTCAGTGCCAGTGGACAATGGCCGAGGCTTGGCAGGAGACGGCGCAATATCAAGCTTCACTAGCTCGATGAGGCCCTCGTACAGTTTGTACCGAGCAGCGAGGAATCGTAGCCAATATAAGAAAACCCAAAAGCTGTAGAAGTAATAGATGGCGTGAGACGGATAGAGAGCCCACATCGTGCCGGCTGTCGGAGCACGAACCCTCATCATGTCCCAGCCAGGTTCGTCTTTACTCCAGCCTGTCATGTCTTCATCTATTGATTCACCGCGCCTCAAGAACATTTCTGCTGTGGCTTTGGTCTTTGCTGGTTGCAATGGGATCTGAGCCAGGAACTGCTTGACCTTTTCCAGTAACCGGGCAACTTGGTGAAAGTAGGCGGATGCCCTGTTTGCTGTTTGAGAAGGGACGAACTCATGTTCATCCTGATACACGTCAATCTCAAGGTTGTCGAAGTCCTTCGAAAAGACCGAAGTCAATATAAAAAGTCGCATTTGCTGTAAGAGTTAGCGGGTCTGGTCAGCCACGGCGATCAGCGCAACCTACAATGGCCGCTTTGAAGATGCGGAAGATTTTCTCTCCACGCGCAGTGGTGAACTGGGTCATTCCTCGAAGGCGCAACAGGTTCATAGCACCCCTGACATGCAACAGATGTGCCTGCCATTCTTCCTCGAGTGTTGGCGAATCGGCGTTCGTTCGTCCGTGAGTGAGCACAACGCTAACCATCTGGGTACCTCGTAAGTTGAGCACTTGTAGGGAGCCGCCACTTCTCACCTCGTAAAGCCCAAGAAGCCAAACGGCAAGCACTGTCTCATCTTGTATGCTTGCCTTTGTGTCACGAATTGTGGCATTGGTTAGACGCAAGGCTTGACCATATTCTTTACCGGTCTGCAGCCTCACGTCTTTGCCACTATATCTGTCGGCCAACGTCATGCGAGACACTGCCATGGCGGCCTTCTTGACGCATGAGCCGTCTTCTGCGGTCCGAAGCATATCCGGCAAGAAATCGAGAACGGGAAACGAGTAGAGGCGGCCTGCTTGGAAGCAGAACAAGTTGAGAAAGAAGCACATCGACTGATGAGGGATATCATAACGTAACGGGGGCGATATTGACCGTTGAGCAGGCGCAATCTTCTGAAAGGCAGTTTCGCCCGCGTCGTCCTCAGTCTTGATCTTGCGCGGGAAATCTGGGCCCGTCCTTTGTCCTGTGATGATGGATCCACTTGGCGGGAAAAGGGAACCTGGTGAGTGCTGCTTTAGGCTTGATCCTGAAGAAGGACTGTCTTGAGGTGCTCGGAACTGGAGCTGTAACTGGAAAGGATATCCAGGGCAAGGTTGGTGCAGCTGGGCGCATTTTTTGCAACCTGGTCTGCCCTCATCGCACTGAGACCTCATCAATATTGTTCTCAATTCGCTACAGCATTCCTTACCTTAATCTTCCGTTTGCGACAGCGGGCGCAACCTCTACTGGACCTGCCAGTGTTACCCATAACCAATAGGCATTGGAATCTCGAACGAGCAAAGCAATAGATGTGGATGTGACGGGAGAGCCGCAACAACTGCGACAAATATGGAGCCCAGAAGTGTAGAAATCTAGAGGATGTCAAGGCTTTGAGAAGTTGTTTATCGGCAGTTCACCAGTTGGCTGCCTTTTGCCCACAGTCATAATTCGTTTTGTTGACGCCTTGCGAACCCTGCACACGGCCCCCAAATGCTGTGTTTGAGCAGCAATGTGACTGGGCACCCGATGGTATCGGAGTTAGTCTCGAAGCTGTAGCTCGTCAAGTCGGCGGTCGGCGGAATAGGAAATGACACCACATGCGAGCCAGACAAAGAGCCTCCATGAATGTTCGAACACGAGGAGGAAACGCAAACAACGGAAGTTTCGCAAGAAGTACTAGGAGTGATAGCGAGAAGCGCTGGTCCTAGCCGGCTGAGGTCAGGAAGCAGTTAGGGCATCCCAGGAGTGAGAAAGGAGGGGGGATTATTCTTGACAAAAGTTGAGCCGACCAGACCTCATTCAGCTTGCGCAGGAGCCATCGCGGAGGTGCTGTCCCGCAGCTTGGCAAGTCTCTTTCAAATCCCGGCCCCGACCTGCCAGCAACTAACGTTTCCTGGCCCATGCAGAGCCGTCGAGGTGGTATTGCCCCGATGATGAGTTTGGCAATTGGCAGCATATTTACCGAAGCAGCTCCGCCTGTAACGGAGGAAGACAAGTCTCGCGCTGTTTCGTCGAGCTGCAGTCAGTAGAGCGAAATGGGAGTGGCAGTGGATACGAGGGGCGACTAATTTAGAGGGCCGAAAATAGGTTTCGAAGCGTGGAAAGCCGTCGGGCAATGGCGTCGAGAGGACGCACAGTCGTTAAGATGAACAGGAAAGGTACAGTATCATATGGGAAGGTGTGAGTGAATGTCTCAGAAGTCGTCTTCCCAAGTCTAAGTTTCAGCTTGGTGTTAGCATTTTGTGCTTCCTTCAGCCGCAACGCCCTGCATCACCGAGACCAACGCAACCATCCCGGGCTCTCATTGGCGGTCGGCTCACCTTCCCCTCGCATCCCCTTCGTTTCGCATGCGCCTTCTATAAGACGTGAAGATGAATAACCCCCCGATGCAACACTGCCTCTTCGCGACTCCGACGTTCCGCCTGAATTCACTCATCGTCGGCTGGTGCTTTCAACCGAAGTGACCCCTTTGGACATGCATTGTTCCTGCTAGAAAGCACCGTCTGCGGGAAGAGGCATGGCCTCAAGATTGGTGTTGGTCATTGGCGACCTCTTCATTCCAGATCGGGCACCGGTAAGCCTTCGGCCGTTATGTTCGCGGACGGACTGAAATGCTCACATTGGATACAGGAGATTCCACCCAAGGTCAGTCTCCGCTGAGAGGTTTGCTGATCAGAGCATGCGGCTCACATTCTGCGACCCAGTTCCGCAAGCTCCTTGCGCCGGGAAAGATCGGCCAAGTGGTGTGCTTGGGCAACATCACAGACAAAGAGACATACGATTTCCTGCGCCAAACGGCTCCCGATCTGCACATTGTCAAGGGAGACTTCGACACGGAGGCATCCAGCCTGGCCTTGTCAAAAGTGGTCCAACATGGAGGACTCCGCATCGGTTTTACACATGGTCACACCGTAATTCCGCCGGGCGATGCCGACGCCCTGCTGATTGCAGCTCGGCAAATGGATGTTGATGTTCTGTTATGGGGAGGCACCCACAAGTTCGAAGCGTACGAGTTGGAAGGGAAATTCTTCGTCAATCCAGGCAGCGCAACAGGCGCATTCAGCACAGGCTGGTTAGCCATCGAGGAGGAGCCAATACCAAGCTTCTGCCTGATGGACGTACGTGCTGGTCGATTGTGGATTGGCATTCAGATGCTGACTGTGAGACAGATACAAGGAGACGTCTTGGTATTATACGTTTATCAGCTGCGAAAGGATGAAAACGGGAACGAGAACGTCGCGGTGGAGAAAGTGTCATTCAGAAAGCCTGCCCCTGTCGAGTCATAAGAGCGCTTAAGATTTCAGCCTTGCCAATCGGCCTCATCCCTGTATCGCAACATGAGTGAGTATGCGACACTGATGAACATCCGACGGACCCCGACCGAAAACCACGTACAATACAACCATGGCCAAGTGGTTGATACCGACCAACGTCCGACAAGCACACTGCTTCGGCTCTCCGCCACAGCAAGTAAGCTTGAAGAAATGCTTACATATGAGATGCAAGATAGGAGCTCCGCAGTTGAGGGGTCCCCAAAGGCAGTGCCTGCGTGCAAACTGAGGGCTTCGGCTCATTGATTTCGATGTTTATGAGCGCAGTCGTTCATTATCGATATGCGATCCCTCCAGCTACAAGAACCAGATCAAGGGCTGCTGGACTGCTTGCCCGTGGGCTGCAACTGTCAGCCCTGCAATGAAATTGCAATCTCGACCGTCTTGACCCATCTGATGCGCGCCTCTGGCAATTCATCGGCCTCATACATCTGTCTCTTTCGCTTCTTCCGCTTCCGCCTGGACTTTTCCCCCAGCGAACCGTCCAGGCCGGTGTCCGCATCGTCCTTCACATCATTACCTTCGCCTTTCGAATCGCCAGTTGATGTAGCTTGCTCAGCTGAACCCAGCGTAGTCACATCCGCCCCGCCCAGCAACTCCAAAGTTGTGTCACCGTATTGTGGCTTCAACGACTCTTCCTCAGCCTGTGCTGCCTCACCGTCATCCTCGTCCTCGCCTTCGATTTCGTCATCTCCACCGCCTTCTACAATGTCGTCCACGGTGCTGACGCTTCCAGTCCTGACTTCCACGTTGCAGAGCATATCCTTCTCGTGAGTACGGAACCACTCGCCCACACGGAGCGCCTGAGCCATCGCCCTTCCACTTGCCTTCACCAGCACCTCTTCCTTGTTCTTCGCGAGCGCCTCATTCGCCTTCTCCATTGCACCTCTCGGCCCGTGTCCACCTTTCCTCGTGACCGACGCTCCTGCGTTCTGCAGAGCACGCTTCTCAATACTGGTCAGATATCGCTTCACGCGCTTGATCGCAGCGACCGCGGGTGTGCGACGTGAGACGTAGACGACCTTGGGAGCTTTTGCGCCAGAGGAGCGTAAATCGGCAATCGGTGCGTGGTTCAGCGGGCGGCGTCGAATCGTAGCATTTGGAGGTAGTCGGCGCATGTCTTGGTTCTGCCTTTCGTGTCTGAGGGCCTTTAGTTCGGCGGACACGTCGAAGGGTAGCGGCGCGGAGGCCATTGCTGCCGACGGTCGAATCGCTAAGCGTAGAGTGCACCAAATACCATGTCGTTATTGAGAAGGCCTTTGACTCCTCGCGTCGCCTATGTGTGATAGACCGAAGTCGCGCAAACCTCGTGCCGACCTGCAAGACTGTTGGTTTGCATGTTCGAGTACTCGGTACGAGGTACTCTCTAGAACTCAATGCGGAAATACGGTGCAGCACTCGGTTTCGGCGAAGCTATTCTGTCTCCTCACATGCCTCGTCGTTTCTCACTCTCTTCCCTCTGTTGCTCTCTAACTTTCCTGTTTATCATCGCCCTTGTGGTTTAGGTCGAGGCTGTGTTTTGCTCTGTTCCCTCTGAGGTGCTCCCTCACATGCGCCAGTACGTGCTTTCCAGAGCCCACCAGAAATAGCACGATGAAGAGCTACGTGAGTAATTCTTGATTGAGTCAGCTTGCTACAATTTCTTGAAAGGCGTGGCGATAAGTAATGGACCTCTTTGGATTTTATGAGCCTGGTTACACAAATCTCTCAAGGCTCAGCTGGCATATGCCACTGATCGCCAACCCTGAAGCCTTCCGGAAACGGATCAGTCGGATCCAATACGACTTGCTTGAAGCTGGTGATCCAGCCTCTGCCTTTGACTGTTGGGAGGATGGCATCATATTCGCCGACCTTGGTCACGCCACGAATATGATTGATGAATTCTGTGCCAATGATGCTCTTGTGCCGGAACGTCTCTCCAACCTCAAGCTGGCCTCTGGCATGCAGCACCGCCATGCGAGCACAAGTGCCTGTTCCGCAAGGACATCTATCGAATCTCCCAGGAGATACGACGACTGTGTTGACAGCCTCCTTGATCCCATCTGGTCCGGCCTTGTGCGGATGGCTCCATACAAAGTTTGTGACGCCTCGTATGCCGGGGTTCTCTGGATGTACGGGAACGTATTGTTTCTGCACAGCTCTCTTGATCCGCTCGCCAATCTCAACGAGTTTGTTCGCGTCACTATTCGCAATCTTCAGTCCGCATGATCCAGCATCAACAAGGGCAAACATCATGCCACTCCAGGCAATGTCAACCGAGACTGTGCCTAGACCCGGCACATCTATTTCTTTATCCAGAGCAAAGACAAAAGACGGAGCATTGTCAAAGGCCACAGACTTGCATTTTCCCGCCTCGCACTCAGCCGTTATTCCAACCAGTCCCGCCGCGGTATCGAGGTTGAATCGAGTAATGGGCTCTTGCATTGGAATCATCCCCGTCTCCAGCAACACTGTGGCAGTGCATATCGTGTTCGACCCACTCATGGGTGCGTATTCATCGCTCTCCATGATGATGAAGCCGGCATCTGCTCGCGGATCGCAAGGCGACAGAATCAGGTTGGTGCACATTGACGATCGGCCCCTCGGTTCTTGTAGCAGCATTTTTCGGAGCCCGTCTTTCTGCTCCCAGAAATACATCATCTTCTCGTACATTGTCTTACAGCTCGGGGGAGCATCCAGAACACCGCCCACGATGACGTCGCCCACTTCGCCTTCAGCATGGCAGCCTACTACGGAGATGGTGCGTAGAGATCTCATATCTACACAAAGCGAAAGGATCGAAGACAGACACGCTTCCTTCACATGCCTTTGATTGTACTATATCTGAGAGAGAAATCTGACGCGATTGGTGACAGCGACTATTATGGCGCCGCCCATGCGCCAGGGATTACTAATGGCTAGTTAACTGGTCAAGACCGAAACGCCCTCGCCGGCAAGACTTGCTGTATATCTAGAGGAGGACTTGTCCGGCATCGTAGATCGCATGGCCTCACCTTGCGCGGATCTCCACGCCCAAGCAACTTACATTCACGGCACATTCTATTGGGTACATACTAGGCTTGCGAATATCTCTGTGCATCGAAATCCTTGGCCTCATGTGCCCATGGACTCGAGCTGGGCCACGAGACCTTACATGCTCGTTGGTCTGGCTCTATGGATGGATTTCAAAGCATACTGACTCATTCACAGGTACAGCAAATCAATGCCACCTGCCAAATACTACCACGACCACATCCATACACGAGAACAGAAAACCTGTCTCGAGCAAATGCAGTTTCATTCATCGCAGCAACTTCGGTGCTGGTACAGATATGCAGAAATACGTAGTTCAGTCCGCCTCCCCCACAACAAGAGACTCACTCGCAGACGCTAAATTTCGCTCTCAAACCGCTGAAAAGGAAGGTATCCTCCCTCCCCGTCTCTTGTCCAGTAGGGGAACGGCCTCTGCAGCACGACCCTAGAAGTGCAAGAAAGTATCGAGAGGTAGACCGCTAAAAAGGTCCTCAGACGGATCGTCGGAGCCATGACTTCAAAACCTGAATATCGTACTCCGTACAGTAGCCCATCCTACATGTTCATACCCTGACCATCCAACGTGGCTTGATCATCGGCCAGCCAACAAGTCGACGGATTGTGGGAGCCAGCTGTCACCAGCGCCATTAGGTATGAGCCAGTCACTGATATCGATTGACGGCAAAAAAGGAGTGTCTAGTGAGGGCATAGCTTCCGTTGATGTTTTTGGCAACGCGTAATTCGGTGTGAAGCTGTCATCGAAGGCGAGATCAAAGCACGATCCAGGCTGTGTGACGGTCCCAATACTCGAATCGCACTCATCCAGCAGAGCTTGGATCTCGGCGGCATTCTGGTATAAATCGCCGCCATCGAAGTCGCCCCCGTCACCGTCCCCGTTTTCAGGCTTCTGTTGCGATGCCTTGCTCAAAGCGTCTGGTCGAATCCCAAAATCTTGCAATGTCTTGGCCATCGCAGTCTTGTCGTTCACCAATCCACCCTCAAGGATTCTACTGATTGCCCGCAGGAGACAATCTCGCTGTGACTCGACCAGCTGGACGTATGCGGCGTTGGGTGTCTTCGGTTCCCTTTTTGACTCTCTATTTGTTGTACATATAACGCCGTCTCGTTTGCATTTGTCGCATATCTTCCCCCTGCTCCACTGGCAGCGCGCTTTTTTCAACCGACATCGATCGCAGGCTTTGGGTGTTCTCTTCGGGTAATAACCGGACACTTCATCAGCTTCTGGCGACAGGTGCTGGCGCTTTGCAGGACGCGGCGACACGGAAGCGCTCTCTAAGGTCGGGCCGGCAGGTGTAATTGAAGCCTTGGTTTCCGGGACGATAAAGAACATGGTGGATGAGGACAATCTGTCTTCTAGAAAGGATCAGTTTCAGTGGTTTCGAGGACTCGCCTGTCTCACAGCTCCAGGCGTATGCGCAATATTTAAGTCACTGTGTTGAGTCAAATGGGTGTTGAGTCCCACTCGTCGAATGTACACAAACAATATTGGACAGCGCCTCAGGTCGTTGCGTGACTTCGATGGAGTGAGAGTGAGACGTTTCGACTATGACGTCGCCACGTCCGTCTCTCGACGAAACCACAACCACCAGATTGCCGCGGCTAAAGTATCAGCCTGTGGGATGGCCAGCGTCAAGCTCCGACGCGCTTAATCAGGATGCTCATTGTCGGCAGCCGCAGAGTTCCTCTGCTCGTACTCTCGACGCTACCTCCCTCATCGCATACGCTTGCTTCGCGGAACAATCTTTTTGCGGTCACTCGTGCTTAACGGCCGAAGTCTGCGTGACATCAACCTCCAGGACTTCTTAGGTTGAATCAGGAGTGGCTGAAGCCATAGTTTTATGACGATCCCGTGCAAGGTCCAGCAAACCCGCGTGTGAGCGCCGCAAACACCCCGTTTCACCCAGGAGGCCTGGACTTGCCGTACATACGCTTCTCGGTGGCCGTCCCTGCGAGAACAAAGGATGACGGCTGCGAGAGACATGCTATGAAGTGTGCGCCACCCCTACTCAGAACGTACCAGCCAGGGTCGGGACCGCGCACTGCCCGTGACTCGCGTCCCCTTGCAATCTAGCCGTTGACAGCCGCAAACGCAGTCTACTATGCCTCACGTTGCTTGGGAGAATCGGGCGGCTGCCAAACGAGCAAGCGTCCAGAAAGCCATTCCAACGCCATGGCGAGTCCGCCCCGACCAAATACCGCGCCGGGAGGATCCTCTACCACTTCTCGATATACCTGGGAGATACCTGTCCGAGGAGGAGTTGATCATCACAGAGACGGCTCCCCTGGACACACTAGCCAGTATACATGCGGGTGTCTGGTCCAGCGAGGACGTCGTTCGTGCTTACTGTCATAGGGCTGCCATTTGTCATCAGTTTGTCAATTGTCTTACGGAGGTGTTATTCGAGGAAGCCATCGAGATCGCAAGAGAACTGGACCAATATCGTCGTGTGCACGGGGGCTTGAAAGGCCCACTCCATGGCCTCCCCATCAGTTTCATGGACCGCTTTCGTGTCGCGGGGACAGAAACAGCCGCCGGCTTTATCTCATGGCTCGGGCCTAAGGAGACTGAGGCGACTGAGTCGCTCATTGTCCATCATATGCGGAAACTAGGCGCAATCCCCTTTTGCAAGACTAACGTCCCTCAAAGCATGTCATTGGCAGAGACCACCAACAACATACATGGAAGTACTCGTAATCCACATTCAGGGCTTCTCTCCAGCGGTGGAGCTGCAGGAGGTATGATCAACGGGTATGACCTCGGGCGTAGAATTGATGATTAACTATTATCAGGGGAGGGTGCATTACTTGCGATGAAGGGCTCTCCGTTTGGGTGGGCCACCGAGTTTGCCGGCTCCGGACGCATTCCAGCAGCATTCAACGGTCTGTTCAGCCTCAAGGTTTCCTCTGGACGGCTACCAACACTCGGCGTTGCCTCGAGTGGCTCAAGTCTACCGTCGAGGAATTTCACTATAGCCATGATGTCAAGGGATCTGGCTTCGCTTCGGCACATGGCAAGGCTCTGTCTGGGAGCACTCGCGTACGAGGAAGACCCCTTGTGGGTGGACATGCCGTGGAGGGAAGCCAGAATCAGACCGCCGATATTCAGTCGCCCTGTATTTGCGGTCCTGGAATGCGATGGCAGCGTCCAGCCGCAGCCGCCCATCCGACGAGCTTTGAGATCGATTGTTCAGTCCTTACGACGGGCCAACTATCCAGTCATGGAATGGAGACCCCCTCCCCAGGCAGCAGCGGTACAGGCTTACTTCAAAATCATAGGGGCTGACGGTGCGCAAGCAACGCGACAGCATATCAAAGCAGGCGGAGAGCCACCCGTGCCGATGCTCAGGGAGTGGTATTTCAACGAGCCGACTGCGCCGTTACCTCTGCAAGAGTATTTGTGTCTGACCAGGTCACTCGAGAAGTACCAGGCAGAGTTTCAAAAGTACTGGACGTCGACTGAAGAGAGCATCGGTAGTGGCTATCCGGTCGACGGAGTCATCATGCCCGTCTGTGCGAACGCTGCGTGCTACGAGAATACATTGACATATTTCGGTGAGTAAAGCAAGGAAAAGCAACGCGGGTGGTTGTTGAATATGTACAGGGTATAGTGCGGTTGTCAACCTTCTCGACTTCACGGCTATTTCATTCCCAGCCGGTTCTGTCGACAAGATGCTGGACTCCAAAGCCAGCTCATTTGTCCCGCTGAGTCAAGAGGATAACTCCGTAAACGCCTCATGTATGTTGACAACCCGATATTACTCTAGATCCTAACACGGACGCGCAGACAACAGCTCCGCCTGTCACGGTGCCCCGGTAGGTCTCCAGCTCATGTGCCGGAGATTTGAAGAAGAGAAGGCTCTGAAACTGGTTGAGATCATTCTCCAGACGCAGGCCGCCAGCTGGACGTGACACCGATGCCAGCCTCCGTCGACATCGTCCATTCTCCCGGTTGGCCCCCTCGATGAAGTATCCTTGCAATCGAGTCATGGTGCTAGAGGCTTCGCTACCAAGAAGGGCCTCGCATTCAGCTCTTATACAACCGGGGACCCTCATCGCAAGCATATGGAACTCGATGCCATGCCGTCGTCAGATTGCCGCGAAAGTTGTATTGTGCTTCGTACGACTCAGGCTGCGTGTTATAGCTGTCATCAACAGCTTTGACCACGAACTCAGATCCAGCTGCAGGCTTGCTCACGATTGCCTGCCATCGTTTCCACGACCAATTCTTCTGACCCTTCGACTGATCTGGAAGCAGGTCTGCTTGTTGCCACGTGCGTCCTCCATCGGCGCTGAAGTCGACTCGAACGATTTCTCGGCCTCCACCACTGTACGCATATCCTTCCACCTCGACTGCGTCTTCTTCGCATACAGACTTGGGCAGCTGTTTCCGACGGTCGAAGCAGCTGCGGGATACATCCCTTATCGACGTAATGGCGGATTGGACGGGTGTCTCCTGTATGGCTGGAGCTGATGACCAGTCGACGTCCTTGGCAGTCTGGTTAGGTCCGAAGCACTTGTAATCCCGCTGCTGCCACTGGGATTGACTTTCTTCGTCCGAAAGGACAATCTTTTCGAGCCACTTGACACTTCTCGCTGCGGTATGGCCGGGCACGAGCACCCGCAATGGGTAGCCATGGTCCTGCGGCAATGGTCTGCCATTCATCTGATAAGCGAGCATGACGTCCCCCCACGAATTGAGGACTTTGTCAATCGGTATCGACGCGCCATAGGCTTCAGCACCTATGAAATGGACGTGCTTGACGTCTTCCGAAGCGCAATCATCAGGGTCGAACCCTGCATCGCGCAAGACATCACTCAGACGAACACCGGTCCATTCTGCATTGGATATGGCGCCAGCATCCCACTGAAGGCCACTTGCAGGTCTCGCCCTCATGGACATGTGTTTTCGTCGATTGCCAGAACACTGCAGAGTTGCCGTGATGCGGAATGGTTGGAAGTTGCGTTTTAGCTGTGCCAGAGTGTATTCCTTTTCATTGCCATCCGGGAGCTCGACCGTCAGCTTGTGTGTTTTCTCATCAGCTTCAGGTACCCAAAAATGGTTGCGAACGTAAAACGTCTCGGCCGGGGTGATGAAGGTGTCCAGGGCCGTATTGGGGGATTCTGCATTGCACGGCGTCCGCGTGTGCTGGATCAACCGTGGGTCTCTTTTCGGATCGTTGACAAACGGGTCTTCGACATCGTCACTTCTGATCTGGCCGTTGACTCGATCTCTCGGGTCAATTTCGCCGATGAAGTACTCCTCCAGCACGTCGTACACGTCTGGCTTGTGGTGGATCGTGAAGATGCCCCAGTACGGATCGATGGAACCGCCGACAGCACGCAGGATGACGGGTCCCCCAGGGTGGGCCTCGATCCAGTCTGTAATGTCGTACACCCTAGTTCCTTTCATGACCCATTTACGCTCAGAGTTTCTCCCGTGTCGTCTAACTTCGTCCAAGCGGATGAACCTGTTCCCATTCGCGGGTGGAACCTCAGCCTGCACAACTGGAGCCCAGTACAGGGCTGAAGCTGCGATGATGGTACTCCCGCCAATGGCGCACCCAATTAAAGCCGCAGGGGGTAGAAGACGCCATCTATCTGAGTGCCTATTGGTCGAACTGGTCGACCTGATTTGGCCGACTGTTCTCCACGCCGGCGTGTAGCTCGTGTCTCTCCGCCTTACACACGATGAGATCCGTCCGAGGAGGTATTGAAGCCGGTTTGGGTTGGGCATGATATTGAAGCCGCTGCCAACGACGCGTCAGCTCCGCGAATTGCTGCAACTCGTGGATTCTCAGGCTGGCTGTCCACCATGCCAGTCGGTTTTCACAAACATCAAAGCGTAGAATGATCTCAGCGGTTCTGGATGTTTGTTGACGCGGGCCAATATTTGGGCAAGTTGGGACTGTGAGGTTGATATGATATCCACTGACGCGGCCCAGTGAGACCAAAGCGCCTCACCGCCGGATGTTCGGAGTGCGGGGCAGGACGGCAGGGGCAGTATAGATAGGACGCCTTCAGCCTTGCAGCCTCGTCGGGAGATGTCCGCTGCGACCGACGATCGACTTCGACGGCCTGCCTCAAAGGTGGAGACGACGAATCTATGAGCCGAAAAGTACAAGTACGAGTACTCGGGTGCCCAAAGAAGGTGCAGTTGCGAGCACTCGCGGTTCATGGCTGCACCATACGCACAATCCAAATCACGTGCGTCCTCGTCGCCCGGTCACGCCGGTCCAAGCTCGCCGGCTGTCGGGATTCGACGACCGGAAGAGCGGGAGAACGTACCGCCACAAATAACTCCTCCTGGAAAGCTTATTTGCTGAGGTTTGCGGCCCTTGCAGGCTGAGAAAGCAATGGCTCCTTCATCTATAACTGCATCACTCAGAACCATTCGCAAAATGTCTGCCACACTGGACCTCAATACTACCACATCCGACTGCTCCTGGGCAGTCCGCTAACCTCAACACACCAGACCGAGTTAGATATTGACGAGAAGCCTCCGAATCGCTACCCACCATGGACCCTGCGGCTACGCACGAGGATTCGCCACAGAGGCTGCCGACTGGCGAATCCGGGGCAGCCAACAACGACCTCATAGCGAGCTTTGCAGCAAGGAATCAGCACGGATGGAGGAGAGTGGTTCTAAACTTTACGCCCTCCTGGTTTGCGGCGACGATGGGGACAGGAATTGCCTCGATTCTTCTGCACAACCTGCCTTATAACGGCGACTGGCTGTACTGGCTCTCGGTCATCGTCTTCTGCCTCAACGTCGGCCTGTTCTGTGTCTTCCTCGTCATCTCCATCCTGCGATATACGATGTTTCCGGGCATATTTATGGCCATGATTCGACACCCCGTGCAATCGCTGTTCTGTGGGACCTTCCCCATGGGCCTGGCGACCATCGTGAATATGGTTGTCTTTGTGTGCGTCGCGCACTGGGGCCCATGGGCCGTAACCCTGGCGTGGACGCTATGGTGGATCGACGTGGCCGTTGCCGTCATTTCGTGCATGTGGCTACCCTTTGTCATCATGCACATCCACCAGAGCGAACTCTCCAACATGACCGCCGTGTGGCTCCTCCCCATAGTGGCGACCATCGTCGCCGCCGCCTCGGGCGGCATTGTCGCCGAAGTGCTCCCGAATCAACAACACCAAGTCTGGACGATCGTCACGTCCTACGTCCTCTGGGGGACGGGCTTCCCTCTCGCCATGGTCGTGCTGGTCATGTACTTCCACCGCCTGACCATCCACCGGCTTCCCGCCAGGGAAGTCATCGTCTCGGTCTTCCTCCCGCTCGGCCCGCTCGGCCAAGGCAGCTTTGCGCTCATCCAACTCGGCAAGGTGTGCGCGGAAGTGTTTCCCCAGACGGAAAACTTCGGGCCCGAGAGCGGCCGGATCATCTATAGTTTCTCCATCGTCGTGGCCCTCGCTATCTGGGGTTACGGTCTCGTGTGGCTGTTCTTCGCCATTGCGAGCATCACGCGAAGCAGGTGAGTTTTTGGGATGCTTTCTGCAACAAGCCCAGACTGACGGCGAGAAACCAGGTTCCCTTTCAACATGGGATGGTGGGGCTTCACTTTCCCCTTGGGGGTTTACGCCGTGTCGACGTGCACTCTGGCCAAAGAGATCCCCAGCAAGTTCTTCAAGGTGCTTGGCACGATCTTCTCCGTGGCCGTCATTTTGCTGTGGGTGGTTGTCGGATTGGGGACGCTGAAGGGCGCCTTCTCGGGGGAGCTTCTGTATGCGCCGTGCGTGGAGCAGTATGAGAAGCGGTTAGGAAGGAAAGACAAGGACAACGACAGGATCGTCAATCGCCGATTGCCTCTACGGCACTGGCGGAAAAAGCGGGAAGATGGGGATGACGCTGATGCCGACGCCGAGAAGCAGGACGTTTAATCTCAGACGAGTGAGTGATTATTTGTGATCTACCAAATTAGCTGTGGGATCGAAAGAAAGGTTTCGGGGCAAAAGCAAGCAGGGACAGAATATGTTAGATGTAATATGATACCCATCAATGGATATAATACCGGCGCTGCCTTTCCCGAGCCTCGAGGTTACTCCAAGTATTACAGTAGAAGGACTTGGAGTACAGAGTACATCTAACGAACAGGAAAAATAAAGGACTACCCCGTCCTCTGTGCCGTGCTTGTGCCTTGGCCAAAGCCCGAATGGTCCCCGAGATCCGATCTCCGATACGAGTACGGCGTACATACTGTGTACTGTAGATACTCGTAGTTGTCGTATACAGTAATACATGTACATCATGTCATGCATGTGCATGTGCATGTGTCATGGCATTGCATATCGTATTATCGTATCGTATCCTCCATTGTGGTCACTGACCTGGCGCACCCGTATTGTACGAGTACACAGTACACAGGATGGAATTCTACACGCGGCAAGTAAGAAGCAGCGGCCTAGCCAAGTGCAAGTGGAACGATTAAAGAGCGCATTGAGCAAGTTATGTCGACCTCTCAAGGGCTTTGAGTTTAATTAAGGCCCCCGGCTTCACCTTTCCGCAGTCCCTGAAGAATGCCTAAAAAGTGTTTTGACGCGCACGGGGCCTGTTTGGATTGGACTGTGCTGGTGGTCCATGCGGGGCAGAGTACGGCACAGTAGAGCAAAGCACGGAGTACGAGGAAGAGCAGAGGAGACGCAAGGGTGCCATTTCACATAGATAGAAGGGGGGAGAAAAAGGCCCCCGGAAATGCGGAAAGGAGGGCGATATCAAGGAATGTAGACCGTCAGCGCGGGGTAGGCCAGTATTGTTGGTACCGTACTCTGTGCCCGCTTGTATATCTTCTAGGAAATACCCACGAACCGCAATACATACGATTAGCACATACATACCGCGTACGGGAAGGAAGTTTACCTTAGGGCCGAAGGTTCCCGGGTTCAAAAGTATATTTCCACGGCATTCCAGGGAGGGGAGATTCGATATTTATAGTTGACATTTGGAGCTGGGACTTGAACTCGAACCGGGACTCGAACTGGAACTGGAACTGGAGCTGGAACTGCCTTTACAGTTACGATCTCCCGATCCTATCACAGTTGGGTAGAAGTTCGTTCCATAGCAGGGAACCGCTGATTCGAAGGGAGTCGCGACGCTCTCTCGGTAGCTACGCTACAAGCAGGGACGGAGAATAGGAAGACGAACACACAAAAGTGCCGGCGAGATCAGCGAATCAGTGATATTGGCCGTCGCGCGATACCGCAATGGCGCCATTCCCTCTCGAATACATCAAGGGGATTGTTTTCCCGTTGCCCTTCATGGGCGCGGCCATGTTCTGTAAGTTTGCCCTGCCCCCGGCTCTCGATGTGAGCGACACCGCTCCACTGCACCCCCCTTGACTCCGCCGGTCGTAGGCCGACAACAAGCAATTGATGCATGACCACGAGCTCACATACGCAGACTTCGGACTTACGTTGCTGAAGAACCCGCTCTTACCGCTGCGGGACCTCAATATGTTCAAGGAAAAAGCCTTTGCCAACATGTGGCTCACGTTCGGGCCCATGTGCGCCGACGACACCCCGGAGAGCCTCCCGCCCCTGCTCGCCCAGAGCAAGGGCGTCATCCTCGACGTCGGCCCCGGCTCCGGAGAACAGGTCAAGCGCTTCACGCACCCGGAGAACATCACGGCCATTTACGGTGTCGAGCCGGGCGTGTCGCTGCACGACCAGTTGAGGGCAAAGGCCCGAGCGGCGGGTCTGGGCGAAAAGTACCACGTCCTGTCCGCGACCGCGGATTTGGATGCCATGATCCCCGCGATGATCAAGGCCGGGCTGATCGAGGAAGGCAAGACGTCGTCGTCCGATCTGCAGCTTTTCGACGAGATTGTCTGCTTGCGTGTTCTGTGCGGCGTTCCCGACCAGGCCGCCACTGTGGCGGATCTGTATAGCTTGCTCAAGCCCGGCGGGCGGTTCGTCATCTGCGAGCACGTCTTGAACACGGGCCACTTGGTCGCGCGCCTGGCGCAGCGGTTCTACATGTTGTTGGGGTGGAAGCAGTTGATGGGCGGGTGTTGTCTGACCAGGAACACGATGGAGACGTTGTTGAAGGTTGCGAACGCGAGGGACGAAGGCTGGGCCAAGGTCGAAGTGCAACAGGCTGATGAGCTGAGCCCGGTCGTTCACGTGGTGGGTGTTTTGACCAAAAAGTTGTGACGTCCTGGGAAGGGATTGATCTGGGCAAGCAAGTGAAAGCTGGGGGAGTTGTTGACGGGGACCCTATGGGAGGAATGTATCTGACTACGGGGATCCTATGGGATGGATGTATCTGACGAGCTCTGGGATCTGATTATCGGGGTTTGAGATTTCTTCTCTGGCGACCTTTCGATGTCATATGCAATGTTCGCCATTCCAGGAGGCTTCACTCTCAGCGCGGGGCTGATACTGGTTCATGATATGGTTCACTCTAGTTCAAACGTGGTGTCGCGCATACATCATTCAGATAGTCACGAGATAATCATTTAGCTCAGCCTGCTACTGTATGTGAGGAGGTATCAATGACACTATGCTCTCTAAGTCGGCTGCGAAGTTGATCCTCATTACTCTCATCTTACCTAGGCTCTAGTTAGTTAGCTTCCGGTAAGCTTTGGCACACTTTACAGAGCCGAGCGGCGCCCTGGGGGCCTCGCTAGCCTTATTTCCCCCCTAATCATTCGGCACCTCGGGCACCAAAGGCCGCCCACAGGGTCTACGTACAGTACATGTCAGCTAGAATAGCAGCCCGCACACTACCTCTATCACTCGAGAACGGAATTTAAATACTGTACCTAAGATCCAATATCTGGAGCGAAGGAAACTGTTGCAATGACTTGGATTTGGACCGTAATGCCCCATTGAAGCTATGGAAGCTGTTTGTCCATCTCTGGGAAGAGAATGGAAAAGTGACGAGGTGCTGCAGGCAGAGGGAAGTGAGCACTCAGCTCTCCTTCCCGTTCTGTATGCCATATAATAAGGGTGGCGGCTAGAAGAGGGAAGGGAAAGACGCAACGTGTACAGCGTGCCGAGTCTCTGCTAGGGAGAAGGGTCACCTGAGTGAACACAACACAAGAGACACGCTCTATCGTGCAAGAATGGTGCAGGTTACGAGAGAACACATCCACTGTCTTTGCGAGGAATCCCAGTTTCGAACCTTACGGTCTTAAAGCTGTAACCTTGCGTGTCGTCGTGTAGTGTTTCCACGTCCTCGAAGAGAGACCTCAATGATTACGTGGCCCAGAAACGGGACTGAGCACGCTAATGAGGGGTGAGGGAGGGCCAGAGTAGGTTGAGTCGAAGTTGAGCCAGGTTACGAGTACATGATCGACAAAGGAAGCGGCAGGCCACGGTCCCGAACAGGTTGCGAGATCAGCTGCAGAGCCGTCGCTGAATACTTGAGGCTTGATCCTAATATGGCAATAGAAATGGTGTGGAGCCTTCGCTCCGGTGGGGTCTTAGGGCATTACCCCTGATGTCGTCCCAGCGAAGTGCCTATTGCCGTTCTCAACAGACAGTTAACGGACACCATGTTGAGTAAGTTGGTCAATCTGTCCCGCGTGCAAGGAGAATTGGTCTACCTGCTTAGCTTCTACTATAAGCCGCGGCCCGGGGGAGACTTTGCTTCACTTTCGCAGCTGCACCACAGAATGCCTCCATCAACTCGCTGATCCCCGGGACAGCGGTCGCTCTAAGACTTTTGAGGTTATATAGATTAAAGCCTCGGCTACGAACTGTACTCTCGTTACACTATCTTACAATATCCTCGATTTGTCCGAAGGAATTTTAGCGCCTCGCAGAGCAGCTGCAGTACGTTAGTTGCTCTAAATGCTCAGACTCAATCATCCGTATTAATGTTACTACAGAGACCTCAGTGGGTGCGAAGAGTCGACCGCACAAAGAGCCAGACCTTAGAGTACGAACAGTCAACCACAATGACTGAAGCATCGGAAACGGAAAAAACTCGAGCCCTTGCCAAGCAGTTCGTAGAATACGTTGAAACCCAGGAGTTCGAAAAGGCATATCGATTGCTAAACTCCAACGGCCGATTCATTCTGACCGGCCAGACGAAAGCTTCAGGCGTTTACAACGGCCTAGACGACATCTTTACCCGTCTGGCTCCAGCCCTAGCCGGCTTCACTGAACGACCGAAGATCAAGGTCTCTGACATGGTCGTAGATGGTGATAAAGTATTCATCCGGGCTGTTGGTGTGGGAGCAGGTGCTTTTGGACCCTATGAACAGCCCTATTATGGCTACTTTCTACGTGCTGAGGGTGAAGGTCTCGCGGAGATTATTGAATATCTGGATCCGGTGCAGCTCGAAGTAGCCGTGTTTGGCAAGAGGTTAGTCGACGCTTAAGATTACTTGACTAGCAAAACTCCAACGAGACTATACATGAGCCGCCTCTAAGAGGCGCTGCGATCCCAAGATGTTAGGACGATCAGTCGAGGCTCTAGGCTCGGCCAAGAATGACCGTTTATTTGTGTGTGTCTCTTGTATTCAAACCACCCAGAGCACTCCCCGAAAGGATCTCGCAATTGTGTTGAGTGTACTACGGAACAGGACCCGTTTATGAGACAAGGGACTTACTTTAGGGCCAACAACACTTGCTCGTGTCTGTGCTTGCGCCCGCCAACCCCATCCCGGTCTGCCTCTTCCAACTTCTGCCGGTGGAGTCGGGGATAACACCCGGAGGCCAGCCGGTCCGCGGGAGAACAGTCGGGACTCGGACACTAATCACCAACCACGAAACTTGCCCTCCGATTGGGATCGCTGGCTGGCGCAGCTGGCCGAGTTCCATGCATTTCGCGTGCCAAGCGCACGACCGGCAACCGGCAGAGCTTAACGATTCCTATTAAGATGCCCCACCTCTATCCCGCAATCATCTATAACGATGAGGCGATATTGTCCTCCATCCCGCCTGACGGCGCACCAACACTCGCTCCTGACAGATCTGAGCTGTTCAACTTGCCTAGCGGATCAGTGTAGACCAGTCATTCTCCTTAATATCACACAAAACCCCTCGGCCCCTCAGAGATACTACAGGGCAGGTCTGTAGACCGCGCAAAGTAGCGTCAAGAGCTTTACTCTGGCGCTACGAGGGAGCAAATACTCCACCCAACAACAAAGATCGTGTGTCCGTCGAGAATGCCCACTCAAACGGTATACCGGCTAGTTTCCCAGACTGGGGTCGACGGACTTCAGTCATTCCAGGAGCCCGTCCCCAGCACTGGCAAATATGAGGTTCTTGTGAGGGTTCGCAGCGTCGCCCTGAATTTCCGAGATATTGCAATTGCGACTGGGAATTTTCCACTTCCGGTAAAGGACAATGTCGTCCCCTGCTCAGACATGGCTGGCGATGTCGTTCAAGTTGGCGAGGGAGTGCGCCAATTTGCTATAGGCGACCGTGTCATTGCCCCGGTCAGCCTTGTCGTGCTGTACGGGCCCGTCCAAGACGAGGACAACAGCCTTGGCGGCTCGGTCGACGGCGTTCTCAGACAGTATCTCTTACTGCCCGCTCATGCCACTGTCAAGCTTCCTCGGTCCTCCCACACGTTCTGTGAATGGGCTGCCACCGTGACTACGGCATACACGGTCTGGAACGCCTTTTATGCCTACGCTCCCCTGAGGCCCGGTCAGACAGTACTCTTACTCGGTACTCAATCCTACGTTAAAGGAAATGCGATCCTCTACTGACTATATTAACAGGTACCGGAGGCGTATCGTTAACTGGTCTTATCTTTGCTAAAGCTGCTGGAGCAACGACGATCATCACCTCTTCCAGCGACGAAAAGCTCAACTACATACAGAAGACGTATGGCGCCGACCACGTCATAAATTACCGCACGCATCCCAACTGGGCAGCGGAGGTTAAGCGGATCACCGATGGAAAGGGCGCCGACCATATCCTGGAGGTGGGCGGAGTCGGAACCATTGAGCAGAGTATCGACTCTGTCGCATGGGGTGGTGTCGTTTCCTTGATAGGGTTCTTGAGTTCGCTGGCCGACGATAAGATGCCGAATGTGACTTTCCAGACCCTAGCCAAGGGCGCCGTCCTTCGAGGGATCTTGGCTGGATCAAAGCAGCAACTCGAAGAAGCTGTCCAGTTTATTGGAACCCAGAACTTGCCGGTGCCTGTTGACAAGATATTCCCTTTTACCAGGGAGGGTGTCGTCTCAGCGTTCCAATATCTGGGATCTGGACGGCACATCGGCAAAGTCTGCATCGATCTCGACTCGACTTGATGTTGGCTAGGCCGTGAGTTCCAGCTTCGATGCTATTGTCGACATCGCGACCATGGCGGGCTTCCGAAGGTCGGTCTGCGTCGGTTTAATATCTGCCTAACCCCTTTGTTCAGTCAGGGTTAACCCGGTTTCAACTCCATCTGCCACTTTGGTTACAGGTATCTCTCCCATAGCGTCATCCATTGTAATTCTCACTAGCCACTACCAGGCCTTCCTTTTCCAACTCTCTTACTACCCGCATCCTCATAGCCGACCCAATACCCCGTGCACCGACTGATATACTACCTGTAACCCTCTCGTTTCTTAGTCAGACCCTCCTCGGACCCCGGCCGGAGGAGCTAACGCTCCATTCCGGTCGGGGAATAAGTAGTTACTTAACCCTGGCTTTGACTCGTCAGAACTTGCTGAGTTTGAGACTTCCATGGCTAACTTGGGGCACTTCCAAAGCGTCATGTGATGCCATCGACCGGACGTCTCGCGGACCGAGGAAACGCTGCAAATGGAGTTGTGCCGGTTGTCGAAGCACTACCGCCAATTCCACTGGCTCCAATCAAACAGTCAGTAACGGATCAGATATCGTCGCTCTCGAGTCTAAATGATGAATTGCCACACTTGATTCACAGCAAGGGCTGTTCATCTGCCCAAAGTCAAGGGCCTTCCTAGTCAGCCCAACGAAAACGCGCTCATTTGACGAATCTTGTGTCATGAAAGGAGCTATGGCCTCAGATGTCGGCTTCGTCGGTACGTCGTAATCCCTCCCACTGGCGGAATGATCTGACGTACGCACCGCAGGTATTGGGAACATGGGGTTCCCAATGGCACGGAATGTGCGCAAAAACATGCCCTCGTCCGCAACACTTTACATCTTTGACGTAAATCGTGAGGCTTGTGAGAATTTTGTGCAGAATGTTGGAAGCCTCGGTCCTATCGAGTCTGCCAGTTCCGCGAGAGAATTGGCAACTCGATCTGCAACGGTGATCTCAATGTTGCCCATGGACGCCCACGCGCGGGCCGTATACCTCGAACAAGAGACCGGAGTCATTGCCGCCTCCAAGAACCGTGACCGCCTGATTTTGGAATGCAGCACGCTGAATGTTGCCACGACTCGAGACATTGGTCACAAGATCATCGATGCCGGCGTCGGAATTTATGTCGATACCCCGGTCTCAGGCGGAGTCAAAGGCGCCGAAGAGGGCACGCTCTCGTTCTTCTTAGGACACGCAGGGCCCGCAGAGGCGGACTCTGTCGCACGACGTGTTTGCGATGTAGTTGGCTGGATGGGGGCCGACGACCGTATCAACTTTTGCGGCGGCCTCGGGAGCGGACTTGTTTGCAAAATCGTGAACAATTACATCGGACTCACCAATATTGCTGTGGCAGCGGAGGGCTTCGCCTTCGGGCTCCGATCTGGCGTCGACAAACACATTCTCTACCAGAGTATCAAGGGATCTAGTGGCGACTCGTGGGCATTGAACTTCGCAAACCCGGTCCCGGGGATAGTGCCTGCAAGCGCTTCCAGTAGGGGTTTCAAGGCCGGATTCACTTCGCGATTATGCGCCAAGGATATCAACATGGCCATTAATGCGGCGCACCAAGTCGGAATCAAGCCAAACCTCGGTGAGGTGTCTGTCAAATACTTTGAGAGAGCTGATCAGGATCCAAGAACGTCGGTAAGTTCGACTTTCCAACTTCTCTCCGCACCGGCAGCAAACACTGATGACCCACTGTCTTAGGGTCTTGACGGTTCTGCAATATGGCTGTTTATCAATGACGAGGTGGAAAAGTTCGAACAGTCAAGCTCGCGATTGAGCTGAGACCTCTGAATTTCAACACAGGCCCGAGAAGCCTCCTGGTTGGCTGTTCATAGACATTAAAATTCAAGTGAGAGTTATGTTTCGTGTGGAAATTGACTGAGCAGGTGCGGAACGAGTTGTTCCTTGAATTCTTGATTGTATCCTATTGTCAAGTCACCTAGTCATCAGAAAACCTTAGTGGGTAGGATATGTGACTTGGAAGATTACCCGAGGGTCTATAAAGACGCCGCCACGGCGTCACAGACTGTATACGTGTTTAGGCCCCGCTGGTAATATTATAGCCAGGAACCGCCCCCGACCCCTTGGAATCAATCATGTCCTCCAGATTGAATCACTCCAGTATGGTTAAGGCAACAGCAGGATCGACCAGAAAAAGAGGCTGAGCATACCAGTCATCACGACCTTTTCGCCGCGTACTCCTCCTCGCTCACGGCCTCATACCAGTCCAGCCCACCAAACGAGGTGGCTTCGTGAGTCATGAAGCTCCCGTCATCGGCACCGTGCCAATGAATTCCACCTGGCGGGCACCACACCACGTCGCCCACCACTATTCGTTTCGGTTCGCCCCCTTGATCGCACACCCATCCAGAGCCTGCCGTGACTCGGAGCAGTTGACCACCTTCATGTTTGTGCCAGTTGGTACGCGCACAGGGTTCGAAGTGGACATGGGCAATGGTGATGTCTTTGCGCATCAGGACAGGATTTAACCACACTTGTCCACCAGCGAAGACTCCCATCTGCTTCCCGCCGTCGATGGAACCACCCCCTGTCCGATCATGGGTCACGGACACCGACGTCGGCGGGACTTCTCTAACGTCTCTCGCCTTCGTCGCGACTGCCATGGTGGGGTCGGGAAGAATGAGTGATGTTTGGAAGAGAAGTCCTTGGTCAGTAAACATAAACAGGTCTTTGAGTGTGGCCGGGGTCTTAGGAGTTTAAATTCAATTGATTATCTCTCCTCTCTCTTCGCAGAGACGAATAGTCAGGTTCCTGATGTAAATATCATGTCGATGCCGCTAGGCGGGAGTGTTCCGGCCATATTCCCCCCCCTGGCGGCCCCAGAAGAGAGGCGCGCTCACACACAGAGAGAATCAACCGGCCCGTGGATACAAACCAGTGCCCGAGCAGGTGCAGCACAGTGGCCGGCTGGGCGGCATGTTTGCACCATTCCACAGGGAAACTGATCCCGATTACCATAGCTACCCCCACAGCCACCACCGTCTCGTGCTGCTAATTGAGTTTACATGGGTTCACTTATAAATGTATCCACAATGTGACGATTATCCACGGCCCGGGGAAGCGAACTATCAGAAGAACAAACAATTGCCTGGCAGGCTGGAATGGATGCTCAGTATAGGCTCTAGAAACACCAAGCCGTCAACGATGAGAGTGATCTCCGTCGGTGAGCCTGGGACGGCATGTAACCCGGGCGACTAACCCACAAACCGTGAAAACGCAAGGCTGCTCACGAGTGTGGTCCGCCTCAGGGTGATTCTACTCGATGCCGTCGTTCGTTACAAGAAGATCCTCGACCACGTCCTCAGTCCCTACAGGCTTCACGTTTCTTCCTCTCCTTGTATCTCAAGTCAAGTGTCGTCCACATTGTCGGCAGCAATGTATGACCCCGGCACACCTTCAGTCAATGGACAAATTCCCTCTCGAGACCGGGAGAGTCCTCTCTCTCGGGCGCCGGCTTATACTCCACAGCGCAAGCTCAGGATTGTGACCGTGGGAGCTGGCTTCTCAGCCCTCATATTTGCACACAAGCTGCAGCATGAACGTCCAGAGTTTCAAGACTTGGTTGAGCATAAAATATATGAGCTGAGAGACGACATCGGAGGCACTTGGCTTGTCAACAGATATCCCGGGGTCCAATGTGATGTGCCAGCACATGTCTATGTATGCTACCCACTGTCCCTCGTGGGCCAAGACCCAGGTTGTATTGACGTCGGCAGTGTTTTCCTTTTGATCCAAAGCCTGACTGGAGTCATTTTTACGCCACGGGCCAGGATATCCACGCCTATATGAAGGAAACGGCCAAGAAGTGGAACCTGGACCGAGACGTCTTCCTCCACCACAAAGTGACTGCGACGACGTGGCAAGATGACCTCGGGCAGTGGAAGATCACTGTGGAAAACGCGGAGCGGAGGTTCGTCGAATATGCTGATTTTTTGATCTCTGCACAGGGCGTGCTAAAGTAAGTGAGCAAATGGCGGCGGCCTATAGATTGTGCTGTTTCTCACTTTATTAGTAACTGGCAATGGCCGGATGTCAAAGGTTTAGACCAGTTCAAAGGGCACAAGTGCCATTCCGCCGCCTGGGACGATACCTTTGACTATTCAAACAAGACAATTGCTGTCATTGGAAATGGATCCTCGGGGGTTCAAATCGTCCCCAAACTCACGGCTCTACCTGGAGCCAACGTAATCAGCTTTCAGAGAAGTCCGAATTACGTCTATTCACGAACTGCGCCTGCAAGTCTGCTCGGTAGGGATGACACCGCCCTGAACCCTGCATACACCGAGGAGGACAAGCGGCGCTTCCGTCTGGATAAGGACTTTCACCGGGAATATCGTCGAAAGATTATTCACAGCGTTAACGCGATGTTCAAGATGGTGAGTGCGAGAACGATCGTGAGCCGAAGACCAGCTGATGCTGTAGGGTACAGTTTGTCAAGGATTCGCCAGAGAATCTCCGGGAATCAGAGGCGGCACGGCTTCAAATGTCCGAAAAGTTGAACCACGACCCCGAGCTGTGCGCCCGGATGATTCCGACTTGGGGCCTGGGTTGCCGTCGGATCACACCTGCTGAGGGCTATCTTGAATCCTTCTCAAAGCCGAACGTCGAATTAGTCTTCGATACCGTGACGGCGACGACCGCGGAGTCGGTGATCACAGCGAGTGGCAAGTCTTTCAAAGTCGACGCGATTGTCTGCGCCACCGGATTTGATGTCTCATGGAAGCCACAGTGGCGGATGATAGGAAGAAATGGAGTGGACTTGAATCAGGAGTGGGCGGTGGATCCCAAGTCGTATCTCTCAGTCGGGGCTAAGGACATGCCGAATCACTTCATCTTCCTGGGTCCGAATGCCGTCGTCACCCATGGCTCTCTCATCGAGTCGATCAATTGGACCGGGGACTATATCTTGAAGTGGCTGTACAAGGTTGCCACGGAAGACATCAAGTCCATCACCCCGAAAGCGGTGGCCATCGAAGAATTCATCCAGAAAAGCAATGAGATCCACGACACGCTGGTCTGGACGGACAGTTGCTCCAGTTGGTTCAAGCGAAATACTGTCAGTGGGCGAGTGACGGCCGGGTTTGGCGGCAGTGCTCTACTATTCCATAAACTGCTGCAGGAAATCCGCCCGGAGGATTTCGAGGTTGAGCACCGAAGAGGGAGCAATCGGTGGTCTTTCTTGGGCAATGGCTTCACGGCCTACGAGCTAGACTCGAAGAATAACCTCGCATGGTATGTGAAGAATTAAAGATCGGTCGACTGATATTACAGCGAATCGAAAGCCTGTGTCGTCTCGAGGGCAAGTTAGTCTCCCCTCTCCATGGCAGCAGACATGATTGAAGCAATGAAAATGTTTCAAACAGGACCAGCGTCCGTCCAACTTATACCGTCTCCGAGCTCCGAGTTATGAGAGAAGTCAAGCCACGCAAGGTCAGGCCCTGTATAATTGGCCAGGTTGTCAAGAGGGCGCAGGTCGAACGTGGATGACAACAGCACTTCATCGATGCTGCCGAATGGCGGCTGGTGTAGCATAGAGAGAGCAGAAACGCCGGGAGCCTCCGGGGCGAGGCTGCGCTCTGTACTGCCGTGGACATTGGTGCTCCGCTGCATCAAGGGAACTGTTGACTCAGGAGGGTAAGTGGTTTGTGAGTAGCGCAGGGCTTCGGTAGTGCCAGCGGACGACAGGCCATCGTCCTCCTGAGCGCCAGTCCTGTCGATGGAGTCGACCGCTTTGTCATTAGTCCTAGGGTCGACTTTGCCCTCGCGTTGTTTATGCTTGAACCTGAACAAGATGTAGTCGATGACGTGAAGGGCCCACTGGCCGCCATGCTGGTTTTCCGAGAAGGCATGGAAGATAGCTTTGCATCGTTCCAGCCTTTGACCGGCATCGGACCGAAGGGCTTGATTCTCACTGATCATGTCGAAAATGTGACAAATACTGGCCAGCGTAAGACACGTAATGCAGGTGGCCGCGAGGAACTCGACCAAGTCATCTTCGTAGAAATTCACGGCAATCTGGGTGATTTCGAGGGCAGCAAATCGAACGATGGCTCTCGCAGGGTCTGACACGGCTCTCTGCCAGACCGGTAAGGGATGAAAAATCGTGCTGGCGGGCTGCATTTGTGGTCGATGTAGAATCATCATCGTAGTGTAGTACATCATCGAGAGCAAACCTCGATGAACCAGGTCCGCTCGCTCTAGGTCTGTGGGATCCGGGGGCAGGTTTGAGATGTGCCAGAGATGCTCTGGGATGCTTTGTCGCCACTTGTCCAAGTCTTTCTCGATGGCTTTGAGTTGGTCGATGTTCGGTAGGTTACTATCCACGTTCATGTTGTCGGTACCGGCCAACTGCTGGCTCGAGTAGAGCACAGAAGTGCTACCAGATCCGGACTCGGGATATGCAGCTTTGCAGACCCTTCCAAAGATCTTGACGAGTTGGACGTAATGGACACAGATTTGAGCAAATTTTCGTTGGTAATGGAGGGGCTGGACCACGATGCCGGGGTACACTTCTGGGGCCTGGCAGAATTCAAAGTCCTCTACCTCAAGCATGGTGATATTGTAGTCTGCTTCTGAGATCCGAGGGGATCGACTCAGAGCGAAGGAACAGATGACGTCCCGAGTGGCCAGGCTCCACCAGAGCCGTCTACGCTGTCGGTTCATCGGAGAGTCAACGTTTGCACTGGGCAAGGTGCGATGCAGCCCAACCGCCCGTGACAGAGACAGCGCGGCTCCCATCCAGTGCCAGCCATCCTTGTTCTCGTTGGGGCCCTCGAACCAGAATGTCCACAGTATGAACACTTGGATCAAGCACAGCCGGTCGTTTTCATAGTCTGCGTCATACAGCAACCGCATCTTCCGGTGGATGGATTTGCGGAACGCTTTGCGCGACAGAAACCCCAGTTTTCGGACGAGCTTGACATCCAACCAGGTACTGCCAACGAAGATCAGAGCATGAAGAAGGAGTAGGCTCAGCTTTTCGTTGTTTGCACTTGTGCCGCTGAGCTGAGAGGCGATCTTGCCGGGGTCCACGATCGCATAGATCGGCTGGACATGCTGGAAATAGCATCTCAGACAGGCATCTCGCAGTGGGAGATCTGGCAGGGCGAGCGCTCCTTTCCTCTGGAGATATTGAATGTCTTCTGGATCGGTGCCTGGAGGGAAAGGTCTGATGTAGTCTGGTAGAAGTCCTGCAAGCGAGGCTGAGCACGTCGCTGTGAGCTCGGAGCCTGAGAGTGAGGGATGGCCATACGAGTCTTGAGCTCGAGGGAGGCTTTGGTCCAGTCCATTCGAAGTCCAGATTCGCGGATCTTCTGTTTCCATCGAGTCAGCCTGTCGTTCTCACATCGTGCCCGAGACAATGGCCTACCGAGTGTCGACGAATCGTCTGCGCGATCACTTGGCGACGGCATGGCAGGTGCAGGCTGCGACCGGGGTCTAGAACTCGGTTCGCCTTGCAGAGGGCTGGACATGACGGGCTGGTGGTTGGCGTCAGTTTGATCAGCAGCAATGTTGGGCAAGAGCTTTGGAGCCGGGCGTGGGTCATTGGCTCCGTTCCTGGCCCTAGAGCAGAGCATGTCAGTCTGACAGCGAAGCCGGTCCAAGGGGAACAGAAGCTCACTTCCTGGGACGCTGGGGTGCGAGAATGCACTGGACATGTTCGAAATTACAATTGGAGCAGGGCTGACCGGCACGAGCGTCACAGCGGACTTTCTTCCAGCGACAGAGTTCGCAAGCCGCCGGCGCTCTTCTGCTTCGTCGCTGGATTACGCTGGCCATCGATGGTGGAAGTCGGGGAGAGGGTGCTGTCGACATCACTTCCATACTGGCACAACCTGTTGGCCGTCGAGAGAGAGAGCTTTGAGTCGTATACACCGAGTGGCGTTGGAGGACGTTTGGTGCGATGCGCGGTATTGTCTGTTCGTCTTGGGCAGGGTTGGTGAGGATGGCGAGGTGGGCTTTGGGCGGTGGCTGTCACAAGTTACCTAAGCGTCGGCGGTGCCTGGACAGAGTTCAGCTGGATTACAGGCTACCCCGCTCGATAGGTTCTCCCACCAAATTTCTATGCGAGTTGTCCTCGCATGATCACTCTCCCAATTTAATGTTATCGTCATGAAGCTATATAAGCCTGTACAAAACCGATCCCGCCGTCGCTAGCTCGGTGGCGGTGACGCCCGCCGTCTCTGAGAACCGTGTCAGTTGCCTCATGAGGTCTCTCCAGCCGCATCATTGCAAACTGTACGGAGTAGAAACTGCGCTTCTTTGCAGCTTGAACCTGTCCTGCTTTCTTCCCTGACGACACAATAAATGTGCGTATATCGATAGCCCTACCCCTCCCGATTATGCTTACCTGTTATCACCTCTCTTATCATCATGATGGTGGAGTGAAAATTCTGGTTTCGGTCGTCTTGTTTACAGTACATGGCCTAGACAGATCTACAGTCGACGCGGGCGCTGAGGAAGGCTGACCGCCATACTAATTCCGGGCAGGTTCTAATGCCCCCGCGACCCCCGCATCTCTTCCCCAGGCCTCCCGCCCAAACAGCCTCATGATCGCCCATTTAGTCGACTTAGAGGTAGTCGATAGACCTCTTGAGTTGCCGTCGCGCCAGCCAATTACCGAGTGAAATCGAGTACTAGCATCCAGTTAGTATACTGGGCCGAGTGTCTCGTCAACCGGCCCGCGGAAGTCATCTTGGTTTATGGCGAGTCGGGAAGTCAGTCCAAGATGCCGCTGATAGTCATTGGCTGGCGTTCCCGAACGAGATGGGGATTTATTCTCATGGACCAGCACACCATGAGGCGGTATTTCACCCTGTTTCACCCTCATCGGAACCTTCCACCACTGGCGCACGTCTGCAGCAATGAAAGGGCCATCGTCATGATTTCCAACCAAGAAGCCACGCTCTATCCTGCCAAGGCGCCGCCGGCGCTGAATCTTCCGCCGGGGCCCTCAGTCAAGGTCCAGGTCATCGACACCATCTCCAGGATTCAAGCGCCTGTCAGTGCGTTTATGGGGCCTTCGATCCCCGGGCATGACTGTCTGCGAGCACCGGCTTTCAGTTTCTTGATAGAACAACCCTCGTCCCATCGCAAGATAGTATTCGACCTGGGCTTGAGAAAGGATTGGCACAATCTACCCCCTGCGATTCTCACGCAGCTCAAGCCACCCACTTGGAGTGTGGACGTCCAAAAGAACGTCGCCGACATTCTCCAAGAGAATGGGGTGGATGTGGCGGGCGGGGAGATCGAGGCGGTCGTATGGAGTCACTGGCACTTCGATCATACAGGCGATGTGAGCTCGTTTCCCGGTACGACCACCCTGATCGGTGGAGCAGGGGTCAGAGAAGCTTTGTTTCCGGCGTATCCAACGGCGGCCGAGTCTGCCCTTTCAGACAGCGACTTCGAGGGCCGCGAATACCGAGAAATCGATTTTTCGAAAGAATCGACGATTCAGATCCACCGGTTTCAAGCCTACGATTACTTCAACGATGGGTCTTTTTTCCTCCTTCATGCTCCCGGCCATGCAATCGGTCATATGTGCGGACTCGCCCGGGTCACGTCGACTCAAGAGGGAGATCTCGAAGATACCTTTGTGTTGATGGGAGCCGATACCGCCCACCATGGAGGAGCAATACGCCCCAACGCATATCTTCCCCTTCCACGAGAAATCCGGCCTTCGCCTCTTCCTGGAAAATATCCCTCAGGTTGCCCAGGTCATCTCTTTGAGGCGCTCCATCGCAATAAGAGAGGCGACGAGCCGTACTATCAGCTCAACGACTCGACACCGCATGACAAAAGACAGGCCGATCACTCCCTCGATGTGATGCGAGAGTTCGACGCGGCAGATAATGTCTTTGTCATAATTGCTCACGACGATACCTTGCTCGACCCTGAAGTGGGCATCGAGTGGTTCCCACACGGGACCTTGAGAGACTGGAAAGCTAAAGGCGTTGCCCAAAGAAGTCGCTGGGCGTTTCTGAAGGACTTCGAACGGGCAGTCAAGGAATGAGAGAGCGCAAGGCATGGAATCGTGCCTGGCGAGGCAGAGGCGTGGCTCTAGCATCTATTTCAACGAGCCGGCCACTCTTCGAATGTTCCTCCTGAGCCCCGATGCCATCTTCATTGTGGCACCAACGGCCAAGATTTGTGCTCCTCAGGTCATTTGAACCCTTAGACTCATCAACGTAGGTACCATCCGTCAGCATTCATTGCCACCAGTCCGTCCACGACGGTGCCCGCCACATGAGACAGGAGCAGCTTCATCCATATAATACCCATACACAATCCCCATGGCCGAAGCCGTCGTTCGAAATGTCTCCTTCCTGCTCGCGCGGCGTGTGGACGATAACAGTATCCTGTCACAAGCTGACTTCAGTTACTGCCAAAGACTTGAAATCCCGCACGGCCGCTAGACGATGAGGCTGAATGTCCGTGAGATACACGTCGTCTTCAAGAACGGATCGAAACGACGCGAAGCTCTCGAATCGGACCAGTAAGATCAAATCCCATGCTTCACCCTCGTGTTGGCCCGTGATCAGGTTTGTATGGGCTTGTCCCAGGAAAAGGACGTCAGGCGACTTCATGCCCAATGCTGCCGCTCGTTCGGCGAATGCTTCTCTATATATCTTATACGCCTCAGAGCCCGAGAGCGGTTTCGCATCGTGGTTGTGGAAGTGGAACTCTGCCGGATACTGCGCGACCGGTCTGAACTTGACCATGTTCATCATCACGTACGGCACATTGGCGGGTATGCATTTCGAGGCAGCTTCGAGGTCGGTCAACAGCCCTTCGCGTTCTGCGGCCATAACTGGGGTTCTAGACCAAGAGAGGAGGAAAGCTGATGGATGTGCCTAGTCGGCAATGTGGACTCAATGACTGCTAATGGAAAATGTGCGAATTGAAGAAAGCCTAAGGCGGCAACTCGGACAGATTTAGAGCAAACAAAACACCTTCTGCCGCAACGCGCTACGATTTGTTGTATTATACTCTCTGTTCGAAACGCTGGGCGAGCAATCATGACTGGATGACTCGCTCCGCGGCCCGGGGGAGAGAGGCAGTTGTGACCACCAATCAACCCTTCTCTCCCGCCTCAGGACTCAGCATTGCCGAGCTCGGCCGAAAATCTCACAGCGGTCAAGAACGTGCCTCTGCATCAAGCACAGAGTGGGAGTTGTTTTGAAGTCAGACTGTACGCTTGCCTCTTGGCTTCACTTGTGTCTGTCAGACACCACGGAATGCCCACCAATTCCGTCGCCATGGATTGCTTCTCCCTCCTGCCTTCAAAGACCCAGCAAAGACAGCGCCAAGAATGGTTCTGGAGTGATGCATCTACCATAAACGCATCACTAAGTCTTTTAAACCCTGGAACAACTCATTCTCTCGGGCCTCAATCGGTTTGTCAGGATCCAAGCTTAGGCTTCTTGCAGTAATGATGTCGATTTGGTCTCGACCGACGCTGTGCTCTGTCAACGTCGTGGTGAGTCCCAAATCTTCGACCAGCTGTAGAATTCTGTCGCCCACCCTGTCAGCGTCCGCCAGATCACTCCCCGACGGCTTCTCGCCAAGATATGGCAGAATAGCCGCAATTCTGTTCGCGTGGTGCTTGCTCTGGCGTGCCATGAACTTGACCACCGGGCCTAGAGTCAGGCACGAGGTGATTCCGTGGGGAATACCGTACGGTGATCCGAGTGCGTAGCCCAGTGAATGCGACAGCAGTGTGCTTTCCCCCGTGTTTTGGCCAAGAAAGCCCAGGCTGGCAAAGGCCGCGAGAAACAAGCCAGTGATCACATCCTCGTCCTGCGGATGCGCTTTATACCGCTGGAGCAGTCGAAACAGTTCCGCGATAGCGTTCAGGCAGATCAATCGAGTCGGGATCCACGTCGCATACGGATGATACTGGATCTCAACGGCATGATCAAGGGCCCGGATTCCACTTGACAAGAACAACCATGGTGGCGTGTACAGGCCGAACTTTGGGTCGTAGAAGATGAACGTCGAATAGAGCTTTGCGTGACTGAGGCTGGTCTTTAAGCAGTCAGATCCTGTATAACCCGCGAGACTTGTACATTCCGCGGCTGAGAGCGTTGTCGGTATCACAATGTGGGTCAACCACTTCCGGGATACCTCGTGCACTCGAAAAACGATCGCCTTAGCACTGTCGATGGGTGAGCCTCCACCGACAGAGATGATGGTGTCGATCGCCCCATTTTGCTGAACTAGTCTGGTCACTTCGTCCAGTTCTTTCACTGTCGCATGCTGTCGAATGTTGCTGAAGGTGCCGGCGTGATTCCCAGGCGAAAGCACTGCTTCAAGGTCTTTGATGAGCGGTGTCTTGGTGGCCAGTGACTGGCCCGTGACGATGAAAGCCTTTGAGGTCTTGGTGGGCAAGACCGAGCGAATACAATTCCTGACCACGTTAGGCCCATAATACACTCCCTTCAGGTCATTGGCTTTGTACATCCCAGAAAGTGGATGAGATGAAGCTTCCATTTCTCCCGGTAGAATCACGTTCGACGTAGGTGATGGGTGATAGAGTCGAGAGGTGAGTCCATAGCCCGAGGACTACGAGGCGATCCGACATGATTAGTAGATCAAAAAGCCCTTCACTCCAGCCAGCCCATTCTGAGACAGCAGAGACGCCCTCCTATGTTCCAGACTACCGCTTGAGATCTTGTCCTCAATGGGCCACCATTGGAGTCCCGGACGCATTGATGCTGAATAGCAGTCCCTATCGAAGTGGCCAATCAATAACCCGCGACCCGCGGCTGCACGGAGTTCCATTCATTGGCCCAGAAGCCGAGGAAGAAAGGCCTACAAGGTCTCAGCGAACCGGGCACCGGGCTCATCGGGCTAGGAATCACTTCTGCCGCGTGCTCTGGGCAGCGTGTACCTGGTGGTTCACAGCAGCATCAATTCGTGGCTGCCGGGATCCACTCCTTCCCATTCTCTGCATTTTCATGCCCGCTCGTGCAATCTCGTGGCGAAGAGGATGGTCCGACACCATATTTCCGTACTCCTGCGTCCTTCTCTGCTCTCCTTTACATGAAGTCATACGGTATCTGAACAACGGAGCGTTCGCTCTAAGAGGACAGGACAACCACTCGATTTTCCGAGTCAGCAGACCACTCTTTCATCATTCCAGTCACTCGTCGCGGCGAGAATGTCTCAGTCTACCACCGCCTCACCAGAGAAGATGCGCGATCTCGTTGACAGATTCATTGAATACGTCTCCAGCGCTCGCTTCGAGGACGCATATCGCCTTCTCAATCCCGATGGGCAATTTGTCTTAACGGGGCAAACTCCGGCATCAGGAGTCTACAAGGGCCTGGACGATATCTTCGCCCGCCTAGCCCCGGCCCTTTCTGGTTACACAGAGCGGCCGAAGATTGAGTTCTCAGACGTCCTCATTGACGGTAACAAGGCATTTCTGAGAGCTAGTGGGGTCGGGAAGGCCACCTACGGACCATACATCCAACCGTACTATGGCTACTATTTACGTGCCGAGGGCAACGGCCTTGCTGAAATAATCGAGTTTTTTGATCCCTTTCAGATTGAGGCGGCTTTTTTCGGCAAGAAGCTTGTTGACGCCTAGGGTCGCCGCTTAGGTGGTCCTTCCAATGGGTGGTGCAGAGGAGGAGGACGGCGCCGCCGAGATCTAGATGCACGACGAGGGTGCTTGAGAAGAGTATAGCCAGGCCGAGTATGCGATTCTTTTGCAGAAAATGAAAATCTAGGGGGTATGGTCTGCGGACGCGCGTTCTATCAAGCTGGTGTAGTGCAGTTTCAACGTAGTCTCCGAGCCAGAACAAGAAGCAATAAGGTCGTATCGCGCTCCTTAGCTTTCAAACGCCGTATAACCCAGTGAAAATCCAGATTTGACCTCGATCACGCGGTGTTCATTCTAAAGAACAGGGTAATTCACTGGGTTTCCTGCTCCACAACGACAGCTGGAGTAAATTATACGCACGCTATGGTCCATGTCCGCCGAGGGAAATGAAGAAAACTAGTTTACCACGTCTTGGTCGAGGTACCTACGACAAGGCAGTAAGCCAGATTGAGCAGTAAGCATCCCAGAGTCTTCCAGAGTTTGCCACTGGGATGGATTCTCTTTGTGTCCCCCGAGGGGCCTTCCCAACAGCCGAATCTTTCTGCTGTGGATTCTCTCCGTTGACTCTGCCGAAAACCTGGTCGTCAACGTGTCGTTGAATCGATCACATCGAGTGCTCTGCAGGACTCGAAGTCCTTGCGTTCTCTGTTGGAACTTACATACATGTGTTCTAGGGCAAAACGAGTGTCTGAGCACGAGATGGGGGTTTTCCCTTGAATCAGGGGTGGAGGATATGAAATTCATGGAATGCAAACATGTCGATATAACACCTCTGAGGGGAGCAATAACTGCTGGGTCCACTGAGGCTGTGGGCCATGATGGGGACATGCCATTGACAAAACGCACGTAGCACTCAGGCCTTCGGTGTACTTGGTTTCCATCCACGGGATCGGTCACTGTCCATATTTCAACAGGCACTGTTCCGAAGCCGAGCTCGTTCTCTGCTATTTTTCCTCCACGAGCGTTGCCTGCCCTTTGTCGTCCGAATGCCGCTCCAGGGATTGGCTCGACTGATCGATATATTCCACCTCGTCGCCGAACAGCGCGGCGATCTCTTCCAGGGGCATTTTTCTCGTGTCGGGCCACCAACACAAGATGGCCAGTGCCATAATTGCCCCCGGAACGATGAAGCAAAGGTAGAACTTCCAGCCGATGTGCTCAAATGCGGTAGGAGCCACCTGCAACCAAACAATGTTGATCGCGCAAAGGGCCGCTATCCCAAGGCTGATCCCCTTGGCCCGTAGATGTGTAGGGAAAATCTCCCCTAGATACACAAATTGTACACCTTCGAGGGTGGACTCGAAGATGAGGATATAAACCTAGTTGCATTGTGTGAGTGACCCTTCTGCACCATCAAAAAGGGAATAGCAAAGTGGGTAGGACGCAAGGAGCATTTACATAAAACATGGCTACCGCGGCCTGAAGTGCGCTCTTGTTCGGACGGGCGAGTGACTCAGGACTGGTTGCATAAGTAGCAACAAGGGCTGCCTCAACAGCCAACATTGCCAGACATCCAAGCATACCAGCGGCGATCAATCTCGGTCGGGTTGTGAGGTCGACAAGAAGCAGTGATATCAAGCCGCCGCCGAAGCCAACCAGGATCCAGCCGCCCTGATAGATAAGCTGTTTATCGGTGTCGAATCCCAGAGTTCCATAAATGATTGGGCCGTAGTTGACAATCACGAGAGGCCCGGTCATCTGGGTTGCGACCGTGGTGAGCATCGCCAGAAGCGCTCGCTTTCTATAGCTCTTTTTCGTGATCAAAGATAGGTACGAGGCCTCGAGATTCTCGTCATGCTGGATTTGGGCCCGGATCTGTAAAAGCTCCAGCGCGGCTTCCTCAGGTGTGTGGAGTCGATTCAGGGTTCGTTGTGCTTCATCGATTCTGCCCTGTCGTATCAACCATCTGGGGCTCTCCGGCAACCAATAAAGGGCACATAAAAGAATCAATGCCGGAAGCACTCCAAGTGCTTGAGTTGCTCGCCAGTTCCGACTGTCAAGGTTGTCGGACTCGTAATGAGAAAAGCCATAGCCAACCCAAGCTGCCACAACACCACCGAGCAGAATCGACGCTCCGTTAACGTTCACAAAGGATCCTCGAACGTTTGGTGGGACAACCTCGCTCATCCACAAAGTCACGGCGCTGACAATCATACAGGCAGCTGCGCCAGCGAAGAACCTGAAGGCAACAAACATGCCAGTGTTGACGCTTCCAGCGAGTAGAGCAGCAGAGGCTACGGCGACGGCGGCCGGAAATGCTATGCCAACTCGACGACCCCAGCGATCCGCAAAAAAGGAGACAAAGAAGGTGCCAACGAACCCTCCAGCTTGAAAGAGAGAGCCTGTCAGACCAATCAAGTCACTTGCGTCGTCACGGTGGTCAAGCCCCATATAATGGATGAACGATGGCTGTGCGAGTGTGACAGAAATCACAATGGCGGCATAACCATATGACATCGAACCGAGTCCCATCAAGGCGATAAAAGTGGCATTGCTGGTCCTGAAGCGGCGCGACGACCGTGGTCCCATGGCGATTTGAGATGGAAGCATCTGTGTTGAAGAATTGGCAAGATGGCCTAGGAAAGAGGGCCTTTCGACTGGGGAGAAGTTGGCATAAATCATCAGACCAGTCTCAGCTGGGTGTCCAAGGAGGCATTCTTGTATCGCAGTCCCAGCATGCACCGGCCACAAAGAGTATTACAACTTTTAACGCCACCAAAACTTTACTGAAAGACAAGGTTGGCCGAAACTACTCTCCCATACGCTCCACCAATCAAACTAAGGCCTTCCTTCTTCCCAGGCAAGGCAGGATATCCCTCGGAGCGAGGGTCGACCTGCCTGGTAATCTATCCACGTTCCGGGGAACCTGGAGTCCACAACTTCTCCACATTCTATGTTGAGCTCTCTGACTGCCTTGTCCGTACCGTACGCATCTGCGGCTTGGAACTCAAGGATGGATTAGATTTTCTCATCCTAGGGTGAGGAAGAGGACTGTGCCGCCATCCGGCTATCAGTAAATAGGTCTTGAAGACGTGGAGGGCATTTCCGACGGTACGAAGTATGGGTCGTCGGTCCTCGAAACCAACCAAAGTTCAGCCAGGTCACCTAATGCCTGAGTAAAGCGGCGCAAGGCACGGTCCCGAACGGGTGCCAATAGATACGCTACTTGCTAAATGCTTCTGAGAAGCCAAGTCCAACTACTATGTAACCGCAGGACCATCCTCCTCAGGTGCACTTACCAGGCATGAAAAGGTCCTGTTTAGTCTACGAAGGCCGCGCGCCTCCCTCGCTGCTGCCACTCTTATACACCTGACAGTTGCGTACATAATTTTACGAGTCTATGGATCCGTGGCCCATAACCGGTTTGGACCTTATATTTGCATGGCGATCATTCTGAAGTAAGGCATCTTGGACAGTATAAAGAGTGAAGTGCAGGCTATCAATTCCACTAAGCGCTAGAGTAGTGCTGGTATAGTTGGTCAATCGAATAAGCGCGTTGTTCAAGAGTCTTCCGTCAAAGTTTAGTTATTTCGTAGGGTGGTAATATATATTTATGTACCTCGAAATAATGCCGGAGGATCTAGTATACGTGATTCTATAGTAGCACGAAGTCAATAGCATAGAAATGCCTCTATACCTGTGTGGAAGACTACATCGGTTAGGTATACCAAGGCATGCTATCAGCAAAGCTGGCTGTAGATGGGATACATAGCACCGTTGAGGGACATGCGCAGGGCGTAAGAGCCGCAGGCTTGCTATGATTATGGACAGTACGTCAGCTTGTGCGGGGTGGATTGTACAACAACAACCATGATCATTGGGACAAGGAGTTTGACCGCGGCTACATCATTCCGGCCACTTGGAGAAGACCCCGATCTCGCTCTTACCAACGGTAAGATTGAAGAACTGCTTATCGAAGAAATATCCTCACCCGGAACAGTATATAATGGTGGCAGAGGACGTAGCCTGACAGCATAAGCGCATGTCCAACGCTAGGGAGTTGCGAGATCAAGTCGACCGATAAGACTCTACACGAACGATGAAAGATCTCAAGGTGATTGTTGTTGGAGCCGGGATCGGTGGCTTGTCCACGGCTCTGGCTCTTGCGACGGATGGCCACCAGGTTACTGTCCTCGAAGGAGTCAAAGAATTCTTAGAGGTGAGGCTCAACAGACGTTCGTTTAGCCACCCCGACGACGCTGACACCACGCTGTAACCAGGTGGGTGCAGGGATTCGGGTCCCTCCAAACTCATCACGTCTCAGCCGGAGCTGGGGCGTTGATTTCGGCAAGATCAAGAAAGAGACCGCGCGAGGTCTGCGCTTCCTGGACCGGACGGGCAAGGTCCTGCTCGACATCGACTACGAGGACATCGAGGCCAAGTACGGGGCCCCGTACTACTTCATCCACCGGGCAGACCTGATCAATATACTCGTCGAGACGGCATCTCAACACAGCAACATCACCCTGCGGATGGACAGCAAGGTGAGAGACTACGATTTCGAAGCCCCCGCCCTGACACTGGCGAGCGGCGAGCGACTTACGGCAGACCTCATCATCTGTGCCGACGGAATCAAGTCTGCGGTCAGGAACACCATCAACGGCTCGCCGATCGAGCCTCAAGACACCGGCGACGTGGCATACAGGGTCATCGTGCCGGCCGAGCCGCTGCGAAACGATCCAGAGATGCGCCCTCTGCTGGAAAGCGGCTTGGCCATGCACTGGCTCGGGCCTGAGGCCCATGCGGTCGGCTACCCCCTACGCGGTGGCGAGCTCTACAACATCATCATCGACATAACGCACCACACCGACGTAGGGCGCCCGATCGGCGACGAGGAATGGCGCTCCCAGGCCGACAACACGGAGCTTGTCCAACGCTTCGCTGACTGGTGTCCGCCCGTGCGGAAACTGTGCGGCCTCACCGACTCTTACCTTAAGTGGAAGCTCGCCGACTTCGATCACCTGCAGAGGTGGATCCATCCAAGCGGCAAGGTCGCCATCCTGGGAGACGCATGCCACCCGATGATGCCATACATGGCTCAAGGTGCTGCCCAGGCAACCGAGGACGCTGCCACTCTAGGAGCAGCTCTTCGGGAGCACGACAACCTCCACGACGCGCTGCACGCGTACCAGAGGCAGAGGTTACCTCGAGCGACTCACGTCGCGAAGAACACACGAATCCTTCAGGCGTGGTGGCACCTGTACGACGGCCCTGAACGAGATCGGCGAGACCAATTGATCAGGCAAGATAACCTCGACAACCCCTTCTTCTGGGCCAACTCGACAAGGCTCGATTGGTTGTTCGGCCATGACGCAACCAAGTTGATGAAAGACGACGAACTGCAGCCTCCCAAGCTGGCTCCGATGCCCGTTGACGAGGCACTCGTCTACAATATCACGGACAGTGATCTTCGAAGGAAGTTCCAAAGCTTGAGGCGGTGGTGATGGTAGAATCCCGCCAGAAAGCATGTTGAGTGCCGGCTCTGTAGACACACACGCACACAGGGAAGAATATGTATCGTACAATACGCTCGGGTGACTATGGCTGATCATCGTGCCTACAGTAAGCCTCATCTCGTCGTCCGTAAAGGCATCTTTAATTGTGTATGTAGCCCCCGACTTCCCACAGCCTCGCGCATGCTTGGCTCTCATCCTAGCCCTATAACTAGCCTGCAGGCGTTTTATTTTCTTCCCTCCGAATAAGTACCTCTTCTCTTCCTCTTCTCTTCCTCTTCTCTTCCTCTTCTCTTCCTCTTCTCTTCCTCTTCTCTTCCTCTTCTCTTCCTCTTCCTCCTCTCACAGCTTGCCTCTGTTCTGGATACACTATCCTACGGGAAAACTTGTAGAAGGAGCTCCAGTCATACCCGTACCTGCGCTGGTACTCTCCTTGAACGACAACCCCACACAGGCTGCCGGTACATATCGACCTACCGCGCCACGAGCAGGTTGTGCAGCTATACACACACACAAACGTCCACAGCTAGCACAGCAAAGGACATCTAACTCAACGCGTTAAATCCCGTGGCAGTTTGCCCCTGCTTTGTTCTTCGGATCATGGTGCCCAAGGATAGATCTTCTGGCGCAAGGTAGAACGATACGGAAACGGTACAGTGTAACGATTACAGTACAGTACATACTCTGCGCTCTGCACTCAGGACTCAGGACTCGGTATGCACTGCACACGCTCACGGCGGGGTGTCTTGTCGCTTCGTCGTACGGAGTATCGGTCCTGTACGAACAGACACATCCTTCAGTCGATTAGATGTGGCGATATTGTTGTGGAACAAACATGTGCAACGACGTACCCTGCCGAAGGGAACAGGTTTGATCAATGTTACAGTAAGTTTGGTAAGCAAGACCCGTCTCGAGGCCTCACCCAGAAAGAGCGAATTACTTCGTACGGAAGCACACCCTTTGAAATACAGGCCCAAGTACGCTGTAGTTGTACGCTGTGTGCTGGGCGCGCGGACAATTGATGAATTTTACGTCTTTCGAGCTGCTCCTTCGTCGAGCTGTACCGCTGGAGGGGTGACCACTGTCACACTGTCCGCTCGATATCGGGTTCATCACCAATGTTGCACAAAGGCGACCTTGAGGTGTAATTATTGCAGAGCTGGGAGCGGACGTCCCTCGTTTCTCTTTCTTGAGCCGTGCTGCTCAGGGAGCAACGCACTCGAATCTCGCTATTAAGCAACAGACCATACTATACCATACAATACCATGGGAAACACTTTCTCCAGGCCGAAACAGAACGCACGACGCCTTGGTCCGGCATCTCCTCGACGACGATCTGGCGGCCAAGATTCTTCGCGTCGCTCCCATGGCTCCGGTGGGAGCATTCGTCCAGTTGAGTCGCCGCCCTGGAATTCCTCTCGCCGCAGAGGTAAAGCCAGAAGCAGCGCGATGATAATATCCACCCCGGAGTCATCGGACATGATCTCGCCTCCGCTGTTCGGATGTCGGAGCCAAATATCGAGACCAAAGTTCTCGTCTCCAAGGCACATCTACAAGCATGGAGAGAGTGGTTGGAGAGGACGAAACCATGGAGGTGAGGACCCGTCACCCTATATTAATAACAAACTGGAGCTGGATCTGGATGATCCAAAGGTTGACACCGTCTCCCGACCGATGCCTCACGCCCCCATGCCTCCGGGTTGGGATGATAATTTCTATGCCGGCGTTCCTAATATTACTATCAATGACCGTGTTCGCCAGCATCATCGGCAGACAACAAACGGAAGAGACAGAAGAAAACGCCACCTTCGCTTGGGAGAAAGAACTCGATCGAAAATCTACAGGTTTCACACGGATAATCCCTTTTGGCACGGTGTGCGGGTGAAGCTTGTCGAGGCCAATCCTGCCGGTGGAGTGGATGTAAATGATGAGCGGCCAGCGCGGTGGGCGGAGAGGACGAATGCAGATTTGCTGTCGTCTGGTCCGTGGTCGAACAGAGGAGCCCATCAGTTGAAATGAGATGATTTCAAACTGGTCGCCGTGCTCGCCGCGCTGGCACTGTTACCACTGAACTCCCCAAAGCTATAAGAGGGCACGCTGTTGGTTGATGGAGAAGATCGAAGGACTATCTGTGTCTCTGGGTAATTCAATCCTCCAGGTCTGATGGACGATGACCTCCACGAACCAGACGTCCTCCCTGCCCACCACCTCACCACAGGAAGAAGAGAATATGCGTGATTGCGACTTTCACTACACCGCAATCACCGTGATACGTTCGCGTGCGTCACCTAAACGGCCAGTGAAGCCATCGGTGGCAATCGCATAGGAACTATAAATGTTTGCTTTCTTCCCCGAACTTCTCTTCCAACCTTCTCATCAATTCAATGACATCTCAGGATCAAATCTGACGGAGCCCCGGCCTTGGTAAACGATTATATCATCCCCGAACCATCGAACCTTTTCGGTAACCACGCGAAGAAACCATGGGCACCAGCCATTCCACACCCACTATACGGCCGAAAGATCTCGAACGCTGGAACCGCCAAGGTAGACCAGTCTTGATAGATGAGCGGCGCCAGGGCAGGAATCCAGACGGCAGTAGATACATTGAGACCCGGCGGAGATACATGCGAGGAAATCCTTTTGGCGGGGCCAACCTAGAGGGAGATGTTCAGCTACCGATACGCGGTAGTGGAGGAAATGGACACGGTCAAATGCCTCCTTCTCTGTCAGGGCTGTATCCCAACCCGCTGGGTGGCCCGGATGTCGTGATTGGAAGAGGCCCTGGCGCACCGTTCCCTAACAGGTTTGCTGCCTTTGATCCGCCTTTTGAGTCGGGACAAATACCGGTATTCGAAAGACACCCACTGGTTGTCGAGGAAGTCGACTGGGCCTTTCATCCTAGGAGCAGATTCGGTCGACAAGACAATATCCATCTTGGACACCCGACGCCATTCGTGTTCGGCATACCTGATGACGACTTCCTTCATCGGCGCGCTCACCACCCGCCTTCTGGATGCATGTTTCCTGGGAGCACCTTCCAACCACAAAACAGACGCTTCGATGGCGACTATCGGCCTCCCAGATCGGCTGGTTTTGGAAGAAGACCATCACCGTTCTCGTTCGACTTTCCTGACGATACCTCATTGGAGTCATGGGGCCCAGTCCGGAGAGGTCGTAGACCATCTCCTGGCTTTATTTTTGCCGAAGACGGCATCCCGCTGCGAGGAAAGACATCCCGAAATAGCTAGGGACCCTTGTTTTCGCGTGGCCTGGGACGGCCAGGAAAGGGGCAGACCGGCTGGTGCAGGCTTGGACTGCTTTCAAAGATCGATGACGAACAGTTGTACCTCAAGGCTATCGGTCGGACAAGGATATATCGTGTTGTATCAAAAGATATGCTTGATACCATTCTTTTTCCCAGTGAAAATTGCCAAAGTTGGGACGGCATCTTGAAATAACACCCTCAGCGTTTTATCCACGAGCCAAGCCTTGGATATGTTGTGCCGCGGGCGACGAGGCGCTGACTGGAGTAGACTGACTGTAGGGGACGTGATCGCGTCCTTGGATTCCCTTGGAATCTCCCGTGCGGCTGGGCGGGTGGTGTCGCTTTCAGAGATATGTTGAGTCGGCAAGCGATCGAGGCGTACATATTGAGTGTCTGCAAGGTGGGTGGCATCTCCTGGAGAGATACGGCTTAGCTTGAGCGCATTGAATGATACTTGTTGGGGAAAAGAAAGAGATCGTGTTCGGAGAGTGGTCAATATGATGTATAGGTGAGAGTGAGGTCGGAGATTTCAACGTCGAGACTGGCACGGCGGCTCTTAATGATCTGCTGCAGTCCTAACAGCTGAATTGAAGTTGTGGAGACGGGTTGCTCGAAGCAGACCTACGAGAACAGAAAGCAAGCAGTGAAACACATCGAACATGTTGTTCGTCTTCTACCGCGATTCTCGACACATTTTATCAATTGTTTGTCATTTAAGATCATGGTATCGTAGCCAATACAGACTGGCCTAATCTTGACGCTGCCATTCCAAGAAATTCCATTCCAAAGTGAATGTAGCCCTCCCATAGGTGACCGTGTGGTAAGATTTCTGATCGTGATTGAGGCATCGTTGCAACTGTAAAGAGCAGATCGTGAATGGTCGTAAATGCATCAATGAGTCTCAGCCCGCGGGACACCAATTTGAGGCCCGGGAGGAGGAGTAGGAACAAAGGTCGGTTGCTGTGTAATTGCTCCATAGGGATTGTCGTCAGCGTAGTGGACAGGCGTCCCTTGCCCGTATGCAAAGGCGCCGGGCGGAGGAGGGAAGGTTGGGTGCTGCGGCGGATACGGCTGCTGAGCATAGCCGCCAAGGTTGGGCATGCTTCCAGTAAAGCCGCTGTCGACGTAGTTGTGAGCGGCAATCATGCTCATCTTCCGGCGTCTTGCTTCTCGCTTGGCTTTATGTCTCTCTCGTTTCTCCCTTTCCTCCTTCTGTTCCTTCTGTGTCTCCCGGGTCTCCTGCCACTCACTGTAGGCCCCTTTGAGCCCCAAAGCAGCAATCCCGATACTGGCTGCATCCTGCAGTCTGTTTTTGTTCTTTGCCCTCCTCGCTTGTTCGGGACTTATATCACCCTCCTTCAACATCTTCCTTCTCAAGTCTCGTTTTTCCATACTCTGGTACACACTGTGCGCGGCGTGTATGGTTGCAACGGTCGCAAGACCTCCGGTGAGCAACATCTTCTTGCGACCCTTCTTTATCTCTTTCTCATCTTCGGAACTGGAGCCGAGGTCAGAATCGGAGTCTGTTTCTGGGTCCCCGGTATGACGCGGGCCGTAGTCGAGCTCATAGCCAGAGGGCGCCGCCCTGGGTACGCTCAGGGAACGGGGACCGTCATGTGCATAAGCATAGTGGGGTTGAATGGTACCTACATCTCGGGAATCATTGTATCCATATCCTCCATGACGGCTGGACCGTCCATCATCATCGTAGTCGTCGTAGTTCCGGCGGCGATCCCGTTCACGGCTTGGATCGACCTTATCCGCCGCATCTTTCAACCCCAACGCAGCGAGCCCTCTGGCCGCGATGGAGCGGCTGCGGCTGCGTTTGCTTGGAGGGCTCCGGCTGCCGCGGCTACCGTATGATGATGCGCTCCGAGAGCGGGCACGGCCGCGGGATCGGGAGCGGATTGAGTCATATGCTTTCTTTGCCGTGGCTGCGACGATACCGCCAGCGGCAAGGTCTCCCAAGCCTCCTCGCGACTGGCTGCGCCCACGACGACTGTCGGGACTCCCGTTCCTCCCTCGAGACTTCGATCGAGGGCCATTGACGATACGATTGGTAGCCATACCGGCTAGAGCAGAGCCGACAATGTCTCGCTTGGAATGGTGGTGAGGATCGTCTTTGTTAGAGATCAAGCCATCAACTCCGCCAGCCGCGAGCGCGGCGGTGAGTATTCGCTTGCCTTTCTCACCGCCCCAGCCACCCTCGGTCTTGCGAGCACGGAAAGCCTCGCCGGCACCTGCCAGAACAGCGGCTTTTATGGCTTGCGAGATTTGTTCGCCTCTGACCTTGCCGCGGCTCTTGCTACGATGTCGAGACCGATCAGACGACGATCTGTCTCGGCGACCAGCCCGGCTTCGGCTCCGATGACGGTCGCGGGAATCTGATCGCGATCTGTTGCGGCTCTTGCCCAAAAGAGCTCCCGCGACGCCTCCTAGCCCGACAGCACCCAATGCCTCCTCAACTGTAGACTTTCTACGCTCTTTCTTAGGCGGGGTGCGGCTACGGCTTCGGGAGGAGTAATCTGAGGAATACCGGCGGGAGCGGCCTGGGGAGGGTCAGTTGCGGAGATAGAGGTACGGGGGACAGGACGCGGAAAACTTACGGCTGTCATCGTAATCTCGACCCTTACGTCTGGGCCTGTCGACGACCATGTAGTCATCATCATATCTCTTTCGCGAAACGTAAGACCGGTCATCATATCGGTCGTCGTGCCAGCGATCGTCGGAGGACCTCGTACGAATAGGGCGATGGCCACTTTTGCGGACAGTGGTTTCCCGATAGACCGCGCCGCGATCTCCAGGGGCGAAATCACGGGAGACTTCTTCAATCGAGTCGACGCTGTCATCGCGCCGCTTGACTATACGGGATTCTCTGGTGTTTGAATCGTAGATCGTGGTATCGTCATAGTCATCTCTTCGTGATCGCTCTCGGGTGCTTCTCGGTCGGCGGGATCTATCATCGTCGTAATAAGACATTGTCGGTGCGGCGGGGCCAACCGTGCAATGAGGGGAAGACAACAGTAATTGAAAAAGGATATCCCGCCCAACAAAAATACCGCAACGGCGGGAGGGGTCGGATCGATGCGAAATGTGATCGCTCCCAGTCTTTGACTGTTACGGTGACAGTCCGGATGAAAAAGTAAATGCAGATGCTGATGACTTGAATCAGAGAAGTGGATGCAGGTTGCTTTTGAGCAGCTTCGAAGAGAACAACCAGGATTCTAGGCAGCTTGGCAAAGTTGTAAGGCTTGGTTGTTCGGGAGAGGCAAAACGTCGTGTTGATGGTATACGCAGTGGCTGGAGAACCAAAGTGCCCGCTGAGTGCACAAAAAGCCGGCGAACAGGTGATCCTGGGCCAGAGCCAGCCGCTACTCCTACGTCATTGCCAGGACACCTTTGGGTGCTCGCTTCTGAAGCGCTGTGCGCCGCAACCGTCGACGACGCCCAACTAGCAAGGGATATGCCCGTTGTAGGCTGAGGAATTGGGCAACAGGGCAACAGGGCGCGTACAGTACACGAGCGATCACGTTGCCTGCTCTCTGCTCAAGGGCCTACTTTCATACAATGATGCCGACATCCAAAGTGCGGCGCATGCCGGACACTTTTCCTCCCAAAGATCAGGCAGCAGGGAAGTTTAGGGCTCGCCTATCCAGAACTTCGCCCATAAGGAGCAGGCTCACACAGCGAATGAGATTGTGATTTAGGACTCGCCCTGCTGGACTGCCACGTCAGCAACCACGAGACCAGCCACTGTGTTTCCGACCCTATCAAGTGGTAGGACGTGTTCACCGCTGAATCCTATGGGAAGAAATCGGTTTGCTCACCGGTTTGCCTCAGCATTTCCGGATGAGCCCTGTGCGCCTTGCGCAAAGAGGACAGCCTCGTAGCAAAGTATTCAGTGAAGGAAATGAGTGCTTCTTTCCAGCTTCGAGAACATCATGGCTGGCTTGGCAACGGGCAATGCCAAATGGAGAATTGACACCACTGACGGCCACTGGCGCCAGCCAACTAGCAGCCCATTCGGGAGATGTTGAGAATTGGAAGGGTCCTCTTTGATTCCAGCCTTATGGCTTGAGTGGTTCCCTGCATACTCGGTAGGAAAGCTTTATATTCCATACTTGTACACCTTCGCGTTGTAAGGCGTGAGTGCTTGCTTTGGGCAAAACCATCTGTTGGCGCCTGATTGCTAGATGATCAATAGCTCTTCGCGCGTGGGCAGACGCGAACTTGCGACACCCCTTCTCCCAGTTTTCGGTTCTTTCACGAACACAAAGTAACCACTATACATTCGTATGTCCTTTGAAAGATGAATGTGAACGGCGCCGGAGTCCTGTGCATAGAACTTGCGGTTACTCTCATAACAGCAGAGACAGCGGCCAGCTGCCTGGGTACGGCATCCCTGCTATCTCTTAAGGGTTTCAGTACGAAGTTGGCCCTGGAAGGTTTGGGGCAGCACCGTACTCCGTATAGGTACAGAGTACTTGCGGCTACTTGTTACAAAGGAGTTACAATCGGATTCTCGATTACCATGGTACCAATACCCAATACAGTAGGATCATTGAGGAGTTTTGGGTGGTTGTTGCGTGAAGGGGGAATAAGGTTGGCCTCGCAAAGCAACTCCTGCGGGCTGCAGATTAAACCCTGACCTGCGATCGAGCTCTAATAGTGGCCATCGTGAATTTCAGGATGGCAGTGATGTCACTACTGGAACAAGTAAGCTGTCCCAAGGCCCAAGCCCCGCAAATCATAACCAGGTCCTTCCCGCGCTCCGTCTTCAATTCGCTTACGAGTACGCTCTGCATCGCGAGAAAGTTTTCTCCCCGTGGGAGAACGACGGGATTTGGAACTCGAGCACAGACCCAAGTATCTGGATACTCGTAGTAAGGTAACCAACGGTCGGTCAATGTTGTCCTCCTTCGCCGTCTACCCTCTGTGCAGCTGACTGCGATGCTATCCAAACCTTAAAACAAGAAGCCTGTCTCTGAGGCGCCCTTACTGGTCCAGCTTTGATCCTTGCCCTGGTCGTGTTTGCCTCTGACGCATGAACCAGGTTGCTGGATGGGTCCCCATGAGGGGGAATCCGGTTATGTGACCGCAGCCCGCTTTTGATTTTCTGAATCGTAATCTCTTCGTGTATCGCTCGATCCATCCTGATTCCGGGTCACAGAACCGCCAGGGGGTGTCACGGAAGCTCAGGAAAACCTTGACCGTGCCAGATAAGCAGTTCCTGTTGAGGTACTCTATGCGCCGATCATGGTTTAGCAAGGTAAGGCTTGACACTCCCGCCTGTGGCTTCATTCTGCGAATGGCGCAGCCAATAAGCCAGGAATTTCGGCGGCTGGTGGTAAGTGCAGATTTGAGTGTCAAAATCTTCGCAATTCTGAACTGCCAGCCCTTGGCTCCTTGAACTGTGCACGGGAGGGGCATATTCTGGGGATTCTGAAAATGCCCTAGATCTGGAGAAAGGTCAGATTACTCGTACACTCGTGTCTGCAGGGTCTCGTCTTCCTCAAGCCACCACGAAGCCACCATGAAGCCACGATACCAGTCTTCGGGTGAGGACCATGGAGCATCATCGGCCGATGCAAGCTGCATGATGTCTTCCAAGCCTTGAATAGCACGAGACTAAAACGGTTTCAATCTGCCACACCTGGCCTAACCTTATTGTTTCTGACTTGTCAACCATTCATCTCTTGTGCTTCCCTCGCTAGCCTTCACACGGTATCCATCCTTCCCGCCGCCGCTGACATTGTTCCCACGAGACAACCCGGTCCAGGCATGGAGCACCCCCAATTATTGGCTTTTGCCTGTCCGAATGCCATTTCGACATTTCCATCTGCTCGATCTTCGATCGCGCCCCCGCCGAGAGAGCAACAATGGCAGAAAACCTGCGAACCCTCCGACACCACAGTCGCGCGACTTCCGGGGTTAAGAATCCAAAAGTCACTGAAAGCTCAACTCTTTCCCTCCCGTCTGCCGGACGACCCTTCTTTCTGCTCAGCATTTCTTACATATCGATTGTCCTCTTGTACGCATAGTGAAGCGTGTTCAGAAACACCCTGAGCGTCCCTGTGCATCAAGGGTCTCTTCTCTTCCCTTCCCTCGGATCTCTTAGCCGCGCCGCACAGCTCTGTCCTAACAGCTGCCCACCACTCCACATACCTCACCCATTACATTGCTTCTGTAAATGCGTTGGCACTCTTTCGATACTTGCAATTCCTAGCTGCTCAGCCAGTCACACCGAAACAGACAGCGACCTGCCCTTCGCTGGAGTCCATCCACCACGTCAAAGTCAAACCACTACAATCCCCTGATAGCAACCCCAGTTTACAGTCATCGGCCTTTATCAGCCGTATGTACCTTCTCACAGCCTTTCGACGTAGTCCCACTGCCTGACCATTCCAGGCAGTTGTCTTCTCTAGCTTACTTTGGACCAGCGGCCTGTCCGCTGGGCGCATCTTGAGTGCGTCCAACAATGGAAGTGCAGACGCAACCTGGAGAAGCACGTATCTTCTCGATCTTGAACGACAACGACTGTCCATCCTTCGTCATCCGTCCGAGACAATCCAAGCAGTCATCCCCTGGGACTGAATCTCACCGCTCAACGGTGTCGCCGCCGCCGCCGCCGAGGGGAGAAAGGCCGAGTCTTTTGCGTCATCCCAAGTACGACAGGGAATCCTCTGTGTCGTCGGCCGGCTCGCCTCCTGCCCTGTCGCGGTTATCATCTTCATCCAAGTATTCCACCTCGAGCATGGATTCATCTCCATCGCCAGCGACGCCGGCGTACAACTTTTTGGACCACACTCTCGCGCAGTATGACCCGCTCCTGCGCCAAGACCCATTGGCTGGAGGCTATCTGCCATCTCCCACCAGCATCACTCCATTCCTTGAACAACAACTGTTGATCGGCCCCAACATGGCTGATCAGTTCTCGGGCAAATTGATGCATCCCGTCACTCCTAGCCAATATCCCATTGGCTCCGTGCCACTGCATCCTACTCACCAGAACCTCTCCACGTCATCGCAGCCCACCAATGTACCTGTCCCACCCCCAGCCACCTCGGCCCCTGCAAGCGCGCAACAACGAACCTCCCCGACAACAAGCTCAGCTCCCACCATTGGCAAGAAGAACAAATATCCTTGCCCGTACGCTCAATCGCATCACTGTCAGGCTACCTTTACCACGTCCGGGCACGCCGCGCGTCATGGGAAAAAGCACACTGGAGAGAAGGGCGTTCACTGTCCAATTTGCAATAAAGCATTTACGAGGAAAGACAACATGAAGCAGCATGAGCGTACACACAAGGGCCAGTCCACATCAAGCAGTAACAGCGAAGGTTCTACGCGTAAAAGCAAGGCCGCCATCACCAAAGACGCGCAAAAAGCAAAGCAACTCAAGAAAGAGCATAGCGTGAACGCAGAAGCAAGCCGGCGATCGAGTCTGATTCATTCGCCTCTGTCCGAAGTCACATCGGTCGCCGCTACGGCTATTGACACTCCCCTCAATGTCGAGGAACCCATTTATACTGATCCGAACCAAGTTCTCATGCCGATCCAGGCCATCCCAGACAACGTATCCCCGAGCTCTCTGTACCCCCCGCTGGGTGACGAGACCCTCATGAACACGGTCCCGATGGGCCAGATACCTGTCATGGGAAAGTCGCACGACCCCGGCTCTGGAGCTGGTACCTTTATGAATCCAATGCCGCCACTCATACGTGGACTTTCAGATCTCGACACTCTTGCGCAGGCTGCGGAAAGTTTTGACGCATCCTTCTATCCACCCGGTCTATATCCTCCACCCTCACAGACACCGTAATCATCGCAATTTCAAATCTCTGTGCGGCCAACGAAGACGAATTTGGTGACGCTTTGTGGGGTTTTTTGTTTCCATTGCTTGCACAGCGCTGGCGTTCAGGACATTCATGACAAAAATGACGAGTCTTTCCGAATCGAACCTTCCTCTTCTACGACGAGCGCCCAGTATCAGGGTCATTGTGAAGGATCGATTCCGATCCTGAGGGACACAGGCCAAAGAAGAACAAAACGACCGTGCTGCTCTGTAATGTTTATCGGGACCGAGTTGTCATAGATACACGGGAAGCGAGAGGGTGAGAAGACCACCCCAGCAAACGAAGGGAATGGTGTGGTATTCTATCTTGACTGAGATGCTTTTGCACGGGCGGTGACGGTCACACTACCGCCAGTTTGAAAGCAAACGACAGATTATGATACCCGCAAGTTTTTGCTATAGCACTGTATTCTGACTTGTACCCAGACTTGCGGGCCAAGAAAGGCTTTTTGAATGAAAGGAAAGCACTGATACTCTTCCATATTCCTGACGGACTCGGTGGTCGCGCTGCCAAGGGCACTCTTTCTACCATAGCAATAATCAATGTAGACCATGCAGCGCACTCCGACGGCTCCATCGTTTATCGGGACTCGAGGCATGAAACTTGACACGGTGACACAGTACACAGCGCGAGTAGACAAGGCGCATGCGGCTCTGCATTGGGTTGGACCCTCCACGTAGTGATGAGGTCATTTTGAAAGACTGAGCCCAAGCTCGTACGAGTACTGCAGAGGACCTTGGGGATTACCTTGTTAATACTCTGTACGACGGTGGTGGCTGTCGATAATCTTGTTGAATACTCCGTACTCTTTTTACGGTAGGAATCGGTGGAAGATGATCTCCTGCGAGGGGAATGCTGGGTCAGACTTCCTCGAACGGCAACAGCGAAGGATGCTTGTCGTGGTCGTTCGATGTAATATCTAATCCAGTGAATCCGACTGATTAATGAATTCTGCCACACTTGTGAGTCCGTTGCCTGATAAGCCACCTTCTGCATAGACGGTAAGTATCATCTGATCCAATCAACGAGGCGGATGGGTACTGGGTACTGGTTACTTCCGATCATCTTCGCTCACTCCTCAGCCCCAAGTGAGATTTGGACCCATTACCCTGCAAGGCGCAAGCGCGATCACCAATGGCCCAAGCTTCCCTGATCGATCTATGGACAAAGTCGGTAAGTAGGTATCAAGTGGACTATGCTGTTGTAACGAGAGGGACTTGTTTAGATGTTTTTGTCGCCGGGCCCCGATGGTCCGGCCACACGTCGCCGTTCTCCAGTCCTTCAGTCGACGAATCCTTTTGCCTTCCTCCGGTCGCAACCAGAGCTCAGATAAACAGAACTTCCAAGACAGCAACGGTCCAGGGCTTGTTTCACCGCCAAGGCTGTTCGTCCAATTTAAGCGATCTCTCGGCGCTGCTCAAGCTGACAATGTCGCCATGTCGGAACAATTCCACGATCCTTCTTTGGTAGCCATATAGGGAACAAGCTGGGTGCTGGGGCCGAACACGACTATTGCTGACGGCCCGGAAAACATCATGCTATGAATAAATGAAGCCCCAGCAGCGCTTAAGTTAGTCGACTCTAAAATTGGTATTGGCTCAGGATACTGACAGCGCTCCAGCACACAAATAAATCGTCCTATTGCACTGTCACCTCAGCATGACGGCCGTATGATTGTATACCATCACTTGTCTCTCAATCCGTTCTCAATATTGGCGAAATCTAGAAGATGAACTCCTTCATGCAGCAGCAGCAGCAGCAGCCGCAGCACTCGGGTCACAACCATAACTTCAATGGCCAGCCGGAATTTGCTGAAGGGGCGCTAGAGGAATGGGAGCCACAAGCCTTGTTAGTTCACAGAGAACATAGACCCATGTTCCCACCGGCCATGAGCAATCATCATAACGGGTACGTCTACTTCGTTACCGAGCCCGCTGCCGGCTGTTGAGCTTGAAAGCCGGCGAGGGAATGTGTTCTCGCGTTTTACTCCTGTATCATGCAAAATACGTAGAGACGAAATGCTCCCGGAATTCAAAGACGGAAAATACTGACAGAAGTTTCCACAGACAAACCCATCTAGGTGGCCCGCCACATATGCACGGCATGCCTCCAACGGCAGCCCTGTATGAAGCGACACACAACCATCAAGCGGAGATGCTCGCGTACGAATATGAGCATGCAGCAGGACAAGCTCATCTCGGAGGAATGCAAGAGCAACAACACATGTATGGCGATCCACATCAACAAAGCCACCAGGCATACATGGATCCAAACCAGCAGCACCAGGAAGCATACGCCGATCCAATCCAACATCAGCACCAGTCAGCGTACATAGACCCAGCTCAGGAGCACCAGCACCAGCCAGACTATACCGAGCCCCACCAGCAAAACCAGCAAGGCTACATCGATCCCGCCCAACAGCACCAGCTGGACCACACGGACCCTACTCAACAGCATCAGTCAGAATGTGCCGATCCTCATCAAAAAGGCCAACCGCACTGCACAGGAGGGACGCACCAAAACAACGAACACTCGGAACAACCTCAAAGCTGGGACGAGGACCCTTACGAGCCAGAGGACGCGCATTCCGGCGCCAAAGATCCATGGCCGCAGCATCAAAATTGGGACTATGACGCGCCACCGGAGCACGAGCACGAGGCCGACCCCGACTACGACCATAACCAGGGTTATCATGACAAGTATGACCCAGAGCACGAGCAGGGACAAGGGGAAGATTATAATCACCCTTACAACCACGAGCACGAGCACGACAATAGTGATTATTATAATGATAAGTACGACGACAAATATGACATCAAAATCGACATAAAAATCGACGATAAGTACGAAGACAAATACGACGACAAGTACGACGACAAATACGACCCAGAAGATGGGCACGGTGACGAGCATAACCAGCATAAGAATAGCCACGATCCCGATCACCAGCATGACCATGACCATGACCACCACCACCACCACCATCATGTACACCACGGCCATCATCCACACCACCCCCATGGCCATGAGCACGAACATGAGCATGATCCTAATCACGGCGACGATGACGATCACAAGCACAAGCACAACGACTCTGATAATGAGCACGAGGACAAGCACCACAATGACGATCCCGACAGCGAGCACAAGCACAAGCACTATGACGACGACGATTCTGACAGCGAGCATAAGCACAAGCACTACGACGACGACGACGATCACAAGCAGGCGAACAAGCACGACGATCACTCGGACTCCAAACCCAAAGGCTGTGACGAAAACTGCTGCGGTGGAAAATGCGACGGCTCCTGCTGCGGAGGCAATTGTGTTGGCAACTGCGGCGGGTGATAAATGGGACTCGTGATTGCCGAGCTCCGGGCCGCCTGACTGTTTGGTGTTGTATTTTGTATTCGTCGCCTTCTGGTTACTGGTTAAGCCGGCTGTGTAAGTAGTTTTCGCTGTGCTCCCACCGTGAAGTTGGGAAAATACTTGGTTATTGACGCGGCAGGATGAGATGGAACGGGAGGGATTGGAATGGTCTTTGGAATTCTCTACCGGGGGACCGGGCCGTCGTGTATAGGGTAGGATCGGGAAGACGAATTGAGGACGAAGATGGAAAGGTCAAGGGCGCGCGTGGGTGTGATTGTACAGTAGGTGAAGCTGTGGTTTCCTACTTGCCGTTGCGTGGATGGAGTTCTCCAGGGCATGAATAGATAAAATCGACCTGAATGAAGAGCAGATTGATGATCAACACAACACACAATGGGTTTCGGTCTGAATACTAAGATTATCCCGCCCAACGTCGACATACCATCAACCACACACCACACCAAATCGATGCTCCGTACAAGATGAATCGCTCTTCGAACGGTATTCAGACACCACCGGATTACTGTGCGAGAGAGGTGCAGTGCTCCGGAGTATAGCATAGGGTAGCATGGCATAGTATAGCAAGGTGTATTATACTGGCATTTGAACCAACTGTTTGTTCGTCCGTCCGTCCCCCGTCATCTCACCACCACATTGCGCGCAGATGACCTAACCTGACCCGACCCGACTGGTCTATCACTCCCTTTTCCCCCGGCCATCCGAGTGGTAATAAGTAAGTAAGTAAGTAGCAGCAAAGTAGTCGATTGAGGAACACAGGGCGAGAGAGACATCGCGCGACCCGGACACCCCCCCTCCACCACCACAAGTGCCTTTGTAGACTCTGTATACTCCGTATAGGGGACTTGACGCTTGACACTTTACTTTCTACACCTTCTCGGTATCGACGGCGACGATGGTGTTGTCCTCGGTGATGGCCAACGTTCTGGTCTGCACGGAGTACTTGACGGGGTTAGGGGCCTCGAAGATCTTGTCGAGTTCCTCGAGCTATTGAGATTGAGATTGTTAGCGGACGATGTGACGATGAGCATGCAAGGAAAGCAAAGTCCTGCGACAGAGACGATTCTCTCGGCAAGGGTGGGGGGAAGGGGGCAACTTACAGTTCGTTTCCTCGTCTCAGGGAAGAAAAAGTACGCCAGGACGCCCTGGATGAAACACCAGACCACGAAGATGATGTAGCACTTCCATTCGATCTTCTTGATGGCGATGGGCCAGGCAAACTGGTTGAGCAGGCCGGCGGCGTTGACGAAGAAGGACTGGAACGCCATGCCCTTTGCGCGGAGCTCGAAGCTGAAGACCTCGACCGGGTACAACGCCTGCAGGGGCGTGAGGTTGAACGAGTAGACGGCGCCGAAGAGGAAGATGAAGGTCAGGACGGCGTTGCCGGCGTTCTCGTTGCTGAAGACGGCGTCGCCGGCGCCCACGCTGCCCGAGACCAGAGAGTTGGCCAGCGTGCCCGCCGCGGCGGTCATGCCGACCCAGACGAGCGAGGCGCCGAAGAAGCCGGCCAGCATCATCTTGCGCCGCCCGATCTTCTCCACAAAGTGCGCGCCGAGGACGGCGAAGCAGAACTGTTCAACCGAGTAGCCCAGCTGCACGTTGGCCTTGCCGATGGAGCCGTTGACGCCGGCCGTGTCGAGGACCGCGCCCATGAAGTACGAGAGCACACTGTTGCCAGCCCCTGAAAGTCACATACCGGGCGATCAGCGAACATTCAAGAAAGTATTTTCTTGTGGGCGGGTTCGGGAACTTACATTGGGTGAAGGCGGAGAACCAGCAGGCTACAGCAGTTCGGTAGATAGACGACCTCTTGTTGAACAGGGCACGGTAATCCCACCAGCGTTTGTCCTGGAAAAGGGCAATCAGTCAGTCAGCCCGTACTTGGAGGTGTCCTAATATGCAAACTTGGGGGCAAACTCACAGAGCCGTCCATCTCGATGAACTCCTCGTATTCGTTGAGTTGGAGTCGGACCCAGACGGATTCAGAGTTGCCATACCCATGCCACTTGGTCAGGACCTGGTGGGCCTTTTCGCGCTTATTGTGCGCATAGAGCCATCGAGGCGACTCGGGCAGGAAGAAGCAGAACAGGGCGATGATTCCAGGGAAGACCATCTGCAACCAGATAGGGATGAGCCAAGAGTTGTTGCCCTTGATGTTGAGGCCGCCACGGACGGCTCCGGACGACAGAATGGAGCCGGCCAACCAGGTGGTGTTGCAAAGACCAGTGATGATACCACGGTACTTGGGATGCGCGGTTTCGACGATCCAGATGGGGCCGGCTGCGGCGGCAATGGTGACGCCAAAGCCCAGCACGAATCGACCACCCATCATCAGCCCCTCGGAAGCGTTGTGCGCAGTCAAGCCCTGGATGATGGTGCCGACGATGATGAGGATGCTGCCACTGAACATGCCAAAGCGTCGTCCCCACTGATCAATGGCAGGTCCGACGAAGGGCAGAGCGGAGACACCGCCAATCTGGTACATGGAGCTGATCAAGCCGGCCCAGATACCCTTGTTTTCTCCGTCGAAGTGCTTGAGGAAGTACTCCTTGTTGTTGAGCAGACCGCCAAACATCATGGTGTCGTATCCGTTCATGGTCTGGCAGAAGAAGCCGATGAGCAGGCATGCGAACAGCTGCAATGTGCGTGGGTGTGTGAGCGGCACGGCTTCCTGGAGCAGAGCCTCGTTGTAGGCTTCGCTGCCTTTGACTTCTTTGACCTCGACGACCTGCATGCGTAGAGAAGGTGTTAGAAAAACATCGTCACGGCGAATTGAAGACGGTCGGCCTTTGCCGCTGGACTCACATCCTTGCCCTTGTCGATCGAGCCAACCTGCTCGACAGTCTGACTATCAGCTATCTTCTCGGCCATTCTTGTGCTCTCTGTGTTGTCGCTGGCACGAAAGATCGTGAGGTGTTGTCGGTCTGGGTTGACAGTTGGAAGGTGAAGGGAAGAGGGAACTGAGCCTTATTTAATCTCTTTCCTATAGTCTCTCCAGATGACGGCGGAGGTCCATACTGGGCTAACCGCCGTTCCTAGCCTGGCCTGGGGTATACAAAGTGATCAGACCATGGCTCGTGTCTAGCCTTGGGTGAGAAAAAGCCTCCCGACATGGAGCCGATAAAGGAGGGGGATCTGAGATGGGCCAATGATTGCCACTCAGGTGCTAACCTGTATCGAACGCTCGGGCCCAGGATCCTAGCTTACTTGAATCCGGGGCATGAGATTATTTTCCTTGACCTGCCTGCGGAGTGTCCACACGGAGTTTCCAGAGAATGCGGTGGTGGATCGAGCCTCGCTGCAGCGCATCCATTCGTTCTTCCCCACTCCCTTGACTGTGAAGGGAGTGCGGACAAAGTCACGAGCGCCATGGCTTCGCTTAGCTTCTCCCTCTCTATCAATGCTGACATCTAGAAGGCAGGAAAGAAGCTTGGTCGGCCGCCCAAAGCCGAGGACTAACCTTCAGAGCTTCACATTCGCCAGCTTCTTGAGCCTTGCAGCTGCGCGGCGGCCAGCTTTGAAGTTGCACTGCAAATTCCCCGATATTGTTGGCCACCGAGGTTCAAGCGGAAGCTCGCGGCCATTTGCGTTTACCGCATTAAGTTTCAACTCGGCGGTCCTTACCTCGTGTTGCGACTTGGCCGGGTAGGCTGATTCGCCATTCTGCCATCGAGGTGAGACGAAAACAGGGCCGACGAGATGCGCTTGTTCCGTCAGGTGTTAGTCGAATCCGGGGCCAAGAGAATGCTGGTTGAGCTCTGATTTCCTCCTGACCACCTGCGCGGACCTTGATTGGTGGCCCGTGGGAAAGGATGCAGCAGAAGCGAAAGAAGGTCATCCCAGACTTCCTCCGAACATTAAGCGGTGGACCGCCTTTGCAGCCACGCGACTCACGGGCACCAACCTCCTCCCCGTCATTCATCTCCTCAAAAGAGTCGGTTCCACCTACTGCTGCTGTTTTTAGTCTAAGTTGTCATTGTCATGCTGTGTAGCATGAGCTTGGCTCCGTAGAATACCATGTGGTGTCAAACATCGACCGGCGCAAGGAGGCATTTCCACACGGCCCGTAACCAAGCGCCGAGGCAAGGTTGATCTTCGGCCTTGTTAAGTCAACTTTGCGGGTCCCCGCCTACCACGAAGCCGGTGTTCCAAGGCACGGAAGATTCCTTGGATGCTCCGCCAAACCATCGAATGATCGCAGCAACCCCGGATTGATAGCAGGCGACCACATCAGAGTCTTGCAAAGTCTACATCAACATACTGTGGTAGCTGTGGCTAATCCTCGGCGTGGCCCTCCTCGCTATCCTTGGGTTGTCTGAAGTATGGCGCAAGCGGATTGGCGACCTTGACTTCAGCCTTGTATGGTGATGTTGGCGTTCGACAACCCTTACATGAAGGCACACCGGCCTCGAGAGGTTGATTCTGACCCTCGACTACTGCGTGGCGTCGTCCATGAATCCTTCATCTGCAGTCCTGGGTAGTCTTCGGCCATCGCCTCTCCTAAAGGGCGCTCCCAGGCGCGCTGTCGGACTGAATACCCTCAACGGCCATATCGAACGTGCCATCCTCATGCCGCATTTTGACATGCGTCGAATCATGGCGCGACAATTGGGTGCTCGAGTCTCAGAGTGGTGGCCGCAGCCGCTCGATCGGAGGCATGCAAGCCTGGGTGCTATGCTTGCTGCACATTGCGAGAGGATCCATCCCGCTGCGATTTCAGTTATTTTTTTAACCTTTTACTGGCGGAAATATGTCGCTGGCTTCAGGATTGCTAGCCTGACTCCATAACGGACACCCACCCGTTTCGCAATCAGACGAGGGTGGCCACGCGAGCTGGCCGAGGTTTCTGACTCTAGGTCTCGACACCATCGAGAGGTTCCGGGGCCCCAGTCTGTGCTGATCTTGACTTTTGGGGCAAGCAGGGCCTGCATTTGCGGCGATCTCAGTCTTGTCGAAGGTCTCGCCGTTGCCCAACCGACCAGTCTCGACAGTTCTGGGGTGGCGATCGCCCCAGAGCTCGCTTTGTGCTGACCAGCAGCAGATGACTACCACAAGCACGCCACTAGCGGGCGGCGTCAAGCGAAGACGGAGCGTCTAGCCCACGAGAGTGGCTCCGATGAAGGATGAAATTGCCTCTTGATCTGCAGCATGTGCTTGCCTGAGCAGGGAGTTTCGATCCTAGCTGGGCAATCTTCTCAGGCTGGCCTCCCGGCTCTTGGCGATCTGGACCGTGTCATTCTCCAGCACACCACCATTCAAGCAACTGATATTGCGTCGTGACTTCCTACGCTCAGCAAGAATCGCATCATGATGATCATACCTCAGCTCTCATTTGCGACGCAGACGAACGCCGTGTCTAGATCTGGGTCGATATGGAGGAGGTGGTATGCTCCATACTGGACTTGGTGCGGCTCCATACTCTTTCTGGACCTGTTCGCAGGGCCCCTCGGGAAACCTTGATATCCGGTGACTTCCTGCAGGTCGATCGCCACTCGCGTCTTGGACAAAGCTGCAGCTATGTCTCAGCTGTACTCGGTACAAATGTGCATCCTTCATGATCCACTCATGACTTCGATCGGCAGGGTGCGTGAGCACAAGGGTGTCACATGAGATGCAGTGTTCCAGCTCGACTTACCCTGCCTGTCTGGTTCCAGAACCTCAACGATCGCCTGCGGTGATATTGAATGCCAGTGTTCTTTCGTGCCGAAGCCGCCTTCGCCACCCCCGAAGGCCAGAAGGTCCTCGGTCCAGTTAGCCAGACTAGCAGAGAGCTCCAAGATGTCGCCGAAAACGAAGTGCGAATGCGAGGAGAAGTTGGAAAGGGCTGCTATCTTCGCCTGCACGCCTGCCTCCGAAAGGAACGGAATATTGAAATGAGACATTGCCTCGTCTGAGACGAGTCTCGGCCAGGTGAAGTGCTTTTGCAGATTGGAAGGCGCCAGTGCCTCAACTGCGTAGAGCCACTCCATCAGACCTGCCATTTTATGTGTGGCCGTTGGATAATCGAGTCTTTTAGGACGCCGTCGGTGTGCTTGACACCTGCATACATCATCCACGAGCAGCGTGGTAAAGAGCTGCAGAGCAATGAAAAATACCCAAAGCAGTTGTGACTCAGCGTCTGCTGAGTGTCCGGGGAAGATCTCTCGGTCTTGTGCGACCTTGAACCAGATAGCGTAATAGTCGACAAATCGGTTGTATCCTGTGCTTGGAGATACCTGAAGTCCAGAGAAGATCGATTGAAGACTGATCAAGAATCTCAACCCTCGATAGCGATCCCCGACGAACTTCTGAGCCGCACACAATGACACGATACCCTTTGACAGTAGCACTTGGAGATGAGATCCTTGCGGATATGTCGCCATGCTGAGCCGAGTCGAGGTGGTAGACTGACATGCATATGTCGTGGAACCGCGTGAAATATTGTTGAAGATAGTTCGCCGCCCTTCGTCTTGGATCCGCTGAGTGATCATGGCGCAGCCCCCAACGAATGTGGCAAAATCGACTGCATCGAACGGCATACGCTGGCTCATTCTTAGCATCGGGGACCTGTGCCGCGACCGATGGAAGAATGGGAAAGTCATGATAGATTTGGTACGAATTTCAGGGAAGACTCACCGCAGACTGAAATGTGAGGGCATAAGACGTTGCTAACATAACATCATAGTCGACTGCAGAATGATGTGTTTTGGCGCAGGCCTCCCTCAGACCGCATATTGCACGTCCCCTGTGCGCTAAGGCGGCGTCGAGATCACCATCGGCACCGCTCAAGGTATTGAAGTGGGAAGCTGCCAGTGCAAGCAACGCACCCATCAGATGCTCAAAGTGGTGGCTGAGCTGAGGTATGTCCCGTGTCCACGTCGTCTTACTGCCTAGGGGAAGAGGCGGATGTGCAACGCGTAAGAAGTGGTGGAACAGCTTGAGATCATGGAGAGTGAACGACCCCGAAACCGCTGATAGAGTTATACCAGGTGCTAATGGGGAGCTCTGGCCTTCGGAGGACTCCATTCTACCGCCACTTCCTGAGTTGGCCACCGCTGGATACTGACACAATTTTCCCTTGGACAGACATTTTCGGCAATGGGGCCTTTCCTCTGAGCATTTGATGTGGCCCTTCTTACATGCGAAGCAGCCTGCCCGAGACTTCCTATGCGAGCGCCGGGACGTAGCTGCAGGCGGAGCAGTGGTGAGGAAGAACTGATGCTGGTGCCTCTCCATTCCTCCGCTCTGGTGAGCGCTCTTGAGATTAGTCCTCGAAACTACTAAGCGCAGCATTAGCAAAGCCTAGATTTCGTTGAAGAAAGCAGAGAAAAAGACTGGACACCTCGACGACAAATCCGCAGTGCCATGGCTTTGTCAGAACTCGAGAACCTGTCTGAGGCGGAGTCGAACGTGGTTGACGAGAAGCGATCGCATACTTCGGTGCAGGAAATGGCTTCGCTTGGGACGCGAGTTGGATACGAAGTACGGCGTCCATTTTCGGCGCATAGCTCCACCACTAACGTCATAGGGACAGTGACGTTGTTCACTCTTCCTTTACTCTTCGTCCACCTTTACTTCACAGCAAACGCTTGTCAATGGCCTGAGAGCTGTAATTTGTGCATGCTCTTAGCAGCTACATGCTTTATTCTCAGCAGGAGAACACTTACGTGCCGGAAATTTTCTTCCAAAATGAGTTGGATGGACTCTTGGTCAAGGCCGGGCAAGCATGCCGCAGTGCCCCCTCCTTTCTATCTGACACAGGGCGAAGACGTGCCCTACTGTCGAACTTGTGGTAGAGTTATCAGTGAGTTCGCAAAGTCGGAGAAAAATAATGGAGTTGTTGACAGTAATATCCGAGGTTCTCGCAAGCAGCACCAGCAGAAGACAACGAACACCGTCAAATACTGCTCAGATCGATGCCGAAATCGCAAGCCTGGCCCTCTGGACAAGAGGATAGAGAGGACGATCGTGGCGCTTCTGAATGCTGAGCCGTGGTATGGTGTTGAGAAATCGAAGGCCAAACCCAAGTTGGCAAAGGGAGATCGCCGCATCATCGTAACGTGCGACGAGATCGAGGAAGTTGTATTTGGCAGCAGACACGATCCAAGCAAAACATTTGGACGAAAGAAGAATCGAGCAAGTCGAGCCTTGGGTGAGGACGGCGAATGGAAAAGCGTGGACATGGAAGACGACCATGACACCAGCTCTGACCAAGACGCGTCTCCGGGAGAGGTTGATACGCATCAGCGAGTTCGTCCGCTGGTACGGCCGTCACAGCTGGCATCTGATGTCAATGGCAGTATCGGAGGGGAGAAGGGCTGGGCTGAGCGGCAATCCGAGACTCCTGAAGAGCTCGAGAAGCGATTGGAGGGACAGCGGCGTGCTGAACAGCGGGAGATGGTTCGAAGAGCGGCTAGAAGAGGCGTCGTTTTCGGATTCGTGGTCGACTCCTCGAGCCAGGATAGTCAAAGGCAACATGCCACCACAACAGCGACAGTAGAAAGCCGAGCGGACGCGGACAAGAATCGTTCGGAATCAGAGACGCGGCGAAAGTGTGAAGCTCTCATGAATGGTGCGGTCATCGAGCCCAGCTTTGCCAAAGGCAACTGGGCCATTCGCTGGAGGGAATAGTCAAAATCAGACAGGGTTCATGAGACAGACAGGATGTAACAGTAGCGACACGGTGATTTCACGTAAGAATCAACGTCCGCAGCCCCGACTCAACTTGGCCATCTGAACTGATCGGTCAGGCCCTCCATTGCCAAGCGAGCGTTAATCGCACCTCTTCTCGCCAGAGCCATAAACACAGCCATCCATGCATCTACATATCAACATGAGCCATCCCCGGCTTAGGATACCGATCACCCTTGATGGGATTTTTCTTCAAGATGTCCGCGATCTCCTTCATCTCGTCCTGCGACAGCTCCACGTGCGTCGTGTTCTCAATGACCCGCTCCGGCCTGGTAGCCCCCGGAATCGGTATAATGACACCCAGCGTAAGTTGCTGCCCATCCTCCGTCGTGATGGTCCGCCCACTGAGAGCTCGGACCCACGCGATCGCGATCTGAGCCTTTGTCACGCCTTTCTTCTGTGCCAGCTTCTCGACCTCGTCCACGATCCGGTTGTTGTATTCGAGCACATCGTCCTGGAACCGTGGCGCCCGCTTGCGGAAGTCCCCCTCGGGAATGTCGGCGTTTCGTCTGATGGTCTCGCCGGCCAGCGCGCCGCGGCTGAGCGGACTGTACGCGACGATGGGGATATCGAGTCTGGCGCACGTCGCCGCCACGCCGTTGCGGAGGATGTCGGTCGTCCATAGCGAAACTTCGACCTCCACGGCCGCGATCGGGTGGATCTGGTGAGCCCGTTCGATGGTCGAGGCCTTGACTTCCGACAGGCCAATGCCGCCGATCTTGCCCTCCTTGACGAGCTCGGCGAGCGTCCCGATCGTCTCTTCCAGGGGCACTTCGTGGTCGAGCCGCGCGCATTCGAAGATGTCGATGGTCTTGACTCCGTCCAGGATCTTCAAGCAATCTTCCACGCTGCGGCGGACGTTCTTGGCCGAGCCGTCGGGTTTCAACTGCCCGGGGAGAGTGCCGCCTTTGATGCTGAGCACCACTTTGTCCGCATCGCCCGGGTGGAGCTTGAAGTATTCGTGCAGCAGATGGCACGAGTGTCTTTCGGGGGTGCCATAAAGCTCGCCGCCGTTCCAGAAGTTCGAACCCTGAGCCAATGCCGTCTCCATGGCTTTGAAGCTGTCCTCGGCCGGTTGTGGGTTGGGTCTCCACGTCAAGCCCATGAGGCCATAGCCGATGGGCCCGATGGGCTTCCCGGCGAGCGTGACACTGGCAGGCATGTCGGGCCTAGTCTGTTTGTTCCAGGTGCGCAGGAGATGGGGTTCGAACGCCTCCAGCCGATGCCGAGTTCGAAACGAGCCTTCTTCCCAATGTCACAATCCTCGAGGCTACGGATCGTCACAAGCTGCTCGCAAACTCCAAGTCTTCTAAGCCAGTGAGTATCTCAGATCAGCTGTCCTTGCAACGCAATGCTAGGGGCTGGCTGGACTCTGTCTCGTAGTTAGATACCCGCCCAACGCTCCGCCTCTGACCGGAATGATTTCCGATTGTTATGTCTTGCCTCGTTGCTCTCGGCGGAATCCAGCCCAGAAACTTCACCGCGAACAGAGGCGAGGATATTTATATTTCTCTGGCACGAAAAATCCCAGCCACGACTCGGATGGGCAATGATGGCAAATGATGGTGATGTAAACCAGCTGCGAGGGTGGAGACCCCGGCGACTCGGCAGATATGAGCTTGTTTCTCTCGTCCGAGCAGCTGGATGATGGAAAGCCCGTCAATCAATCAATCAACCAATGAAATGGCACAATATTGTAGAAAGGGACAGACAAAGATTGGTTGGATGGTCGGTTGGTAGATTCGCCGGTTGGCTCCCCTCGAGCGATCTAAACTCCGAGTGCTCTGTAGCGTGCGACGAGGGTGGACGAGAGCGAGTAACTACAGTCGCGAAGCCGATGGATCTATTCCTTTTGGGAAATTTTCAAATCCAGCATCATTAACGGAAGAACACCCTTCCTAACGTAGGTACATATCGACACTTTGATCAGAAAGAGGAAATCTTCTCGGACCCGAACTGGTTCCGTTCGTGATGTGAGTTTCCAGGTTTGTGGTTAAGCCCGGGTGGTGTGCATATGCATATGCATGGGGCTCGGAGGAGAAAATGCCTGTTCTAGTTTTAGCCCGACTAGATAACCTCAAACGTACATGAAGATTGGTTTGGCCATGCCTACGCATGGTGCCACGATGTACTCTGTACTGCTGGGAACTGATGCGAGAGACCGTCGAGTGTGATCGAAGTCGGACAAGCGAGGGGGATACCATCCATCATAAATGTGCTCTTGAGACAGTCTGTATGTATTCAAAAAAGTAAAAAGTCCCCTTCTGCTGGCAGCGACTCTGTTGTACCATGCCACTTCATCTCATGTACAGGTGAAATTGTCAAGTTCGCCTATATTCGATCCGGGGGGCAAAATTGGGAATATGAACTCCTCGTCCAAAAGCAAGAACGCACTGTTGGAAACACTTTTGCTCTCGATAGTCCCCCATCTCCGCCCAAAATCAATCCCACGACCTTTGCCTCCTCAGAATACCTCGCTCTTGTTACAGGGTTTCATCGTCTAGCGACGCCTTTGTGCATTTGATCGTGTCATCGTCCATGTAATGAAAAACAGTGCGCCTGCCACATCCGCTCCCTCAGAGGTCAGCTGGTATATGCATCGTTGCGGCCACCATCGGCGATTTGCCAAGAGCAAAACGAGCGATGCTCGATTCGAAGAACTCCAAACTTCCTTGCTTTCATGCTTATACCACTGTCTCCGTGACCGCCGATTCGCAATGCTGAAATATGAAAAGTTCGTCCCTTGGACGGAGGAGGGTATCACTGATGATCTGGTGTTTTCACAGCATAAATGGGTGCCAAGACCCAAACCCGGGGCAAAAGTCGTGGAATTCACTCAAACTGGTCGTTCTGCGTATCGGTAACAGTGTCGCTCAGGTTGATGAGAAGTTGGGCCAGACATCGCTTGGTGGCTGCATCATCCCTGAGGACGTTGGAGAAGGTGGCATCTCGGAGCGGTTCTGGAAGGCACTGGCGCAGCGCTTGACGAGCTCGGTTATTATCGCTAAGTCTGCAGTTCAGTCAGTGGATAGTCTCGAGTCAGGTTGTCCCGAAGCACGACAAACCTCAAGAAGCATCTAACGACGTGTTTCAGCAACCGGACAGTCTGAGTTTCGACAAGACCAATGACCATGTTGCTCAAGACGGTGCCCACGGCATAGAACCGCTCGTACGTGGCACAGATGTATCCCAGGCCCGTGTCATCCAGCAGGATCTTCTGGACGATGAAGATGGCGACCGTCTTGGACAACTCGCTGCCTGTTTCCATAATTCGCAGGCACAGCGGGATGATCTCGGTTGTCAACAAGAAGGTGATTGTTGGCGAGGAGTTGCCGGCAGTGGCCTGTGCGCCTGGCGTGCCTGATGGGTTGATCGAGACATTCGACGAGGGCTCGTTCTTGACTAAAGCGCCAATGACACCGAGTGAAGTGAGGCGGAGGTACTCGAAGGGTCTCGACTTGGACGTGGTGTTGAGGAAAGGGTACAGGAACAGGGGAATGTGCGCTGACTCTTGTGTTAGCATGTGTGCTGCCGCCATCGGTCAATGAAGCGTACCGTTGAGAAAGAGACCTCTGGTCTCGTTGTGGCTAGCAACACACTGGAGCAAGGCCAAAGCATTGCAGACACGGTTGCTGGCCGCAGCTGTGAGCTGACTGGGGTTCAGCAGAGGATAGACCGAGATAATCTCCTGCAGCAAACTTGTCATGACACCGAAGCTGTGCCAGAGAACCAAAGCGAGCTCGGGCACTTGTTCCCGCTTTTTGCTCAATTCCATCAGCGCCCCCTCCCTTCGGTTCGGGTCCAGAAGCTCAGCCACCCATTGTAGTACTTTTCGGTTCTCTTCGGAGAGCTGTTGGTCCATGCCCGGAGCCGCCTGCTCGTTCATAGCCGTGAGGGAGGCACCGAGGGAATTCTGCGCGTTGTCTGCCACAGCCTGGCGGTTGGCGGTCTGCGCATGCGAGGAGTTGTGGTTCGGATTCGCCGCGAGTCGAGAGTAATGTTGCGCGGCGGCAAGTTGGGCTTGCGCCTGTTGCTGCCCATGGCTCAAGGGTGCGTGGCTTTGCTGGGACCCATTGTGCTGCCAAGCGGACTGCTCGTGCTGGTTGTACTGTTGCTGGTGGGAATAAAGATGCTGCGTCTGTAGCATGATGGTCGAGGTTGGCTCGGGTCAGGCGAGACTCATTCTCAGCTGAGACGAGGGCGGGCAGTAAGGATGTCTAGGAGGGTACGGAGCAGAGTGCGGGTGACTGCAACGGTGCGTGCTCAGATAGTGGAGCAGAACGCGGGTGAGTAAGTCTGAATTATAGAGGCTGGAACTCGAGAGTGAGAGGACCTGTTGTAGATGCGAACTCGAAAGAGAAGACAACCCAAGGGATTTGATGCAGAGTGAAGAAGCGGGGAGGTCGAGTTCGGACGGGATGAAATCGGCCCCTGGTGCGGCTCGCGGTGTCTGCGGTCAAGGCTTTCGTTCATTCTTTCACCGCAACCAAACGTGCTGTGTGCGTGACACGCTGTTGGCTACTGCTTAGATAATACCCAGTATTTACTGGCTGCGCTCACACCAGACACAGTAGATCGATAAGATTCACAACAGGATTCTCGAAATGCGCTCGCTAGAGACACTTTGGACAATGCATGTACAGTCCCCATTTAACAAAGGTGCGGCCAAGTATAAACAACACCCAACACGCAGCCGATCACGCACCCAATGTACATTGATCTCGAATGTCCAAGAGCTCCCCAATCATACGCACAGAAACATATCCAGAATAAGCCCTACATTCACCCATGGCAGACCTCGGCCTTACGGGTGCTGATCTGCCTTCCGGCCCTCCAGCACCAAGTCGACTCTCTTGATCGGATGTAACAGCATGCCTGGGAGACACATTCTGCCCTCGCCAGCCACCTCAAACTGTTCGCCGCCGTCATTGTTGAACCTATATCCCAGCCAGCGATGCCACAGCACCTCCGGAAAGCCAGCGTTGTAATACCACGTGGTGCCTCGGAAATTGTGTTCTCTGTCGCCAAAGACACTGGTTCGCGCGGCGCCTGTGGCCCCGTTTCGGCCAGCATTGAAAACAGACTGTAAGTAGTTTGTGGGCCACTTTCGATCGATGTACTCTGGATGCGGGACGTATACGGCTTTGAGCCCGTGATGCAGCGCGCAGCTTGCCGGCCACATTTCGCTGAACATAGAGTGTTTCTTCAGTGCGGTTTCCTTGTGCATGGTGACGAGGAGTTTGCGGGAAAGACGCGAGGCGGTTATGATTGCTGTGCGACGAGGCGGTCGGCCCCGGGTGATGTTGTAGCCTGTCGTATCATCCGTGAGGAGCCAAGTTGTCCCATCAGGGTCGAACAGGGGGTTGAACACAATAAGGTCGGCCTCTTCGCCAACACCCCAAGTGTATTTGTCCTTTTCGAAAGATGTAGGTGGGATGGGGTCGGTGTCCATTGACACATCATCGTCGAGGGGACGTTCAGGGCCCCAGATTGGTTTGTCCCCCTGTTGCTTCATTGCGCCGGCCGGAGTGCTGTAGCCAGGATTGTTTGGATCTTTGTTCGCACGGTTGAGACTGCTCCACAAATTTGCCACGCTGTTTGTGCCGTGCTCTGTCTGGATGCGGACCATTTGGGAGAAATCTTCCCACTCGCCATACTCGGAGGGTACGTAGAACCGACTGTTCCTTTCCCAAAGGAGCTTGCGCGGTTGTTGTTTGGCCCACTTCGTGATGCTGTCGAAGAAATGGTACCAATGGTGCGTGGTGCGGATGTCCATTTCCCAGTTCCAAAAGAAGTCGTACTCGGGATGTTGATAAGCAAAGTATTGCATTGGCATGAACGTGCTGCGATATACGCCGTGAACAGGCAGACCGCGCATATTCGTCTCCTCAAGACCGCCATACATGAGCTCCATCTGCTTCTCGGTCCAAAGAGTACCCATGCCGCGGAACTCTTCTGGCAGCGAATCTCGAAGGATTCGTTCATATGTTTGGTCGTCAGAGAAGATGGGCACGTCGTTGGATTTGACTTGCACAAGGAAGTGGACCACATACTCTCCGCCACTCAACATGGTCAATTCCGAGATCAGGGAACGCAGGTAGATCTTGTCCTCAGGGGTGTATGGATAGTCCCACCATGTTCGAATCACCACTGCCGTGCGCGGCAGCTTTTCTGTACCTGTCTTTGGTTTTGGCGGGCTCTCGGATGTTTTTGGCGGCATGGCCTCAAATTCAGGCGAGCCGTCTCTCTTGCCATATACACTACCAATCGGCATCGCCTGGAATGTCTCGATGCGCGGGTGCTCAGGCAACGGTTTGAACCGGTGATTGTTCGCCTTTACACATCGCCGTTGTGCTTCTGACCAATGGACCTCTCTCCAGTCCACTTCGGGTGTTTCCTGCCACACCAGGTCGGCGCCCTCTCGTTCGCCTTCTTGCTGCGCACCGCTGCCGCCCCTGTTGATGCTGTATCCAAGCCCGTAGGGACCTAAGCGGCCAAACCTGTCGTAGCAGATATCATCCCTTAATCCCAGCATCTTGGCCGAGCCCATGACCATGTCTGGGAAACCACGCGGGATACCCTCATACATGCGCACCCGCGGGATTGAAACGGTGTTTGCAGCATCCAGGAAACAATCGATTTTGTCGCCATATTTGGCAATGTACTCCGGAGAGGTGTAATTGGGATACGGATCGAACCTCTTGCTTTGTTGGAGCGCTCTCTTTCTCCGTTCCTTGGCCGGCGACGTGTCTTCCGAGGACACTCCGGGCGGTGGCTGTTGCAGTCCCTCGTCGGTGATATTCAACGTTTGCCACTCGACCTCATCCTCTTTTCTTGGGTATTCAGGGACGTTATTGGCCACCGGCACCAATGACCGGAGCCCACCGTAATATCTCTGCAGGAATGGGAACTCCTCCCACGGCGGGGGCTTTGGCTTCGTTTCTTTCTGTTCAATTGCTATCTCCACCTCTTTTTGCGCGTTATGGCTCATCCGTACCAGTGACAAAATGAAGATGATCAGGGTGGCGGCGACGCCCAAACACACATAGCGCATGATCGACCGAGGCATCCTGCCCAGGTATGGGGGTGAAGAGGATCTTTTCGAGCTGTATGCTTCATTGAAGAGCATGTGTTTGTGGGAATATGAGGTGGCTCGAGAGGAGGCCGTAGAAGGAGACTCCTCTTCGTCGTCAATAGCGTTGTCAGGACTGTCGTCTTCACTGTGCCGTTGCGGGCGATGCAGAAAGCCTTCTTTCTCGAGATCCGACTCTCCTCGAGTGCGTATTCGTGCCATCGATGTTGCGTTGTCTATCCCTAAAGACGAACTTCTCGGCCACACCATAGTTGTCGCAAACTTCAAGAAGGTGGCCGCAGGCCCGGCGCATTGTCGTATCCGCCAACACTGGTGCCGCACTCTCCTCAGTAAAAGGCACGAGACCCTGTGGCGCGGCAACAGATTTTTGCGTCTGGTTCAAGGACTGCGATAGACGCGGAGTGGCAGATGCACTAGCACCTCTGGCGCGGCGCGCCGTCGAAGATTCCGCCCGGACGGGGTATACACTCGCTTCTGGCTGGGGAAACAATTGCAAAATATACAGGCGATAGATGAACAAAAGTATATACACAGAATAGAGAGGGGTCTTGAGTGCTGAGGCTGCTTTCCTTATCGCTGCCCGATTCTGAGCGCGAAGTCAACATTCAGGCTCAGGCGCAGGCGCAGGCTCAGGGTCAGGCCCACAGAATTCAACCTCAAATCAGGGAAAGTGCCCGCCAAATACGAAGCTGCCGATGTGCCTCCCTGTCTCTGGTGAGATGTACGACAGAGTCAGGGTTTCCATCGACGAGAAACACGCTGATTCCAGTGCCTCATACAACTGAGGGCACTTTATCATTACTCTCGTCTATGCATTTAGATTCCCCGGTATCTCCTCTGAACCGTACGCCATAGCGGCCTCTATTTTGTCCGTGGCGTCGCTTGCATGGTTCTACGTCCCGGAGACGCCAAGCTCCTTCAAGATTCTATCATTGTGCTCCCCGATCGTGGGGATTCTCTCCATCCTTGCTTCAACTTCCGAGCTCATGCCAGGAGGCAAGAAAGACTTGATGGGTCCGACCTCGCTGTCCACCTGTCGAAACCGACCTCGAGCCTCGAGCTGCTCATGCTCCCATACGCCCTGCATGTCGTTCACCTTGGCATTTGCGATGCCCGCGCTGTCCAGTCTTTTCACTACCTCTTCTGCACCGCCTTCCCACGAAGCAAAGATGCCGCTGATAATGGCTTCGAGCTCGGCTCGATTGTCGCTGCGTGATGCCGTGTTTTTGAACTTGGGATTGGTTGTCAGGTCTTCCCGCTGCAACACTTCCGTCGCCAGGATCTTCCACTCTCGCTCATTCTGTACGCCCAGCATCACCTTTGCATTCTCTTTCCCGTCAGGTCCCACTCCCGTCGAGAATGGCCCATAAGGGTATATGCTCGCATGCGATGCTCCGGCTCTTTTGGGGCCCGACTGCCCCTCAAAAGCATAGTACAAGGGGAATCCCATCCACTCTACCAGCGACTCCAGCATGGAGACGTCTATGACACACCCGCGTCCCGTCTTCTGTCTCTGCATGATGGCCGCCATGATGCTACTGTATGCATAGATGCCCGCTGAAATGTCCGCAATGGAACAACCCACCTTGGCCATCTCGCCTTCCGTGCCCGTGATACTCAGCAGACCCGCCTCGGCCTGAATGAGGAGGTCGTACGCCTTTTTGTGCGCATAAGGACCATTGCTTCCATACCCACTAATCGACGCATAGATCAGGCGATCACCTCGATTGTCCCCGGGATAGGCCTCATTCATCATCTTCTTCATATCCTCATATCCCAGCCCCATCTTCTCTGCATCCCCTGGCCTGAGATTCTGGACAAAGACGTCGGCCTTCTCGCACACCAGCTTCCGCAATACCTCCATGTCCTTCGGATCCTTGATATCCAAAGCCAAGGACTCCTTGTTGCGGTTGATCCAGACGAAGTGGCTGCAGAGTTTGCCCCTAACCCGGTTGTCGTGATGGCGCACAAAGTCTCCGCTACCAGGCCGTTCGATCTTTATCACCCTTGCGCCGAGGTCTGAAAGGTGCCGAGTCGCCAGAGGCATGGAGATGACCTGTTCAAGAGCTACTATCGTTATGTCGCTTAGAGGCCGCGCTGAGGGTGGATTGAACTGGAACGCCGCCTGCTCGGAATCGCGAGACGTGCTATAACCCCGGTGGTGGAGAGGCTTTGCTACGCCCAGATGGGGTGCAAAACTCGGCTCAGGACCATATATAGACGATTCCCAGAATCTCTTCCTTCTATCCTGCCATCTCGCCGTCGCACGTGTAGAATGGCTACGACACACCGATTCTAGTTGTCTCCAACTCTTCCGGTTGATGCTCTGTTTTTGCAATAGCTGACGTGTCAACCAAAGCGAGACTCTGCTCTCCATTTTCACGACGCGTCTTCCTAGCGGGCTACTCAGCCGCTTACAAAGTAAATCGGACAATAGCTTCGATGGGCACAAGCAGTTGAGTGTAGCTCGAGAAAGGAGGCCGACTCGCGCCTTTGTGCTCGGTACGGAGTCTTCCTAATGTGTCTTCCCCCGCACGAGGCTGCCGTGCCGAAGGCGTTTTGCCGGTGAGCTCGGGCTTGTGCGGGGAAATACCGAAGTTCCATGAGCAGTACTTGGTAAGACAAGCAGAGTACCTCTCTTAACTTTACATCTCACTCACTCCACGTGCTAAAGTTGAGGCCTTATGATGTATGATATTGAATGACATACTGCGTAGGACTGCCAAGCGCACTTTAGCACCAACCACACCGACATTAAACCTACGCCGAGTACAAGAAGTCCATAACTCTCGGGGCGTAGCCCCAGTCGTGTCTGACGCAACAAGTCAGTTGTGGGATTTGGGCTGGGGGGGTATCCTGCTGCATTGGATGAAATGCCACGCCAATTGGGTGGTCGGGTGGTTAAGTGATGGCTGGTGAAGCGAACAGGCTAAACAAAGTAGTGAATATCGGCCACGTTTGCCTCCTTCGCTAGCATGCCGTCCATTCTCAAACGCTCCGGAGAGCGTCGTTTTGAACTCTCCTTCCGGGGCCAAGGACGTTGGATATAAAGGTGGAGGCGAGGCCGAGCAACCGGGACGGAAGAGGGCACTGGGAGATGAGAACGACGAGGACGTGATGGACTGGCCCGCATAAGAACTGCATTGATATCGTCCGTCGCGGGTCGAGTTGGAAGAACAGCATCGAAGCATACCCGCAGTTGAACCTTTCTCAACAGAAGTTCAAATCCCACCTTCCTCCGATCACAGTCTTCCCGTCCGCGGCAACCGAAAAGCGATGGATCAGCAAGCTCGGCGGCATTGGGTTCCTATGCTCGCGTGCAATGTGCTCTGCGAAATCCCGCGCCGTGGTAAAAGCCGTATACCCGCGCACGAGCTCGTCTCCTGTCGCAAAGCAGAAAACACAGCCATATTTGACGTGAGCGTGGCTTTCTCGCCTAGTCTTCGATGAGCCACTCAATGATGTTGAGACCTTCTCGGCCAGGGGGAGGAATAAGTGGCACTTGGCCAGAAATGAACTGCGGTACTGGACGAGAAGACCGGGATGCTCGCGCACCTCATCCGTCGTGTGGATGTTGGATGTAGCGCTGTTCGTTACATGATAGCGTACTTTATACGCACAGTCTGGACATTGCCAATTGATGTAAGCGCCGCCGAAGGCCTTCAACTGGCGCCGGTTCTCTTCGTTGAGTTCTCTCTTCTCCACAAAAGAAATCCGGCCCCTGTCTCGACGGTTGCTGATCCCTAGCGCGCCGGGGCAGAAGTTGCCTAGCTCGGCTGGACGCATGTCTTCTGGCATCCGACGGCTGGGGTTGCTTGGATTGAGAGCCGGGAGTTGTCTGATTTGGTCTTGTCGGTAGAGAAGAGACTCCCAGACCATGGCAAAGGGGCGACGATCTAGCAGGTCGCGGTCGTAGTGCTCGACGAAGATCGTCTGGATCCCACGCACCGAATGCTGCATTTGCTCGACAATTTCGCCCAGGTATTGAGCCGCCACCCCGTCAGAGCCGTCAATGATGTAGGGCAACTGCTGGAAGTCGATTGTTGAGAGAGATCTCAACCGTAACTGTAGGATTTGTAGTCGCGGATCGTAGGCTTTAATGGAATTGGGTACGATGTTCGGGGTAATGTACCAATCGATCAGGGTTCTAAGCTTGCGCCGGATTTGGTTGATCGTTCCTTGGAGGTCGTTTAGAGCTTGCTTGACTGTGACGGGACCAGGCGGAGGTGGCATAGCATCATCCATCAAGATGGCGGCCATGGCTGGGTGCGCGGCGAACTCTGTCGTCGCCTTCAAGGGCTTCGCAATTTCACCTTCGGATAGGGCTTCAGGTTTGCATGGTGTGGTTGCTTGAGAGGAGCATTGTGGCGCACATGGGACACAGGAGACACTGAGCTGAGATCGCCAGCGTGCGCCAATCCTGTCTCGAGAAGTCTCGGTTAAGTCTTGACCGCAGTAAGGCTATCGCGCTGCGACACAGAAGCTGTCGAAGGAAGACATCAGGCTGAGGTAGAGAGCCTACCTTTTGACCTGCTGGGAAGAGTTGGGCGAGTCACTCTGAGGGAGGGTCACGAGGAACTTAATGCCCAGGTTGCCGTTTGGCGAATTAGGTTGCCTGATCGGTTACACACGATTGTCGTCTACCATGTGGAGAGCCGTCACGGGCTCCCAAAGGTCTCAAAAACCGGGCGCCTGCATATGCAAGCTCATGCAATTCGTGCATGAAGAGCAGGTGTCTAGGCGGCAAGATGATCGTGCAGGAGGGGTTAGTTCGCATGAAGCATGGTCAACTCGGGCTGCAGGATGGGCTGAACTCCGCCACGGGTTGACAGGGAGTCAATGGAGGGGAAAGGAAGAGGGAAGGTGAAGACCGACCTGACAGTGATTGTCAGTCGCTTAGTCACTCGAACATGCCGCCCAAATATCGATGTCATTCCCGTCATTTAAAGCCGCCTTAAGCCAGTTTCGGATTATCCTATGGAATTTGCCTGCAAAAGTCGAAAACATCAAACCATTTTTTTGTGCTCTGTGTGCGCAGGTCGCCCGTGAGGTACAACTCCGCTATGCCGACGGAACTGGAAGAGGTAGGTGCGGTCAATTGTCTGCCGATTCTTTAACGTTAACATGCTGCAGCTCGTCGAGTTTCTGCACCATGGCAATACTCAAATCAGACAAGTTGGTAAGTCGATTTTGATATAACGGTTGTCGCTCCGAACAGTTTCAAAGCCGGTGAAATGACGCCGTTGAGTGATTCGGGATACGAATTACTGAGGAGTTGCTCAGCATGCGAACATTTGGTTGGTCATTCGAAGGATGCGACGATATTCAAGCAGCCGCAACTCGCCCCAGTCCGAGACCTGAAGCTTCTTGTGAAAGACTATCCTGTGAGTCCTCACATACCCCAAGAAATGCACGGAATGCTGACGAGTCTCTTGCTGCCGTGAACAGCCAATTGCTAAGAACGCTCTCACAATCTTGATCAATATCAGCCATGACGCCGAAGTCCTCGAGGACCTCGCGACGGACGATACGTTCCTTGAAACCTTGTTGAATAAGATCACAGTATGTAGGTTGGAATCTTCCCTCGTTTCCATTACGTCTTTATCTGAGGCGAGTAGGAGCTGACTCTCATCAGAACCCGAAAGAGGAAGCTGCGGATGAGATTGCCATGCTATTGTCGAATCTCGCCAAGTCCGAGCGCTTGGAGAGGCTGATTAAGCTGAAACGAGCGACGCCGGCAAAGTCAGTATCTACATCTCCGTATGCCCTCGATCAGCTGTTCGATTGCTTTGTGAAAGGGGCGGAAGGCGGCCTTAACAAGCACGCCAATTTTGACTACCTAGCGTACCTCCTGGCCGACATGTCGAAGTACAAAGCTGGAAGAGACCACTTCTTAGGCAAGAGAGACTATGATGGGGTGGTGCCGATCAGCAAGTTGACCGTCTTCACCGAGCATAAGAGCCACGTCCGACGAAGAGGTGTGGCCAGCACCATCAAGAACGTCGCCTTTGAAGTCGACAAACATCCTTTGCTGCTTGCGGATGACACTGAAACGGTCGACGGCGTTCCGGGCGTCAACATATTGCCGTACATCCTGCTGCCATTGGCTGGATCAGAAGAATACACTGAGGAGGAATCAGCCAATATGCTACCGGATTTGCAGCTCTTGCCCCCGGACAAAACGAGAGAAAATGATAATGAGATTCTTGTCACTCATTTAGAGACTCTGTTGCTTCTTACCACGACAAGGGAAGGCAGAGACAAGCTGAGGCAGGTTCAAGTGTATCCCTTGACCAGGGAAACGCACCTGCATGTTGAGGACGAGGGCGTGAAAGAGGCATGTGATCGCTTAGTACAGATCCTCATGCGGGACGAGGAGGAAGGTCTAGAGACCGAAGAAGTGGACGTGGACGATGACGAGAAGATAGAAGAGATATTCTGAATGAGACTGCCAGCGCAAAGTTTATTCTCCGACGCGGCAGTTTCATACTGCAAGAAGCTCCTCGTCAGACCTTGCAATACATGCTGCGCAAAAGAACCAGCCGTGGGTAGAGGGGTTGCTGCAGGAGATCGGGCTCGGGAAAAGTACGGTGGCCTCCAACATCTCTAAGCGCAGCTTCTACGGTGACGCATATGGATCGTCCGGCGCGTCGTATCGAAACTTGACCTGCATCTCATCTTTCCTTCTTTCAACATTCCTTGACGCGTCCATTTTCAGACTTCTACGGCTTCCTCGCACCCAGCGCAGGACCCATGGCGACATGCCTGCTGCACGACCGCTGAATGCTTTTGAGCCTCCGCCATCTTCGATACTCGTTACGCATGTCGTACACGGAAATGGAGCGCACGACTTCGACCAAGACAGTTTCAACCAGCTGCTGGCTGAAGCATCAGGCTCGGACGACCAAGGTCAACCCAACCTGGGAGGTGACGTTGCCGTTAATCACAAATTGATTTGCATCGTCTTCCAGATTGGCATTGAGTCCACCCTCGAAGAGGACCCTTTCCGTGCTGGAACCGCCGCACGCAAGGGCAAATCTCAGTTACGGACCTGTCTCGAAGTACTGCGGGTCGCTATTGAGCGGTCGCCGCAAGTCATCTTCGTTAAGTCGGATCGTCAAAGTATTGGAGCTGCTGCAAAAGCGTGCCCCCTGTACTCTTGGCTCATTCCGACACTATTAGCATTGTTTGCCTCCGATCAAACAAATGAGATCAGTGATGCAGTGCTTGAGCTTTTTGATTCCATGGTGGATGCTGACGAAAAATGCACTCCATATTCTTCTTCTGACGTGGTACTGAGCTTCTTGAGGAACTCAGTTTCGAGTGAGTTTGCACACTACCGTATCTACAACCCACTCCTAACCTACTAGGTATTCTATCTGTTGCCGTATCGCGTCCTCCAATTCGGCCAGCTGATGCGGTCATCATCGATGGAGAAGACTTTGCCTCCAACATTGCGAAACTCATGCTCAGCCTTGACGTCAATGTACGCAGCCTCAAGTTCCCGTCTTTTCGTCTGTTGGTACTTGCTTTGGCCCGTATCTTGAAGCTGGTGTCCAAACACTCCGTATCCCCGCAAAGCAACATACAGTTTCGTAAGGTCGTCTCTCGATTCCGCCAATTCGTCGAGGAGAACGAGGATGCTGTAACTCCCGGTGACCCGTCTGAGGTAGGCTCCATCTGCCAGATCCTGCACTACCGAATTAACCATGTTACAGAGGCTTGTTCACGAGATCCGCGGTTTGAGCATGAGGCTTGTCAAAACTCGGGCGAAGGCTGCTGCGGATACCACCGAAACATGGCCTGATAGCGATCGAGCCCGCAAGAGGTTACGTCTATCTACCGACAACGAAGACGGCCTGCCGAATAATTCAGCCCAGCAGAAAATTTGTCGGAGACTCACCTCGGAATTGACTGGCCATGCTGTTCCCGATCTTGAAGGCTTGGCTCAAACAGCCTCTGGGAACTTCAGGGGGCTATCAGAGGACAAGAAATGCACCGTTCTCGAACTGCTAGGTATAGCCGCCTGTCAGCTCGCTTCATCATCTACAGAGCCCTTATGTCCGAACTGTGACGAGGCAAACGGAGCATCAGATTCGAACCTCTTTCTGGTGGCGCCTTCCAGCGAGGAACTGCTGCGAACATTGCTTGTGCTTGTCCAAGCTATCTCTCGCCATTCTCGAGCAAGGATCATCGCTATGGCTTCCCTTCGTCGCATCATAGCACACACACGTTCGGATGAGTCTCTGAAGCTGGGTCAAACATCCGCTGGCGATTGGTGCCTTCAGTCGCTCAAGAGCTCTTCGAGGGACCTCAGAATCGTGGCAGCCAGAACTTTACAAGTCTACGTGATGCGGAAGCAGCATGTGGACATTGCCTTGGCACGCGAGAACCGACTTACGGCCTTGGACTTTCTCCACAACCTTTGGCAAAAAGGAGACGTGCCACTGCAGGAGACTGTCATCGTGGCTTTGACCCAGATGGCACAAGTTGTCGGCGACGAAGAGCTAAACATCATTCTGGTCCGGATCGTGGAATATCTCGGTCATACTAACCCGTATATAAGCGGCTTGGTGTATGCCGAAATCCAGCGTCTTGCCCAGTCCTTGCAGACGTCTGTGTGGGTTCTTTTCCGGCCGTTCTGGAGGACGCTCGGAGTGGTCTTCGCAAAATCATTAATGTCCCGGCCGAACGCTGCGCAGCAATTGTGTGAGATGTTAGGAATGGACATGTCAAGTTTGATGGGCCACGCGGCTGAATACGCCTTACCCTACCTAGTCTTACACAAAGCGCATGATGTGATCAGGAAATTTGCTGAGGCCAGTGGGCAGTCCACCACGCCATTCGACATATGCACTCAAGGACCAAATCTCGTCGCCATTCTTTCATTCCTCTTGGTGCAGCCATTTCCTGATGCGGAACAGTCTATCATGTCGATATTGTCAGAAGTTTCCGCTGAATTCGGCAAAGCTGATCTGGCTGACTGGGCTGCTGATTCCATTCAGATTGCATGTGCCCTTCTGAAGGCTATTGGAGACACTGGACAAGGAAAGTCATCTCGCATTTATCATGGTCTTCAACTCCTCGCTCAGCTGGTTGCTCGTCAGCGTGGGCAGTCCGCGGGCTCCAAACGCAGCGACAGCATGGGGACATTTTTGGAGAATAACGTTCTCGCAATCGTCACCCAGTTCACTGTTTTATTGAATGATCTAGAGGCAAAAGAATCGAAAAACGAAAAAAGAAGATGTCTAGCTGCACTAGGTGAGATAGTCAAACTCGGTAAGAGTCGCATTGTACGTGCGCTACCGCAGATTTGTACTTGTCTGCGATCTGGCCTCGACGATCCTCATCTGTGCGATGCGGCATTCGCCTCATGGGCGGCCATGATGACATCCCTGAAGAAGGACGACTTGGAGCCTCTCCTCGAACAGACCTTCGCTATGATCGTCCGAAACTGGGATACGCTCGATAGCTTGTCGCAACAACTGGCCTACGATGTTGTTGCCGACCTGATCAGGAAGCACTCAGATCTGATGCGGAAACACTTCAGCACTCTGCCTTCATTAGCTTCAATTCCTCCCATGGCCGATCTCGAGATGGAAATTGCCAGCTTGAAAAGTCAAATGGACGACCGGCAGAAGCTGGTCGCCTACGTGCAGAGACTGACCGACGAGAACATTGCGGTGATCGAACAGACTCTGCTAGAGCTGGCACCGCTTCTGGGACAGAAACAAGATCTGCTTCAGAGATCGATCCTTCGAGAGCAGCCGGACGACCTTGTTGCAGACTTGACTCGAGCACTGCTTGACTGCTGCGTCAAGTTCAACTCGAGCAATGAGGTAACGGGGCTGTGTGGCCGGTGCCTGGGCAGTATAGGTTGCCTCGATGCCAGCAAGATCGACAACGTGAGAGATCGTAAAATAATGGTCGTACAGTCAAATTTCAGCAAGGCCGACGAGGTCATCCGATGGATCTTTTTTTTTCTCGAGCATGTCTTAGTCAAGGCTTTCTTATCTGCAAACACCACTCGGGCTCAAGGCTTCCTCGGTTGGGCTATGCAGCAGCTCTTGAAGTCTTGCGGGCATGACACGCCATCAAAAACCGAGGATGAAAGTCTGACTGCGGAGTTATGGAGGGAATTACCCACCTCCATTCAGAACGTCCTAACACCATTTACGACCTCGAAATATACAGTGCTCGAAGTAAGAGCTCCGGAAAAGAGTCAATATCCTCTCTTCACCCCTGGTATGAGACACCGCGACTGGCTTCGAACAATCACACTGGATTTTCTCCATCAAGGCACCGGAGAGAATGTCGACATCGTCTTCTCTATCTGTTGCCGCATCATACACGGTCAAGATACCTCGATTCCTGCTTTTCTACTGCCGTATGCAGTTGTTAATCTCATCGTGAACGGCATAGAACGAGACAGTCAAGATATCGTGGCTGAGATCAATTCCATCTTTGGCCAGTCACTCGATGGCCACAGTCAGCGAGTGCAAGAGGACATAAAGCTGTGCAGCCAGACAATGTTTGAGGTACTTGACTACATGTCTACCTGGCAGCAGCAGAGGCGAAAGCAATATGCCAGCGCCTTGGCCAAGCCGGACCGAGGGCTCAACGATACACTGTCGAACAACGCTGTTGCCCAAATTCGAAGCATAGAGCGTGTACTTGAACAGATCGCCCCAGATGTCCTCGCCCGAAGAGCTCTGGAGTGCCGATCCTATTCAAGGGCACTGTTTCACTGGGAGCAGCACATACGCAAATCCAATCAAGATGACATTGAGGGAGAGCTTCAAAGACTGCAAGACATATACGCTCAGATCGATGAACCAGACGGCATTGAGGGTATTTCTGCTCGCATGCATGTTCTGGACGTCGAGCAACAGGTCTTAGAGCATAAGAAGGCAGGACGTTGGACTGCAGCTCAGAGCTGGTACGAAATGCAGCTTGTGGCTCATCCGGAAGACAGCGATGTCCAGAAGAATTTGATGGAATGCCTCAAGGAGTCTGGACAATATGACGCCCTGATACACCACTTCGATGGTATCAAGAGTCGCATCAGCAATTCATCCACCGTTCTTGCACCTTACGCGATTGAAGCAGCATGGGCCACCGGCCGATGGGATCTCTTGGCCAGCTACATACCGCATGTTGGCGGATACGACTTCGCTTCCCATGTTGCAGACATCATGCTGGCTGTAAAGAATGGAGACGATGCGAAGGCTGCCCACCTTGTTTCTGAGGTCTACCGAACAACAGCTTCCGAGCTCAATCCAAGCAACGTCTCTTCATTCCAAACAAGCCATCACACATTGCTCAGATTGCACGTGATCAACGACGTGCAGCTCATCGCAACACGTCCCAAAGAAGATCGAGCCGCGGTTCTGGATATCTTGCGAGGCCGTCTGGATGTTCTGGGATCCAATGTCGCCGATAAGCAATATCTGCTTGGGGTCCGCCGCGCCGTCATGTCCTTGAGACCCGATGTGTTCACGTTGGATGACGTAGCAGCCGCGTGGCTCTCAAGTGCCAGGCTTGCCCGCAAAGCCCGATCAACCACCCAAGCTTTCAATGCTGTGCTCAAAGCCGCCGCACTGGGTGACAAATCTGCCGCCATTGAACAGGCGAAGCTTACATGGCTGGAAGGACATCACCGAAAGGCCATCCAGACGCTCGAAGGAGCCATCGAATCAGGGGCATTTGTGGCTCATGATCGCATGTCAGAGAATGGCCCAACCACAATGACCGTGGAACAACGACATCTGCAGAATGCAATGACGGCCCAGGCTCACGTCCTACTCGGCAAATGGCTTGCACAAGCCGGGCAGACTCAATCGGAAGTCATCAGGAAGACTTTCGGGAAGGCCACAGAGAGCTTCAGCAGAGGAGAGAAAGGCTGGTACCACCTTGGTCGCTACTACAACAAGATGCTAGACTCCGAACGAGCAATGCCTCCGGGTAAAGAAAGTCAAACATATCTGACAGGCGAGACCGCCAAACACGTCATCGAGAACTATCTGCGATCGCTCGTCAACGGCAGCAAATACGTCTTTCAGACACTGCCCAAGGTGCTAACACTTTGGCTCGAGCTCATCGACGGATCAGAGCTTGCAAGGGATGACCGAAGGGGTAACCACGAGTTCCACATCAAGGTGGCAAATCAACGAAAGCGCATCATTGAAGAAACCAACAACCAGATCAAGAAGTACATGGATCGACTGCAGCCAGTTCTGCTCTACAGCATTTTGCCGCAGCTCGTTGCACGGATCTGCCACTCCAACAAGTCCGTTCAGGAGATCCTGAGCAATGTCGTGATTCGTGTGGTAAAAGCCTTCCCCCAACAGGCACTTTGGACGCTGTTAGCAGTTATTGAGTCGCACCAGAAGGACCGAGCCTTGAAAGGGACGCAGCTCGTGAACAAACTCGTCGAAGTTACGAAAAAGTCAAGCAAGGACTCATCCGCTGCCGAAGTGAGAAGCATGTTCACCAGCGGCCACAAACTCGTCAAGGAGCTGCTTCGCATCTCTGAATATCCTATCGAAGGCAAGGTTTTCCAAGTCAACCTCGCAAAAGATCTAGGCTTCAACCATAAAATCACTCCGTCGAAGCTCGTTGTTCCCAACCAAGCGTGCCTTGTACCCAGCATGCCCACAAGCTCCGAGCCTGCACAGCTCAAAGCATTCCGGCCATTTGCAAGAGACCCCGTCACGATCTCTGCATTTCTCGACGAGGCGCTTGTTCTGAATTCGCTGCAGAAGCCACGAAGACTTACCGTCCGTGGCTCCGACGGCAACCTGTACAATGTCCTTGCGAAACCAAAGGACGATCTACGCAAAGACCAACGTCTGATGGAGTTCAACAACATGATCAATCGCTTCCTCAAGCGTGACGTCGATGCAGCCCGACGAAGACTCTACATCCGCACCTACGCCGTCATCCCCCTGAATGAGGAATGCGGGCTCATTGAATGGGTCGACAACCTGAAAACCCTTCGCGATATCCTCCTCAAGCTGTACAGGGATAAATCCATTATACCGAATTATATCGAGATTCGCAGGAACCTGGACGATGCCTGCAGTGGTGATCCTGAAAAAGTGAAGATCTTCGCGAACAAAGTCCTTGCAATCTTCCCGCCTGTATTTCACGAGTGGTTCGTTGAATCGTTTCCCGATCCATCGGCGTGGTTCAACGCCCGTTTACGGTATACACGCTCGGCGGCTGTCATGTCCATCGTCGGTCATGTTCTAGGCCTAGGTGACAGACACGGCGAGAACATTCTCTTCGAAGAAGACAATGGTGGCACACTACATGTCGACTTTAACTGCCTCTTCGACAAAGGCCTCACGTTTGAAAAGCCCGAGATGGTCCCGTTCCGACTCACGCACAATATGATTGACGCAATGGGCGCGTATGGCTACGAGGGACCTTTCCGCCGCTGCTGCGAAATCACCCTCCAATTGCTCCGCGGTAACGAAGACGCGCTGATGACGATTCTGGAGACCTTCTTGCATGACCCCACGACAGATTTTATCAATTCGGCAGGAAGGAAAAAGAAGGTCGTCCCGGGCGTCCCTAACACGCCGGTAGAAGTGCTCGAGGGCGTTAGAGCGAAAGTTCGAGGGTTCTTGTCTGGAGAAAGCGTGCCGTTGAGCGTGGACGGTTATGTCGACGAGATGATAGGACAGGCTGTGGATCACAGGAATCTGTCCAGGATGTACATTGGGTGGTGTGCTTTCTTCTGAGAGCCATACATCCAGGGACCAGCGGATCAGTCAGGATGGCTTTCGGCTCGAGCCTCGCTCGCATGGAGCCGTGAAGCGGAAAATGAGTCGTGGTAGTCACCTACGTTAGTCGTATTGAGAGATTTCGTTATGATAGGATAAGAAAAGTACATCTGCATGATCGTCCGCGAGGCCCTATGAGAGTGTTACGCAGAGCTATTGGGAAATGGCCATCAACATTGTACAGATGGAGAGTTCACTGTATTGTACCATGCAGTGGGAGACGCTTCGTTCGTGAGTGCATTTCTATGAAATTTCGAAATCCGAGTAGATCTTCTACACGGAGAATCACACTACTCATTCAATCAACTCGTTCTGCACCGGCGACGATGAAAACATGTCATCGGCGTTCAAACCCTGGGAGTCTTCATCCTTGCCAGCCTTGGTAGCATGGACTTCATCTTCATCTATTTCTTGTATGCTCAGGGTCTCTTCCTCTGGGCCGTCAAATTCACATTCTCCGCTGGGCAACAAGCGTGATGACGCGGTACCTTGCACGGGCGAAGATGGGAACATGTCTGCTCCGTCCGCTTCTGCTTCCGCTACATCTTCGTCCATGGCTTGTGCAGCAGGAGCCGAGAGCTCTGCTGCGGTATGGGAAGGTATTGAAACTTGCTCAGCGGGAGATACTCGTGCTTCTTGTTCGGCGAGCAGAGCGTCTAAGTCGTCGGTTTCGTCGGTCGGAAACTCCTTTTCGTCACGACCCGGGGACACTTTGCTGTGCGCTGTGGATGGTCGGTCGTCAACCTCTCTTTGCGCGCTAGTGGACTTCGAGCGTGATTCCTGTTCGGCAAGTAATGCATCGAGATCGTCCATATCTTCGTCGTCTTCGTCAAATGGTGAGGTCTGTGGTTTGGGAAGAGGTGCGGAGGCAGCTGGAGCTTTCTGGCGTGTCTCTTGTTCAGCGAGCAATGCATCGAGATCGTCTTCGCCTTCAGAATCATCCTCCACGATCCTCTTTGGTGCAGTTGACGGACGTAAAGTTGTGTGAGCTTCTTGCTGAGCCAGGAGAGCCTCGAGCTCGTCGTCGTCTGGGAGAGCAACATCTTCTTTCTGTGCATGCCCCTTCGCCCGCGATTCTGGAACGAATAGAAAATCATCGTCATCGACCATCGCGTTGGTTACGGGCTCGTTATTAGCTCCGCTCATAAGGGCTCCCTCGCCGGCATGCTTTTCTTCCGCCTCCTCTTCTCTGTCTCTCTCTCTCTCCTCCTTCTCGGCTTTCTTTTTCGCCTCCTTCTCCCTAAGATACCACGGCTTTCCCTCATCTATCCACTCTCTCCTCATCGTCTGCATGCGCCTAGAATGTCCGGCCTTCTCCACTAGCTGCAACCCATCTGCAAACTTGGCCCGTGGGTATAAATCGTCCAGCCACAGCTGGTAGTAGTTCAGCAGTCTCGCCACGTCGGAGAACTCGTGGCCTTTGCCCTTGGCCTTTAATTTCTTGGTGAGGAAGTTGGGCATGCGGGCATCGGCGCGCAACTTGGGAATGCCCGGCGCCGAGAGCAGACGGGCTTCGTCGAGTTTGGCGATAGGTTTGCGCTGTTTCTTGATCTTGACTTCAGCGTCCAGGCCTAGCGTGTCATCGAGGTCTGGTGCTTTTCTCTTGCTGGTCTCGTCGCCCCGATTAGTCGGCCGAGAATGTTTGTCCTTGAAGGGGTCTTCATCGTCGGTGCTGTCGAAGTTGAGCAGGTCATCGACCGTCGCGGAAGTGAGAGGATCGGCGGCCATTTTCTTTTTCCCTGCTTGTCTGTGGTATCTGCTGAAGGATGGTTTATTGGTGCCCTAAGTTTATAAACTGCGTCTCCGTGTAACACCTCAAGTTTACATCTTAATACCAGAGACGCGTCGGAAGAAGTCGACGCGTTCTGGTTGGCCCGACGTCATTGGGAATCCCAGGGAGTCTATTCCGTTTTGGATTTAGCCGCTTGGCAATCCAAGCTCCGCAGGAACCTCGACTCTTGAGAGCGTGCATGAATGACTACGAACGAAGCCGGTCAACGCAGCAGCCATGGCGGATGAGCAGAAGGTGTTTATCCCGCCCAAGCGGGTGAACACAGACTATCCCGTGAGTTTGGAAAGCGACGGAATTCTGGGTTATGGCTGACAGTTCCCTCCAACAGGTCATCGATACAGATCCGTACGTCCCCTAGCCGCTACGAGCTTCCCACGAGGTATAACTGACCGTGCTCGGTAATCCACAGCCACTGGAGAAGAGCTTTTGGATATGCCAGAGGAGAAGACTGGACATATGGCGCCGGCATGGCCGCGATAGGACCGGCATTCATGCTTATCACCGAACGATACGCTCCCTCATTTTCCGGCAGACATGCATTCCCCATGGCCTTTAGACTCAGTTGCGCCGTCGGGCTACTGGCTGGAGCAGGGCTGGTGTATCAGAGGAGTTGCCGTACGTGTCGCCTTGAAAGAGAAGCATAGCATTGCAGGTCAGCGTGACGCTAATAACGATTTTGGCCACAGTGAGATTCTACGGCTGGACAGAAAACGATCGCGAGGTCAAGATGGACATGCGAGAGATGGTCGACAAAGTAAAGAAAGGAGAGCCACTATACGGCAAATCCGACCTCACGCCATATATGCAAGGTGTTGCAGCACGAAACAGCAGATACTCGGCACTTATGGCCAACGTAGTGCCGTGGGCCAACTTTGTAAATCACAATCAGGTGAGCATGGGACCGCCCGGAACCTGGGAATTAAGCTGATGAACCGTCTCTAGCACGGTGTTGATACCGCCAAATACTACCAACAAGCGGAGCGCGAGCTGGAAGCTGAGAGATCAAAGGGGGGAAGATGATCGGCCAGATGCCACGGCCTGAATTACAACGGCATATCAGGATCTTGCGCAAAATGGTTCTTCCCATGGCTGACTGTACATAAGGAGCTGAACATGGAGGCTTCCCAGCACCTGAGCTTGTTCGAATTGAGACAAAACTTGAAGCATGTTCAAGTCTTTGTCTCTGCATTTCTCCTTCTCTATCATCCTTTTCTTCACGACATGCTGATCACATTGTCCAGGGCGCGGCCGTTACGTGTCATGGTCTGAGTGATTGCGGGCTACACGGGCACGGTCTTGCGTTCTCTTTCGATGCCCCTGACATTCACCTGGCCGCCATGGAGCTCTGCACTGACTCTTCACTGATCGTGGCCTTCCCTGCCAAGACCACACGTTCACTGCCTGCCTCCCCTGTGATAAAAAATCTCGCCATTTTCACCTTTGACTTTCTTTCACCAGTTCCATTCGCTTATTTCCCTCGCTGCTTTATCCCCACGCTTCACAGATATTCTCCCCCAACTGTTTCACACCCTCTCTACCAACATGCCAGGAAAGAAGGGAGGGAAGAGACGGGGTAAGAAGGCCGAGAAGAAAGGAGATGATGCACAAGCAGAGCCCGACATCAGTTACGCCTCCATTGTCTGGCAGAAACGTACGTGCTCTCTTCCCTGCACATCTCTTTATTGATATTAATCCTTGTCATTGTAGGTATCACAGCCAGTGAGATCTTCATCAATCCCACTGTCAACACCGGCGAAGGCACCCGCAATCTCATCCAGATTGCCAACCAAGGAGTAAGATGACCCACATTTCACCACCCTATGTCTTGTCACATTCTATATCCCTCCCTATAACAATGAGGATTCCAGTCTTTCTCCTAGCACCCGTGTCTCCAAGATTTGTCTCGCCCATCTGGATTCTGACAGCGTTACAGAAGACTGAGTTTATTGCTCAAACCCAGGAGCTGATTCACGGCTTCAGCGAGGCTGACCACGACCACCGATACCTCTACTATTCCTCGCTGATCCAAACTATCGAGAAGCGAAGAGAACAGGGAGCGACCTTCAACGAAAGACAGACTCAACGCGAGCTGGACAAGAAACTCGGACCGTACGAGATGCAGAAACTCCGCTACCACACAGCGAGCAGTCTGGCCAATGACTTGGTCTACAAATTCGAGCAATTGGGCAAGGTGGCTCAGAGCCTGCTTACCAGTCAGGAAGAGCTCGGCGGAGAGATTGCCACGACCGAGCTGGGCAGGAAGAAGATCGTTGTCAGCACCAAATGTATCGACACAATCTGGAACGATGTCATCACGTCGTACTCGCTGCTCAAGAAGTTGCAAGATGAGATCACTATCACCAAGGTGACTCTCCCACCCGTTTCGGGACGCTTGAAGCTCGGCGAGATCGACTGTGGTGAAGATGAAGCAGGAAACAAGCTCGGAAGCGAATCCGTGTGGGTCTACGATCCTACAGACTTGGCTGGCGGCGACAAGCTTATCATTGGTGGGAATGGTCAAATTGAATGCCCAGACGCGGGTGCGTCGGCGGATCCTGAGGCGCCTCCCCCATCCTCTGACGAGACCACCTTGGTCGAGGAGTTTGAGGGCCAGTGCCAGATCGCCTCCCCTTCTGGGTATACCGGAAACGTCAGCTCGCCCACTGCTCCTAGCACACTGGATTTGAAGGTCTCGAGCGACGCAAGCGGTGAAGAGAAGAGCAAGCAGGAAGTCCAGGGCGGTAGCGAGCTCAAGGCCGAAGAAGAATCTGCTGGATGTGAAGAAGGCGCAGAATCTCGTGGTGAAGCGGTCGAGAGTGATGACGAACTGTTGTTCATCTGCGAGTGAGCTTGGAGATGCTGAAGACCGTCGAACGGAAGACGCGATGACGTGCCGCTTACAAGAAGAAGTTCTTGGGCAGACTATGAAGGTCATTGATGATAGACCCAGGGCTTGGTTCTGCAATGGACAGTTGTTAGTCTCCATGTGCAGGCTAAGCTAGACTGTCATGCCTCGAACGCTTCGACAGAGTTGACCAAGCGTGTCCGGCCAGTGAACATTATCAGCCCCTTTTACCCTCTCCTTTGTAGTCATACACAATCCTAGTCCTGACCACCTTCCCTCCGTTCCAGATGACAACCCGCCTAGTATACCGTCGCTCAGCATTTATCGTCTCAAACCCCCAGATCTGCTCGCACTTCCACCCGGCGCCACCAGTGCTCTCCACCCAACTCTGGACGATCTCATCGACCTCGAATCGCGAATCCGTTCTCCCGTCCTTCAACTTCTCCCCCTTGAGGAATGTGGCGTCCTCGGCTGACCCGGGCCCTTCCGGGCAGTACTCGCTGGCCTTGATGAGCCGTGATCGATGTCGACACCTGCCGAAGATCTTATCGACATGTTCGGCATCCTGCCAGTCTAAGACGCGGTCTTCCTGCGTCTTGTCGAGGCCGGCCACGACCGTGGCGACGTCGATGTGAGTCGTGGCGTCTTTGGTATACTCCTTGATCGTGAGCTGCGCGGTGTCAATTAGTTAATCAAGGCAGGTCACTAATCAGTAGCAGACGCACCACGACACTAGCTAGGCCGATAACTTTGCGGATCGCCCAGTTGATGCCCTGCAGCTCGAGCATGGCGTCGACATCGTCGGAGAGGGACTTGTTCTAAAATATCCGATCAGGCTGTGCGGCAATACAGAAATCGCGAAGGGGTGCCATTACCAAGGCGAACTTGCCCGATAAATTGGTGCAAGTGATCTGAGGCGGTGCGGCCATGGCGGTGGTGACGGACAGGTGTATCTACAGAAGAAAGGCAGATCCCATCGACCTCGAACGCGACAAGACAGAGGACCCATTGTTATCTTATAGTACGCAGGACTCTTCGCTGGTGATGCCGCGTCCTGCTCACCCAAAGTTCGAGACGCGAAACGGTTCCCTAAGTGAGGATAGCGTTCAATGAGGGTGTTGGTGGTTGTGATTCAGCCAGCCACCAAATCACTTTCGCGATCCAAATATATTCATCGGCTCAGTGTCGTTGTGCATTTGGTCTGTGAAGCGTGTAACTGCATCCTCAGGCAGATACGGTCCCCGATCGACCCGAGGAAAGCTTGTTCTCACCAGTTGTGTCCAGAATTCGTTTCATGCCGTCGATGTGGCTGGCTATGCTCAGTCCGCGCTGGTACAGAAATCTCACACTGAGAAACTGCCCGGTCCCGCTCCGTCTTATTCACGACTGCCATCTAGCGGGACGCGACTTAGGGATAGAGATCAGATCGGAAGCAGCTCCACGGCGGTAGGAACTGAAGTGGAATTAGTATTGTAAACTACGTGTACGCAGTACAAGAAGCCCTTTATCCTAGCCCCCCACCATCAGCACAGAGCGGGGCAAGAAACGAGAGTCACCAAAGGCCAGTTACCGTATCTCAATCTTAAGCTTCCAAACATCCTTATCCAAACAACAGCTTGATTTCAGACGGCTACCCAGGCAACCTGCTAAATCACACCCCGAATATCATGAGTCCTTGAGATGCCAAAGTTCTGACTTTACCTGACCACCTCTTCCGAGCGCAAATGAGCACCGTGGCTCATACTCACCTTGGTCATGAAGCTGATAGCCCCAGCGGCAGCTTTGCCAATACCTCTGTGATCGCGTCCTAACACAGCTTTCTCCCGTCCCTACAGCCATGCCAGACGATCGACCAAATGTCATTGTCCGCGATTTGCGCAAAGAAGAGCAAGAGAGGTTCCGATTCGTCGAGCAGTTCCAATATTCTTCGCCTGAGGACAATCCGAGCCAGAGCTTCTGCGACCGGTGCAAGTTGATCAACTTCGAAGCCATCTTCGAATTCGTAAACTCTCAATCGGTCCTCCCACCAACACCCGTGGCAGTGATTGGAAACGTCCATCGCTCTATGCACCTTTCCGCGTGCGCTTGTTGCGTCTTCTGGGCACAGGTTGTGTTCCTTAACAAAGAATATCCGTGGGACGAGGCCACTGGTTGCTATCTCCAGGCGCAGACATGCAAGACGTCAGACTCGGCCGTCGGGAGTGTGGAAAGTGACCGCGCTTATCACCGATGCTTAAAGCTGCTTTGCTCGGGACCAAATGTGAAGCATGGGGAGGAGTGGAGATTCGGACCCTTAGCCGAACATCTGATCTTTCCCGCTGGTCGTACCGACGGGAGTTCCTGGGCTTTCTGGAATGACTCCGCCTACGCAAGGCGTATAGAGCAACGTTCCATTGACTACGCGGGCATCACTCGTTGTTTGGAGCAATGCGAAGCCAACCATCCCCGCTGCACGGCAAACAAGCCTTCCTCCTCGACAACCCTCATTGACTGTCAAGCAGACCCACCGATTCTTGTCGATGAGTCGACCAGCAGACACTATGTTGCATTAAGCTATTGTTTGGGCAGCGCGAAACTCAACATCGTGATAAGGGAGAATGCAACCGGTCGCCACGTGGACATGGATTCCACACCGCAGACACTCAGAGACGCGATTTTCGTAACACGGAGACTTCCATGGCGTTATTTATGGGTGGACGCTATTTGTATCGACCCAAGGTATCCCGACAAAAGACAAATGCTCATTAACAAGATGGACTCCGTGTATAGCAATGCACAACTCGTGCTCTGCGCAATGGACGATCATGCGGACACTGGGCTCTATGGAGTCTCGACGCCAAGAAGCCCCCAGCCTCAATTGAATCTCAATAGCAGGGTTTTGGTCTCGACCATGTCCACTCTGCGTGAGGCTTTGCAGATGTCCAGGTGGGCAACCCGCTGCTGGACGTATCAAGAAGCGCTTCTGGCCCGAAGGTGTCTGTTCTTCACACTAGAGCAGTGCTATTTTGTATGTCAGACGTCGTCAGCGTATGAAGTCCTGGTCGAAGACCTGCCACTGGAGGCTAGTTCTCGGATTGACCTCTATGCACTACGATCTACACTATTCCGGCTGAGAGGAACCAGCAAACACGATCTCGAGATTACAGAAGATGTTCGCGAATATACAGTCCGAGACCTCTCCTTGGGCAGTGACATCCTGAATGCATTTAGGGGAGTCCTACGTCGACGTGAGCTGTTTTCTTTGTGTGGCGTTATCTCGCTCCCACAAAGCGCACCCCTCGAAGCCCAGGAGACATCCGGACCGCTATGGTCGACGAGACGTGAGATAGGGTTTGCTTTTGGACTATTTTGGGCTGCTGGCGACCGCTCATTCGCAAGGACCCCGGGACAACCGCGAACGGACCGTCGGCCAGGGTTCCCTTCGTGGTCGTGGCTCTCATCTCGCGGCGTCGTCGACATGACGTGGAGCAATCCTCAGGACGCTATGCCCAAGTTTTCGGGAGTTGATATCCACGCATCATTCAGCGCGCGGCTCGGATATGAGCGCACGGCATCATTGACCAGCGAATGGCTTCATACCGCAACTCGGGATGAACTTGACAAAGCTCTGGTATTGGGACCGTGTGACAACCTCCAGATAACCAGTCACGTCATGAAGGTCCGATTTATTCGACCCACGCAACCAGTCATGCTTATCGACTATTGGCTTGACCTGAGTGGTCGTACCGCTATCTTCGCCCAAGACGATGGTGATTGTGCCAGCATTGGACCGTCGTGCTCGTTCTCAACCACCCTTCATTTCGCGGCTGGGGAGCACCGACCAATTGGGGATCAAGAAGAAGTCGGGTTCGACAAGGAAGCATTCTCCGACCCAACTCTCCGTGACCGAATTCTCTCCGATGACTTCGAGCTGTTATTACTGGTTTCACATGCCTTTGAAGGACGCCAGTTGAATTACTGGTTGATCCTTGACGTGCAAGGGCACTCGAGGAAGAGAATCGGCACCGCACGTTGTCCTGGGTACAGGTATGCAGACGGCCTTGACTTGCCCCACGATTACTCCGTCCTCCCTAAGACTACCGTTACAATGGTGTGAGCCTCCCACCATACGAAACAGGCCAGGCACGTATTGGAGGTTACTCTTCCATCGGCGTGCATCTCGGCCCAATTCCGATGTTGCTGGATATCCGCCACACTAGCACTCTGCTGGTACCCGCCGTAATGGAAACCGTCTTATCGCCACCGAAATGGACGTCTTTCCCTGGTCCGATTGCTGGCGTTATACAAGCTTTTAGTCCACAAGGCCACAACACCAGTGCGAGACCTTCCACCCTTTACGTGCATCCACCCACGCCCGTTGCCTGTGTCTGGCAACCACCCGTCTCACTCGCCTCCGTTGCCATTCAGGGCGCCGGACCCCCGAGATGGGCGTGGTCGTGAGCCCGCCGTCGTGATCGTCGTCACCAATGATTGCCCTCTGATCGTATTCCCGCTTCAGAACCACGTCGTTGAAAGTGACCGTCTTCTTAACTTAACGTGCATCGGCCTCTGCAAACGACTTCTCGCTATCTCCACCGCCGTTATGATGGCGGAGGCAGCCCTTTGGTGCCACCACATACCGCTGGTGGTGCTGGTGCTGTTGTTGTGGCTGTACCAGTGCTAGTTTAGGGGCGTTCTTGCCTGGCAATTCATATAACTTCATTGGTCGAAGTCCGCCGTACTCAACATGTGGACAGCCGAATGCAGCCCGGTAGCTTCTCTTGACTCAGCGGGGCTGGCTCTCGATCACGAACCCACTGTATGTAGGAGCGTGTTCAAGATCGTCTGCTTCATCGAGTCCCGCGAGTAGACTGTGGCTGGTGGTAGTCATGTTGTCGACGGAGGTTCTTCGTAACTAATATGGTGGAATAGACCTGTTATGGGAGTTCTCTAAGAAACAACGGGCTTCTTTATAGACCTCGTTGGCGGCGAGGACCTGCTGGTCCTCGAGGTCCTCAAAGGACACCAGAAAAACCTCGCTGCTGGTACCATGGTTCTGGGACAGGCTGCCATGGTTTTCCTGGACGGTCTGAAGTCAATGCTGGCGTTACTTTTTGGGTGCATTTTGTCAACAAGCAATAATTCCCTGAGACATCTTATTTTCCCTACCATTCCCTGGAAGCGTCTCCGTCATTCACCTCCATTCCCTACTAACCGTCCAGACGGCGCCAGAAGGCTGAGGTTCTTAGGAGGATCGACGTCATGAGGCCAAGAAGCCCCTGAAGCCAAAATTCGAGGGAAGGTTTCCCGATGTGGACAGTTCGCGTTCGGAGACGTCAATGTATCACTTTACAGCATGAGTTGAGCTGGGCTGAGCTGAGCTTCTCACCCGTGTCAACATGATATTGAGGTCGGAAGTGCTCTTCCTGAGCAGTTTGCTGGCATTTTCTGCGCAGGCAGCGGAAACAAGAGCCTCCGAGTCCTCACGGCCTCGAGGCGTCGGCCCTGAATGTAAGAAATGTCCCAAGCGCAATACCAAGCACAAGAGCACGATCAACAACAGCGGGAGCGGTGCTGAACTTTGCACATTGGGTTCCGAGTAACCGGAGATGACTGACCGCTGCGTACAGTTGCCAAGTTCTACAAAGCCAGCGCCTCCCCACCCACTTTCACATGTATTTCCAACCCGGCCATAACGATCCCTTTCTCTCGCGTCAACGACGATTTTTGCGACTGTCCCGACGGCAGCGATGAACCGGGCACGTCGGCCTGCTCGTACCTCTCTCCCCTATCACCACCTCAATACCATCCGGGGCCAGACACGCTCTCCACAACGCCAAACACGACGCTAGCATTGCCGGGCTTCTACTGTAAGAACAAGGGCCATATACCCCAGTACCTGAGGTTTGAGAGCGTGAATGATGGGAAATGCGACTACGATGTCTGCTGCGACGGGTCAGACGAGTACGCTTCCGTAGGCGGGATCAAGTGCGAGGATAGATGCGCCAGCATCGGCAAAGAATATCGCAAGCGGGAAGAGACGCGGCAGAAAGCACTCATGGCGGCGTTGAAGCGGAAAGCGCAGTTCGCGGCGGAGGCGGCAAGGCTGAAGAAGGAGGTGGAATTGAAGATCGAGGATGCCGAGATCAAGCTGAAGGCATTCCAGATCAATGTCAAGGAGGCCGAGGACAATCTCAAGGAAGTGGAACGGCGAGAGAAATTGAGGGTCGTCAGGGGACAGTCTGCCGGTGGTGGCAAACTCGCGGTACTCGTCGGGCTTGCGAAGTCACGGATCGACGAGTTACGAGGACAGCTGGAGAAGACTAAGAAACAGCGGGATAATATGATCGACCGCGTCACCGAACTCGAAAGCCTATTGTCGGCACTGCAGAAGGATCACAACCCGAACTTCAACGACGAGGGCGTGAAGACTGCCGTGCGAGGGTGGGAAGACTACGCCGCACGCGAAACGGACGATGGCTGGACAGAGGCCGAGGATCGCGACCTCGAAGCCATCCTCGCCGAGGACACCGACTCCAACGGCATCGACTGGAATGAGTTCTCTCAGGACAGCGACCTGGACGCCGAATCCGACGTCGCAGCTCTGTATAGCTTCACGTCGTATCTCCCTGCCCCGTTCCGCACCTGGCTCTCCGACAGCGTCGCGTCCTTGCGCCAAATCCTAGTAGAGAGTGGCGTGCTCGCCGACAGCAGCAAGTCGGCCGACTCAGCCACTCAGGAATCAAAGGCCGTGCAAGACGCAAAGCGCACCCTGAGCGATGCGGAACGCGACGTCCGCAATGCCGAAAACGACCTCTCCCGGTTCCGCGAGGACCTCTCGAAAGATTATGGTCCGTTTGATGGCATATTCCGCGCCCTCAAAGATCAGTGCATTTCCAAAGAGAGCGGCGAGTACGAGTACGAAGTCTGCTTTCTCGGCAGCACGAAACAGAAATCCAAGAAAGGCGGCGCACACACGGGGATGGGTAATTTCGCGGGCTTTGACGTTGAGTTTGTGGATGAGACGGTCGACAAGGACGGGAAAGGGTTGGGCACGGGCAATAGAGTGGTCATGAAATATGAAAATGGACAGCACTGCTGGAATGGGCCGAATCGGAGTACGCGCGTGGTGTTGGCGTGTGCAGAAAAGGAAGAGATCTGGAAGGTCAGTGAGAGTGAAAAGTGCGTTTATCGGATCGAGGTTGGCACGGCCGCAGTCTGCGAATCCAGTGGCAAGAAGAATGGTGAAGGGCAGGTAGAGAAAGCGGATACTGGCAGCAGCAGGAAAGACGAACTGTAGCTCTAGCGTCGACTACCCCGAAGAGATCGATTTACCGAGTATAAAGTCACCTCGTCCCGAATGATCGGCCGCGTGCGAACTCTTAACATAGTCGGTATTCGATATCATGTCCCTATGCTGGAGAGAAGCCTGCCAGAGCCAAGGCAGCGTAGCCGAGGAAAACAGTCAAACCGAGGGCGCCCACCTTCAGCGACACAGCGCCACCCGTGTAGGAAGCGGTGGCAGCGCTTCCGGTTGCTGATGCGGTGCTAGAACCACCACCACCTCCTCCGGCCGTGCTCGTCGCGGGTGTGACTGGCCATGCAGGGACACCATCTCCATCGGTGCCATTGAGCGGCGGCGCAAAGCCCGTGTAGGGGTTCATCACACTGTCGATGAGCACGAGCACGCCACCCGAGGAGAAGAGGTTGACGGAAGTGACGCCGGCGTTGTTGACGAACCACTCCTCGTCCGGCGTCTGGGTGAAGGTGATGTTCTGGCCCGTCAACGTGGTCACCTGGGTGCCGTTGGCCCAGTCGTCGAAGAGCAAGATCTGCTCGCAAGCGTGGTACTTGAGCACCTCTGTCAAGTTGGCCGTGCTCAATTGCGACAGCGCGTCCTGCACGAGGGCCCAGCCCGAGTCGTAGGGGACAAAGTACGTGGCGTCGTGGAGCGAGTTGAACTGTTCCGTCAGTCCGGTGCTCTCGAGAGCTGCGACGAACGACGTGCCGTTGAAGTCGTCGGCGACGGCAACCGCGCTGAAGATTTCGGGAACCGACAACACACTGTCGATGATGTAGATCCATCCCTGGGCAAAGGAGAGGGGCGTCGTCACATAGGCGGTCGAGTCGTTGTAGTCGCCGCTGAGGAAGGTGGTCACGTTGTCGTCGTCGTCATAGTAACCCGCCACGAATTGGCCGCCGGATACGTTGGTGAGAGTGGGTGATGTTAGAAGGGTATGCGCAACGAAGTAGTCCGAGATATTATCGTATCCGCCATTGACGGTGTGGTAGAGGAGGAGGTTGGTAAGATAATCATCGCCGGCGGCGTCTGCTTGTTGTCCCTGAGCAGAGTCCAGCCACAGCGCAATGGCCGTATCGTTCGGGGCGAGGAAGGTCAGGTTCGTCTTTCCGGAAATGGCCTCCAGGAACCCTGGGGATTGAGAGACAACTTGGGCAATTGTGGAAGCTCCATCGGTGGTATTGAGAACAGTAGCCAGATCCGAGGAGCTCTGGGCCCGGGTGACACCGGCGAGCACCGTGAGGGTGAGGGCGGCCAATCCTTTCAACACCATGGTGGCGAGAACAAAGACTGGTCGTCGATCAACAAATCGGTAGGTAGCCGATATAGATCTTTGCTCTAGCAAAGAGACACAACGAAAGACGAAAACTTTTGAAGAAAACAATTTGACTACAGACCTGAAATATCAAAGCGCCCATGGTCAAGGTTCATATAATACACGGAGCTCGGCAACGTCGGCGGGCATTTGGCTCTGGTGGCTGGGTTCTTGTGTCACTCACTGCACTGCTTGAGTACCTTGATGGCTTGCGGCCTCTATCAAGCCAACCTGATTTTCGAACCAGGAACAAAAGTGAGTGAGTGAATGGAGACAAACATATGGCTAGTATGGCGCGAGCTTTTTCCAGGAACCGGTCGAGGAGGTCCCATCCTCTACGCCAGAGAAGTGGTACGCCATGGCATCTTCCGGCAGACGATGGTGACAAGTCGAAAGCTTGCGCATGAGTATAGCTCGTGCGTTCTCTTTGACTTGGCCTATTGTGCGCAAGCCGCGTGGGGAGAATTGTGTACAGCCAGCTTAAGTTGTTATGAGTATCAGCAGGAACAGTGCAACGCGGCACCAGGACGCGTGGAGGGTACCCTGAGGCCGGAGCCCCCCAGCGCTGATAGCGGAGCACCTCGTCAAAAAGCTCTAGTGAAGATGGTCTAGTCGCTCGTGGGAGCAGGTCAAGTGGAGAGAATGAAGGGATAAAAAGTTTCAGGCCGGAGCAGAGGAGGAAGCGAGTCGTCAGATGATCTTATCAGATTTGGCTTATCAGATCATCAGAAGTGGATCGGTAGGAGCAAAGCGAGCACGCGATGAGGGCGCTGTGCTCCATACTGGTCTAGCGGTATTAGAGCAGGTCAGTATGTTGCTAACGACTTGCCCCCGGAATGCCTCGGGCTGGCTCTGTCATTTTTTTTACCTCCTGGTGGCTGCGATTGGCAAGCTTGATCGAAAGCTTGAATCCCCGTCGGCTACCATCTTCCAGGCCATTCTACGATGCTGTTCACTCAACGCTCGGAATCCTTTGACCTTGCGAGCGCCGAGACCGGGTTAAAGACCCCTGCCCATCTGACCGTAATGATCAGATAATTGATTGAGATACGATTAGATAAGATCAACATCAGTTTGGGCTCACCACATCCTCACCCCTGTTCTGAACACCAGCTCGCCACTTGAGCTCTTCGCCAGTCTGTTCTCTTGCAGCCGTCGAGATGCTGTGGCCGATCAAGCCCGTCAAGGGCAGTTGAACTCCTGTTTGCACGCTCCATGTCAGGGACAAATACTGGTTCATCTCAGCACCGCAGTCCAGCAGGGGGTCGGTCCAAGAAATGGCACTTACCCACCCACGCCAGTCAAGCCTTTGCGACAAGCGTTCTCGGACCTGCACAGGCATCTTAGCACTCTGTTGATTCGCCTCTTGTTGGCGACTGTGGTTTCTCCGCGGTTCATTCCGCTAGTGGTGAACGCTCATGGCATGGATCCTCTGACTTCCCACACCCCGTCAGACCTCTCTGCTACGCAAATACGGTCAGCGTTCTCGCAAAACCCAACGAGCTGCTTGAGAGAGCCAAGGTCTTCTGGGTTCTGGGACCGCATATCACCTCCACTCCTGGCATACGATGCTTCCTCTGTATGGATCCCCTCCAATCCCTGCTCGTGGTCCATCTCACCACATGGCTCCCAGCGATAATGACCTCGGGTATGTCTGGTGCACAATACCAGTCGTCCCACTGAGCTCACAGAGCATTCGTGCAGCACCCACGCTCGTTTCATGTCGACCATCGAACTTACAGAGAACGATTGAATTGTCGTCTGGATCTTGGTGCTTTACATACAAGAGCTTATGCTGGCACCATGGGCGCTGCGACATCTTTCCTGACGGCCATAGTTCTCGCTTACAACGACTCTCCGAACACTGGCCGCCCGCGGTCGAGGACAAGCTTTCCTTCATTGCAGGATGCACAAACGATCCCTCAAGCCCGCATCCCGGTACATTACAACCACGCTCAGAGGTTGCAAAATACCTCTGTCCAACCAGGCCAAATGGCCGATATCGGTCATGCCACCATACCTATAGCGCATTTGGGTAGCTCGGATGCAATGTGAGTATTGGGGCCTGTGGTTGAGCAGTGATCGCTTGCGGACTCAGATCTATACTCTCAAAAGCCAGCCCCTTTGCATTCCACCGTCCAAACTTTGACAAATCTTGACACGTCAAAGCTTTCTTAGCGAATCGCTTGCTGGTGCTTGTGCATGATTGACACTGTACTGTACTGGAACACCGGCTAAGTGGGACGTGAGAGTCTCTGAGAGGTGCAAAGCCCGCTGTCGTTCCGACGCGACGTTCAATCCGATTTTCTACTGGATCACCCTTATCAGAAAACTTTTCTCAGCGCCCTTTCAGCTCATTCAGATGCACCCACGCCATTGGACTTGGAATACGCTGAGGAACTAAGTCACGATACCTGCACGGCAGTGGGCTGACTATCAGGGCTCAGACGTATCTCAGCCTCTTCCTTTACAGCCTCTCAGACTTCCCCGAACCAGGCAGAGTCCGCTCAACATGCTTTTCGACACGTGTGGCAAGTTAGCACACCACTTCTTGCACATGGGACTCCACTGCCGGAGTGAAAGTCTTATATCGTGCTGCAAACCCTGACAGCCTGTTACAATGCTTGTTTCTCAATCCCTCCTTCGGTTCTGGTCATCTTTCCAGCCCTCTGGAAGTCTGCCTTCAGCATGAAGTTGTTAACTGCCCTGATCGCGCTGGCAGGTATCGCATCTGGGACGGTTGACAAGTGGACCGGCTGCTTCCAGGGAGTATACACGGCGGTGGATTATCTGACCTTCAATGTCACTAACCCCACCGACCTCTACGGCAATCTATGTACCAACAAAATCTACACGATCTCATTTTACGCAGCTGCCAAGCTCTATTGCAGTATCAGAGAGATCCAAGCTGGATACGATTACTTCAATCAACAATGTCACGAATACGGCGACGGACTGACATTGACCCCTTACTCCCAAATTGAGCCTCTTCTTACAGACGAATACATGAAGTCTCTCACAGTCGCCGATTATAACGACTATGTCGAAGGCACCGTCTTCAATACGCCCGTGCTGGTAACCCGGTCTTACTGGAAGACCGCCAGAGACACTTGGGTACGCGCTTTGTATGCCATATGGTTGTGTCCTGGGCTGACAAGGAGATAGGTTGTCTTCGATATCGAAACGGCCGAGTATCCGCAGGCATACGGGTGTGTTGCACTCCTTTGACCGTTCGGATGGCGTGGCTAACTTTCCATAGCTGGGCAATGTTTGGCTTCTGGGGAGGAATACTGCTGATTGGCATCATAAATCGTCTCGTTACTTCTGCCTCCCAGTCTCGCCGTTTGAAGGCTGTGCACGATGTTGAAGGACACAACTCCTCCGCGAAGAACAGCGCCAAATCTACTGGCTTCCTTGATTCCGCTTATCATTGGTACCGCGCAAACTTGATTGTTCCCGCCGCCTTTGGTTCGCACCACAATCGCCCACTACTCTGGATGACCATTCCAACCCGTATGGAGACGATCATCGTTGTTATATTCTACGTCATGAACTTTATCCTATGCTGTGTCGGTTACAAAATCTTCAGCCCTAATCTCTAGTATGTCCTCCAACCTATTCACGTTTACATGCTTGTACTAAACAATCATCTTTCAAGCTATTCGACTGGCCAGCAAGGCTGGCGCTACATTGCCGACCGCACTGGTATCATCTCATACGCTTGCCTACCCTGGCTATGGATGTTCTCTGGAAGAAACAACATTTTCTTATGGCTGACTGGATGGAGCTTCGCCACTTTCAATATTTTTCATCGCCATATTGCTCGATGGGCGACCTTGTGTGCAATTGTTCATTCGATCAATTGGTCAGTCTTGGAGGCCGAATGTACGTTACATCTAGGGACTTTTATCTCTAAAAGCAAATACTGACAACCGCCCTTAGTCGGCTACTTTGCTGAGTCGTGGACAGAAAACTACTGGTATATGGGAGGCATGGTAAGCTCCTTTATCTTGGTGACACCAATATGGTTCCGCAACTGACTTAATATATAGGCCACTATCACGATGAGCCTACTAGTGCTCTTCTCATTCATGTGGTTCCGGGTGAAGTCATATGAGGTCTTTCTCCTCATTCATATCGCACTTTCGGTGGCTACGCTCGTCGGCTTATACTAGTATATGCCCACCCCTTCGTTACCACTATATTACTTATGCTGACACTTATACAATAGCCACACCGCTATATTTGATGGTGAATACGATCCATACCTATGGCCTCCCGTGGCAATTTGGAGTTTTGATCGAGCGGCGCGCTTGTTTCGGTGGGCATACTGCAACCTTCACATCAAGTCGTCACGCTCCATCATCAGCACCAAGGCCTCGGCGACATACAGTAAAGAGGGTGACTTTATTCGACTTGAGCTCATTCCTGGCTCGACTCTACTCCATCCAGGGCCTGGACAGCACTACTTCCTATATCAGCCGATGAAATGGAAGGGTTGGGAAAATCACCCTTTCACCCTAGCAAGCTATGAGCGCATCGGAAACGTTGAGGAAAGTACGATTACGACACCTCACTCCAACGATTGTATCCCACAACCGCCAAAAGAGCCTACAGAGAAAGAGACCCAGACCAACTCTACAGTTTCTTCCTCCGGTCCACCGTCAGATATAGGTCAACCTCTACCTCAAGGTAAGCGGACCGCCTTCCACGACTCTCTCGGCAAGGATAAACTCACCTTCCTCGTCCGTCCGTTTGGCAGCTGGACTCGACGTCTTCGTGAGCAATGTCTCCGGTCTCCCGACGGTGTCATTACACCACACATCTTCCTTGAAGGCCCGTATGGGGATCGTAGCCCGTTACATACATTTGAGCACGTTATCTTCATCGTTGGCGGGACGGGCATCTCTGGTGCACTGCCGTATATGCAAGATCACATAAAGCGGGTGGCCGATGATGCGGCAGGCGCAGCCGATGGAAAACGACGCTCCACGCTCACCAAAACAATCACGTTGGTCTGGTCAAGCAAGCAAGCATCTATGATCCGCGACGTTGTCGCGCAAGAGCTACGGCCGTATGTTGGGCGTGACGATGTCCAAGTCCATCTCCACGCTACCTCTCGCGCAGACGTCCAGCTTGCGTCTTCCGTGGCCGCCACAGACAGCAGTGACAAGGAGCTCAAGGTCATCCCGTCTACCGATGTCGGTAGTAGCGACATTAACATCCTCGGCGGCCGACCCGATATACAAGGGACGATACTGGGCGTCATTGACGAAACGAACGGCGCCGGAGGTGCAACAGCAGGCGGCGGGAGAATCGCCATCCTCACCTGCGGGCCGGCCGGCATGGCGGACGAGGCGAGAGCTGCAGTGCACAAGGCCCTAAAGCAAGGCAAACGAGGAGTCGAGTATATTGAAGAGACCTTTGGGTAAGTATTAAATCCCTTTGAGCTCTCCCTTGGACCCCATCCATTACTGTTTCCTCAGCTTACATTTGTTTCTCCAGATGGTAATAATGTAGAGCCGTATGACAAAGATGAGAAAGCCCCGAGCTACGATGCTTTCAATGACCGATATCCGGACTTTGTTATTACTAGCAAGCAGCCGCCTCTAAGGCGCAGTTGTATACTTAAATATCGGCCACACACTTCAGAGTTCTGCTATTTTACCGAGTGCGAATTAATGAATTCTATGATTGGCGTCTCCAACATAGCTCAAGGCAGCATCACCGGCACTACGCCTTTGGGTTGGATGAACTGAGCACCACTCAGCACACTGAACCGACGAGCTCTATATATACAGCCACGTACCCACCTCTATAGCCTGCGTAGTCAATAACAGTTATACTCCGACCCCTACCTTTGGATAAAGGAGTGTTGTTCCACTCCACCAGCGAGAGAAACCGTTGAACCGCAGCATCACCTCACGTGGAGCGATTCATAACAATGAGCTTCTGCTGCCAAGATTTTTTGTGAAGGTTGAGGGCAGGAGATGAATTTTCGTGAGTACGAGGTTCCTGGCTGATTACTGGACCGAGAGTACTTGGAAATCATCAGTTACTCCCAACTCATGCGTTTGTCATTCGCGTCGCTCGCACCCACTGACTACTGCAGCTTGATGAGAAGTCCGACAACGGAAGCAGCGTCGATACCTGAAGGCAAGTGCTATGGATAAAAGTAGGAGAAGAATGTACTCATAGCGAACTCCAGCATTGTCCGAAATGGTGAGTAAATGCAACCCCGCAAATGAGCTGAGGTATCCTCTCTCCATCACGACAGAGACGCCGTAGTCGCAAGTTTGATCACGGCTATCCCGAGCGACAAATCTGAAAAATCGACTTGCTGCATCAGCTCCTAGGTCCTTGAGCTCGGTCACAGTCTCGAAGCCTTTCTTTGGCTCCTGCTTGATAGTCTTCCAGCCGTCAAGACCATTCTCTGAGGCTTGCAACACCCACGTCTTGACCTCTGTGGCGCCATTCCAACTCACGTGCAATTTTCCAGCTCGCAAGACAGCGGATGGTGCATGTCTCGGCCGTCCGACCCACGGGAACTTGAAAGCCCTGTAGCTCTGCACGTCTCCGTTGTTCCAAGAACTCACTGAGCCGAAGCGGGCATCACAAAGCACCGATCCGTTGCTGCTGTACTGAGTCATTACAGCATTGATGCCGTAGCCTGCTAGGATAGTCGCATCTTCTTGCGGGTGGGCCTGAATCAACTGTGCAGAGCCTTGTGTTCCGGATCGAATGCGTAGCGGGTGCACGTACTCGCGTAGAAGGCGTACAGTATACGCCGGGTTGGTGCCATTGATTGTCTGGACTTTCTTTGAGTCTATCTCACTCAGGGCCGGCTGAGATGCAACTTCCTGATGAGCGAAAGAGCCAAAATGGTTTGGAACGTGAGCATCATCTTGAGCTTTGTCATCAGGCCAGCCAACTTCCAGAAGCAAGACTCGTGAGTACGTCGTGCCAAAGGTGTGGTCGTAGTCCATCGCCGCATTGTCGAAAATGGTCATCAGGCGCGTGCTCCTGCCAGCAGTCGAGCGTGGCGGCGTGTAAGATTGACCAAACGCACCTACCGGGACGAATCGAGCATCGTGCTGCCACGCAAATTGCAGAACTCGTCCTTCAGAATGATCTTGAAAGTCGTTGGTCTTGCCTCCCAAAGTCCACATCACCTTGCCAGTCGTGCCATTGATGTAGGAAATTGCATGAACATTGCGAGCCGAGACCAGAAAATTGCCATGCTCGTCCTTCTGCACAGAATTAATGTGATACCAGTCGAAAGGCTCGGCGCGTGTACCTGCCGCACTGATGCCGTGCGATAATTTGTGGTATGTCGACTTCATATCCAGATGGTCGGAAGCACGCCACTCGAACAACACAGCGCCAGTCTGCAAGTCAATTTCTTGTACGACCCCGTCCCATGCTGCTTGGTTCCACACGTCGCTGAACTTGCGACCAAATGGTCGGACATCGGCTGCAGTTTTGCAGTAACTCGTGATCAACCCTGTCCCCTCGGGCGTGATTACAAAGTCATGAAGATCCGCAAACAGACCATTCGCTGCTGCTACCTTGTGCACAACATCGTAGGAAGAGTTCAAAATGTAATAATGTCCCTGACCATGACCTCTGACAGTATCGTCACCGAGCCAGAAGGTCAACACTGCTTCATCCCGATAGGCCTGCACCTTCAAATCGTATGCCTGACCACCGTAATTGTTCGCAAAATGTTCCGTCCATATGAGAGTACCTGCAGCATCCAGTATCATCGGACCAGGATCCTTGACTTTCCAGCCACGAGGAGTGATGAAATAGTAGAGCCCATCGTCGCACTCTGGGGTCCATGTAGCGAAGTTGACGCGTGGAGCTCGTACCTTTGACGTTATGAAGCTAGGTAACGTCGGGTAGGGTCCAGATTGTCCGCCGCCGACACTTGCATCATATAGGGGCGGCTGAAGAGCTCGAGCAGCCAGACAAAAGAGAAGCCACGTAAGCCCGGTGGACGTCGGCATTGCTCCGAACCGGATGAGCGAGTAGGTTTTGTCAGGAGAACTCGAACGTTACGGCCTTCATGGTCCGAGCATTGCAGGCTGTGCGACTATCAATCGGTGCGTATGGTTGGAGCGGGTGGTTGATTTTTACACCTGCCGAAATAATATTATACCTAGACAAACGACGGGAAAAATTAAAGTCGTATGCGTATCGAGCTGAATGACGGAGACGCACTTAGTGAACATAGCGAACTTCCGTAAATAGTATAGCTTAATTATATGTCTTAGCGTTACAATCGCTTTCACACCCTCTTCCTCTCTTACTATCTTCACCACCATCGCCGCCGCCGCCGACGACGTCTGTAAGTTGAACCCTTACCTCAAAGCCTAATCTCTTACATATTCCGTATCGATCACATCACCTTCGGATATTCGTGGAGCTTTTCTTCCAAGGTTATCTAACCACTTCTAGGTTGGTGGGGTTGGGTCGCAAGAGCGCAGCCGGTGAGCGCGAAGTGAGTGGTGTTTAAAAGCAGCGCAGCGAGGGTGAGCGCCAAGGTTCGGAAGGTAAAGCACTGTAGTCTTTCAACGGCCCAGCGTCGAGATTCCTGCAGTCATAATATTGCTTTATGCCTGGCCCGCTCTCCTCGTCTCAATATAATCGATTAATGATACGCCTCCTCCTCCCCTACAAGTCGCTTCATCGCAACCTATGCGACAATTGGCCAGTATATATTATCTTCGACAATCCCAGAACAGTTTCGTCGGTGTGGAGACAAAATGTCCGTGCCTGGACTGGGCGTCAAGTTTAGGCGTTTGAGGGCTTCTGAGACGAGGACGACGCAATTTCCAGCATTTGACATGGACGTTTAATTCCTTACGTTCCTCTAAATTAATCCATGTCGGGACCTTCTGTTACCAGTGACAAGCCTATTGTAAAAGAGGGCATATGAAAGATTTTTGGGTGGATGGACATCTGACTCGTCTTGATTTACAGAGGCCTTGTCGTGCCCTTATTCGCGCCAACATGCATGGTAGTGATGCTGTGGTGTCCTCTTGTCCTGTTCAGAGCACATCCGATGCTGTCTCATGACATGTCTCGAATACACCTCGGGAAACACCACGGAAAGGTGAGGCCGAGCAAGGCCTACCTTCCGGCATAGGCTTACACACTCCTGTGTCCACGCCGTCACCAGAAGCAGCATATTGAACTGCGTTGTTTGAACTTGGACCCGGAGACAGCCGTGAAGATTGTAGTTGGATAACCACTTCAAGTGTTTTCAATATGCTGTCGTCGGATCATGAACCAGCCTACAGTCCCTCGAATTGAGTGGCAGCGGCTGGATGTTTGCTAGGCCGCGCCACGGTCTTTGAGCCAACCCAGCCTCAATGGCGAGGAGGACAAAAGATATTCTTGGTGGTTGAATGATTTCTTAGAGTCCATCTTCAAAACGCTTCTTAATTTACCAAGCCCCGCAATATCGATTCGGCTATTATTTGGCATAATGTGGCGGTACAGGCCCTTTCCGATACCATTCCGAAGTCTACGGAATTTCGAAACTACAAGCCTTGCAAGGAGGAACGGAAGAGCTCCGGGAAACGACAGGGACCAAGAGCTCCAGCAACGCCTGCAGAATGGAGATTCCATAGTGGATGTGGCGCATGCTTTTGGGAAGACCCCGAGATTCATCATGCGCGAGGCGGAACGGATCCTTGGAGTCAGAAGAGCGAGATGTTTGATGGTGAAGGAAAAGAACAAAACAGGATTGTGGACCGACGAAGAAATCCAGGGATTGATTGATTTCCGCAGGGAAGGCATGCTGCCAGCCGATCTGAGCAAATACCTCCGCAGGCCCAAAGCGAGCGTGGAAGACAAACTGCAAGAACTTCATGGCGAGATCTTTGATTCAACTGTGGTCGAAGGCCCCCAGGAGCTTCCGCAGTGGTTGTACAAGTCTCTTTTCAAGGAGCGTCTGATCAACGTCTGGGACGGCCTCGCCGGGTCTGAGATGACCCCGACCTGGAGAAATGCGCTCGCGGAAAGGCCTTCGGACGAGTGGCTCTCTCGTATTTCGGAGAGCATTCCCGAACCTGTCCAAAAGGTCCTGGGAGGAGTGCAGCCACCAACGTACGACGGGCTTGGGATGCTGCAACCAGTGGACACGACAGATGCTGGTGTGTATGCAAGGCTCTTGAACTCTCGCCACAAGCTTCACTCGGCCACGGAGCGTTATGTGTATGTAGGATCGGCCAGCAGGGCTCAGGGCGGGCTGAATACCAGAGTCATGGAGCATACCACCAAGAGGCACACACGGCTTGGACGATTCGTCCGCTCCAAGAAACTAAAGCATCCCGGTCGCTTCGTCACACTTATGACCATGAAGACGGAGAGCGTGGACGACCAAGGTGTGCTCGATGTACGCAGGACCGTCACCTTGGCGGAGGCCATCTTGACTGTCTGGCTCGGTGCCCTTCGATATCGTTCCGGTCTGCAAGATCTGTATCCGTGGGACATCGGTTTACGGGACTATACCGCGCTGTGCTCGCATAACCCTTTGGTGCTGGACATTGTGGAGCCTAGGAGCAGAGAGGGTGACGACGGCGAGGGCGGCGGCAGCAGCAGCGACGACGGAAATGAGGCTTCTTGCGATGTCCGAGAGCAGAGACCAGACACAGATCCCCTTTGAGGTGCGAATGAGGTCCTTGCACGCGTAGGATTTTCATCCTACCGCTCGGGCTATTCTAGGTTGATTCTTCGCATTCTTCACAGGGGCGTCCCTCTTGAACCCCAGATATCGAATATTGTCTGGAGAACCCAAAACTTCCGAGAAATCACAACGAACTCGCTACCTTTGGTGGAGGGAGTGGCTCGCCTTAAACGTTAGCAGTCCGCGAATCTTTCCTGGCGGCTGGCTTGTCGCAGGCTCGTTGGAATGGATGCCACGTTACTGTTCTCTGAAGGCGGTCTGGACGGCATTTATATGATGAAGCGATTTACTCCCCATTATGTCTTGTGCATCTTCCTCTCCTTCTTGCCAGGTAGCCTTGTTTGTGTCCATTACACCGACCGCAGCTGGGAGATGAGGAGAGGGAACCAATCTCGCGGTGGTGATACTGTACTAGGTATACCCTGCTATGTCCAAGGAAGGACAAGCCCTGATATCTGCCACACTATTCGATTTGACTGGAAACACCACAATAACAACAACATGCCCGTGCGCGTCGGGGGATATCCTTCGTGCTGACCGACTATCAATGGTCTCAAGGGTTGACAATCAGGTCTCTAGAAATACTAAGATCCTAGAATGGGATAGAATGGTAAAAAAGATATCATTCTGGAATAATATCCAGAGGTAAAAGATCCCCAAATCCTGTCCACGAATTGTAAAATACCGTAGAATTCAACCCAGTCCGTCAAACACCAGGATCCAGAACCCAGAAACCGTCCAACACCCAGATCCAGGGTCATGAAAGTAACGCGCTCCCATGCAATAAACCAAAGCCATGCCATGTTGGGGCAAACCTGTCCATCATCCAATCGTGCCATCCATCATCCCTTACCCCAAGTACAATTTAGTCCCGTAATTTCCCCCGGCCGTACGTACTACGCGCCACGACTTCTAGATCCGCGCCGCATCTTCCATCTGGGCCACCGCGTCCATGAAATCCCGCTTGATGAGACCGTCGACAACGCAACCGAGAGTGCCAACAAGGCCGTCGCAGCTGGGAGCGGGGGTAGCTGATGACACGTACGTAGGCGTTGTCGTCACGATTACAGGATCCGCAAGGGGGGCGGATGCAGCCACGTAAACCGCAGTGGTTGTTGCAGGCGCCACGGCCACACGCAAGCCCAAGTTCGCCACCAGACAGAGCGTCGCAATGCTCAAATTCAGCGGGTCGAGGGATAGGTAGAGCTGGTTTCCGAGGCCGGCGTTGCCGGCGGTGATGCTGGAGGGGCAGTCGGTAATGCTCGTTGTTGTGCCCGTCGTGGCGGCGGTGGGGGCGGGAGTAATGCTTGTGATGGAGCCGCTGGTGCTCCCCACGACTGAGCCCGCTCCGACGACGAGGCAAACGTCGAGGAGATTCCCCGCTCCAAGGTCGACGGCTAAGATAGAATTGTCCGGCCCGGAATTGCCTACGGTTCCTGCGGGGCAGGTCGGCAAGGAGAGGGCTGCCGATGTCGTGGCTGTTGCTGATGTAGATTGACCAGCAACCAAGGAGGAGGTAGTGCCGGTGCCTACTCCCGCAACGACGCAGATTGCAACTAGTTGTCCAAGCAGCACATTCAACGTGGCGAACAGCGAGTTGTTCGGTCCATAGTTCCCTAACGTTCCAGCCGGGCAGTTCTGGAGAGTCGCAGCGGATGACGACGAGGCGGTCGCAGTGGCTACAGTTTGACTGGAGCTGCTTCCACTTCCTGCACCCACGTCGGCAACGAGGCATACTGAGATCAGATCAAGCAAGTTGGCATCTAGGACGGCGAAGATAGAGTTGTCAGGTCCAGTGTTTCCAAGCGTTCCTGCCGGGCAGGTCGGAAGAGGTGCGGCTGTTGAGCTGCCGCTTGCTGACTGAGCCGACACCGTGCTGGTTGGTGTGCCACCGATGTTAAGGACAATGCAGAATGGCACAAGGATGCCGTTGGAGAGTTGAATGGCGAATATGGAATTGTCAGTGCCGTAGTTACCTGAAACTCCGGACGGGCACGCTGGAAGAGAAGTTGCAGATGTTGTCGTGGAAGAAGCAGACGCGGTTGCCGTGGTACTACCACCTCCGTTGAGGCCAGCATCAACGACAACACAGAAAGGCACCAGAATCCCGTTGCCAATAACGATTGCAAAAATGGAATTATCGGGTCCATAGTTGCCGACAATGCCAGCGTCACAGGGAGGAAGAGAAGCCGTAGTGGAGGCAGACGCGGCAGAGGACGTTGTGGAACTTTCTTGTTGACTGCCTGATCCATCGGTTGTCGTGGTTGCGGCGAGAGTTGACACGGCCGATGACGAAGTCTGGTCCTGCTGCGAAACGGTCGAGGTACTGACCAGGGTGTCCGCTTGAGAAGAGTCCGCTGCACTCGAGGAAGATGTTTCAGAAGTGGCAGAAGTTGAGGCCTCAGTCGACGACGAAGCTAAAGCGGAAGATTGTGCTCCTTGGTCTGAGGATGCTAACGAGGTAGATGCCTCAGCCGACGAGGTCGCTAAGCTCGAAGCGGTTGGCGAGAAATTGCCGGTATCAGAAGCCGACTGCGAACTACTGGTGATCGATCCTAGTCCCGGTCCATCGGTAAAGCTCTGCTGTTGTGAAGAAGTAGTCGAACTATCACCCGCCGGACCCGGAGAGGAGCTCGTCACATCCGAGATCGGGCCGATTGTTCCACTGGCCTCATATGTAGACGTCGAAGTAATGGTAGAACTCACGATGTCGCCACTTGAGGGTGAGACCGTAGGAGAAGAGGTTGATGATGCAGAAGTAAGGCCGGAACCGCCGTCAAGATTAGACTCTGAAGACGTGGGCGAGCTAAAGGCAACAGTGGACGAAGTTGTTTCTGCAAAGAGAGATGAGGGGAAAGTGACCGGGGTAGTTGTTGCTTCGCTGTCGCCGGTGGCGGCTATGAAGATTGTAAAGTAAGAAAGAGTGACAAGAAGGGTTGGCGCGTCTGTGATTGAGATGTAGTGGCCGTCCTGGAAAGGATCAATAAGTGTGTTACTTCGGAGGTAGCCGCTGAATAAGACTGGCTGCAGTTCAACCGTCGCTGTCAGCGAGACCGAACAAGTACCGCTGGGGCCGACAGGTATTTCTGCGCGTTTTGGGAGGTAGGCATATCCGCTGTCAGCTAGCGCGGAAGCAATCGGGAGAGAAAAGAGAGCGAGTCGCCGCATCTTCATATTGGCGATGGGGCAAAGGACCGGCAACAGGACGGAAGTCGTAGAAAGTAAATTTCGGAGGCTCAATGCTGCGCGGAAAGAGCGATTGAACCGGACGTAGCGGGTGTATATAGCATATGTGGGCTGGGAGGCGATCACGACCACGCGCGCAGATTTGCGCACAGTTCTCACCTTGGTAGGCTCCATACCGCGGAATACGCGTGAAGATTGTTGTGAGCCGGATGGACTCGCAGAATGAAGGCGGAGACCACAAACTCCGCACTGTCGATGTGTACGAGTACTCACTGGTCAATGTGAAATCCAACGGGCCCAGGTGAAACGTGCGGGAGGATTCTGTCACGAGCATTGTCCACCGTCCAGCGGAGTACGGAGCATCATTAGCTGACCAAGACAGTTAGCGGCGAGGAAAACAACATGCGTTCTTGGACGGCCACCACATCCAAGATTAGGTTGTGGACGTAGGAGGAGATTAGTTGGCAAGCACAGACCGTCGGGGGAGCAGCAAAAGGGAACGGATCGCACCTGTCCTAGCCGAGAAGATTTCCTGAGAAAATGTGGATTCGATAAGGCAAGGGATGATACTGTAGGTTTTGGAATGTAAGCCCGAGCAGTGGTTTGACGAGGCTAGGAATTCGAGCCCCTGTCTTGAGGCCTCAGAGCTGAAGAATATAGCGAATTGAGTGGTGGAATAGGTGAATTGGAATGTCTGCCAAGCTTCAGCTGCCAAATGTTGGGGAAACTTGCTCAACGGAGCCTCAGTTCTGGGCTCATGTGAGGACCTTAAAGTGACGACAAGAGCTGTGGCTATTGAATGTGTAAAGCAAATGAAATGACGTCGCCGCGCAGGCAGGCAATGCTGGATTCATGATAAGTAATGGGAGTTCAAACAGAGTAATAACAAGTACCGCATGTGGCCGTAGCGCGATTCTTGGACCTGGAGTAGTAATCACCTGCGGAGAGGAAGCGGAGCCATACGTACGAAGACAAAGAAGGCTGTTAAAACCTATAATTTTCCAACGATCGTCGGCCCGTGCTTGGATGTCTTTTTGTCGCACACTCTGTCTTGCCGCATCATGTCGTCGATTCTGGATCTTCCCACAGAGGTAGTGGCGCAAATCGTGCGGTATGCTAACCTCAACGGAGACCTTTCTAGCCTCCGACAGAGTAATTCAAGGCTTCTCGAGGTATTCTCCTACCAATATCGTCTATTGCTTGAAGACTTGTCCGTCAGATATGGTATCAGTCCTCGAGCGTTGAGCCTCTACCGATCGCCGAACGGAGGGAGAGCGTTTGTTCACGGCAACCTCCATCCGAGCATTTTAGATGTGCTCGCCTTGGATCATTTCTTGCAGCAGACAGGAAGCCTGGGTGTGGGTGTTGACAGGGCTGTTCACCCGCTGCAGAATGCATCGTTTGAGCAGCAGCTTAGCAGTCGGGAGCCCTTCATGCTGCTTGCAGTCTTCAGCCGAGTTCTGAATTCTTCAGCAACGGTGTCCCACTCGGCAGCACCTGACTTGCTTGCGCCGTCTCCCGATGGCGAACAGACCTACTCCAAAAAATGCTCGGACAGTTTTCTGCAGTTCCTGAAACACGAGTTGACGTTGGATGAGCTGGAAGCTATCATCGGTGCGATCAGCGTCTGCGCGACGAGGCTCTGGAGCACTGTCTTCATGTTCAGACCTAAGGATTCCACAGTCAGCGGCTTCGGCAGTCTCAGCGGGGCTTCTTCAACATAGATCAGGCAATTTTGACTGAGCATGTAATTTGGAAAGGGCCTCTTTGGGCAGCGCGAGTCCTGAAACTCCACGGACCAGCAGAGATAGGGGCGGCGCCGGCTGCCAACGCCGAACTGGGAGACAAACTCATCCAGGAGGGGCTTTGGAAAGGGTCACGCGAGGAAGGAGCCCGGCTAGCCGCCAATGGAGTTGCACGGCTCTTGTGGAAAGAGAGACAGGAGAGAATAGAGGCAAAAGCCAGGTCATCTGCAGAGAAGATCAGCATTGCCGACATGATGGTGAATCCATCGGTGTGGCGAGGCGCTTCGGGCGACATGTAGGTTGCTTTTGAAGAGGTACTGGTGATTGGACCTGACGCAGAGGAACGACCAGCGGTATCCGAGGTAGAAGGGATCGAGGGGAGCAACACGCATAAGCGACGGTTCATGTCAATATCTAACCTGTCAATCGTTGAGATGTGGAGAGAAGAACTGCAAGTGAACTGCGGGTGAAATGCAGGTGAAATGCAGGAGAGAGAATTGGATGAATTGGCTCTGATTTTCAGATTATCAGCCATCTGATTGGGAGACGAGCGCTGCGTCATGCAGGGCGCGAGGGTTCCTGAAAATCCGCCCGATTCGGGACTAGCACCTGTGTAGCGTCTTGGCGTGTTTGTTTACCGGATCGGCCCCTGTGGCTGCTGGTGTCAACAAGCCAGGATTCGCTTCCATCACCGCAACTTGTCACCCGGCGCAACGTCAACGAGCGAACTGCTAAGACACCCTCCCCTACCACCACATCACCTTGTCATAGACCGCATCCAGCTATCCCATGGATACATGCCTTTCGCAATACTCCAGCTTCACACTGTGCGCGTCGTTCATTATTCGAGCATCCACCCATGACTATGTCCCTCACCGACACGATGCCTGAGCCACTGTCTTCACTGTCGCCCGCCAAGCAGAACTCCCGATCATCTCCCTCCCCGACCAAGCTCGACTTTTTCCAGAAGCCTACACTAGAAGCTATTACATCACCCGTCAACATGTCGGGGGCGGTCGTCGCCCAACCCGCGCCCATGGATACCCCCAGTGTCCTGCGGAATACGTCGAACCGTCCTGTTTCCCCTTCTGCGCAGAACGGCCCGCCATCGAGTCCGAGAAAGCCTCTCTCCCCCATAAAATACCGCCTGCAGGACGAAGTCACACTTGAAAGCTCTCCTCCTGCCTCTCCTGCTGAGCCAACTGTCCGATTCAATGAAGGCCTGACGCGCGCGATTGACACCATGCAGAAGGAGCCAGACATGGAAGATGACATTTTGAACGAGTCAATCGTGCACCATGCGCTCGATGACGGGTATTCTGCGTCGCCCGATCGCGACAACGACATTAAGGGGGAAGCAGATAGCTCAACGGTGAGCAGAAACCTGGAGGACAGGACAGCCCATGACGATACGGTTGGCGATCTGAGCACCATTTCTGCCATCCATACAGACATGACGAGATTCGCGAACCTGAGAAACTCCCCGGCCAAGGCGCAACAAGAGGGGTGGTCCCCTTCGAAGCAATTGAGGACTTCCGTCGTCACCAGCACTCCCGGCACTGCTCAACGTCCCTTGCGGCTGCTTTCGATGTCAAGGCGGAGTACGTCGTCGAATGAGGAGGACGAGGCAACCCCTCGAAGAAACACCAATTTCAACGACTCGCCGACCGACCTTTTAAACTTTACCGGTCAGACAAATATCGTGATCCCTCCACCGACTTCTGCATCTCGCCCAATAAGAAGAAGTCCTTCTGGCAGAGGAGGATTTCCCATCAAAGTCAACCCTAGTCCTCTACATCGATCACAAGCTTCGGTAGATCGCGAACGAGCTTCAGGCCGCTCGCCACAGAAGCAACATCAAGCTCTGTTTGGGGAAAGAACCGTACCATCGACGCCGGCTGGTCAGAGACATAGTATGTACGGTGCTGCATCAGGCCTGGGCATGGATTTGTTGGATATTGACCTCGAACCTATGGCGACTCCACGCTCCATCCCCACTATTACGCCCCGAGAGCTGGAGACGCTCCGGTCGGAGCTGCAGTCACGAATCTCAGGTCTCGAAGCGACTCTGTCCGGAAAGGAGGCTGAAGTTATGGCCTTGAAGCGCGCTGTCACAGATGCTGAAGTGCGGGTGGGCAAGACAAGCGAGGAACTTCGCAACGAGCGAGCCACTCGAGAGGGGCTAGAGCATGCAAAGGAGGACTTGGAGCGCCGGACTCGAGAGATGGAGGAGGTCCTTAGGGAGGTCAAACAGAACATCTTTCTCGAAGAGCGCGAAAAGGAAAAACTCCGAAAGCAGGCTGAAGAGGCAGAACGGAAGACGGAGGAACATGAAGTGCGGATCCTTGAATTACAAGCTTCCCTCGATACCCTTCGCTCAGAGCGTGTCAAGTGCGCGGTCAGCCCAGAAAGGCCTGATGGCCCCGCAACTCCCGGCATGAGTGCTGACATTGATTTCGCGGTCAAGGACGCCACCGAAAAAGTGGCTCGCGAATTGCATACACTATACAAAGGCAAACATGAACGTAAAGTGGCGGATCTCAAAGTGAGTTACGAGAAGCGGTGGATCAAGCAGGTGGAGCAGCTTCGGGCCGACCTGAAGGCGTCCCAGGATGAAGTCCTCAGACTGCAGACGGAGAAGGAAGCAACAATGAGTGGAGTTCTCCCCGGCCAAAGTGAAGCAATGCACAAAATGGAAGGCCAGATTGAAGAACTTCGACGGTGGAATGAGGAGAACAGCGCTGTGAAGAAGATGTTGGAGGCCGAAACGGCAGGGCTCCGTAGCCAAGTCGATTCGCTTACCTCGGAGACCGAGTCATTGCGCAAGGAGATCGAACAAGAACGGGTCGAGAAAGGCGATCTGGTGGCCCAGGTCGACTTGTTCCTCACAATAAGTGCCCAACAAGAGGAGCAGCGCGCCATTCAGCAGCCTCAACAGCCGGTCAGTCCGCCTCGAAGTGAAGATGGGAATGGAAGACCGAACTCTGCGTCAGCAGTGGCCAGTCCACACAAGTCTCGGAATAGCTTAAACGGTGCAGATCCCAGATCCGGCTTGCCGGGACGACCTCGACCCGTGAGTATGCTACAGAAACCAACCGCTGGAAAGTATTCTGGAATTCCGGCCCCTGGATCGGGTTTGAAGGCGCCGTCAAGCAAAGCGACCGGGTACGGAGGGAGGATAATGGAAGGCATTGCACGAATGGGAGCAGGGGGCAGGTAATGCTTAGGCTTCGTGTCGACCCGCACGTGGCACCACGGGCGGCGCTACCTATCTGTGTATTTACTGGTAATGACTAGCACGATTGACTTCTGGATGATCTTGACGACCAGCGGGTTCGGATGGCGCTAGGGCTCTCGGTCGGGTCGTCGTATCGATGCAGCGATGGAGGTGACTCCCGGCATTCTCCTCGTGAGACAGCGAGATCGTACAGGGCGGCCTGGGCAGAAGAGAACTGCATGTAGCGATACAGCGAATCTCGAATCTTTTATCACTATGGACAATGTGGTTCCAATGGACCGCCGGATTGGTACGCACTTGGCGGCTGGTATGCTCCACCGTAGCCTGCGCCGCCCCATTTCCTGCGTTTGTTTTCTCAACACAGATTCGACGACCACGATCACGGAGATTTACTTCTTCGCATGCCTCGTGCTGCTAAGATGCAACTTGTAAACTCTTCGACGACCGGAGCACAGAGCTCCCTCTATTAGCCAGTGTTCAGCCGGTTACCTGGTGTCTCCTCCAAGGCTGTTTCAGCCGTCAACGGTCCGAGACCCCAGATGCGGCACTATGAAGCCGGACACTGGAACCTGACACAGCTTCAACCGTCGTCCACCCCTTCACACAACAAGCCAATCTCAGCCCGCTCCCCCCTCCCGTCCTCCCTCTTGATCTGCACCCCCAGAAAATGGCTTGAAGCCCGATTTCTGACAGCTTCTCAAGGAGCCTGACCGTTCGATGACGTGCCAGCGCCGGTAGTTTACAGATCCGAAGCTTCAGATCTTCGCCTAACGTGTGCTGGCCTATGGCGGCAATAGAGACAATCACATGAAGCACTCTCAATCAGACTACCGTCAACTCTTTTAGGAATTCCCATCATGGCCAAGGCGGCAGAGAGTCTGCAGATCTCCTGTCCCAAAGCAGAGCATGGACACTTCGAAACAGTGACGAGGCTGCCGTCGGGATCTCTATTCCGGAATCGCCTCCACAGGCCTCGCGGTTGGGGACCGGGAAAGTATATATGCTTTGAATTTGTCCCGCCTAGCATGTTCATTTCCTCAGCCTGTTGATTCAGCTCGATTGTGATCCTTCGTTCAGTCAACCCCTTCCCCTTCAATTCTATCAGTTCCTGGAGAACTGATCTGGCCTGGGCCAATCTTGTGTTACTAAATCCATTCCGCATGATTGCATCAGCCATTCCACGCTCTTTACGGATTTAACGATAGCATTCGCATCAGCATCGACACCAGCATACGCCCGCATTTACAACATGAAGCCAGTCATTTGCATCTCTCTTCTCGCAGCAGGCATCGACCTAGCGGCAGCCCGACCAGCCAACCTACATATCAGGCGCAGCGGCGGCGACACGAACAGCCGTTCCGCCGTGTGGAATACAAAACTCGGTCGGCGTGAAGTGCCTCAGGAGCACTCGCATGAAAAATTTATTACCATTGTCAACACCAACCTGAAGTTGGACAACCCGGACAACATTGTGGACGCCGTCTTTGGACTTCTCGGCAATGCCGCTGCTTCGGCTGGCCAGGGAGACATCACGGACACCGACTGTCTTCAACAAGCCACTGCCGATCAAGCCTTCACCAACGCCAAAGCCAACGGCGACGTTGACGGCATGACAGCTGCCTTGATCGTGAGTGCTCCGTGCCCTTGCTGATGAAACCATGTAGTGGATTCGCGGGGATCGGTGTATGCTAATGAAAGACTCACAGTATCGCGCGCTTGAACGGAACACTGGTGCCGTTGGGCAGGCATCAGTTGCTTGCACGTCAATCACCCCCGTCAATCCCGAGATTGCTGCCATCTCGCAGCACCAGGACCCAGCTTCTGACAATGCCGCCAGCATCAACAAGGATATCGCCTTGGCACTTGCCGTCCAAATTGCCAACGTCGGCGGCAACCCACTGGATGCCCTGCAGTCCGGGACTTTTGCTCCTGGTGAGATCGGCGATCCCACTGGCGCAGGCAACACCTGTGATGTAGCCGATGATCCCATCGGCTGCATCTTCACCCAGAACCTGCTTGTTGAAGATGCCAGCGAAGACGAAGTGAACGCCGCCGTTGCTGCCTCGGCCACGGGCGATAACGCAGCGGCAGCAGAGTGTACCGCCGACCCGGATGCATCTGCCGCAGCTGCAAACACCAGCTCCGCCGCCGAAGACGTCAGTACGACAGTAGCTGCGACAGTCACGAAGACAGCAGAAGCTGTAGCTACGAGCGCCCCGGCCGCAGACGCGACGGAGACGGAAGAAGCTGTGACTACGAGCACCGCAGCCGCAACCGCGACGGAGACTGCAGCTGCTGACTCGGGTAATGAGGCAGGCAACGAGTCCTCCGATCTGGACCTGGGATCTTGTGACAACCCTACTATCATCTTCGCGGACAACCTAGATGGCCGGAAAGAGGCCTCTTTCGCACCTGCCGACGAGTCGACTTTCACGCACGGCTCGGCGCTGAACATCAAGGTCATCACTGACTTTGTCTGTGAGTTTCTTCTCGCTGAATTGCGCGCCCTGTAGTCGTTGCTAACATTAATGGTTTGCAGGCCAACAACTCGGATCAAAATGCAACGCATCTCAGGAGGCTATCGACGCATGCAACCAGGGAGCGACTGCAGCACAGGGTGAGACAGGCCAAGCGGCGGCTGATGCATTCAACCAGGCACTCGGCTTCTAGAGCCAATAGCTGTTTGGCAGTGAGATATGAGACAGGGGTTCCTGCATTGAATTAGCCTTTTAACGATCGTCTGATTGTGTCCAACCGTCCTAGTACCCGCGATATTGCCGGCATCGCCAACGTTTGACGTTTGGAGTTGCAAAGAATGGCATCACTGGAATGTCCCAATTTGCCCCGAACCTATCCCAATACCTCTTAATAATAAAGCACCGCTTGTTGATCTCATGAGCATGGTTCAAGTAATGGGAGCGAATACCAATGGCGAGCTCTGCGACCCCCCTACTCTGATTAGTCGGGTCATCTCATTGGTTTAATAGCACCCGCTGAGCCTCCACAGAATAGGTCCATTCTACGAGTACTCGCAACTCGCTCACGTACTTCAGACGAGACTCGCTCGCCGATCCTTTCGAGGCTCGTCCGCCAGCTTCAAAACCTTCCGAACCATGGCTTCGCTGTATCCTAGGTAGTTCGCCGGATCGCACAATTTAGCCAGTTCGTCCCTTGTCATCTTCTTGCTGATCTCCTCTTGCTCGCAGAGCAGGTCCAGCAACTCTCGTTGTTCAACCTGCGACTTCCGACACAGATCATACACCACGTCATGGGCATACTGCCGGCCGAGTGTCCGACCCAGGCCCATCATCACCGCTTCACTCACGATCCCGCCTTTTGAGATGTCGAGATTCTTCTTCATTGCGTCCTCGTGGACTTCCAACCCAGCGATAAGCTCGGCGGTCTGCTTCAACGATGCGTGAGTCAGCGTCGAGATCTGCGGCAGCACAATCCACTCCATCTCCCAGGGCCCTGTGCTCCTCTCGTGGTCCCCAACCATGGCCTCGAAGAGACTGGTGCTCAGCTGCCTTACAGTCGCGGCCATGGCACTGATGTACGCGCACGAGATGGGGTTCCGCTTCTGCGGCATCGTGCTGCTCGAGCCCCGATGCGGCACATACGGCTCCGACACCTCAGCCACCTCGGTCTGGGTCATCAGCTTCACGTCCAGGGCGAACTTGGCACACGTGCTCGTCAGCATGGCGCACAGGGACCCGAACTCGGCAAAGCGATCGCGCTCCGTGTGCCAAGCAATCTCTGGGACCTTGAGGTTCAAATCCTTGGCCAACTCCCGCTGACACTCCAGGCCCAGAAGCGGCGCCTCCTCATTGGGCGGCACCGTCGCCAAAGTGCCCGCGGCGCCCGAGAACTCCAGCACGGTCAACCGCGTCTCCACGTCCTTCAACCGGTCCCGATGCCGCAGAAACGTGGCCAGCACCCTCGCGAGTTTGAACCCAAACGACATGGGCACCGCGTGCTGCAGGTTCGAGCGCGCGGCCATGGGCGTGGCCTTGTGCGTGTCGGCCAGGGCGCGCAGCGACGCCACGATCTCGTCAAGCTGCTTCTCGAACAGACTCAGCGTGTCCCACAGCTGGATCACGGTCGCCGTGTCGGTGACGTCCTGCGTCGTGGCGCCCCAGTGCGCCCATTCGCCCAGCCCCGGTTCCACCCCGTTGACGTGCCGGACCAGTTGCTGGACCACGCCTAGGACCGGGTAGCCGACGAGTTCGGTCTGCCGGCGCAGCTCGTCGAGATCCACGTTCCGGATGTTCAGGCAGAAGGCGATGATTTCGTCGGCTGCCTTTTGCGGGATGATGCCCAGCCGGGCTTGGGCTTTGGCCAACGCGCCCTCGAACGCCAAGTAGCATTGCGTGCGGGTCTTGTCGGACCAGATGGCCGCCGACTCGCGCGTGGAGAGGATGTTGCCGAAGATAAGAGAGTCTTGCACGGACGTCATCTCTAAGCCTTGTCTCCTTCTCACGAATGATGCAGCAACGGTATATCACGGGCTGCTGAGACTGTCTTTCCAACAAGTACTCATGGGCCAAGAAGCTTCTTACCAAGGTTGCTTGGTCGCGTGAGATGCGTGGGATGCCTAGGCACACTACGAGTAGGCACCAGGCCCTTTGGTGCCTGAGCCGGCAGAGCAGAGCAGATCAGCGCTCTTATATGAGTGGATGAGGTCATCACCGGGGAGAGGTGGGAGTGAGGCCAGTCACTGACAGGTACTCGGTACGGACACGAGGAGTTGTCGAGAGTCGGCAAGTGTGGAATATCCCGGATAAACACTTATTCCGTTCCGGGCTCGGAGATGACGTAAATTAACTCCGTCATCGGATACAGCATCTCTAGCACTACGAATACTCCCGTAGACCTGTCACGTCAACCTCTCTCTGTCTCGTACTCGTAACTCAAGCTCATGAGACTGGCAGGACAGCTAACTTTAAGGTCGGCCATCGGCACACTCGCAAACCGGCCAGCAATTCCGCCACCGAGGTACATCTCAAAGTACAAATCTGTCGCAGCTCTCGCTCAAACTCCAAGCTTCCCCCCATCGAGTTTGTTCGGCTTCTGCTCCAGCTCACGCCCACGCCCACGCATACCTATAGCCAAGACATCATTGACAGCTTCACATTCATACCGTGCGTGCCCCGGTGTCCATATTGCAATGGCCACATCAACACGCTCGTCCAAGCGCCAAAAGACCGACGGCTCTGGCCCCGCGACTCACACCGAACCAATCTCCGGGAAGGACAAGCAGGGTGAGAACCAGGCCGACGACTCCTACCGCCTGATCTACTGGCCCGGCATCCCCGGCCGAGGCGAACACATCCGCCTAGCCTTCGAAGCCACCGGCACACCCTACACGGACGTTTGCAACACGACAGACCAGGGCGCCAAAGCGGTGCTCTCCCAAATCAGCGACCAGAACCTCGGCAATGAGACCAACCCGCCGCCTCTCGCCCCTCCAATCCTGCAACATGGTGCTGCCCTCTTCTCGCAGACGCCCAACATCCTCGCGTACCTGGGCCCGCGGCTCGGATTGGTCCCCGACCCTTCCGACGACCCGGTCGGCCTATACCACGTCAACGCCCTGGCGCTCACGGCACTGGACGGCCTGTCCAACGAAGCGCACGACACGCACCACCCGATCGCGTCGGGGGCCTACTACGAGGAGCAGAAGGAGGAAGCCAAGCGGAAAGCGGCCGACTATCGTGCCGTGAGGCTGCCTAAGTTCTTGGGGTATTTTGAGCGGGTGCTCAAGGGCCCAGCGTCGCGGGGTGGCCAGTATCTGTATGGTGGGAAGCTCACGTACGCGGACCTGGTCCTCTTCCAGACATTGGATGGGGTGAGCTTTGCGTTTCCCAGGTGTATTAGCCGCTTGAAGGGGACAGGGATGTATGACGCCGTGTGGGGGCTCTATGAGCGCGTCAAGGGCCTGGAGAAGGTGAGTGCGTATTTGGCCAGTGACAGGCGGAAGGAGTATAGTATGGGGATTTACCGGCATTATGACGAGTTGGACGACGAGGAGTGAATGAGAGATATGAGTCGATGATGAGGGTCAAGTCTGAGCAATGATTGAGATGATGAGGGCCGATGGGGGGAGCGATGAATCAGATGAAGGGGAGAGAACAATGAGTGAAGAGCGAAGTAATACATTAGATAAAATGAACTTACACAATAAAAATTGATGGCGTGGTACACACTGCACATCCTCTGCACTTGGAAAGTACACTACGTACGGATCATGTATCTGAGCGACCGACGGTGAAGATAGACATGACAAGAGCAAGACAAGACAAGATATCCTCCTATCCATGTGATCTCCATGGGATACATATAGACTGGGAGCCGGTACTGTGGACTGCAATGTACAATATGCACTGTGGACTAACCCTCGACTTGATTCCGTATTGTGCTCGTGGCTCAGCGGCTACGACTACTGCCCGTACTGGCGTGTTGAACGACTCCTATATCCCTCGTTTTTGTTGGTTCTTTCATTCGTCCCGCCCACATCCCCTGTTCCGTCTCGATGGGGTCTACTCAGTAATTATATCTTCACGAGACGGTCGAAACTATCAGGACATATCGACTTCTAATTCCTGTTGTCCCTCAATCCCTCAATCCCCATTCGCAAAGATCAGCTGAAAATCCCCGGATAGAGGCTCGTACTATTCGCATCCATATAGATCCAATCCCTCACCACCGCGGTCCCGTTTGCCAACGCCTCTTGCTGCTCGTCTGTACAAGTATCGCCCACGGCCCAGGTATAGCACACCCACAGCGGCTCCGGCGGGTCCTTGTTCTTGAAGGCCCACGTGTCCTTGGGCCCGGTGGTGGGCGTGCTGTACGTCTTCCCAGCGGCATTTGCTGCAGCAGGCGCCGTGTCGACCTCCCCCGTAGCGATGTCGCGGTTGAACAGCGTGCGGTGGAAGATCCGATACGCCGTCTCGGGCTGGTACGCCGGCACCTCGTGGCCGGCCTCATAGACGCGCGAGAAGCTGAAGTTGCCGTACTGGCGCACCTGGCCGCCGACATACCCAGAGCTGTTGGTGCGGATCGGGGCGTACCCGGCCTCATGGAAGCGGGCGGCCTCGCTGTGGTTGACGGCCAGCGAGACGGCCTCGCCGCCGATCCAGTTGCACGCGAAGTCGCGGTCGCCGTAGACGAGGGTGACCTTGACGCCGCGCTCGAGGAGGTACTCCAGGTCCTCGAGCCAGCCGGGCCGCGGGTAGTCGCCGATGCTGCGGAACGCGGCGGCCACGACGCTGCTGCTCTGCGTGAAGTTGAGGCCGACGCCCAGCGCGCGCTGCACGTGCGCCTGGTTGAGGTACCCCAGGTAGAAGTTGGACGGGATCGGGTCCGGGTCCTGCGTGCCGAAGTCGTAGTAGTTGCGGCCCGACAGGCGCGTGTACAGGTCGCGGACGTGCGTCGTGCAGTACGACTCGGCGGCTTCGCACACGGCGTTGACCGAGCTGTTGAGCCCGCGCTGCGTCGCGTCGTACTGGAGCGAGAGCGCGCGGCACGTCGCAATCTGGTCGCGGCACCCGCCCGCGCCGTAGTAGCCCTCGGTCATCTGGGCGTACACGGTCGCGTTGACCGCCTGGATCCCGTACGTGTTGTTGTACGCGATGTGCGGGTACGACGGCCACTGGACCTGGCGGTCGATGCAGCCGTTGATGATCAGCAGCGTGTCGAGGTGGATGGTGTACATTTCCGCCACGTCGGTCCACGTGCCGTTCGCGATCTTCTCGTTTTGCTGCTCGAAGAACGCCGCGTACGCGGGGCCGTACCTGCCCCCGTACGACTCCGTTGCGATGGACACGCGGCTGTCGTTCGGGTGGTAGCCGGGGAACTCCTGAAACCAGGTCTGCGCAAAGTGCCAGAGTGCGCGCGCCCCGTTCAGGCTGCCGAACGCCGTTGCGTTGGCCTGCTGGCTCGGATACGTGCCGACGAGGAACGTCGCGTTCTGCGCTGGGATCGGGTCCGTGGCGTTGAGCAGGCCGACGTGCCCGCTGAGCAGGTCGTGCGTGATGTTCTGCAGCGTGTCGTACGACAGGCCGACCTGGACGGGCTGGTCGATGTACAGCATGTTGACCTCGTTGTTCCACGACCAAGGGTTGAGCCGGGTCGAATTCGAGTCCGCGTTGACCATGCACGGCCCGTTCTCGTCAAACAGGCCCAGCAGCGACGAGCTGCCCGGCCCGCCATTCATCCAGATCGAGAGCGGCGCGTTCAGGGGGTCCTTGCGCGCCTCGAAGAACCAGAAGAACGTGTTGATCGGGTACGGTTGCGCCTCGTTCAGGTCGCCCAGCGTGCCCGCCGGCAGGTGCACGTATCCTGCATACGACTTGACCCCTGGTGTGGTTTCGCAAATCCCGGGCTGCGTGTATATGGGGCGTTATTATCGAGTCGATACGCGAGATGACGAGATGGATACAAAGCAACCAGGTCAACTCACCTCCTTGTACGAGATATACACGCCATCGCCGAACTTGGAATTCAAAATCGTCACGTTTTCAGGCTTCGGGGGAAACTGGGCACACACGAGCTGGGCCCCGAAGAGAGCTGCTATGGCTGTGATCCCACCCAGCATGGTTGTTCAAGACTTACCGTCGGGTGCCGACGTCGTCTGTGTGCAGTCCAACAGAGTCGTCCTAGCAGATACATATACATGTAGTGGTATCGTCGATCTCGAGACAATATGTAGATGCGGGGAAACGAAACTCTCGCATCACCGAGTCCTACACTTACTTCCCTGCAGGCCCGGTGTGACTCTGCCGTGTAATTACTGTAGACGCTGCATCTTCCATCTTGGCAAACCGAGGGTCAATAACCACGAGCTGCCTGTCTGAGTCTGGTGGACGGTCGATCGATGCATCCAGCCGCAATGTATGCACATCAGTTGTCCTGTTTCCACTTTGCCGAGACGTCGATCGCCAAGTTGATAGGTTGTGGTGCTGGCTTCGTGACCCGATTCTTCCGCTACGCCTTCTCATTACTGAAGTCGTGACGGGATGCTGCCGTGGAAGCGAGCCAGAGCTGTAATACTGCACTGCCAGACTCGGCTTTGTGATAAGAATCGTGGCGATGCTTGAAGGGAGATAAGCTCCGCTGGATTTCTTGATTGTGTGATAAGGCACAAAGGCGTTTTTGTAGAAGTCGCTCCGGCGCGCTTTATGGTCCATATGATCGCAGAGCTCGTGGGGCAAGAGAATTGAGAGCAATCCACAGAAGATCTAGAAGTCAGTGTAAGTACCTAGATTACTCGCGAACGAAACACTTCTATATCAAAAAACAGTTCGATCCTAGAGGGTCAGCGAAGGCAGGGCGCTTTATTAACTGAGCCTGACTGAGCACCCCCCCCCCTGAGCAGCACCCTGACCTAACAATGGGGGCCTAATCCGGCTCCCTGCGATCGGCTACACCAGCGTCTTAGAAACACATCTGGTTTATACAAGCCGTAGTGAACCCGGCGTGCCCAGCGAACCCCAACCCAATGCGGAGTACATCCCGTGCAGTAATATTCACGGGCAGGATTTCAACTACTATCCCCAAACGCCTGCCGCGGTTCAACCTCGAACCCAGCCCGTGGCCGGCGAGCCGCCCGCTTTGAATTATGTTCAGCACAAAAGCATCTATGGCGCTTCAGAAGAGAACATTCTGCGAAATAGCCCTCGGCGAACTCTTACCTTATATCTTGGCTTGCGTCCTTTGATCCAGTACCGCAATCAAGGAAGTGCACCAGAGGTGGGCAGGCCTAAAACCGCCCGCCGCATGTCCCAAGGTGTGTCGTTGCCAAGACTGCCTGGGGCTTGCCAAAGTGTTGGATAGACTTCCTGAGAGCTTCTGTCGCAGAATTCGAGAGCGCACTACCATGAACACCTTGAACGGTGCAGAGGAAGAACCTCGTACAAAAGTCATCAAGTTCTCCTACGGCGACGATATCGATTCTGGGTCCTCAGTGGTCTGTCGTCGCCATCGATTTGTCGTCAGAATCTCGCAAATGATCTTCATGAAGAGGATGGGAAAGAGCCATCGACTATCGAAACAGACTACTCGGACCAGCGTCTGCTCGCTGCCCTGAGTAATGGCGATTCATCAGGCATTGAACACCTCAACCCGAAAGACTATGATCCACGTGAAGTGATGTATCTTTGGATTGCGACCCCGTTCTTCGTCACTGAGACCCCAGAAAGCTTCTGACCCACTGGTACCATTCTTGGATCCACCGACATCATTTCTTCGCCCGGGTTTCCCTACCTTCTCCCCACGAGATATTCAGACCTCATGGGGCTCACTGAGTGAAAGGGCATTGTACCCTATGACTGTTCTACTCAACGGCGGCCAAGAACTCTATCTGAGATCGGCAATGGATGCCGAGTCTGCCCAACGAGAAATTGACACATTACATCGAATTCAAGACTCGGGTCTGCATAACCAACTTCGGGTTCACAAGCTACTCGCATACGGTAGATAGGGAAATATCGTGGAATATCTGCTTAGCTTCATCGATCATCAGGACGCTCTCGGCGGAACCGTTGCAGAGACAGCCCCCGGTGGCTCTCCGTCGAAAGTGGTACCGGACTACCTAGATTACTCGCGAACGAAAAGAGGAAGGTGCTAACCACGAAACCTGCAGGGCGCTACTGCATCAGGAAGAATGGGGTCGAAATTTGGGGGCTGTCTTCGCGCGAGCCTTGCCCAAATACGAGTAGTTGTTCTAGCAGTCTTCTGATGCCTGCCACTTACTCAGGGCTTACGAAGTGTCCCCCACGAGGCCGCCTCTCACAAAGCAGACCCAGGTTTGTACCCTTGTGACTGAGTTTCCACTCGGAATTCGAAGGCCAGGCTGCTGCACGAGCAAGAACAATGGTCCCTTAAATCTCGCCAGCGCATCATTTACCACGAAGCAACCGCCGAGCCGCTTTCTTTCCCTCTTATATCCGAACCCCTCATGTCTAGGACTGGCACAAGAATTGAGGGTCTGGCTTCGATCATGGTACGCACCCGGGTAATTCAAGACCTGTGTCGCTTTTGAAGTCACCTTCGTAGGAGGGCTTCGAGCGGCTCTCACTCGTCGAAAATGACGGAAACTTCTATAACAGCGCTCTGGGAGGATGCTATCCGCGAATACGAGAAGAGCATCGACCACCCTTTGATGAGTTCCGATTTACAATATGTTCCCGTCAATTTCCAAGACGCCAATGGACGAAGTCTTCAAGCGTTTCTCGAAGCCCTCCAGGTAAATCAAGATCAGTTCACGGCTCACCGCAACGAAAAGCGCAGAGTTGTGTCAGCCTTCCGCAAATGTATCCTCCCGCTGCACTTCATCATGGATGTTGCAAATCGAGGTCTCCAATCAACGCCCGTGGCACCGCTCAGTGTACTCTTCTTTGCAGTCAAACATATTTTGAGTACATGTGAAAGAGTCAGTAACGCATACGATGCTGTGGAAGAGTTGTTTCAACGAGTAGCTGCCGTCACATGCGGCCTTGATGCTTACAAGGACAGCGCTCTGATCGGCACGCATCAGACAGTCGTTGTTGAGGTCTTGTCATGTCTTCTGAAAATTGTCGGGGCTGCACAATCAAAATTAGTCAAACCGTCAAGGTTACGCCAATTTGGAAGGTCTCTGTTTCAGAATGATGAAACTATCACCGAAGGCCTTGCGGAGCTCGAGAGACGGGTACACGATGAGCTGGGCTATGTCGTGCGTCTGAATTTTGGGATGACGCAGCGAACGAGTGAAACTACGCTCAGCATACACAAGCAAGTCCTCGAAATCAAGCAGGAAATTGTGAGATCTAGAGCAAATGGTGATCTTTGGGATGCAACGACAGATGTCGTTGAAAAGTTCAGAAATGAGTCGTGGGAAGAATTGCGAAATCATCATCGCAAAAGTGCCGATGCTATTGCCGCCACCACGGGAATGTGGATCCAGAACGACTCTATGTTCGCCACGTGGGAGAACGGCCATGGTTCACTGCTCTGGATTTTTGGTCGCCCCGGGGTTGGCAAAACGGTTCTCGCTGCTGCGACGGTCGAAGCTCTTAAGGACAAATATTCAAGGAACGCTGACAATGGTCCAATTAGACCTACAGGTTACATGTATTTCAAGGAGAGCCAACCTAAACTCCAGAATTTGAGCAATATGTTGCTGGCCGTCGCACTACAGATTGCCAAGCAAGACCAACGGTTTCATAAGCATCTGATGGAGACTGTCAGAGCTTACCCTGACGTTCTTGGAAAGGAAGCTTCGGCAGAGTCTTTATGGGATCGCCTATTTCTATCCTACGATCCTCTCACGGAAGATCATGAAGAGACTGGTGGACTGCTTTACATCATCATTGATGGGCTTGACGAGGCCAACGACGAAGCAAAGCATGCCTTGTTGACTTGCTTGAGGAGACTTCTTGCCTCTCAACCCAACCATGAAAAAATGTCCATCCAAGTGGCCGTCTTTGCACGACCAGAAATTCGAGATCTCCTTGACAATACTGACGCCGCTTTCCAAGGAAACGAAAAGATCATCGATATCACCGAAGACCGGACGAAACATGACATTCGTGTCTATGTGAGGCATCAAATCAAGCACGTCGCCGCTGTCAGGATGATCCGGAAGATGGAACCGGAGCAATGTCAAATTTTCGAGGCCTTCATGGAAAACAGCATAGTGACACGTTCCCAGGGAATGTTTTTATGGGCCAAATTAGTCCTTGACCAGATTCGAGACAGCCCTTCTGCCGAAGCGGTCGAAGAAGCCCTCAATGATGCACCTTCCGGTTTGATGGACATGATTCACATGGTATTTCTCAGATTGAACAATGAAGGTGACATCAGGACCCAGTACTTGATGCACTTGCTCGCCTGGGTACTTTGTTGTCGTCGCCCACTGACAATAGCCGAGCTTCATGTCTGCCTTCTGGAAACAGTTGGCCAGCGCTTCATAACCATCTCCGATGACTTGACAAAAAGGTACTCCAGTCTTTTCGACGTCATGCAGCAATCAAATGGTGATGATACTTCAAGAACGATGAGGTCAACGCCTTCCTCCAACAGAGAAGAATCTGAAGACGATTTGGACTCTGTCGGAAGTGACGACGGCGAACTAGCGACCGGCTACACGCCAGTGAGGCCCTCATTGAAGCCGTTTAGCTGGAAAAGGATCAGTGTGCATGCAAACAATGGAATATTTGACGAATGGCACCGCAGCACTGTCACCTTTGCTCACGCAAGAATTCGTGACTATCTCGTACAAGAGAGCAACCCCTTAACCAAGAAATGGAATGATTGCCGAGTGGTTCCAGGGCAGATTGATCATTTCAAGATGCAAATGGTCCAGACTCTGCTTGACCTTGCCATGAAACCCACCGCCCAAAAATACGGCGTACATCTTCTCAAACAGTATGCGGCAGATAATTGCGTATCTCATCTGCTCGAGATTGACCTTGCTGCAATGCCAGAAGATCTTTGTGGCCAAGTTGGTGCCAGATTGGCCTCGCTGTGTTTTGATGGCAAGATGTTCTACCATATACAGAATGGTCAATGGCAGAGTACCATTGATTCTTGGTTGTTGGACAGCAAGAAAACCGACATCGTCCGTGCATTGATCGCAAAGGGAATCCACTGTCTCAGTACCGAAAATCCTGAGATTCGTCCGTGGGCAATAGAGGCGGTCGACTCCGCCAGAGTTCTCTTACAACCTTTGATCAAAGAATGTGCCCGTCTTTGGCTGGCGAAAAGGGCGTGGGACGACGTGGATTGGTTCAATAAGTGCGAGGGGGAAACATGGGTATTGCTTGCATATGAATTCTTGGTAAGCAAATTGGTCCATCGCCAACATCGACCGTTGCTGACGTTGAATAGACTCCCAAAGGAGACAACATTGGCCCTGTCAGCATACTGAAAGGAACACGACGAGTCGGACGAATCACCCTGGATTTGATTGAGCAGATTGCCAGAAGTCAGAAGTTAGAAGAAGACGAATATTGGCATACCGGTGTTGCCTGGACAATGATGCAAGGAGAGGATACTCGGCACACCCGACGAGCCATCGAATATTTCCAAAAGGCAATTACTCTAGCAGAAGCTCGGGCGCGAGAGCTATATGGCGTCGAAAAACCCATAGCTTGGGTCGCGTACGAAGGCCTCAGTCGGTGCTACGGCGACAATCTTCGACTACCTTTGCAAGCTCTAGAAGCCATTCAGAAAGCTATCGAAGCCTTGCCACCGATGTGTCTGAACTTCGGCGTTGACTTCTATTTCAAAGCACGTGCAGCGTACTGGCAACTTCAAACAGGAGGGAATCACGAAGATGCCCGTCGTATTGGCAGAGAGGCATATGAACGATGTCAAGTATATACTTTCGGCACAAACTCCCCGTCGGATCATGTCATCATGGATAGCGTCAAGCTATACATTGAGATCCTGAGCTGGATTCAGGATTATGACTCGATATCGGCCGTCCTGCGTCACCTTGCAACATGTCCGACACTTTTGCCGGGATGTTCACTGCTCAACTGTCTTTTGAGACACAAGTTTACCGAACAAGAGTTCAAGCGGCTGACCGGCATCATCGCCATGGTTTTGTACAAAAAACCAGACACCAATCTGGAGAACCTCTTACAGGACAATTTCAAGCGTGTTGCTTACGTTGACCTCTCAGGCAAGCCCAAGTGGAATGACCTGCGGCTCGCAGTACGATCGGCAAACTTCTTGCTTCGACATTTTAAAGACGTTACTGGGGCGACTAAGATCTACACAAGTATACTATCTGTCATTGACTCGAACGATGAGTCCTACCGTCAGCGCATGAAGCCGATTCGAGACCAATCTGCCGCTTTCGTTAGCCTCCGTCACTTCACCGAGGCGGTGGAGGCCAAGCTGTCAAGACAATCACGTCGTTCACAAGCCGCCGCCGAGAAACTGAGGAGTCTTGCGCTGCAAGATAAACGGCGTTATCGCGCCTCCTATTCGGCTCTTCTGTATGGTGTATGGCTTCGAGATCATCGACAAAAGTCTCCCAAGTTATGGAGACCGATTTTCGAACCATCTATCGCTGAAGCAATATACAAACTACACGACGACGATCCCTGGAACGACGATGATGCCTATACTCAACTTGGAGAGGCGTTAATGATGGGCAACGATCTCGAAAACGCTGCAACCGCCTTCGGCATTGCCATGATGCCAATAGACGAACTAACCACACAGCCTGAAGTACCTGACGAGGGAACAGACCCTGTTCATAGTCTGGCACAGAGCACTGATGGGCTGGTATGTCACAAGTACGCCAGCTCCAGCCAAATCCGCCGCTGCGACGGTATCTGCGATCCGAAAAAGGACGACTTCGCAGAACTCTGGTGCTGTCGCCTATGTGAGAAGACGTGGCTGTGCGGAGATTGCCTTGTTCTGCTAAGGAAACAGGACCCTGAGGCAGACTCGTACGTGGTATGTTCGTCAGATCATAGGCACCTCCGAGCCTATCCTATATCTGATCGAGCCAGAGACATCGTGAACGGCCTTCGTCGTAACAACTTCGATAAGCATCGCCAGTGGTTACGAGAAGTGCAGGCCGCCTGGACCACGGATTAGGAAGCTGCGCATCGGGTCTTTGGTAACTACTGGTCTATCATACATGCCAGTGGAAGCACATGCGACGACGCTGTGAACCCCATTCTGGTCAAATTTGTGTAGTAGCTGTTTTCATCGCCCTTGTCGTCTGACAGGATCCCAGGGGGCCTCGTCCAGCATCGCACCCCAAGGCTGACTACTCTGTCGCGGGAGCGTTTATTGTTCCAACTGGGTCGTCGCCCCTGTTCGTTCGTGGAGATTGCAGGATTGGTGGACGCCGGTCTTCGAGACTGTTGTGCCTCGAACATTCCGTCCTTTTTGGCATTATGAATTGCTGAGCACTAATTTGGACCAAATAAAGGGATCGATTTAAGTTCACCCACCAAGGTTAGATACTAAGACGCCATACTTCAGACTTCTTAGCAGCTCCGTCCACGGCGTCCACACCAAGGTTAGATACTAAGACGCCATGCCTCAGACTCCTCAGCAGCTCCATCCACGCCGTCGTTTTGCACAGAGCATTTCGCCAATCATATGGTATCATCTGAAGATATATCCCAAGTGGCTCATTGGCTTTAGAAGGCGGAGCCGGGTTCGGATCCCCCAGCATCTTAGACGGGTCCCCATCGTCTAAAGTTGACGAGAAAGTTGGTGTTGTGAATGAAGAGCAAAGGGAAAGGCTCAGGCAGGACTCCGAACTCCGGGAGCAACTCACAGAGCGCGATCAGGATCCTAGGAGCAGGTCAGCCCGCGGGCTGGGCAAAGCACGCAAACGGCTAATTGTAGGAGGAAGAAGGGGTATAGGTCTTTCAATGCGATACTACTGTACCTAGGTGGCCATCTGGGAGGCAAGGCGAGGTCGGGCAAGTCCGGCCAACCAGTACAGCTCGATATACATAATACCCAGTGAAGACAGCGACATACATACCTAGTAAGGACCGCGGTCTCGGCCCCGCGGGTATAGTGTGAGGACCGATTGGATTATGTTTGAACATACCCCGTATCTATGCGGCAGCGCTCTCTAATCGTGGTTTTCTCACGTTGTCTAGCGGCCAGTCGGCCCTCATAGCCGACTATTAGCTGTTGATAGTTCGAACTTTTGCCCAACAATCTCCTCGCTGAGCCTCCATAGTCGCTCGGCAGCCTTGACGTCCTTTGCCCACTCGGCGGGTTCCGCCAGGTGACAGTCGCTAAGATAAATGACCTTCGGATCGTATAGCTTTGGATCCAGCGCTGCAACCAAGCTCGTGGCGCTGCCTTGATCGAGGTCCTTCCAGAAGGTGCTCGTATTCTCGATCATGGCCAGATGCTTCTCGTCCAGGTTGCGCGAGAGATCTGTCCAGATGGAACCCGGGTGCGTTGCTATCGACTGCACGCCCATCTTCGACAAGTGCTCGTTCAGATACAGTGACAGTAGGATATTGGCCGTCTTCGACTGTCCGTACGCCACGAAGGCGACGTACGTTTCCCCCGGGGGAGGGTCGAACGATACTCCTGGTCGGGACATGGGTCGCTCGTCGGCCGGAATGTCTTCTGGCCGTTTCTGGAATTTGTGGTCGCTGTATCGGATCGGCGAGATGATGTGGCCTTGACTTGTCACGTTGACGACCCGTGTCGACCCCGGGGGGGAGTTCTGTGCGGCCTTGAGGAGTTTCGGCATGAGGAGGTTTGTGAGGAGGAATGGTCCGACATGGTTGGTCCCGAATTGTAGTTCGAGCCCGTCCTTGGTGTATTGGTGCGTTGACGTCACGACGGCGGCGTTGTTGATGAGGATGTCGATCTGCTCGACCAGGCCGTTGATAGCGTCGGCGCCTCGGCGGACGGAGTCGAAGGACGACAGGTCTAGCTCCACCGGTTCAATCCGTAAATCGGGATGCTCGGTTTTGACCTTGGAGACGACGGCTTCGATTTTTGTCTTCGTCCGTGAAGCCAGGACCAGCAACGAGGGCGAATGAGCGGCAAGGGCTGCTGTCATGGACTCGCCCAAGCTTTGGGGCGAGACGCCGACGATAACGACTGTAAGGTGTATAAGCCAGGTTCCTTGGGGAGGGAGACCCCGTGGCTGCACCAACCTGTTTTGCCTCGGATGCGATCGCTAAATGCACGAGCAACGGTTGTCGCAGTCGTATATCGGTCGAATTCCGCGTGCGACACCATGTCGGACATGCTGGGCTATTGAGCTTGACAACAGACAACCGACCTACAGGGAAGTTCGAGTTCGAGATTCTAGCACGACAGACCGACCTGCACCAATTGTCGCGACTAAGTGTCTAGTTCCGGCCTCTGATCGGCGGCGTGGTGCACAAAAACCGAGCCGGGCGACCGATCGAAGGAGAGAGGTCAGGAGAGACCAACACCAGGCAAGATCCGAACTTCATAAGCTCTGCGGGATAGCTGAAAATGGCGAACGCGAGAGGATATGACCCACTGGTTCGGACATAAATATTCCGCCTGGATTATGGGGAAAGGCTGATGGCGTGGATCAGCGTTCTAGAATGCGAGGCGTAGGTCAGTCACAGCGTTGCACCAGGTGAGAGCTCGCCCGATGCTTCGGCCCCGAAGTCGACACTGGGAATATGCAATTACCTCGTGTGGTATATCAGTAACTTGCACAAGGTACCATTATCTCGAACGAACTGTCGGAGGTGGGATGGAGAGGCACGGGGGAAAGATGGGGTGACCATCTCGGTGTGGAGAGGCCCGTCCACTGCTCGTTCCTGCCAATCACTTGTCGCCATTCGCTGTCCATTGTCCGTTTCGGTACAATGCATGGGACGGCAGTTCAGTTGGAGAAAGCTAGACCTTCCGCACCCTTACTGGACCGCTCTCGCCAACATGCTTGAGTGCACGTGAAAACAATCGCCAGGATTCGTCGTGGGGCTATATCGGCCTGATGCGGCGATCAAAAGGGTCCTTGGCTCATTTATCATGGGCTCGCTGTCACAAAGTCTTTCCAGAAGCTTTTCTTACAGTTCGACCTTGTGTAGAGCCTGCCCGCCAATCTCATCGCCACAGTGAGCCGCAGAGAACACGCACAGCCTGCAGCAGTCCTAGGTGACAGAACGGATTCGAAGCATTTCCAAGATGATTATGTCGGCGGAAGAACCCTTTGCAAAATCCAAGACCGGCGTCAAGGTCGTCATCGTCGGAGCAGGCAAGTCGCCCTAGACTGTCCCTGGCTCAGCCGCACTGCTGACAGCAAACAGGCTTCGGTGGGCTCACGGCGGCGATCGAGTGCCATCGTCAGGGCCATGACGTTGAGATCTATGAGTCTTTCCCGGAGCTCAAGGTTCTCGGTGATATAATATCATTCGGCTCGAATGCCGGACGGATATTTCGTCGATGGGGCGTCGATGGCTCGATAGCCAAGAAAATGAGAAGTCTGAGTATCGACCTCGTAAAGCACGGATTCAAGATCCACAAGTACACCGGAGAGCACATCATAACCCAAAAGACGCCTCCGATGGATCCCGATGCCCCAGTCTTCAACGGCCACCGTGGAGAATTGCACGAAGTCATCTTTAATTACGCCCGGGACGATCTCAAAATCCCGATCCATCTCGGACAGAAGGTAGAGAAATACTTCGAAGAGGACAACAGAGCCGGTATTCAGCTTGCAAATGGGGAGCAAGTATGGGGCGACGTTGTTATCGGCTCGGACGGCGTGAGATCGAAGGCGCGAGAACTTGTTCTGGGATATTTCGACAAGCCGAAGAGCAGTGGCTATGCCGTTTTCCGCGCCTGGTTCCCCAACACCGACATGCTCGCCGATCCTCGGACCGCCCATTTCTGCAACAACGGCGATACGTTCCAGGGTTGGATTGGACAGGATGTCCATTTCCTTTTCTCAACCATCAAGAACGGAAGCGATTGCTGTTGGGTGTTAACTCACAGGGTAGGTCCGGGCCAGCTATTTGCCCGATTTTGCTGATTTCCGCGTAGGACGAAGCAGACATCGACGAGTCATGGTCGTTCCCCGGCAAGCTAGAAGACGTTTACAAAGTGTTTGAAGGCTGGGATCCTCTTTGCAAGACAATTGTCTCCAAAACTCCAGAAAGCCATCTCGTCGACTGGAAATTGGTGTACCGAGACCCGCTCCCGACCTGGGTCAGCAAAGGAGGCCGGATTGCATTGCTGGGTGACTCGGCACATCCATTCTTGCCAACGTCGGCGCAGGGTGCCACGCAGTCAATGGAGGACGGTGTCACGCTCGCCGTCTGTCTCAGACGTGCCGGCAAGAGTCAAGTCCAAGATGCGGTTCGAACGTATCAGAGAATCAGGTAAGACGAGTTGAGCAACGGCGATAAATTTTCACTGACACATATTGCGGCAGATACGACCGCGTCAAGGCGGTCCAAAAGACCGGAGAGACAACGCGAGATATGTGGCACAAGGCGGACTGGGATAAAGTCAAGGAAAACCCCGAATCAGTCCAATTCCCACGCGAGGACTGGATCCACATGCACGACGCCGAGAATCACGCCGAGGAGGTCTTCGAGGAGAACTTCGCTGCTGTGAAAGCTGGAGAGAAGAGTGCCCCAGACAAGCTGGTGAGCGGTGGAGGCAAAGTGAACGCAGTCGCGACCGTGAACGAAGTGTCTGTAGCTGGCGAGGTGGAGGTGAACGGTACTCACTGAGCGCCTCTGAGTATCTGTACGAAGACTGAGATGATGGCAGAATCGTCCCGCTTGCGATCAAAGCTGTGATCATCTGATGCATGGAATTGGAACTGGTGTTTTGGGGGTCGGCAAAGAGTGGGAAACACAAGGATAGTTCTGTTGCGCCGGTCAAGATTTGACGACATGGAGCGGCGAGGTGGACGTAAGCTTCTGTAGAATTTAGGCACTGGCAGCTTCAATACATCCACATCTTTTCAGAGAGGAATCGTGTATGCTCCTTGAAGCGGCTTTGAGGTTAAGGGAAGTAAGTAGGTGCAAAAACCCAAAAACACTAGCGGTCATAAACGGCGGAGCAGGACTCTCGTGAACGCGGCAATGCTCGGTGGAACGGTACGGCAAAGTACTTTGCAGGAAGCGCAGTCAAATTTCCTTGGCCTGCGAGTTTCCATCATGTCAGTCGAACAATCACGACAATCTCATTCCATCAACAGGTGCAGCTTCTCTCCTGCTGAGATGCCGGTGTTTACTCTGAAGCCATGGGGATACACCGGCTGTTGCACGATCTTCTCCCCTACGCCGAACGCATTATTCTTGGCACCTCACCTCAGACGACCGCAGATACAGTCCACTTTGGAACCTTGATAATTGACGGGCCTTCGCTGGTATACTATGTGTATAACAAGCTGCTGGCATGGTATTGTGTCAACTCTCTCACTTCTCTTACTCTGCCACCAACTTACGACGAAATCAATCAAGGGGTCCTTCGCGTTCTCGACGATCTTCAAACTCACGGCGTCCGCATCACCCATATCTTCTTCGATGGAGGACTGCCCAAGTCGAAACGAGAAGTCCGTCTCGACCGCATGGAGAAGGTGCGCCAACAGTTGGAGGTCTGCCGAAAGACCCAAACGGACTTCCCACCCCTTACGGCTTCTTCTGCTGGAGTGCGAGATTTTGAGAAGGCGCTCTGGGAGACCTCCGGGATTTCGACGAGAAGGTCGACACCTCCAGCTCCACCATTCATGGTAGCCAGTGTCATCGAGGCTCTGCGAACGGCCGACAGTCAATGGATGAAATGCGTCCACGTCGTCCCTGGTGAGGCAGATCTGTACTGTGCTCTGGCTGCTCAAGCCTCCGCAGAGGCGGTGGCAATCCTGACGAACGACACGGATCTAGCAGTCCATGAGCTTGGTGGGAGAGGCTGTGTGGCGCTGCTCAATTCGCTTGAGAAGAAGCCACAGAAGTTTGGGTCGAAGGACTCAAGGTTCACAGTCCTCAGTCTAGACCCAGCACACAGTGCATCGAGGATGAACATCGAGTCCATCTTTGATTTTGGGTTTGAGCGCTTTCTCGACCCCAGCGTCTCCACCGCAGTCATTCTGGAGCGGGCCAAAGATCCATCCAGGCTGCACAAAAAGAGGAGCGAGTACACTACATTTCTAGAAGAGTTTCTGCCATCGGTGCCAGTTTCTGCCAACACGCAGCCCGAATTGGACGGCATTGATCCCCGTACCGCAGAGCTGATTGTTGGGTTTGGCGACTCGCCTCATGTATATTTGACTCCCATCTTAGAAGATCCACAACGTGACTCGTCATGGTCGTATGGAGCAGGAATTCGACAACTCGGGTATACCCTGCTATCGTCCTCGGCAATGTCAAAAGGTGACAGATCCAGACTACCCACTCCTGTCACAGAATATGCCAGGAAAGGACAACGGATCGCATCTGCCATAGTGCCAGCTCTCAAGCCATCCGAAGCCATTTCTCAAATGGCTGAACTGGAAGCACTGCTCGCCACATACATCCCGCCTGCCAATTCAAGTCCGGCAGTCATTAACACAACGGCGCTTTCAACCTGGCACACAGTTGCCATTCACATGGTGCACCAAGAAAAAGTGAAACTGAACAAATCCCCAACGACAACAGCACAAGTTACTCGACTTTTCGGGCAGCCTCAGTCATCTCCGAGGATCTCTTGGGAGGATATCCACCTCTTAGCAAATATCCAGGCGGTGCTCTACTCTCTCAGAATGCTCTGTCAAATTACAAGTTACGTCAAAAATCAAACCCAGGACTATTCTGATTCTGCAGCTGTGGCATCTCCAGATCCTGGCGACAACGAACAACTGTCAAAAGCAATAGCAAGTCTTCACAATGCATTGCCTAGTATGCCCTCTATAGCGGACCTGTTCCTCGACATACCTCACTTGCGTCGCAAGCTGAGTGAAGCAGATATGGAGACACGGAAGTGGACAATCAGGTGTCTGAATGGTGTCCTTGAGCCGGAAACGCAGCCTGATTTCGCGGCTGAAACATCGGCACCAGCTCGGCAAAACGAGGATACTAGTATTGAGTACGACGAGGCGGCGTGGATCTCAGCCAAGCAAAAGAAGAAGAGGAAAAGAGAAGGTCGGAGTGAGACAAAGGCTGTCTCGGCGAAAACAACGAATATTTTCAAGCTGTTATCGGAAGATCTAGGCTGATGATCATGTCTCATGTCTATTCTACCTAAACTTGCAGTGGTACTGCTCGAACCACGTCAGATGACCAAAGGCCCGAGCATCTGGTGGATATCGACATGGTGCCGTCTACATGCCCTTCAACCCAAACACAACCTCCTCAAACACCAACTGCCTTTCTTGCTCGGTATCAACAGGCAGGACATCCACTTCGTCGACCTCTGGCCTTTCTATCGTCTGCAATTGAGACCTTACCATATCGGCCTTCATATAATGTCCCTTTCGTCCGGCGACTCTTCTCACCAATTCGTCCTCGCTGGCTTGCAACGCGACAAAGACTGTCCTGATGGAGCCTACCCCTGCCTCTTTGTCTGTAATACATGTTGTGGATAGGATATCTCTCAATGCATTACGGTGAGATCGAGCAAGGGCAGAGCATGTCAAAATGATGTCCCCAGCAATGGAATCGGCGGCCTGCGCCTGCTGACCTCGAACAAACTGCCTTGCTCGAATGCGTTCCAGGACGTCGACCTTGATCCGACTGAGCCAGATTTGCCTGTCGAGCGAGGTCAAAGGGATACCCTGGCTCATCTTCGCAATCGCAATGGCGTCGTGAATTACGTCACCCTCAATAACTGGACAGGCAAGAGACTCGGCCAGGCTACAAGCAAGTGTGCTCTTGCCGACGCCACATGGCCCTGACAGAACAATCAGGCGGCTTGATGAGTTAGGGATGTTGAGTATCCCAGGACATTTGGGCGCCCAGCTGGTGCTTAGGAAATGCCGAACGAACTTCTGCACCAGCTCTTGAGACAAGGCAGGGACGCTTCCAAGCCCCGGAGAGATATTTTCTGCTGCGCTTGTCACGTAATGCAGGTTCCTTCTGGTCGTGACATCGTTGTCATACTTGCTTGCGAAGAACTCTATCAGCTTGATGGTCGGGTTCAGTTCGGGATCTGGATTTGAAACACGCAGTCGACGGATCCACTCTCGCTGATTGACCTGAGCGAACGAGAGACCCGCGCAACGGAGTGCAGGGAGAAGGTCGTTGGTCCAATGAAAAGAACGTGGGTTGACGACGTTAAACACCGACTGCGTTGTGTCCGAAAGAGAGATATCCATCACGGTTGCGGCAACGTTATCGACAGGCAGCCAACGAGGAGATTCATCTAGAGCTGGGAGCGCTCCAATCGTGGTGGCGGCCTGCAGCATCAAGGGAATGGCTTCCGTGTCGTTCCAAATGCCGTGTTGACTGTCAGCAATGATCTGACCGACGCGAAGGACACGAGCCTGCATGCCCGTTTTGGCACCTGCTTGCGTGATGATATGCTCGGTCACAAGCTTCGACTGTGCATAGCCCATTCCCTGTGCGCACTTGAAGCTCTCGGGCAATGCTTCAGGAACACTGTCGCCCGGAGTGCTCGCAACAGTGGAGACCGATGAGCAGAAGTTGAAAGACGCCGGAGTCATCTGTTTTGCTGATAGGCACAAAAGCATCAAGTTCCGTGCTCCCGCAATGCAATCCGCCTCGAAACTGCTGAGGTTCTTGTTGAAGTTAACAGACCACGCGCAATGCACGAGACTCGTTATCTTCTCCGCAATGCTGGCATAGAGGGCGTTACCCAAGCCTAGATCTTGTTTCGACAAGTCAGATGCATAGCAGGTGATCTTGCGGCGGGCTTCAAGGGGAATGGCGTGGTAGACCGCTCTGTCGCGCATTGACTTAATAACCCGATGGCTAGCAGAAGTCCCTGAGCTTGCACGCACCAGGCAGCAGACTTCAGAGATGTCTTCTCGGAGAACGAGCTGTGCGACAAGGTGCGCACCGAGTGAGCCAGTAGCGCCAGTCACCACGACACAGTTACCTGGAGATTTTCGTGGCACAGGCACGTGCTGAGGGAAGATGCTGTATTTCACCACAAGCTGTTCCATTTCCTCGACGATGTCCCCGACCTCGATGGACTTGCGGTCACGGATATTGATGATGGCAGCTGCCAGTTTGGCGATAGTTGGGTACTCAAAAACGACGTTATGAGGTAATGTGTTTCCATTCAGTTGGATTTCCTTCAGGACCTTGGCACGAAGCCTCGTCGATTGCAGGGAGTCGACACCCAGAGAGAACAAGTCGATGTTGTCAGTCAGGATTGAATCATCGTGTTGTGGACAAGTATCCAGGAGTTGCGCTCGGAGGAACTCCCGCAGTCCAGGTTCGGAGAGCACAAGAGTGCCACCCAGTCTCGACTCCTCCTGACGGTATACCTCTTCAATCTCCTTCTCGAAAGCTCGGTAGAAAGCCTGACGCATCAGCGAACCCTTATCGGTAGAAGGGTAGGCAGTATCAGCAGGCAACACTCGGATCATATCTCTTGACAGTTGTGCGTAAGCGGGTAGTGGCTTGTTCTCCGCCACGACGGTTGGCCATATTGCATCAATCACGTCCTCTGCCTGCATGGCTCCCGCCGGCTCGGCAGCAATGACCATCATGCCCAGCTGGCTCTTACCAGCTCCAAACATGACAGCCTCTCTAACGAGCTTATTCTGCCGGAGTGCCTGCTCCATCGCGATGGGGATGGCCTTCTCGCCGTTGACCAAGACAATCGTATCGTCCAACCGGCCAGAATACTTCCATGCACCCTTTATGGACGGGTGTGGCTCGAAAAGGTCCTTGGTTGCATAGGAGCCGTCATCGCGATTCGTCGCTACCTTCGACGGCCACCCATGCAAAACACAGAGCTCGTACAAGTTCCCGCCTTTGGGCTCCATGCGCAAGTAGGGCTCAAGCCCCTCATGTTCTCGGACGTAACTCCAAGCTTTGTCGCCCGCAGGCCTGAAGGATGTCATAAGCTGACCCGTCTCCGTGGTTCCATAGTGACTGACGAGGTTGACTCCACCTTCGGTCAATAGGTCGCCCAAAGCATCCGGACATGCCGAACCGCCGAACATGACCACCTTCAAGGCTGCCAGCGCGTCGATGCCTTCTTGCGTCTCGCTTAGGAGCTTGAGCGCATATGGTACGGCAAGGAAGATCTCAAACTTGTGGTCTGTCAAAATCTTGAGGAGCGTTCGGCTAGTCAACGGGAGGCTAGCGTTGTACATGTATATCTTCTTGACCGTGGTGATGCCCCGGAAGACGTTACTGAGGCCGAAGGCGTGGAACAGCGGCAGCGTGACGAAGCCGCGCATTCTCAGACTGTTCTCGTAATTGCGGAGAGCAGCTTTGTGGGTTTGATAGATGGGTTTGGGAAGGCCGGTCGAGCCAGAGGAATGGATGATCCACGCGACCTTTACAGATTCGGCGTCCAAGTCCAATTCTGGCGCTAGGTCTGCTACTTCCTGGATGTCACCTGCTGGTTGTCGCGCCATGTTCCAGTCCTGGGATACGATGTCGATGACATCCAGGTCATGCTTGACGGATGCCAGTGCTCTGGCGGTCTTTCGAAACGATGCGTCGACAACAATATGCCGGCATCTGGTGGCGTTCAGCAGAGACAGATACGCGGCTTCGGATATCCTTGTCGACAGGAAAAGGACCGTGAAGCCCAGCCTGGAGAGAGCCAGCAAGGTGAAGAAATAATCCAGATTGGACGGTCCTAGTAGGGCCACGACATGTGCGTCTTGCCGTGAGTCGTCCCGCACCGGCAGGCATTTGGCATAGCTTCGCGCTACTTGAGACGATATTCTCACCAGGTCGGAGTATGTGTATTCGAGGTATTCGAGCTTGTCTGAGGGATACCCGAAGATTGGCTCGTCAGGCAATTCTCGCGCCCTGAGAGAGATCAATTCCGTAATGGTCCTGGGGGTCGGTAGGGGCGGTGACAATGGCGGCGTGGGCGGTTGTACTGTCGTCGAGGTGACTGAGCTCACTTTGGAGATAGGTACAGGTGATATCATCGTCTCAATGGACGCCATTCTGTCTGTAGGGTATCTAGTGTGTTTCCCTGGCTGCGTTGTTGGGCCTCAATACTCGGCGGGTGTTCGAGGGAACATATACAATGTTCCGCTCTGAGCACCTAAGGCACGAATCAGTCCTCGGACAGGATGTTCGTTCTGGTGGGGCGAATTGATCGTTCAGGGTTGTATCCGCAATTGCTGGCCCGATCGGCGGCTTTGGGTGTGTGAGTGCGCCAAGTCCTCCGGCGATGCATTCGGGAAAGGCTGTGAAATACCGTCGGATGGATATCATGTAGCCGGGCGCTGTGTCTGAGACGGGCGACTATGGCCCGGTGAGGGGAATTTGGAGTCTTGCCGACACTGAAGCCAAGCACTGCCTGAGGTCGACAATCACCCTCAGTACTATCGTAGATACCGACCCGATGAGCCGACGGAAGGATGACGAGGCTGTGCCGCCTCAACTAGTCAAGGGGTAAGTTGGTAGCTGCTCTTGGGTGTGATTGCAACCTTCACTGCTCAAGCTCGACAGGTGCTTGGCGACTTGTTATCCCCGTGGGGATTGGCCGAAGTCTCTAGACAATGAGTCCGAGACTGACTCTCGCTCTTGGCGCGGCAGGCCGAATGGCAGTCTTCCCCAGACAAGCTCGGAAAATGAAGAGGATTGCGAAGTATAAAGACGGCTCGAACGACCGTCGTAGTCATGAAGGAATCTTTACCTCGAGCCACGCCAAACACGATAATCGACGGTGGCTGGCAAGTCACAAGGCCCAATCCACATCCCTGGCAACATGTCTCACACAAAGTCGCCGGAAGTAACCATGCTCGAGCATCAGCTTGACGTGGAAGACCTCAAGAAGCCAACAGAGCTTCTTGCCATCACGGACCGCATCCCACTTCCAGTGGAGATTGCTCATTTGACAAAGGAAGAGCAAGAACAGCTGGAGAAGAATGTTGTCCGCAAGATGGACTACCGACTGATGCCGATCGTCATCCTGATGTTTTGGCTCAATATCCTCGACAGGTAAGAGTGTTGTGGGAGTGTTTGTATGATTGTTGCTGACGTCTTCCAGGAACTCCATTGCCAACGCAAAGATCGCAGGGCTGACAGACGATCTGAACATGACAAACTCGGAGTATAATACCGTGCTCATGATCTTCTATGTCGTGAGTAGCGAGGACTTATCAATACCGCGGCTAGGATGCTGATGACCTCATGCAGGGTTATACCCTCACACAATTGCCCTCGAATGCGATCCTCCCCCTTGTCAGGCCCTCATTGTACCTTCCTCTGGTGACCTGCGCTTGGGGCGTGGTCTCGATGTGTCAAGGTTTCTTGCACAACTTTCACTCCATCATGGCTGTGAGGTTCTTCATCGGTGTGGTGGAGGGACCCTTTCTGCCTGGACTGATCTTCTTACTCTCTTGCTGGTATAAGAAGGAGGAGCTGGGGAAGCGTATCGCGTTCCTGTATGGTAAGCACACGATGTCTCTATCTCCCTTGCTCTGCTACTGACGCTCTGCAAGCGGGAAACATCCTGTCATCCTGCTTTGGCGGGCTCATCGCCGCAGGAATCATTGGCGGCATGGACGATGTTGCCGGCTACGCCAGCTGGCGATGGCTCTTCATCATAGAGGGCGCCGCCACCGTTGTGGTGGGCCTCTGCGCCATTCCACTGTTCCCGGACTATCCACGCAATACCCGCTGGCTGTCGAAGAAGGAGCAGCTGTTCGCTGAATGGCGGCTATCCGATGAGGTCGCCGGCATCGTCGACGAAGATGAGTCTGGAGTTTGGTGGGGTGTCGGCCAAGCCCTGCGCGACCCAGTGACTTATCTTTTCACCTTCATGCAAATGATGCTGTAAGTTTTAAAGCTTGAACATTGTGCCTGTGCTGACTTGTCTCAGGACGACCGGTCAATCAATCACCTACTTCCTGCCGAGTGTCTTGAAGACCTTGGGGAAGTCCAATGTGGTGACCCTGTTATTGACCGCACCACCCTATGCCGTTGCATTTGTCGGATCAGTCGCAGTTGCGTTCTCATCCGCACACTACAACGAAAGGTGCTTCCACATTGCAGTGCCTCTCGTGTCGTCACTCATTGGGAATATTATGGCCATGACGGTCCCTGGCTTTGGATTGAGGTACTTTTCGATCTTTCTCACGCTGTTCGGCGTTTATGCGTAAGTGCGGCTGCCTTCAAACGGAGTGAGCTCTTTTCTAACAGGAATCAGTGTGTACAACGTCAACTACGCATGGGTATCATCGTCCATACCACGACCAAGGTCAAAAAGAGCCGCTTCTCTTGCCATTGTCAACCTGATGAGCGGAGGGGCCACGCATTTCTACACCTCCTACCTCTTCCCGGATGGCGACAAGCCTCGCTATTATATGGGCGGTTCCGTCTTGACTGTCGCTGTTTTCCTCTGCGGCGCCACAGCTGTGGTCATTCGGTTCTACCTTGTTCGCCTGAACCGAAAGATCGATCGCATGGGCGGACATGCGGAGTCAGCCGTGCATGCTGCAAGTGGTGGGACACTCACACAGAAGGTCTTCAAGTTCACACTCTAGACGATGAATGATGAATAGACCCGCGCCTTGTTTATGAGGAGCAGGGGAACAACGTCCTTTGCTGAGGAGGTATCGCTCTTGGGTATTACTGTTATGGTGTGTCCTGGGAAGGCAAGTGGTTGCTACTGTAGATGACAGCATGGAAGGACTGGAGACAGCCGAGAGGATTGGCGTCTCCTAACAGGGCCTTTATGCATTGGGACGAGATACCCTTTGCTGGAGGTGGATTTTTGCCGCGTACGGCTGCTGGCGCCGTGTACGTTTCATCCCATCCTTGACCGTTAGGAGGTTCTGGATGGTCTGGTGGGAGGGTAGTCGGTCAGACTAGAAATCACTCGACTCAGGCAGAGGCAGAGCTAGATCTAGATAAGCACACACGGCGTGGTGGACGATGATCAATGGTTATGGGCGAGACATGGAAGTGAGGTGCCGGTGAGAGCCAAGTGAGAGTTACGCGCACTTGCTTTATACAGTGTCGCCGCCAAGCTTCCGAGTCGAATCGCCACGCCTTTTACCTCGCATGTTCACACACTCGGACAACAATGTTCAATGACAAGCCACCTGAAAGAGACGCTGTTATTTCCAGAGAGACAGGAAGGAAGGTTTCATCCATGTATTGATGGCGCAACTGCGATGCGAGGTAAGCTTCTTTTGGCCATCCTCAGCAAGGAATTTTCTCCTCGACTTCGACCTTGCCCAAACTTGGGCATACCAGGCCCCGAATTTACAGTGTCGCGACCAAATGGCACTAACCATCGGCACAATCACAGCCTGTGGTTAGGGCGTCAATTGGAGAAGGTTTAAAAGAGAGGACGAAGATATGGCTCAGTCGCTGGGCGGACAACCAGTCCGACTTAGCGGTTCGACCGTGGAGCAAAGTGCCAGCAGATATTTCTTTCCTATCAGTTGCGGACAGGGCCTTGCTCCAGATTCCTCCTACCGACAATAGGCAACAGCATCGATACTGCCTACTATGTACATGTATCGAAATGAACCGGCATCTCAACGTGCGGTCTGAAGCTTAGTCTGGGAAGCAGTGGCATCGTGCAGCCGAAACGTTAAGCGAGCGATGACGAAGTTGTTACCGGCAATACCGCGGAAGTCGCCGGCTTGCCGCTGCCAGGAGCCACTGCGAAATGGTTGGGGCTGTTGGGGGAAGCGAGCACTAAGTTGTCCGATCTGCAGATCCAGCCCAAGCCCGCGTCGGAGGCTGGACTTCAAATTGCAGCATTTTCGCGCGTGTGAAATCTTCTTCTCCTGTGTTAGGACATTCGGGAATACACCAAGCCGACCCAGCCGGCAAACCCTCTGCTGCCAATTATCACGCTCCCGACGTCAAGACGCTTGAGTTCGACCCCTGAGGCTGGCACTGCTCGTAATCAGGGGTAAACATGTCGTTTATCTTGGCGTATAGACGACCGAAGGAGAAACTAGTTCGACCACGGGCACCAAGTAATCCGAACCTTCAGGAGAATTTGATACAGTCATTCAGGTCAAAACCCTACAGGCTTCTTAGGTTCGAAGAGCTGCCGGAATGGTATCAAGACAACCGCTTCTGCAGATCAGGATATCGACCAGTGTCCAACTCGTGGACCACCTGCCTGCTTTCTCTCGGGCATCTTCACAATGAATCACTGAACATCTACACTCACCTTGTGCCAGCTGTCGGTCTTATGCTCGGGCAAGTTCTCGTCCATGGTGGCCTCAACTATTTCTATTCAGAGGCATCGATAGCAGACCATGCGGTCTTCAGCCTCCAAGTCAACGCCGCCATCATCACTATGCTGCTTTCTTGCAGTTACCACACCATGATGTGCCATTCGAAAGAAGTTGAGAATCTCATGCTGAGGGTAGATTATGTTGGGATCCTAACGCTGATATTGGGAAGCTTCTTTTCTGGCATCTACGTTGGATTTTATTGCGAACCCGTTCTCCGTCGGGTGTATTGGACCATGATTATCTCCCTCAGCCTGGTCACCGCTACATTGGTTTTGCATCCCAAGTTACAGGGTTTGAAGTATCGGGGACATCGGACGTGGGCTTTCATTTCCACTGCATTGTCGGGCTTTGCGCCCATCATCCATGGCCTCGTCCTCTACGGTTGGAGCGAAATGTGGGTTCGCTCTGGAATGCCTTATTGGTTTCTGGAAGGCCTTGTTTACGGTATCGGCGCCTTCTTCTTCATCACTCGGATTCCGGAGTCCATTTGGCCAGGACGCTTTGACATCTGGTTCTCGTCACACCAGTTCTTCCACGTCTTTGTGGTAATGGCGAGCCTCGTGCATTTGTACGGCGTCTGGGTGGCATTCGATTGGAACTATCAGCATCAAAGAATCTGCCCAGCGAGGAGGGCATGACTTGCAAGCGATCTTTTGGCCAGGCTACGTCGCCGTCTATCATTCTACTTGGAGTCTATCCCAACGAAGAACTGTGCTCTCACACGGTGAACTTCTCCAGATTCTCAGGACCCGACTCCCTCGCAATCTTGGTTACTTCCTCCTCACCGGCTTCATCGAAGATATCGTAACCCCATCTTGACGGAAAGTTGAATCGTTTATGCCTCTCAAGAGCATTCAATCTCTCCATGGCCTCATTCGGAAGAACAGCGTCCTGGAAATTGCTCTTGATGCGTTTCTCGGTAACACTCTTCGGGAGTACTACCGTGCCACGTTGAACTCCCCAGCTCACAAGCACTTGACCCGGGTCCATCCCTAAAGATGCGGCGACCGCATGAACTTCTGGATCGTCCACGGTCTTCGGCTCCCCCGTGGTGTTGTTTCCGAGAGGACTGTACGCCTGAATCAAGATGCCCTTCTCCTTGCAGAAGTCCAACAAATCAGGCTGTTGGAGATATGGATGGGCTTCGACCTGATTGACTGCGGGGACCACCTCGGCGACAGAGAGCAGTTCCTTCAGGCGGCGAATGTTGAAATTGGAGACGCCAATCGCTCGAGTCTTCCCAGTCTTCAATAGTGCCTCCATCGCCTTCCACGTCTCGTTGAAGTGCACCTTGGACAGCTTGAAGACACCGTTGTCGTCTAGAGGAAACCAACGGCTTCCAGAAGCAAAGGCCACTGGCCAGTGCATTAGGTATAGGTCGACGTACTCGACACCAAGATCCCGCAGCGACTGATCGAGTGCTGCTTCTACGTCCTTTGGGTCGTGCTTCGAGTTCCAGAGCTTCGACGTAATAAAGATGTCGCGTCGATCGACGCCGCTTTTCTTGATTCCCAGGCCGACCTCGGTCTCGTTTCTGTAGATCGCTGCGCAGTCCAGATGTCTGTACCCGGCCCTGAGCGCAATTTCGACGGCATTCTCGACTTCGTGTGGTGCCGCTTGCCAGGTGCCGAAACCTACGGCAGGAATCTCGGCCCCCGTGTTGAGTGTGAAAGTTCGTTTAAGTGCCATTGCTCCGCTGGTTGTGATCGGGACAGTTGCTGGGGGGATATCCTTGGATGCGAGAAGAGCAGGTCGGGCTGACAACGGGCGGCAGGCTTACTTTTCAATCAGAGACTTTGCTTTGGTGCATTCGCAGACATTTCTCCATTCCTATCGATGGCCGGCATTATCGGCGATGGTCCCGACTACATCCTGGGTTCTTGATGGAGTTTTCTTGGGGTAATTGACGAGCTCGATCAGTGTGTGTCCGCGATCGGATGGATCGCGGGTCGATTGCCGACGGAAATCTCGAATGGGCGCCACCAGGGCAGTCTCCGGAGATTTCTCTCGTGGGAAGTGCGGTCGACAGTCTGCCCAGCCATCCCAGTTCAGCTTGGGCTTGCGACCAAGGAGCTTCTTCCCCGCCCGTCTTGTCCTCAGTTTCCTTCCGCACCGAACTCCTTCGCATTCCGCATTCCGACGCCTGACGGAACGCACTTCGTTGCGCCGGTCCCAAGCCAATGGACGCATTCAAGTCAATGCGTTCAATGGAGGACGACGATGATCTGCCGTCCAGTCCGCCGAAGAGGCGCAAGCTCAAGCACCCACGCACTGCGAGAGCTTGCTTGTTCTGTAGAAGGTAGCTCCACCTCTTGCACGCTGTCGCTCCGACGGAAGAGCGTCAGCGCGGTGATCCTGAGCGAGTTCATGCAGCACTCTGTAAACATTTTCCTCACATTCAGATACTGACGGCAGGACAGAAGGAAAGTGCGCTGCTCGGGGACTCAGCCGTGCGACTATTGTCATGGTGAAGGTGTGCGTTGCGAATACGATGGTGCTGCAAGACCACCATCGCGAAGCCTCGACCGGGTCCCTCCCTCAACCACACATCATGCGCAAGGTGCCCAGAGTCCCTCGGGCCGTCAAGCAAGTTTCTTCCTCGGTGTAAACGCCTTGACAGCATACCCAACACTGCCAGCGTCCGCCAGAGATGCGACAAATTCGACAGGACAAGGACTAAACCGGCTCGCCATGTTGTCGCGCGAGCACACGCCTCAGATCTCTCGAGGTCCGTCGCTGGAGCCCACCTTTGCCGAGGGTCACCATATTGGCGCAACGGCGGGCGTGTCGTTCCTCTACCACACATTGAACCGGGGCGAGTTTGTGGAAGGCGAAACGACTCTACCAACGGCACTCTTAACATGCCACGGGGACATTCCTCCAGCCCAGGCGCGCCAGGACCAGCCAATGCCTACGCGAGAAGAGGCCGATGGTCTACTGGAACGCTATTTCCGGTTTGCGACCCCAACCTATCGCTTCTTACACCGACCGACGCTCGAAAAGTGGACGTCCCGCCTGTTGACCGGAGATCGTCTGTCGACGGCAGATGCAGCTTGTACGCTGCTCGTCTTTGCGCAAGCACTCCTGTACACTAGAGACAATGACCGTTACGTCGATGGCGGCGATCAGGACCTCCATCGGAGTCAGTTCTATTTCGAGAAGGCCAAGTCTCTGCTCAATCAAGAACCAGGCCCGGCCTCCCTTGCGAGTGTGCAGTCTAGACTGGCTCTGTGCCTGTATCTGCTCAGCACGTTTCGCATAAATGAGTGCCGATATGTGTTCAGTCTCGCCTGCACGATCTTGACCTCACTCGGCTTGCACAGGAAGTCCTCCGCCGCTTCCAGCAAACTCGACCTTGTGGCCCTGGAGTCGCGAAAGCGCACATTTTGGTGCGCCTATGTCCTGGATGACTATCTCAGCGTGATACTTGGCCGACCGAGAATGCTCCGCGACGAGGACATCGACCAGCCATATCCCCGCAACATCGACGACCAAGACCTGTTGTCCTCCGAGTCACCAGACAACTTACCCCTGCACGGCAACCTTGAAGCCTTCATCGCGCACGCCGACCTCGCCAAGCTCATGGGCCGGAACAGCGACCTTCTCTACCCGCTGCACTCCCTGACGGAGGACCAACTCTTCGACCGAACCCACGAAATGCTCGACTCGATCACGAGCTGGCGGGACGCGCTCCCGGACTTTCTCAAGCCGCGAGACAAGACGCTCGCCGGCCACCGCACGTTTGAACGCCAGAACACCGTCCTCAAGCTGGCGTACGCGCACTTGCGCATCCTCGTCACGCGCCGGTGCTTGCTCGCCGATTTCAGCCGCTTGGGCCGCAGCACGCCGTCCCCGTCCATCCTGGACGAGCGGGCGTTGAAGCCCGTCCAAGAATGTGTCGGTGCGATCGCCACGATATTGAACGCCACCCACGACCTGGTCCAGCGGAATGCCCTGTATCAGGCTTTCTGGTTCACGCAGTATATCGCCCTAGTCGCCATCTCGACACTCTACGTCTACGTGATCCAGAGCAGCCGCGCCAATCTCCCCGCGGGCGTCTTCCCTGGGGTGGACGCAATGTTTGACAAAGCCAGACTGTGCCAGGATCACCTGGCGAAGTTGGCTCCGGAGGGCAGCCAAGCACGCCGCCATTGCCATCTTTTAGGCCGCTTGCGACGACGGGCCGAGAAGGACGCCACGCAGGCGAGGATGATCGACACACAGGCGGGTGCAGGTGCTAATGCAGGTGCAGTTGCTTCCGGCTCGGAGCCATCGCTACCGGTGGGAGGGGATGTGCCTCACGCCCCCGATGCCGTGATGACTAGAAATCCAGTTGTGGACCCAGGGGCGCTTGAACGAGACGTCAAATCCCAGAGTGATACAAATCCGTGTGTTAACCCCGACGGTCTTACCACAAGTGCCAACGCCGGTGTTGGTGAGCGCTTAGGCAGCTTCGAGGCCCCGAATCCAGATCTCGATGCAGACAAGGAGATTATTGCGGGACAGTTCACACCTTCGGAGGACGATTTCATGTTCCAGAATCTCCTGGGCTGGGGGTGGGAGACCTTGGACACGGTTGGGTTTCCGGGAGATGGCGATGTGTTTAGGTTATCTTCATAAGACTAGGACGATGGAGAGGATTAGGCTAAGAGGGTACCATTGTAGTTACCCTGGATCGTAAACAACTATATATACCTTCCGGTATACGTAAAACTAAGTAATAGTATAATAACTGCCTTGCGAGCAAACATGCCATCGTTAGTCAGGAGAATCATACATTTGATCAGATGTGGGCGGTGCAAAGAATTCTCCGAGGTATATTAAGGCCTACGAGTCCACAGTGGTCAGAAGCTCGTTCCAGTCTCCCTCGTGACATCAAACTCGATTCTTCGTCGAAGATGCTTCGGGCTTCCAGGCTTTCATATATATAGCGTTTGTCTCTTACACGACAAGACCGGCGGCTTAGCAGATCTGCAAGTGTCTCTCCTACGTTTTTTTTCCATCTCGTCAGTCAAACATGATCATTTGCTATCTGGTCTACACATTCCAGTCCCCTGATATGTTTAAGTCCGACATGATTGCACGACGAAAGGGGGGACCAAGGGCGATCTAACCACACCAGGTAATTGCCGAGTTCGCTTTCACCTCTAGATGGTCCCCTCTTCCCGCGGCGTGGATCGCCTCGGATCGGAGAGCCTCGGACAATCATCTTACGCTTCCACCCCCATCTGCAGGTTCTTCGCCATGATCAGGCAACATACGACCTGCCGACGCGAGCATCGATGTCGTTCGATATGAATATCCACGTTGAGCGCCACACTTCGCGCCTCGAGAGAGCTCCTCGCACCAGTCGAGCATGTGGGCTCTGCCATACGCGCAAAGTCAAATGCGACATTGGCCCGACCAAGCCCCAGTGCTCGAATTGCCAGCGCGATGGCCTGGCGTGTGAGCAGAGGCCACGACAACGAAAAGGACATCCTCACAACAAGGCGAAGGTGTCAGCTTGGAAAAGCCCGGCAAATAGCTCCCAGGCGGTGACTGAACCGGTCGAAACTTCGATTCCAGCGCTCAGGACGACCACCAGTCTTCTCACGACACATCAGGCGGCCCCGTCACCAAATGCATCCGAGTTGTGCCCCCAGCTGGAAAGCTCTCAGCCGCAGCCGCAGCTGCAACGGACACTGCAGGACGCCGCGGAAGACGAGGCCGACCAGCGTCAGGGGCCCTCCCCTTCGGCTGGGTCCCTATCCAGCGTTTGCAGTAGTTACGACTGTGGCTACATGCAACGTTCGGCGTACATTGCACCAGACGATTTTTGGGCAGAAGATGGTTCGGAAATCAACTACGTCGTGCCCTTCCCCTCTGAAGCCTTGCAACAGGTAGCCGCACTCCAAGACGCCTTCAAGCTCCCTCCTCGCGCGGTGCGGGATTCCTTGTTTGAGAAATTTTGGACGCACTGTTATGCGTGGGATCCGATCATTGACCGATCCCAAGTCGTTGGCCAGATCCTGACAAGCTGTCACCTCTTCTACTCCAAACCATCTTTTTGGCGGGAAGCCGTATGGCCTCGCCGTCTCAGCCCCGCATCTTCGCCTCCCCACAGGACTATTGCACGCGGGCAAACCGCATTTACCAATTCCAGGTGATTGATTTACTGTGTCATGACTGCCGCCCTTTTTCGGAAAGCTCTGCTCCCAGCTAACCAAAGCCAGTCGACGCGAGCCACGGTCAATTCTCACAACGTACATAGGATATCTGCCCCTAGCACAGAAATCACCCGTACCCAGCATTTCCTCCAGAAAGCCGTAGCAAGATCCCACGTCCAATAGATGGTAGATTTTGTTACGCAAGCCTCTTCCCTGATATGGCAGAGTGAAAGCCTCCAGCGAAGAGATGAGAATGTCGGCTGTCCAGCTAAAAAACTTCTACAGCCTGGACAATGCCACACAGTAATCAAGAACGCAGAATCGTGGCCCACGCATTTTGTTGTTCCAAGTAGATGCATTGCTTTTACCACAGGATATTGATCGGGTTGCACAAGATTACTGATGTATGAGCATACAAACTGTGCCGGCCTCTGAGCCCATTGTCCCTGAGACGTGCTGAGAAGGCAATGAATGTCGTTATCTGGACCTGTTGTGTTGCCTTCCCGAGGTAGGCTTCGTAGACGCAATGTAGCGGATCTTCTGCTTCAGCAATTCGTCCTGATCGAGCTGAGCCAGAACCCATCCTAGAAGCGGAATTGATTTCCCTCATGCGCGCATTCTGTTCATCTTGCTGACTTTGTGGACAATACGGCTGACTGGAGGTGATGGAGAAGTACCCCAAGGATATATTATAAGCCCCCGCCTGCACGGGCTTGCGTATCCGACCATCATCTTCGCCATCGTTGGGATGTGTACTACTTTAGTTTGTGCAACTTCAAGCTAATATCCGGATGGTCAACGATATTTGATGTCTTCTAGGAACTTTTGACTACTTGGGCCTGTCTGCGGGATGCAGAGTGAAAAATACGGCGCTTGAACTAATATATTCTCACTACGATTGATGTTGTCAAAGCTGAGCAGGAAATGCAGCACCGCATGTTTCATCCGGAGTGCGCCTGCCGAGGTAACCATGATTATGTCTACAACATTGAACTTTGAAGGAACGGGTTGCCAAAGCTTTAACAGGACGACAATGTATCACGTACGCGTCGCGGATAAAATCTTGACATCAAGGGACACGCCTTAAGGCAAGAAGAAGGATTGCAGTACGAGCGATTATACTTACTCTAATGCTACTGTTATAAGCAACACTAAGCGGTTGAACAGACGATAATTAAAGTCACTTGAACAATGAAGGTCCTTAAAGTCAAGTGTACTTCCACAAGCGCTAACCGGATCGAGTAAAATTTGTATCGCGTTTTAAGCTATCACTTATAGTTCTCTCTAGGTAGTAGAGGACATGTAGACATTTTAACATTCTATAGTACTAGTACATGCTTGAAAGGGTTAAAGTACTGGAATAAAGTGTTAGGTATTAGATATAGGTTAGACCTATCATACTAGATAAGTTAATAACCCTCAACCTGGCGAAGGGCACCTTGAGACTTTAGCTCAGCCTCGTAGGTCTTCTCAATCTAGCATACTGACTCTGCCACTAAAGACTCGATGCTTCTATAGATGTTTCCACTATCAACGAAGAGATCGCTGAGATCACTCCAACAGGTCTTGTCACGGCCAGTGGTAAAGAAATCGATGTCGACATCATTACGCGTGCAACCAGGGTTGAGACTCCGTTCATCCCACATTTATGAATTGATCTCTTTCAACACCCTCCCAACAACAGCAATTCTTTAGAGTTGCGGCGAGGCTAAATCTAACCCCCTGTAAGCACGAGGTCCAAATTGAAAACGCCATCCAATGCATCGACAAGAAGCAGAAAGAAAAGATCAAAGCCATAGAAGTGAAGCAGAAGAATACTACCGACTTCAACAACCACGTGGACGCGTGGCACCAAAAAGTACTCTGTCTGGTCTGAAGAGCGCCGAAGGTATGGCCCTTTACCGTGCTAACATCTCTTTCGAACTAACCTGGATCCCGCCGTGACAGCTGGTACAAGAAGAACAAGACTCCAGATCGCCACGGAGGAGAGCCTGACACCATTCATCTGTAATGGGGACACTCCGTGGGAGCTTTAGTGATTCGGAGGACTTGTTCCAACGAAGTTTCGCCCTATAGAGATCGCTTCAAAGCCTAGTATCATAAAGCGTGTATATGTATCGCAGACTCCTCAACAATACGGCCTCGGTTAACATGGTCTCGAGAATATTTGCTGATCACGTCGCGAGTTGTGCCAGCCGGAGGTCAGTCTACGGTTAGGCTTGCCGAGTACAAAATATTTCCCGAAGGTAGGATATCGGCGCGACGCATTTGGCACAAGTTTACTGCAGCTTTGCCGACCAAGGTCAGTCAATATGCCGCAGACCTCCGGCCCGTCGCGTTCAAAAGCGTCATCACCGTCGAGGTAAAGCTGGCGTGAGTTCACGGCCGGTACGGGATAAAGGATGTTAGCCTGTTCGGTCAGCTTGGAAAATCTGACATCATTACATTCTATCTACCGGACTTCCCATTGGACTTCTTCCGGCTGTTAGATTGGAACAACCGAGGGTCGCTTGAACAGCAGGTCGAGGTTCCGAAACCTGGAAAAACAGTAGAGCTACGTACGTCAATGGTCACGGATAGATGGAGCTAGCTACGAACTGCCTTGCCAGTCGCCCATGCACGAGATGCACGACGTTGAACGAGCAAGCTTGTTGCGGTGTGATCTTTACAACCATTTCCCCCCCAAGTGGAGCGTCTCAGCGGGTGCTCGTTCAGACGCCCTCCTCAGTCAAATGCTCAGCTGTACTTTCACCAAGCTCCTCCCGTCGCGTGCGACCATACCCAAGGTACGCGAACCTATTACGCTGGAGGTAATGCAGATTGTAGTCCTCGAAGCGAGGCTTTTCCATCGCTTCATTGAAGTGCCATGACGACCCGACCCAAGGGCCGATGACAGGACCGTCGATCTTCCCGTTCTTATACCTGACGGCCCGAAGGAAAAGTATCAGAGACCGATTTTCCAAAATGAACGCTAATAGGAGCTGCTCACCAACTTCGACAATTACCGCTCCAGACGTACGACTTCATTGCCTCATTCCGGTGTTCGATGAAATCTCGCATTGCTTCCTCTTTAACATCCATCGACGATATGTATTCTGTCTGCATCTTTTCAACACAAGCGTACGCATAGTCGATCTCAACCTCGAGGCCCGAAATGAGCGACCCGTTGGCAATGGGACTGTTTGGACCTCCGATGACTATATATGTAATCAGCCCAGTCCGTCTGTCTTGTTGAAACTAATGCCTTGACTTACTGAAATAATTGGGGATTCCGGGTGCCGCAATTGAGAGATAATGTAAGGGCTCTTCACTCCAGTATTCTGCTAGGTTGCGTCCGTTCCGGCCGATGACGGGAAACGCAGGTTTGAACGAGGTGTCAAACCCAGTCGCGCAAACGATAGCATCTACTGTATAGTGGCTACCGTCACCTATGACAAGTCCTTCCGAGTCGATGTGGTCAACCTCGTCGCAAACTACCGTCGAGTTGCTGGCGACGAGGGCTTCTAGATACCCACTACCTGGTGTAAACCTAACTCTCCGTCAGCAAAAGATTGCGATTTCTCAATCGCGAGATAGATAGTACGTGCCGTCGACATCCAACAGGAAACTTTGGAATCAGCTGAGCAGCCAGCTTCTCGTCATTGCCCAGTCTTTCCTTCATCATGACGGAAAAGTTCTTGAAAGCTTGTTGCTGGCGTTCGGAGCCTTTGAAGAATGTGACGAAATTAGAACTGCCCGTGTTCTGCACTTTCTTGCGATATTCGAGAAAATAGCGTTTATCGTCTTTGAACCGTTGGATCTCTTCTGGGGAGAATTTGGTCTGCCGTCCCTGAGCGGCGATACTTTCGCTGAATTCCGGGGTAATCCACGTTGGAGACCGAATAAAGTTGATGATTTTCCGAACCTCTATAAATGTTCTGTGAGTGTTTCAGACCCAGAGATGCAGGCGCGAGAACTCAAGAACTCACTGGGCGTAAGCGCGGGTACTATCTGGATGGCTGAAGATCCAGCACCGATGACTGCGACCGTCTTATCGGTAAAGTCGTATGAATCATCCCATCTGGCTGAGTGCATCAGCCTGCCTCTGAAATCATGAAGGCCCTGAATGGTTGGCCATTGCCACTTGCTAAGAGGGAAATATCAGCAGCCATCAAGGCATCGTCTAGATCACAGGCAGATAATACTTCAAGACCCCGGTGGCGCTGAGAATCACATTGCAGCGGTCGTGAGTGATGTGGCCAGTTTCCACAGCCTCCACGGTTAGATTCCATTCCGAGTCGGTCTCTGACCACTCGGCAGCAGTGACCCTGTGACCCAGCTGGATGTACTTCATGCAGTCCCATTTGATAGCACACCTTTTGAAGTACGCGTGAATCTCGGGAGCTTCGGCGTAACTTCAAGACATGTCAGCATTGTGGTAACAGCAGTTTTCGACGAGGAACAAACAATCGAGACCATTCAGGATTCCCCTCCCATGAATAGGTGTAGCCGTGAGCAGGAATGTCGCATGCACACCCAGGGTATCGGTTTTCTAGCCAGGTCCCCCCCACGTCATGATTCTTTTCGTAGATGGTGAAGGAGACGTCGCTGTCACGGAACCGCTGTTGATACTTATACGCCGCTGCTATTCCCGCGATGCCTGCTCCGATACAGACTACGCGCATTGGACGCTTCGCATGTATAGGCTCTTGAAGTACGACATAGGGGGCTGCATTGGAGGTCGGCTCGACATGTCCATTCGTGAAGTTCTCGGTTACCGAACTGCTCGATTCACTCACCAAAGCCAGCGCCATAATGAGAAACGTCTGTCTTTTCGAGTAGAAGCTCCCGCAGTCGTTTACTTTGAGTCATTTCAGCAACCCTCAAAAGTGCTGTTTGTGGTGATATTGACTTGATCTAGCTCGAAGGACGTTTGTGATCCTTGCTGACAACTGACCGGCATTCCACCGACGATGAGCTAATACCGGCCACGGCTCTCGAGTCGGCTGACAAGTTCACACTGAACAGACATGGATATGACAGGATCAGTATCTGACGGCTCGGGATCACAGACTGAAGGCCTCGCTAGATGAGGGGCTGTATTGGTCTGGTGTGCTTGAAAGGGAGGCAAGAAGATCCACTTCGTCTCGGCCTTTCACCCAGAATCTACTCTAAGGCGTACGAGCCAACCATGAGGGCATGACGCCTCGCCCCTCCACGCGGGCTGAGAGCCAAATCGATTCAAAATACTCCCAGAATACCGCCTCCAGTAGTCTTCCTCGGCAAATTTTCCTGGATCCAGCTGGCTCCTCTTCTCTTGGAATGAAGGCAATCTTACAGCGCGTGCTCTCCAGCTCTGTGAACGTCAATGACCAGGTCGTTCCAGCGGATGGCAAAGGGATTTTAGTTCTCGTGGCTATAAGTTGAATATGGGGACGTCAAACGGGGGCGATGGTGGTGGGATATCTTGAACAGGTGGAGGACATCAACGACGAGACGCGATTATAGTACCCCCAGCCGAGAGCAGAAGGAGAGGAGGCTTAGTTGACAATGTGGTTGATGGGTTCTCCCTCATATAGGCTCGCATTTAATTTCATAGCAACCTCCCCAACTCAGACGCTACCTCCTCCACTGCTTCGACTGGAAGCAAATGCCCAACTTCAGCGACTACACTCAACGTCACATCAAGTCCCAGCTCGGTCAAAACATCCACCGTTTCCCTCTTTACGTTTTCAACCGTTTCCACCTTATCCTTCTCGCCAACGAGGACTCTCAGCTGAAAGCTCCCTTGTTGCTGCCGGCCTTCCGCCTTGATCCTGGCTGCCACATCCTCTACAACACGCCGACAATCTCTCTTCATCCCGAGCTCGATCCAGCCTCGTTTCGCTCCGGGACTCATACTGACACAATCTAGCGCTAATCTTCCAATGACCTTCTCAGGCAGGTCCTTGTGCGTGAGCACGTTCCTCGATGTCCAGAGCGCGCTCTCGAGCGAGTCGTACGCTTTCAATTGCTGCCGCCTCATCTCTGCCGGAAGTACAAGCGGTCCAGGCGGAGCCGGGGCGACGAGCAACAATGCTTTGATGGTCGTGGTCCTGTTGATGCTCTCGTTGCCACTCGAGGTCAACGTGTGGAGGAGGACCTCCCAAGCAACTTTCGCAGACATGCTATGAGCACAGAGCACGACCTTCCGTGAAGGGATCAGGTGTTGCTGTTCGCTGTCATCATGCGCAATATTCGCAAGGCTCTTCAGTAGCGCGACCACATCCGCTGCGAGGGCTGGTATGTTGTAGTTTTCCAGCGGATCCTGCTCGGAGGTGAGGGATGAAGTCTGCTCGATGCATCCTGTTCCACGATACGAGACGGCGACGGATGTGCAAGATGGATACCTCTTGCTCAATGTCAACTGCACGGGCTCGAATGTCGATGCGGACCCGCCCCAGAACGGGAGGAAGATGACGGTCGGTGCAGATCGGTCGGGCGTTGATGGTTCGTAATACTGGATAGCCAAGTGCCGGCTTCCTTTCACCTCATTGCCAGTTGGCGAGAGCGGCGACCGAAGTGCAATCACCTTTGAGCGAATTGACATAGTATACTACTAGCAGGACTAAGTATATGACGAAGGACGCAGTGGGAACGTGCCTCCTCGAGTTCGACTTCATCCGGGAATCCCAACGCGTCTTATACTTATCTTACCAGCTTCATCATAAACATTAAGTCCACAATGGTCTCGTCCCCGTGATATCATCATGGCCTTTCGGCCTTTAAACTGGTGTATCATTCATTCATTGCACGGAATGTCGTACTCGGCTTATCATTCGCTGCGCGGAACGTCGTGAGGCTGTACTACCGCAGTGTGCACGTCCAGACAGATAGTACTTTACCCTGAAGTATGTAACTGGTTGAACGGATCGGTTCCGCAATGAACGTGATACCCGGAGGGATTCTACTCCCGCGTCCATGGCTGGAAGAGGAAACTCAACCAAACGCAGCCACGCAGCGTGCCGGGGGTGTAGGCAGGCGGCCTGATTAGCGTACTTACATAAGCCTGTCGGGTGCGAAAAAACAAAAACCTTACGAAGTCACGGTGCAGCTGTTGAGTCCGCTAAATTGGGTTGGGCAGTACTTCGACTTCGTGTCTCCAACGGGTCTGGCGGGTCTAATGGGTCTGATGGTTCAGGCTCAGCCTGCACAGATCTTTGCATACGCGCGTCAGAGTACGCGGACCCAGTGTGGTATATCTACGATGCTTAGGGTAGTGGCTTCTCGTGAACATGTACAGATACATACGCACCTGCGCAGGGTTTTCAAAGAGGTTACTATTGTGGCGACAGAAAGTAGGCCCGTCGACAATACAATGCCAGCCGGGGCCCTGGTCCATCCGGAAAACTATGTAGCTCCTGCGGTCAAAGAAAGGAGAGAATGTTCCGTTTCCCGTTCCAGCCTCAAATCCCTGACCGGCGATAATACCCGTAAATTATGGTGGAAGTCTATCACTTAGGAAGCCCTAAATCCGCTCAATCCTGCTTTTCCATGTGCCTCATCGTAGAAGTAAGTCATAAGCTCGTAGCGTATGCGAGACCAAAAATCCGCGCTTCAGAAGCTGCGATCCGCGTTGATTCGCAGGTGGATAGTATTTTGTGGTTTGCGGCAAATTTGGCTGGCATGCTGCATAGATTTGAAATCGTGGTTTCATTACGCCCTGGGGTTGGTCATGTATCATTCGGTATCGCTCATTTATTTCGTTTTTTGCCGTCGCATTCGCATCAGCTTGCTGAAAAGAATCTGTGGAGTCCATGTCTTGATTTGCGGAATCAAATTCCAATGTCGTCGTCCACAGAGGGATGCTGGTTCTCCCGCTACTCGATCAAGAAGGTGGTTTCGAAGCAGCAGAAGCGGAAACTAGAGGAGGCGCAGGTGCAGATGCAGGTTGTGGAGTGGTAGGTTGCGGCGTGGGAGGCACGGGTGGCGCCAGAGCGGTCGCGGAGTTATGTCCCTGAGTTTGTACCGCAGCTGGTTGTGGGGACGGGGGTGGCCGGTGCTGCTGGGGTGGCGGTGCCGGTTGCTGTGGAGGGAGTTGAGGAGGATATTGCGAGGTTGAAGGAGGACCACCCTGTGCATTCGGTGGATGGGGTTGGGGAGGATAATGCGGGTTTGAAGGAGGACTACCCTGTGGGCCATTCGATGGAGCCGGGGCTGTCCGAGAGTACTCTTCAATACCCTGCAGCATACCATTGGGATGCCGAGGATAGTCAACGTTCATATGACCACACATGACCACATCTGCTTCCCCCATGGGTTGCCATCTCACATTTCTGAGCCTGGTCGCGATGGGTCGGCCCCCCTGATCGAAGGCCGGCTCCGGGGAGACCATGACACCTGCCTTTCCGAAAAAGGTCGGTGCAATGGTGAGAATGACGGAATCGATCAGATGTGAGCGATGCATCCTCAGCAGCTCAGAAAGAACAATCCCACCTCCCTCGACCATGATGCTCTTTATGCCTTCCCGGAACAACACATTGAAAATGCCCTCCCAATTCAGTCCGCCTTGTGCAGGGTTGTAGTCATTGATCATGAGGTATTCTCCACCATGGGCTTTCAGTGTGCTCACAGCCATAGGATGCAGCATTGCGCCTGGCGCTACCACGACCCAGGGCGCCTTGCCACGACCCTCAGATGCAGTTTTGAGCACCTTCATTTCTGGATGAATTCGCAATCGTGCGTGAGGGTCGATGATGATCGGCCGAGGTTGGAATTCCCAGGCAAGTCCACCGTAGCCGGTAGAATTAGCGAGTCGGCAATTCAGTGCAGGATCATCTGCGATGGCTGTGGCCACCCCAACCAGGATTGCGTCGTGTCGACTTCGTAGATAATGTGTCATAGCTTTCGTCTCGGGACCAGAGATGGCCGTGGGTACTCCGGGAACTTGGCTGATCCGGCTGTCCAAGCTACTTGCCCAAGTGAGGGTGACATGCGGTCGCGGCCGCACATTCGCCAGCTTGGGGTCAGGCACGTAGGATTCCAGAAAGGCCCTGGCATGATGTGGATACTGCAGAGTGTCCCAACGAATTGCCGGTTCACTCCGAGCTTCTGGTTTGACCGGTTCCAGTCGACCAAAAACGCCAGGCTGTGCTGGAGGCTGAAATTGAGGGGGTTGGGGAGGCGGTGGTGCAGGCGGTTCTCGCCGCGCGCGTTGCAAACTGAAGCCCTTGTGTGCTTTGAGCCCGGTCCGATTGTGCCCTTGTCGCCAGGCATATTGCACGTTCCGGACGTCGGACATCTTCATGAACTTGCCCCCTGCAGCGTGCATCTTCTCGGGCTCTTCCCACATCTTCCAGTAGATTGAAGCTGGCATGTATGCTTTGGCCGCCTCACGGCGAGCGGTATCCATGACTCCTGTATTTCTTTTCGTCCCATCAATGTAGTCCAGGTCATGGGAATGTCTGACCACTCCGTCCGTAGCACGAGAAACGGTACAAGTGTTGTTCGGATTGAAAGCCACCTTCATCGTCATGGCACATGTCTTCTCCTCGCGCGTGCGTTTCTTCCTCTGTTGTTTGCCCTCCGGTGTTGGGCGAGGGGTGTATGACTTTGGGTTGGCGCGCCGCAGTCGGCAGGCATAATACTCTACCGTGACGGCGTGGTCTTCTGGCTGGGATTCCGTTGTCCTCATCTTGCGCCAGACATTGTCCACGAATGGGAAATATGTATGCCAATCTGCTACGGATAGTTGGACTGGGTCGTCGAGGCTGAAGAGTCGCTGACGGATATCGGCAAGATTCGGTGGATTGTCAAAGACGCTGTAGTCGGGAGGTTCGTCTTCGACCACAGTGTACTGTCTTCCGTGTGTGCGTTTCCCATCGGCTCCTGCGCCGGCGTCTCCATCGGCTCCAACTTCATCCTCGTCTTGATCGTGCATGCTGGTGTCGTTGAGAGCGTCATCATCTGCGTCGCTCTCGAGTTGATCATCATCTTGATGGTCGAGCTCGTCAGCACCATCAGGAGTCTCAGGGTCGGTGCTCATTGTACTCGTATGATCAGCGCGGAGAGATTGGGATGGACGAAATGATCGACAGCGGTAGGGCTGCGGGTATGCGGACTCGAGGGAACAGACGCGTGCTCATTCGTAAAGCAATTGGACTTCGCGCAGTCTGACTGAAGATATCAACATGACAATACGAGCAGAGTAGAAGATGATGCAGCGGTAGTGGAGGTCATCGGCGTGTCTGGGAAGGGCAGTGCCGTTCACACAACTCCGACTCTCATCGTGGATTCACACATCAAAAAGTGAGCCTAAAGTGAAAGTTGCGCGATTCGAGGGTCGAGTTTGGCCAGTTCGAGCTTCTGATCAGCGGCTCAAGCTCCACTCAGCTCGCCAAGCGCATCTCATGCAAGGGACCGGCTCAACTAAAATCACCTCGAAAATGAAATGTGATAGGTCTCAAAGGCGAGGTTTTCGTCCTCAGCGAACCATGGCATCGAGACTCGACATGGGACTTCAGCTGGGAAGGTCTGTGAATTGCTGTTCACAAGCGTCATTCCTCGCATCTTGCGCAAGAACTACTGAAAACCGCCTGGCCAGCGCTAATAGGATTTCTCACCCGTCGGGCCCGGTGACTTAGGTCGTTGCGGAGATGACGATGCTTTCCTCCATCCCTGCCTGCTAAAACGCATCAAGGGCATCCTCCAGTCCGTTCATAGGTTACAATTGCGCAGACGATGTAAAACACTTTTGGGTATCATGATCCAACAAATCCAGCACTAACATCTCTGATTTACCTCCTGCCTCCATATCTCTGTCGGCTTCTTGACCGGCTTCTTGTTCTGCTCCGACTCCTGCTACGGCTGTAGCTGCTGCGAGAACTGTAACTGGGGCTTCGTCTTCTCCGTCGCGGTGGGCTCCGAGCTGGCGGACCACGTCTTCGGGGCGGAGTTCTGGATGGCGATCTTGAGTATGACGGGGACCTCCTGCGCCGCCTCGGCGGAGAAGGCGACCTTGAATGTGTATCGCGTGGAACGTATGTATCATCTTCTGGCCCTCGTCTGCCTCCGCCGTATCCTCCTCTCCGTGGGGGTGGGCTTCGGTACCTGGATGGTGGGGGTCCTCTCGGCGGCGGTGGTGCATAGCGGGACGGCGGTGGACCACCATATCTGGAATTCCTAGCTGGCGGAGGTGATCTAGAGAATGCCCTTCGTGGAAGCACGATGCTGACGGAGATGGGCACGCCATCCAGTTGAGCCTCATGCATGTGCGCAATAGCGGATTCAGAGCCAGAAGGATGATCGTAGAGAATGTAGGCTGTCCCACGATTTGTCATGACTGTCCACCATTAGCAGCTGCCACCAGAAAGTTGTCAAGCTAAAACATACATTGCTTGTTGAGCGGGAGATCAACTGATTCAATACGACCATAAGAGCCGAAGATCTCTCGCAGATGTGCTTCAGTCACATTCTTGGTGAGTTTTTCCACCACAATCTTCGAACTCTGTAATCGTCGGCCGTCTCTGCTGGGACTGCGAGTGTAGCTTCGGTCTCGATAGGATCGTCTGTCGCCGCGACTTGGACTTCTGCTGCGCGAAATGCTGCGACTGCGACTTCTGCCGCGGCCGTGACCGTTGAGTCCATCACGACGAGGCGATCGAGTACGCGACCTTGAACGGGAACCGGTTGGTGATCGTGTTCTTGTCCGGGACCTGGACCTGGACCTTGGAGAAGGCGACCGTCGCGGTGAGCGCGAGGGATTAAAGGGTGGTGAAGGTGCTCTCAGAACCGAAGTTGGCGTGTGAGTTCGCGCAGGCGAACGGCCCCGCGAGGGCGACCTTGAAGGCATATTGAAAGTTGTGATGGTGGTTAATTTTGTGAGACTTCTAGGACATGGTTGATAGAGGGATTATCTGCCCGAGTCGCGGGGGTCGCAGGGTGAATGTCTGGCAGTTCCTGCGCGCCGACTTCGACGATGAAATTGGCGTTGCGCGAACTGCATTAATACTCGACAGTACTATCTCGTCTTGGCGCCACACTGACTCTCCAACCTCAGTCTGCGTCAAAATCGATCTCGGAACTCCATCGGACTCACCAGAAGGCAATGGCGTACGACTACGACCGGGAGTACGAGTAGGATGGGCACTTTCATGAATTCCCCGCTGCTGGAGCATCCCCTTCCGGGAAATGATGTCGTCCACGTCTCCTCCGCGCCCAATATCGTCGAACGGGTCGAAGATCGCAAAGCTTTCCCCGCAAAGCTTCTGTCACCTTCCTGAAATGCAACGCTTCCCAGCCAATTGGAAATTTCGCTACTCTTGGGAATCCGGCTATGAACGAGCACCGCGGAATGCTGGAATCCTATGCAGGGCCGCAGTGACAGTTGGAGGAGCCACCCAGCATGGTTTGCATAAAAGGTCAAGGACAACGTCAAGTGCAGGGTGAACCATTTCTCAATCATCATATGCCAAAATGCTCGTGCCACGCGTTGCGGCTTCCGCCCTTCTCCTCCAGGTAGCTTCGTGCGCCATCCCCTTGTCTGTTTCACCTGCCCAAAACGCCAGCAAGCCTCTTCTCGAGTCCTTCGTTTCGTACTCGATCGAGTTTTCTTCCTTCCCAGACTTTGCGGGAAACTCCAGTCAGCCAAACACCTTCTCTTATAACCTTCTGAACAACCTTCGTAACCTCCAAGGGTCATATCCCATCATCCGAGTTGGGGGGAACACAGAGTACGTCGGTCCGTGGGGCTTGAGACAGGCGTTCTAAATGAGAACATAGAGACTATGCAACTTTCAATGCATCCCAGGCGGACGCCCTGGTTGGGAGTTACAATTTTAGCCGATCCAGGGATTACCCAACCACGATTTCCATCGGTCCCGAGTATTTTGACTCTTATTCCACATGGCCTGGAGTGACTTACATTCATGGCTTCAATATGGGCAAGAATGGCACAGCAGGCTACAACACGTTAGTTGGCACCGTCCCCCTGGTGTGCAAGGCTCTGGGCACCAGCAAAGTCGCCTACTGGGAAATGGGCAACGAGCCCGATCTCTTCAAGACCAGTTCGCAGGGTCCAGTCCGGCCCAGCTGGTGGAACGAGACCGACTATGTCGAAGAGTGGCTCAACAAGACTCGCATCATTAGACAGCTGGTGCAGCAGAACTGCCCAGACGTCATTTCCGAGGGCAAGTTCAAGTTCTACTCGCCCAACTTTGCAGGTACGGCCAACAGCTTGAATCTCATCACGACCTGGGAAGCCGGATTGAATGCGGACAAGGACATCGCGTTCATCGATAGCCACAAGTATGTCTCCTTCTCCCCGTCTTCGTCTCTGTGAGTTTGATCATCTCCTGCTAATGACCGCCAGCTACATCGGAGGAGCGACCCAACCCGGCGTGACCCTCCAAGGCACCTTGATGAACCACACCTCAACCGTGCTATCCATCAACAAGCACCTCAATGAATCGAGGCTCCTCGCCTACACCGGCCTCCCCTATATCCTAGGCGAGACCAACAGCCTGTACAACGAAGGAGCCCCGGGCCTGTCAAACGCCTTCGGTGCTGCGTTATGGGGCGTCGACTTCAACCTCTACTGCGCAGCCACGGGGATTGCCCGCGTCCACATGCACCAGGGTACTAACTACAGATACCAGTCATGGCAGCCAATCGACACCGTCAACGCGACGAAGGGCACCAAGGCTCCCTATTACGGGAACATCATGGTCGCGGCTTTCCTGGGCAACTTGACGGCCGGCAACGTCAGCATCGCGGACCTCGAGCTCGGGAGCACCTATCAAAACGCCTACGCCGCGTACGTGGACGGCCGGCTGCAGAGAATCGCAATCATCCAGCTAAACGCCTACAATTCCACCTTCAACGGTAGTGGAACCGGCACCGCCACCAATACCAAGCCCCGCCCAACCGAGACCTTCAGCTTCCAATTGCCCGCCGGCCAGACATCGGCGCTGAAGGGCCTGAATGTGCAACGCCTTCTCGCGAACGGGAGCGACGCCATCACGGGCATTACCTTTGATGGAATCTCGTACAACATGGAGCTGGACGGTGGCAAGCCAGTGACCTTGAACAATGTCACCAAGGGCGAGGTTTTGCAGGCCGCTCAAGACGGGACCGTCTCCGTTACTCTGCCGTGGTCGAGTGCGGCCATCTTGAACCTGCAGTGGTGAAAGCATCCAAGTGGGAGTTGGGAGGACGTGGTACGGAAATAAAGCCACAGGAGATACATACACCATAGTCATGAGTGACGAGAGGACGAAGCACCCGGTTTGTCCGTAGGGCAAAGGAAATAGACCCTTCTTCGAGGCCTGTTCTTAGCCGGGTCCGTCATTACAGCTCCCAGGTTCCCACCTACCCACCCCGGCCGAAATACCGGCCGGGCGGCCCCTGAGCGCACACCAACCCGCTCGATACATACCTCGATGGAATAGAAACTGAATTGGACCGAGCGATCTTCTTCCTGCTCTGTGTCTATTTCTATCTTTGCGTTGCCGTCAAGACGTGAGGATCCACTCTAAGCGGCCAAGCAACCCTTAACGAAGTAGTGGAAAGAGCGGATAGGTTGTCCTCGTGGGAGAAAACCGTATCCAATCCCGCGCAGTCCCATATATCGAGGACTGGGAGTACGAGCAGGCCATTCGTACAGCATCCACCCACGCACGGATCAGGATTAGAGTTTGACATCCTCGCCGGCCCATACCCTGCCGTCTCTGTTCGCCTTGATCCTCAACCTCCTGACGCGCTTGATGTCCTCCTCGTTGTCGTGCGTCAGGTACCATGTCCAGACATTAGCCAACCAACTCATGCCGATCGCACCGGCGCAGACGCCAAACGAGACTTTATACCCATTGTGCGCGTATCGTTCCTGGAACAGCTGTGGGCCAATCACACCGCCGACCTGGCCGATGCAGGACTGGAAGGCCAGTGTGAAAGCCGTGCCAGTGGAGCCTACCAGACTTGCGGACCGCCCTGTGGGAGAAGAAAAAATGACTGGTCAGCTCATGGTCATGACGGCCTCAGGCCCTGACAAATGAAACGCAACACTTACACGCCCAGAAGGGAATGAAATACACAGAGTAGAACGTCGTCCCGAAGATCACGGCAATGTACGTGGCATGGCGGCCCACGTTGAAACACAGGACGAGGAAGAAGGCAAGCGCGCCAGCACAGATGATCATGATGAACTTGGGCCGCGTGAGATACGCTTTGCTGAGGAACCATCCCGCGAAGATGATGGATAACACGGTCGCGGCTGCGGGGGGGATGTTGAGCAGCTGGTTTCGCGGCAGGCCTGCGAAGCCCAGGCTTGTCGTCACGGTGGGGAGCTGCCACTGCAGGCCGTAGCCGCCGAGGTTCATCAGGATCTGGGATAGGCAGAAGGCGTAGGTGCGCGGGTCCTTGAGCGAGGCTAGGACTTCCTTCTTGTCGAACACTGGGTCGTGCGTACGCGGGGCGTTGTCTGTAAGGCGGAGTTCGAGGTATTCTTGCTCTCGAGGCGTGAGCCATTTGGCCGAGCGGGGCGACTTGGGATAGTCTGGAAGAACGAGGAAGACGACGCCGGCAAAGAGGATGGTGAAGAGGCCTTCGAGAAGGTAGACCCTAGAAAATTGGTTAGTTTCTCATCATTCGGGCTCGTGCTTTCAAGGGGGAGAGCGCGAAGACGGTACGGGTACGCGAGACATTGAGCACTGCGCGCGTGGGAGGCCTACCATCGCCAGGCGCTCAGGCCACCCAGGCCGTTCATGTACGAGATCCCATAGGCGACCAGCGAGCCTACGATCCCTGCACAGTTCTGGAAACCGAACATCCACATGATTGGCTTGCCCATCTCGTCACTACGATACCAGCTACACAGCTGAGCAGCTACCCCAGGGAACATTCCAGCTTCCATCATCCCTAGGAAGAAGCGCGCAGCGTAGAGGCCTTGTCTGTTCTGGACCGCAGCATGACATGCCAGAACCTATACCGTTGTTGGGTCAGCGCGAATGCGACAGCGAAATGGCAGAGCGACCTACCAAGCCCCAAGTCGCAATGATTCGAGACTGCCAGTTGCGGGGAGTCATCTTCTTAAGCAGCAGGTTACTTGGAACTTCGAAGACGATGTAAGAGATCTGCTGACTGTTAGCTGGCGAGCACTATGGAGAGAGTCGTGAGGTCGGATTCCAATGTCCCTCCCTGACTTACAAAATAGATGGACTGCACCCAGTTGTACTGGTTCGGGGTCATGTTGAGCTCCGTGAGGACATTGCGCGATTCACCGACTTGAAGGACCTTGACAGTGGCGGCATTGGTGTAGTCGACATTCTTGAGCATATACATGAGGCCAATGAGCAGCAGAAACCGCTTGTCCACTTTTCTCATGATCTTGCGGTCCTCCTCTGCGGTGAAGGAGCTCAGGAAAGCCTCCCTGTCATCCTCCGAAATGGACAACGTGGGAGAATCCCCGACAATCGCGTGAGGCTCGACCGTAAAGTCCGCCTCCTTGGACTCTGGATATGGGATTGGGGCTGGCATGGCTAGAAAACGCTGGACCAAGATATGGAGCAGCGAACAATGGCGGTGCAACTTTGGGAAACGTTCTCGAGAAGACAGGTTCAGCAGCGTTCCAAAGAATCGAGATGGTCTCGAGAAGACAGGGACACTTCGAAGGAAGTGAGGTCGCTCGCTGGGGCTTCTGAAGAACGAACCGTCGGATAACCCTTTCTAGGCCACCAGAGGCTGCAATAGGCTGCTCCATATGTTCTCGCCGTTATCTTCATGATCGGCATGCAACGGCGCTTCCCCTGTGTGGACGGTGGGTGCATCGCGTAGAGGGCCAGCATGGTGGCAAACTCCGATTCGCCTAGATACAAATGCCCCGTCGCAATGCTGGCCATATCGTGCTTGATGCGTTCGCTAGCACAAGGATACAACAATGAGTGGAGCTGAGGGCACTGTGATGAAATGACAAAACAGGTTGTAATTACCCGGCAACGGGCGGTATATCGCGAAAAGGAACGACACCCAATCAATAATCCGCATGCAGACAGGTTGCTCAGCGGAAAAGCTTGACAAGCACGCCATGAGCGGAGCTTGAGGTGTCGGGAAAACGCCCCTCTGCCATTCTCGGTATCATGTGTAGCAGTTGTTTGCAGACGGCGCGTTGTCCTTGTCCTATTGGAGAGAGGCCGAGGCAAGAGCTGATGGTCTGGCCTTGGGCATCGAGCACGCAATTGACCGAAGGCATTTCTTTCCGCTCTGCGTGCTGCGGGATCGGAACATGGAAGGATTAGGGAAACATTGTATTGGCGTCCGCAAAATTGAAACTAATGGCCCTCTTCACCATGAGCTTGGGATGGCAGTGCCGCGCATCAAGCTCGGGTAGGGGGCGGACAACTCGCGGCAGATCGCGTACAGTCCGTAGTCGCGGAGCTGCTTGGGATTCGCCAGCAGATGCCCGTGTTGGTCAATCCTAAGCGAGTACAGGCAATGCGATGGATGGGTGAAGCCGGATATTCTTGAGCCTACAGGTAAAGACGTTGATGAATCAACGGACTATGAGGGTGACTAGGAGTGCCAAGCCCAGTGACGCAAAGAGCAGCCTTGAGCTCTTCAATCGCTGACTTTTCGACACCAAGATCCCAGTTCAAAGCGTGTACAGCCATGCTTCAAGAATGGACGCCTTCATGGACGCTGTGCTCAAAACAGCCCCAGCATCAGTCTCATACAGACGCAGCAGTGTACTTGCTCAGGCCTTCTCTGCACCACCGTCTGTCCGAAGCGGCAGCGCTGACGTGCCATCCTCTTCCTTCTGCTTCTTCTCTTCAGCGGTCGACTCATCCTCCTTGTACACGTCGTACCGGTACTTGGCTCCTTCATGATCATCTCTTAACCCACTCTGTCCTTTTCCATAAACCTTTTCGCGGGCAGTCACTGGCTCTTCGCCCTCCGACCTGGGTTGCGGGTACACACCACGCCGCCTCAGCTCGGGAATCAATAGATCAACCACGTCCTCGAACGTTCCTGGTGTCGTAACGTAGGCGAGGTTGAATCCATCGAGGTCTGCTTCCCGGATCCATCTTTCCATCTCATCTGCGACTTTCTCAGGAGTACCTACTCCAACGGGGCCTAACCCGCCAATGGCAGCCTTCTCAGCAACTACCCTCGGTGTCCATCTTGGAACATCCGGGCTTGTTGTTGTAAAAGCATCGAGCATGCTCCTCACCTTATGGGCCTCCGTTGAGTCTGCAGCGGTAATATCTTGGTCCAGTGGAATCTTGGAAATATCAATCCCGGTCCACCCAGAGAAGAGTACCAGTCCACCAATGGTGGATGCATACTTCTTCGCCTCTTCTAGCTTCTCCCGGGCCTCTTCATCTGTTCGGCCGATGATCGGAGTGAAGGTGCCAAAGAACTTGATCGATTGAGGGTCCCGGCCTTTCTCTTCGGCGAGCTGACGGATCTTGGCAATCTTGGGTCGGAGCACCTGGGGGCTGTGCGAAGATACAAAGATGGCCTCCGCGTGTGTGGAAGCAAAGGCAGACCCAGCAGGTGAGGTGCCAGCTTGGAACAGAAAAGGCGTCCGCTGCGGTGAAGGGTCCACAATATGTCGAGAATCGAGGTTAAAATACTTGCCATGGTGATGAATCGTGCGGACCTTGTCAGGGTCGACATACGAATCTGCCTCTGGGTTGGGGTTGAGCGCATCATCGGCCCAGGAGCCTTCCCATAGTCTAGCAGGAAGGGGCGTTAGCGTCCATCGCGTCCCCTGTCTTCGTTGCCACTCACTTGTACAGGACTCTCAGGTACTCATCGGCCTGCAGGTACCGTTCATCGTGGTCGATGGGGTTATCGAGTCCGATGGCCTTGAAAGCAGCTTTTTTCCACGAGGTGACGATATTCCAGCCGATCCGGCCATTGGTCAGGTGGTCGAGAGTCGAGAACCGCTTGGCAAGCAAAAATGGGGCCTCAAACGAAGTCGAAGCAGTAATACCGAAAGCCAGGTTCTTCGTGACCGCTGCCATGGCAGAGATGGGCTTGGGGTCCATTATCAAAACTGGCCTCGAATGATTTCAAGAGCAGGAACTCACGATGGTCGGATCCGTCATCGGCCATTGTGCAGCACGCCGGATGCAGTTGTCGAGACTGTCCTCATAAGTGTCGTACCCGCCGTAAGTGTCGGCCAGGAAGAGGGCGTTGATATCGCCACGTTCAAGAATTTTCGCCAATTCGATCCAATATTCGAGTTTCCTCTTCGTGGCAGATTTGTCCTTTGGGTTCTGGGATTAATTCAGCTTCCATCACAAAGACTCAAGCGCTCGGACTCATCCTGCCCTGCATGACAAGCTTGTGGCTGGGAAAGAAGTACCTTCCATTGACCTGGCGAAAGATGTCCCACTGTTGACATGTCAAACGCATTGAGCAGGATCTGCTTCTTGACGCCCTCATGAGAGCCATTGCTTTCCTGTATGGAACCCATATCGAGAGAGCTTCGATGTCAACGCACTTACCAATTTGACGCCTGTGCACTGTCTGAAGACTTGCAAATGCTGCAGCGACCTATACTTTCAACAACGTCCGAATACTAAACATGCAACGCAGATTTCGTCCAATGCCGCTCGCACTGTACACCGAAACTGCTCCGGATCGCGCTTCTGACAAGACCACACGGTCTTGGTTTCGATACCGGACGATCTTCTCCGCAACAACCTCCGAGGACGTTGTATGGCGTGATTTTAGTTCAGATGCCATAATACATGTGGACAGGGGTCACTATCGAGAAACTGCACATCACAGATCCTTCATTGTGGAGCCTTTGAGTTTGATTGCGGAATACGAGAAGATCTTCACCTGTAAGGCTCGGGTAGGGTTTATTTCTAGGAGTAGTTGCACCATCCCATGTCTTTACACTGTTAATTCGAACTAGATACCTGACTGTCCTGAGCGAATGGTCCGCCCTTGTCTTGCTGCCGCACACACGCCCAGAAAAGACTCCATCTCATTCGTGGTGCATTCTGATCCTGCAGCAGTCTTGCCAAGTGCAATTCTGTTCGCTTTCGGACACACATCCTTCATCAGCCTGCCATATGAGGTGGTCAGATACCTCCGCCGGAGTGGCGTCCACGTGTGCTTCAAGCTCCACCTCAAGCTCCACCTCAAGCAGGAACAGGACGAGCGAAACTTCGGCCTCAATCATCTTGTCTAGTGGCAGTCCCTGAATTACCTGCATACTATCACCGACAGGTTGTTCCACGGGCATAGGGGATTAATCACCCCGAAGAGACTTCTCGTCGACGTACGTAGCAAGGCCCCTAGCCAGTTCGGACGGAAAGAATACAGAGAGCACGCACAAGGTGCTCAAGGCTGGTGAAATTGCACCGAGCTGGTTTGGGCCATCCAACGGGGCGATGCCGATGATCCAAACTCTTGAGGCCAAAGCGGATAACCGCCCAACGACGTCTCGTTAATACCCCTGTTCCACAACACGAGGCGCGTGGTGACAGATGGGCTAGAGAAAAAACTTCGATGTCCAAGCCCACTTTCAAAGGGCTGTGCGGGAGATCTATTGTCAACCCGAGTAGCGCAAGAAGCTCCCAGTAGAGATTAGTGTGATTCCACTGTATGGCGCCGCAGTCTCTGCGTTCTCACAGTTAGTGTCATATCCCATCTGTCAGAGATGACAGCGACCCATATACTGTACTGTAACGTCACGTACAGCATGGCTTGGCAGAAGCCGTTGGACAGCCACGAATGGGAGGCAGGCAGATAAGGCCGGAGCGTCGTCGAACTCCGACTGCTGCGTGTTCGGCAATGGTGTCAACTTGTGGGTCCCATTCGTGATGGGCGCACTGGGTCAATGGTCAACATGTATACTCCGGGAGCACAGACGCATAAGCATGTGTTGACAGGCACCACAGGGGCGAGTGGAGGCCAGATTCCGTGGACTGCAACGCAAACAACCGCGAGTACAGTTAGGATCTATCCGTTCTGGTGTTCTTGGTTCTGCGACCCCAGGAAATAATCAAGATCGAAAGAAGTAAAAGAGGAAGCTCTCTTTGCCATGGCGAAGGCGTCGGCATCAACTGATGGTCTGAGGCCTTCCCAGTCAAGCACGGCTGCTGATCGCAACGGAGAGTTTGAACCATCTCAGGCGGCACAAAGACTCAAACAGGTCGCATTCACCTTGGCACAGACGACGGCGGCGGCAGGGGAGGTACAGGCAGAGACAACGGCGCCGACACCAACAACGACTCGGCCTGCAAATGTGCTCCATGAACGATATCCCGTGTCGGAACTGACGCTTCCCGACCGCCATATCGACGATGTGAGAAGCTTGAAAGTCGTGGTTATTGGGGCCGGACTTTCAGGAATCCTGGCCGGGATATTACTGCCTGTGAAGGTGCCGAACATTCAACTGACGATTCTGGAGAAGAACGAGGACGTGGTAAGTTAATAAGGCATCTGGGATACGTGGACAGGCAGGATAGGCGCGCGAGTCCGAAAACACAAGCTGACCGTCAGCATGATTTAACAGGGCGGCACATGGCTAGAAAACATCTACCCGGGAGTCCGATGCGATATACCGTCGCACGTCTACCAGTCGACCTTCACGCCCTACACTCAATGGTCGCAGCAATTCGCCGAAGGACATGAGATCCGCGACTACTGGCAGGCCCAGGCCCGGAAATACGACGTCTACAAATACGTCAAGTTCGGGCGCCGGGTCCAGGACGCGCACTGGTCCGACGTCGACGGGCAGTGGACGGTCACGGGCGTGGATCGCACGACGGGCGGCGATGGTGCCCCGTTCACCGAGAAAGCCGACTTCGTCCTCTCGGCGATCGGGCGCTTCAACGACTGGCGCCTCCCTTCGTACCCGGGCCTGTCCGAATACAAGGGCCACCTCCGGCACACGTCGAACTGGGACCCCTCGTTCGACCCGACGGGCAAACGCATCGCCATCATCGGCAACGGCGCCAGCGGGATTCAGGTCCTGCCCAACCTCCAGCCCGTGGCGGCGCACATCGACCACTACGCGCGCAGCCGGACGTGGATCGCCGGGTCGTGGGCTGGCGACGAACGCACCTTCGCGCCGCAATGGATCCCCGAGGAGCAGAAGCGCCGGTTCCGCGACAGCCCAGAGGAATACCTCCGCTTCCGCAAGGAGCTGGAGGACAAGTACTGGCGCCGGTTCGGGTCGACGTTCCGCGGGTCCACGGAGAACGAGGACATGCGCGAGCGGTTCATCCAGATCATGCGCGACCGGCTGGCCGTGGGGGCGCGGGATCCCGAGCAACTGCTTGACCGGCTCGTGCCCGACTTCAGCCCCAACTGCCGCCGACTGACGCCCGGGCCGGGCTACCTCGAGGCCCTGGCACAGGACAACGTGACGCTGATCCAGGACCCGATCCGCCGCTTCACGGCCACGGGTATCGAGACCACCGCAGGCGACCACCGCGCCGTGGACGCCATCCTGTGCGCCACGGGCGGGGCCGTCGATTTTGTCCTCCCCTTCCACGTGCGTGCGCGGGGCGTGGACCTCGTGGATGCGTGGAGGCCTTTTTCGCGCGACAACCCGGCCACCGACTCAACCCATTTCGGCTGGCCGTACACGTACCTCGGGCTCGCGGTGCCGGATGTGCCCAACTTCCTCTTCATCCACGGGCCGCACGGCGCAGGCCCCTCCGGCACAGTGCCCCATAGCGTGGAGGTCCAGCTGACGTACTACGCCAAGCTGCTCCGCAAGGTGTCCTCGCAGGGGATCAAGGCCATGTGGCCGTCGCGGCGCGCGGCCGACGACTTCGTCGCCTACGCGGACGCCTTCTTCCCGACCACTGTGCTGACGGACAACTGCAGTTCGTGGGCAAATGGCGGGAAACCCGGCGGGCGCATCCACGGCATCTGGCCCGGCAGCGCGGGTCACGTTACGCTGGTGCGCAAGGAGCCGCGCTGGGAGGACTGGGAATACGAGTACTTGCACGAGAGCGGGAACCGGCTCATCGGCTGGTTTGGAAATGGGTGGACGAGGAAGGAAAAGGACGAGACCGAGGACATGACTCCGTATTTGAAGCTGGAGGGGACCGTTGACCTGAGGGAACTGCATGAGCAGTGGTGGGAGTGAAGCTAGTCAGTTAGACAGAACTAAGCCGAGCATGGACAGTGGTGGGAGGGAAGCTCGTTAGATGGATAGAACTAGGTCGAGCATTACTCTCCAGTTACTTGGATAGAACTAGGCCGAGTATCATTCTAGTATAGTACACCGTCTATGATATCTAGTTCCCAAGCCCGTCTTAGTGTAATGAAACTCTGCGTTGCGTTTTTTTGCCGTCAATGCCCGCGTGCCTACGCGCTTCACTCAACTTTAACTACGACTCTCCCGCCGCTGACTTCCCCTCTTCTCATTGAATCCAACGCCCCGTTGATGGCTCCGAAGCCTTCTCTGACACCCAAGATCGAGGGAGGCACTAAGAGTCCTTGACTCAGTAGTCGCTCCAGCCACAGCATCAATGCCTCTCCCACCTCCGGAACCTCATGGAACACTTTGATCGGCATGGTGTGGAAAGTGATACTAGGGGAGGTTTTTGTTTTCGGCAGCCCCGTCAGACCGACGAGGTGGGCACGTGGAAGTGTGGCGTCCGTACTCGGTATTGAGTTTGAAAGAGCGGCTCCTGTCCCAGGAGTTGAGTTTGGAGGTGCTGCATCCGTGTTTGGTACTGGGTCTGGAAGTGACGACGAGGAGGACGACTCTTGCCTCAGGCATTGCATCAAGTGCGTGGCGGTCTCCCTCCCCACCGTGTCGACAGCGAATCTTAGGCCGTTGTTCGTGACCGACCTGACAATCTCGATGGCCCGGGCAGGGTTGTGATTGTCGACAATGACGTCGGGCCTGGTCTTCGGATTGGACGTCAAGTTCAAGGCGTGCTTGCTGTGGTCGATGACACTGATCGTCCGTAACCCCAACAGTCTGGCGATCTGGTTCAGCATCAGCGCGCTGGTCGACGAACCGCCCCAGATGGCCACCCAGTCGCCTTGCGTGGCCCGTTCACGCAAATTGATCCCCTCCAGGCATTCCGACCGAACGTCTTGAGGTAATCGCTGGGGGTCCAGCCGCCTGACGATCGAAAGAAGATCCGGACCATTTGCCAGCTTGGAGAAATCGAGCCCTGCGCAGATCCCGAGACAGAGAGCTGCCGCCACAAAGGCCACGCCTAGTGCCGAGCCAGATTCTGGGGACACGTTGGGTGGTAGGCGGCAGACATTGAAGTCGGTGGCAACAACGCACTGCTGGTACGCGGCTTTGCGCAGGTCCCTGTAGTCGGTGGAGATGACGATGACCCAGTCGCCGGGCCGGAAGCGCGACTTCTGTCTTGGACTGATAGCGACCTGGCCAACGAGCTCGCGGCCAGAGACATACGGTAGCTCGGGGATGCCAAAGTTGAAGTCCCTGATAGCGTCAGTATTCTGCACGGGACAACCACCACCAAGGAGTGCAGTGAACAGGATTCCTCACGGTGCCTTCCAGTCGATCGGATTGAGACCGATGACCCGGTTCCGGACGAGCAGTTCTCGATCATTCAAAAGCGACGGCGTAGGGTGGTCTGAGATTTCTTCGTACGGCTGTCTGGGCGCGTAGAGGATCAATGCCCGCTGATGCGTGGAGATGGTCGAAGATGAAGACGAGGACGCTGAGGCTGACGACGGCTTCTCAATCTCTCGAATCGACACCTGGAAGGCAGCATCTTTACCAGGACTGGTGGTGGCCTTCAAGGAGTGCAAGAATCGAGTGAACCCCATGGCTGGAGGGTGTGACTTGGAATGATCGCTCGGTTCAGTGCCAGCCAGGCCCAAGAAAGCGTGTCAACCGGCAGACAGAGCTTCAGAAGGGCATTTCTAAGCCGAGACTCAGCACAGCGTATCATAATAGTAACTAATCGGGTCGACAAATTCCACCGGCCATTAGGTTCAGTAATTCCGGGCGTACTGTATCGGTGTGAGCCGAACAGGATTGGTATTAAGACTCTTGTAAAGACTCGGTCCGTCTCGACGCATATCTCTCGAGCGGGTACCTATATGTACTTAGAGGCATCAGCTGGAGAAGTGGACTCTGGCCTCACATTGCTTTGCACATGGCGTGTCGAGGCACGAATTTTTTTTTTCAACACCGTGAATGTCGTGCTCGCCCCGCTGTGGTCAGGACGTGGACTACACTTGCCGCTGTACCCGGACAAGTCCGCAGGTACCCTCGAGGTACATTGCCCCATTGTTCGAGAGAAGTGGTCGCCAGTGAGCATGATTCGAAAAGGCGCGAGATCTTATCCGATTGCGTGCTACTAAGCGCGATGACGCGATCCAGCATTCTGGCACGGCTGCGCCTGTGGCATGTCAGCGTGGGCAGGGAGGCGCGTCGGAGCGAACTCCTTGACTTGGCATAAGAAGCGAGCCTTGTGTTGAGGTTCCGGTGCACTGAACTGAACGAAGGGCAGTTGGGAGCTTCAAACAAGACGACGGTTCAGATGTCGACGACCGACGCGGGACATGCCAAGATCAACGGCGCGACGCCGAATGGGGATGCAGGGGAGGCAAGCGGGGGAGGCGCGCCGGCCAAGAAGAAACTCGTGCTCAATGCATTTGCCATGAACACGCCCGGCCATCTCTCGCCTGGACTCTGGCGACATCCACGAAACAAGACGTACAACTACAAGAAGCTGTCCTTTTGGACGGACCTCGCTCGCATCCTGGACGACGCTGGATTCCATGCTCTGTTCCTGGCCGATGTTCTCGGCGCTTACGATGGTAGGTGTCCCCTAGGGGGTTGATTGCAAGTCCAGGTGAAAGTCTTCTATTGAAGATTTCTCCATGGCGAAACATCCTGCCCCTCCCATTCCTGTCTGCTCCAAGTTCAGCTACATGATCGGATCGAGAATTGAACACTCTCTGACAGGACATCAGTCTACAAGGGCCCGAGCAACACAGGGCCTGCGCTGGGATCGGGTGCCCAGTTCCCTGTCAACGATCCGCTGTACTTGGTCCCGGCCATGGCGGCGGTGACAAAGAATCTCGCATTCGGAATCACTGCTAGCACGACCTACGAGCCGCCGTATTCTCTGGCACGAAGATTCTCGACGGTTGACCACTTGAGCGACGGACGCGTGGCCTGGAATATCGTGACTTCTTATGTACGTTACCGTTAATTACCATCCATTGCGATTGATGTCTGCCGAACCGGACAGATGTCGGACGTCAGCCCGCAGGGAAATTCTAACATTGTCCACAGCTCGACAGCGCGGCGCGCAATTTCGGCCTCGACCAGCAAGTCGAGCACGACGCCCGCTACGCCATAGCAGAGGAGTACATGGAAGTGCTGTACAAGTTGTGGGAAGGGAGTTGGCGCGAAGACGCCGTGGTCGCGGACTTCGACACGGGCGTGTACGCCGTCGGGGAGCGCGTCCGAGACATCAACCACCGGGGCAAGCATTTTAGCGTTCCGGGCCCTCACATCTGCGAGCCCTCTCCGCAACGCACGCCGTTTCTCTTCCAAGCCGGGACTTCGAAAAGCGGGCGGGCATTCGGCGCCAAGCACGCCGAGGTGATCTTCGCCGGGGCTTAGCTGCCAGAGAAGCTCAAACCCTCGGTGGCGGCGATTCGGCAGCTCGCGCGCGAGGCCGGTCGCGACCCCTACCACGTCAAGGTCATCGCGTCCATGTGCGTCATTGTCGCGGAGACGGACGAGGCGGCCCGGCAGAAACACGAGGAATTTCTATCCTGGGGAAACCGGGAAGGGGCTCTCGCGCTCTTCGGAGGCTGGACGGGCGTCGATCTCTCGACCTACTCGGACGAGGAAGACTTTCGGTTCGTCAAGGTGCCCATGATCCAGTCGATCGTCAACGGCTGGGCCGATACGGTGCCCGGGAGCGAAAACCTGAAGTGGAACAAGAATCGGATTGCCGAGTACCTGATCCTAGGGGGCATGAATGCCAAGATCGTGGGCTCGCCGACTACTGTTGCCGACGAGCTCGAGCGGTGGGTCGAGGTCGCGGACGTGGATGGCTTCAATCTGTCTCATGTGGTGAACCCCGGGTCGTTCGAAGATATCATTGAATTCCTGCTTCCCGAGCTACGCAGGAGGGGCATCTTCCGGGAGGGGGTCGAGAAGGAGGGCCTCACTGCGCGGGAGCAGTTCTTCGGCACGCCCTCACTGTTGAGTGACCATCCGGGGAGTAAATTCAAGTGGACCAAAGATGAAGACATACCTCGATACCAACAAGCACAGTAGGTAAATATGCGGGAACTGGCGTGGCCCTCACATTGCGGAGCGCACACACCCCATGAATTTACTGCTTTGGAGTCCCTGTCGCCGATCTCTATTTGGCTGATTTCCCGCTCCGGACCAACAAAGGTCGCGCGTGGACACGTCAACATGTATGCCCCTATAGTGGTGATACGGGTATCCTTCGCTTTCTACAATCCGAAGATTCAATCAAATACCAAGATGCCCGTCTCGAATGTTCCCTCGTCTATGTCTGTGCGTAAAGCCACGGAGGTAGACCAAAATTAGGGCCTCGGACCCAGCTTCAGCCGCCAACAACCTACCCACAGGCTAGCGACTCACCAAAAGGGTGATGCTCTGTCCCACAGATCCAGGCTCTAGAGGTGTACTCATACCGCGTCGAAGTTACACACCACCCCTCGCCTCCCTATGATGGCGGCGTGGACATCGTCTCTCCGGCACCCCCTTGAGCCTCTTCCAGGAACGCCAACCTTGTCCGCAACTTTTCGTTCTCCTCCTTGGTGATTTTCTCCTGCTCCATCGCGCTTGCAAGGGCACATTCCAGCTCGATGACTTTCGTCCTCGTAAGACAGTGAGTCAGCTGTCTGCGTTCTCGATGCCGGCGTTGCCTGATACTTGCCAGTTGGATCAGCTTGGGGTGGGTCTGCAGAGCCTGGGGTTGGAATTTGTCAGACTTACGCTGCCCGATTTTGCGCTCTTCGCCGTTCTTTCCTGTTTTCCTTCCTCGTGTCAGAGACGCTGGTCTGTGTTTCGGGCGTACCAACCCCTTCGAATGCCGTCGAACCCTGCGACGAGTTCGACTTCGCCGGTGACAGGACGGAAGCGGGACGGTGGTCGCAGGCATCGCCCAGTAGATCAGGCCACGGCACAAAGTCGCTGGCGTTCGGGCTCTGGAGATAATACAGCTCCAGCTCCGGCTCTGCCCAGCCGCTGGTCTCGGCCGTGATGTCGTATGTAGACGTCAGTTCCGGGCTTCGGAACGTGTGCTGGCAGTGGCAGCCGTAAGAACCGTTTTCGCAGAACACATGCAGCGGTATTGGCAAATCATGCTGGTGGTATGTCACATCGCTAGGGTGGTTCGTGCCAGCCGTCGTTGTACTCGACCATATATTGATACTCTTTTGCTGCATCTCTGAAATCGGTCAAAGGATCGTCGTTCTTCTTCTCCAGCTCCCAGTTTCCTTCCTCGACCAAGCACGACGAGTAAGGAATGTGTAGGGCACGCGCAAGGAGAAACTAGAAATTATCAAGAGCAAGTGTGGAGGTGAGGCGTGCGCCACGGCTGAACGTTGCAAACTTCCTTCGGCGGCATGTAATTCCATTTGTGCGCTGGCCGTTGATAACATTCAAGAAACCTTACCGTACCAGAAGCCCTCGTTCGGGTTTCGAGCACGCTGCAACACTGGAAGCCTGGCGGGTCTTTGTGCCAGGATTTGTCGCGTCGGCCTCCACGCTTGTTTCGTCAACTTACATAATGGGTGCTTGGGGCCAGTTTTACTGTCAGGCCGGCCCTTGGGTAATGATATACAGTATGACGCGTGGGAAGGCGATTCTTTGGCACGATTCCGCTCTTCCGGTCCGCCTGTCCTCGGGACGCCAATCGGCGGCCTTGGCTAAAGCTTGTGCATAATTTGGTCGTCCTTGTGGAGTATACGACGGGAAGAAGTCTGTAGGGCCTCATTGGCGACACAAACAGATGTGGCGAGGGCAGATCTTCGGGGATCAAGTTCGTCGAATGTGGGCCTTGGGTCAGGGTTTTCCCTTGAATGCCGATCGATGCTGTACCAGGTGCCGGAACACTGGGGGAATACACAGTAGCTGGTACTCGTACATGGTACACATTTAGAGGTAATAGTTCCGCGATAGTACGCTGCCCTGCCTCGAAGGAGCAGCAGGCCGATCGATGTTCTGTTGGGATTACTGTGCACTCCGTAAGTCGCGATGACTCCACACCTCAGAAGCAGGCGGCGCCCCTAACGAAGTTACTAAGCAAAGACCCTTTGGGCTAAGAGTGCCAGCTGCACAAGCACTGTAGGTGGAAGGCGAGTGAGGCTAAGGACCCCGGCATGCATGCAGGCTTGCGAGGCTGCAACCCCTATGCCCCACCACCCACAATTCGGCTTTGCCAAAGCAATCTTCATCAAAACCTGGACCTCATCAGTACGGCCGTGACTACGAGCCAAGGATCAAGCATGTCGGAGCTCGCAAGTAATCATGCTATAGTTGGAAAGGTGCTCTTAGGGTATGGAGGCCGCCGCCTCCCTCTCGAGCTGCCCCGCTACGTCCGCAGTTGTCTTAATCTAACAGCAAGACACAGCGTGAGCAGTCTGTACGATCCCCGTCGGCGATCTGACATTAAACTTATCGTGCTCACAGGAGAAATGTCTAAGCATTGAGTGCTACTTTCATTTGACATCGGATGCTAATCTTATTCTACGCAGCTTTTTGACCTGACTGTAAACTTATAGCTGATGACCCACTATAGCGACCATTGAAAGCTCGCAGTCAACCAACCGGATCAAATTCACTCGGATCCCTCAATGAACTCTCCCACGGTTGTAACGCGAGATGCAAAGATCGGCCAAATAATGTCCGTGGCTGCATCCGTTGCCTTGGGGTCGAAGCCAGCCGTGGCATCAGTCCTAGAACCCGGGGTCAGTTGACAAGAATACCATTGTATCAGAGAGAACCTGCCACTCACAGGAGCGTGATGTGGTAACCTAGCTCGTACGCGAATCTCGCCGTTGCCTCGAGACAAGTGTTGGCCGTCATACCCGCCAGCACGAGCCGGGTGATGTCTCGCTGACGAAGCTGGAAGTCGAGATCGGTATGGTGGAAGGAGCTGAGGTGTGTAAGAGTCTAGCTATTATGGAGAGGACGCTTCGAAATAAAAGCGCGGGCTCACCTGCTGTTCCAGTGCTTGCTGACGACCACATCCCCATTTTCTAGGCTTGGTTCAAGCCCGTCGTAGATCTGGGCTCCGAAGCTGCCCTCGGCGAATGTAGCCGTCCTTTTGATGTTCTCGTGGATGTGAGCCATATGTTTCCAGCCATCGAAGAAGCCTTCCTTGTATTGTTGATGGAGGCCGTAGTATATTGGTAATCCCTTAGAGCGCGCAAACGCCACAAGCTGTTTCAGATGCGCGATGGTGTTCTTGCGGGCGAGGTCTTCCTTTGTAGCAAAGAACATCTTGCCCTCTGGGTGGAGGAAGTCATTGTAGGGGTCGATGAGGACGATCGCGGTGTTGGCGAGGGGGGATGGCATTTTCAAAGAGGTATGCATGGAGGACATAAAGCTGTGAAAAGCCTACCTTTGAGTGAGGACGTGCAGCGGCATTGTCGATTCAAATAGGTGATGTAGATGTTCTAGCTGTACATCTGAATCTCAGTATTTCTCTTCCAGGTTCTGTGAATACTGCAAGTGAGAGACTAGCGGCGCCGCCAACTGCTGCTTACAAAATCAGCCTACCAAGGGAGCTATGGATATCGACAGGGGTGGCGACCAATGCAGGACCAGAATACTTGACTGTAGACGGTGTACCATAAAGGCCTCCTCAGCCAATACAAATTATTGATCAAGCACATACAGTAGGGGTAAGCCGAGACATGGCTTTTCTTCTATGTGACTCAAACATGGCCTTGTCAGACAGCGTTGCTGCTTATCCTAGCTTTCAAAATTCTCACGTATGAATCTTTACGAGCCAAATTCTTAGCAAAACGATAAACAGGTCGGAGAGTTCCACATACCAGATGCACACCACTGGCTGCCGAGTAATGAGAGCTTACGCATCATGCTTGCAGCTCCCTGGTTAGCCTCCATGATGTATCTTTGGTTCTCTTCGGACCTGATCTCCCGGCGAGGCTCGGAGATTTCGGATTGATCGAGTAATTGGAACCAATGCGCCAGCCTCAGAAAGGTGAGAGCGGCCTGATACGTCCAAGGCAATAGCAGGGGGGATGCTTGTTCAAGTGTAAAGGGCCGGTTACGGAACCAGACACTGCTGGCCTGGCAAGCCTGTCCAGCAACAGGTCTCAGAAGGTCCAAAGCAGCCTGCATTGCCTTTGCTCTTGGGCGCGCCTTGAGGGATTCCGACCCCGGCGCCTCCATGTAGCCTAGAAAATGCAACTCAATCAAAGCGCCGAAACACATGGCGGTCTGTGGACAGATAACAGTCACAGGTACAGAATTGCCCTGATACGCCAACCTCAGAAGCGCCCGAAGCGACTTGTCTATCTGGAGTCGCTCGTGCTGGTTAAAGTTGGGATCATCGGTCGGTTCATGCTTGTGCCGTAGGACTTTGCCTAGTAGATATACTGCCTGCGACAACCGAGCTAGCATCCCCGACTTGGAGGTCGACGGCGCGCTCACGGTCTGAATTTGGTCGGGTTGAATGATCTAGGCGCAGTTAGTGATGAGAACGGTGGCAAGCTTTCCTAATCAACATACTCCATCATCCCAGTCTTGGTCTGGCGTTCGCCCAAAAGCCGGATCAGCAATCTGGTCATCTGAAAATGAGAGTACATGCGTAGATGCTTTGATGGGCACCAGATGATCATGAAGAACACTCACCGTCGATGGGTAGCAAGTCCGCCGCGCGCGGATCTGGACTTGTGGGCCGGTTCTGGATATCGAGTCTGGTTAAATATCAGTGGATAAGTACTGAAGGACTTCCGCTTCGAACTTTTGAAAGCACCTCAGGCACCTGAATTTATGCACGAGCTCATATAGGGATGTTTTACCGGTCAAGAATTATGACGGCCCACCAGACTCTTCTTCGTTCTTCCTGATCTTCGAGGTCGTATTGGGACAAGTCGAGGTCGATTTGTCGTTGTTTCTCAAGCTCAAGGGCCAGTGCCAGCCTCACACAAGAGCCAACTGACATGTGTGCTGCGGGATAGATAGCATGGCCCAGTTCGTATATTGACGTAAGTAACATTGCTTGAAGAAGAGGCATTGAAAGAATGCCCATGATTTCAGCATCGATAAACGCTCGCTTCAAGCTCAAATACTGTTCAGTTCGCGGATTCAACCTTCGACCGCGCTGAGATGGCGACCACATCACGAGGTTCATCGAGAAGAGCAGGAGCTGCACATCCGTCCTTGGTGGTGCGTATGGATCCATGAAGTGTGACTCCCACCTTCTTTTGGAGACGATAGGCATCCATCTGTGAAATCCACCGAGTCAGTTAGGCTAGGCACGACATGCTGTTGGCAAAAAAATCTCACAGATGTGCCCATCCAAAGTACCGCTTTGACACCGAGTCAGCTCGTCCGAGTGTCTCTAGGAGACAGGGAGAAAGATGTAATCTGGGGCTCGATGGCAGACTGATCCTGCTGTGCTTGAACATGGCCTGGTCGAGAAAGAAAACAGCCGGGAACTCAGACTGGGTTGGGACTAGTGCTGGGCTGCTGTGTGAGGGCTGGATCGCTTGCGTTGAAGCTTCAGGGAGGCCATCTTGCCATGGAAGACTTCTGCCGTGATCGGTCAGCCGTGGACTGGACTGGAGACAGAAAGAAGCACATACTCGGAGTAGCGACATTGCTGACCTTTCCTAGAGCCTGTTTCAGTGTGAACCTGGATGATGGTCGGACTGGTACATCTCACTCTATGCACATGGTGCATCTCGGCACCAATCTGTCACATCGTCGCTTCCGGTACCGACAATAATCGCACGCTTGGTTAACAAGTGTTCGCCTGAGAATACTGGAGCGATCCATGGCTGGTTTCCTCAAACACTTGCGAAATGGTCGGCGTTACTCCAGTCCAGGCACTATGGAGAGGAAGGGCTATACTCCTCGGCCTGCAGTGACGAGCCAAGCAGCCACTCATTGCCACGCTCATTGACCTTATCTATCCACTTTGTTGGTGGCGACATATTCAAAGAAGGATCTGGCTGATTCAACCAGGAACAGCTGTTGCGGCCGTTGGAAGCTTCAGCGGGTCTGCGCCGCCGTCCTTTGTATGCAGCAATTGGTCGGGATTGGCGATCACCGGGGGGGTTGAACCTGGAGAGTCGCAGTGTGATACAGGCGTCTTATTATTCAGCGGCGCTCAGAAGCTTTCACAGGCGCATGGTGACCTAGCCAGCTGCATGGCAATCGTTGGGAAGGCAAGATCCAAGCCATACCAATCTCGACCAGCCGAAAAGAGAAGGAAGCGCGCCAGCATCTGCAATCGAAACGAGAGAGAGATCAGTGAATCTGAAATCACAAAGTCAAGAAATGAGCTGCTGACCAATCCTGCTACGGTGGATTATGGATGCTAACAGCGTTCTATCCTTCCCACTAATTACAAATACTTCTTCCAGGGCGAACATTCACCGACATTCCTTCAATTTTTAATTCACTTTCACCTCGCCTTGACCTTAGAAGTGTAAGTGATCAAAATGGGATAGTATAGATAGTCTGTATGATAATAGAAAGCCCTAGCTCCATCATGCGGGTATCTCTCTTATGGCTCCATCTTCAAATGAAGAAAGGACTGTCGCCCTCGTACAAAAAAACGAGCGTACGGATGGAAAATTCTGATCACTCACTTCCTTGAATAGGGAGTCTCAAACGGTTCAGCTCATGTCCTAAACTAACACATGTGTGCACTTGACAATAATGTGCTATGGAGTTGTGCACCAATGGTGGCCATCGATCCAGACGATGTTACGTGAGTACTCATGGCGGAGCTCTAGACGTTACAGACAGCCATGGTCTCGAATGAGCGTGATAGCCCCAGCAAGGGTCACGCTAGTCCCAACCTCCAGCATCCTTGATCGCCGTCAAAGAGGCCGCTGTGTCAGCCATACCCCAAACGCCATCAAACCCCTCTCAGGCAACGAAATGGTGCTCCTTGTACATCTACTTTCAGACAACAGCTTCAAGAATCTCTTGGACCTGTTCAGCTCTGACCAGAGGAACAGGATTCGTCGGGGACCAGATATCTGCGAGTGATCTCTTAGCTAGACTGGGGAATACGTCTCTCTTGATACCGAGCTCCGTCACCGTCCTCGGCAGGCCGAGCGCACGGATAACGACGTCCAAGAGATCACCTAGATCCGAGGTATCTTCCTGAAGTCCCTGGCTCTTCAGGAGCTGGGCCACCTCGGGATCAGACCACAGTATGCCCCTCACTCTTTGCTGCCGCTTGATGATCTGCGGATGGCCATTCGCGTGTTTCATGTTGTACTTCATCACAGCCGGGCACAGGATACAGCTAGTGACGCCATGAGCCACGCCTAAGGGACCGAGTTGATGGCCGATGGCATGGCTTCCACCCATCGGTATCCCGGCGCGAATGTTGTCCATCGCAAGCATGACGGCCATTTGGCATTTATGGCGCGCTTCGAGGTCTTTGGGATCTTGCTTGCATTTGAGCAGGGAAGGAACCAGGAGCTTCAATCCCTCCTCTGCATTATGGTCTGACTTGTCCGTGCCGTGTAGCGAGCATAGGGCCTCCACGCAGTGATCGAGGCTCCTGACCCCAGTGCTGAGCCAGTGGTACGGCGGAGTGGTTGTACAAAGCTCTGGGTCTAAGATGACGAGGTTGACACCCATTCCCGAATGGAGATATGGCACCTTGTGCTTGGTCACATCGTCAGTGCCGCCACTGAGGCTGAAGTACTGCGTATAGTAAGTGTCTGAACAGAAACAATTTAGTGACACACAGAAGTACCTCGCCACCGGAGAGACTCGTGGGGATCGTGATCAAAGGTACTGTTGGCTCGTGAATTTCCGAGGGTACGTCCTTGCTCTCCGCGGAATATCTGATGAGCTCCTCTCGTGTCTTGATATCGTTGGCAAGGCACTGCTCCAAAGATCAGCACCGCTGCTTGCATAGACGGGATGGCGAAACTGACAAAAGCAACCATCTTCGCCCCGTCGCTGATACTTCCAGCGCCCAGCGTCACAAGACAATCGGTGTTGGCCTCTTTTGCGTCAGCGGTAATTTGCAAAATCTCTGAATATGGCGTGTGCGGTGTCATGCCCTTCGTCCAACCCACGACCTTGTCCTGGCCTATAGCTTCGATCAGTGTCTTGACCCGGTCACTTTCTCGTGAAAGCGTCCTTGACGCGATGATGTAGACTCGCGAGGCATTGTACGTGTGTCGCACGTGCTTCGCGCATGCCTCCTGGTACGGCAAGCCATAAGACACGTCAGGCGAGGACAGTTTGAGTTTGGCAGTTGGTATGCCGGCGACATTTGTCCCTGGAGGATCCGTAAACGCTGGTCTGTAGACCTCGGGTTGCGGCATCGCTGATGGTATTTCAAGGAGACTGGTCGTTGAACACCCTTGCTGAAGAAGGGGAGGCGATTTGTGCCTGGCGGATGACACCCGTCTCGGTTGACTTTCAGCCGATCCAGTCGTGTGTGTTGTTGCGAAGGGAGGAGCTGTGAAGGAGCTCTCCGGAATACCTCAGCTTGTTAAGGGGACTCCCAAGTGAGGGGATCTTCCCCAGCTTGACTTTTACCCCAGACATGAGGTGGTCAGCCCAGCCTTGCGAACCCCACATCTTCAAGATGCCCCGACTAGCACGAATCAGTGATACAGTAGCTGTCGGTCCCACGCCGGACCTACTGTAGCTGGTCATGCAGGCATTAACCTCATGAACCTAGGTTTTCATCTCCCGTCTGTAAGCCGAAGTTCGACGAGCATGCTGAGAATTTAACAGGAATATCACCTTCGTGCCGATATGACGGCATCAATAGGGCCATAGACGACATTGAACACGTATGGAAAACCCGGCGGGAGAAGAAACCTTGCACGCTGGCACGCTGGTCATCGTCGACAGAGGGAGAGAGGAGAAGGCGGTTTGAAGGTGCGGAGAAGGCTGACTAATTTAGCGCTATTCTCGTGCTCGCGTTCTTTCTCTCCACGCGTTGCGCGTCGAGTCAGTCACTCCAAACTCCCCCGAGCCTCACTTCCACTTTACCAGAGCACACAGTAGCTGCTGCCACGATGCGGGATAGGCTCGAGCATGATCACTCCTGCCAGGGACAACCTGAAACCGTGCCTGGCGGATATCCTTCGCACCTGTGTGCATCCTTCCTCGCTTGTACTTCGAGTCGAGCACGTATTTGGGAAAGCGCATACGGGTAGTCGTGGAAACGCAGTTGCCGCACTCCAAGAGCAAGAACAAAGATTGCAAGATTTAGGTCGCTTGGGAGATCACCATGACGACAAGGGTGTGTCCGCCAGCGAGTCCGAGGCTATAAGCAGCAAGACGGGTCTTCGCTCTCAAGCACATAGCCGAACTCCCTCTCATCCGACGTCTGTGCGCCTTGCCCTCTCCGACGGCTACCTGCAACTTCAAGCCATCCTCGACCGGAACTTACACGCACATGAAGAGCTTCTGCAACTACGAATAGGAGATATTGTCAAGGTCAAGAGGTTCGAAGTCAGAAGTGCCCCTCGATTGAACGGTCGAGGTCGTGTGGTCTACCTGCGTGTTCAAGATTGTCAGCTAGCCAGGGTTGACCACGAGGTCACCCACAGGGACGAGCTTGGACTGGCAGAGGCCGATGACAAGATGTCGCTCAAGAAGCCACCTCGAGAGGAGCAACAAGCACTGGCAGCTGAATACAGAAGCTGGTCCAGAAAGCGCGACCGCAAAACGACACCCCGGGGGGTCCATCAATCTACATCAACACAGAAAAAATCACGGAATGTACAGGACACTGACTCTGACGACGATGGATTCGACACCCTCGCTGTCGCTCAGTCACAAGTTGACAGACGCCGTGAGGCTCTGCGCCAAATCCAGTCAAGCCTGGCCATGGAGAAGAAGCCAGAAAGCCAACCTGCGATGATTAATGAGCATAGCCAAGTTGATACGCAGGAGGGCTTCATTGCTCCACTTTCTCCGCTACGAAGACCAGCCAAAGCTGACGAACCCGACAGCCACGGACTGCTTCAACGAGATACCGTCAAACCGTCCAAGGATTTTGTCGCTTCCTCCGCTCTCCCGGCCAGCCCGCCAACGCTATCTCCTCCTCGACTACAAACTCAATCTCTTCCTTCGCCAAAGGTAGCACCTCACTTACCACGGGAAGTGAACCCTTCAGCCACCACATTATCATCTCTTCTTGCGGTCCCCGCCCAAAAGTCTTACCCCTGCCCGCCCCTCTTCGTCCTCATATCCTGGGTCTCCCCTTCCCTTATCCACCGACCTAACACGCCCTTCCCACCAAAGCGCCATCTCAAAATTCACGATCCGAGCATCTCCAATCGAATCTCGGGGCTTACTGTCTCGGTATTTGTGGATGCTGTAGCATTTCTGCCAGAAGTAGGAACGGTTGCTTTGTTCAAAGGTCTAGTCATGAACCGGGTTAGAGCTGGGGAGGACGTGATATTGAATAGGTATCCCCTGAAGGTGGGCAGTCAAACGGTAGAAGACGGTGGGCTGGAGGATGCTGATGGGAAGGGCGCAGAGGAAGACTGGTTCATCAGTGACGAGAAGAAGTTGATTGAGATGGGCTACAACGTTGAGCATATGAAGAAGTGGTGGCAAGAAAGGAATGCTTCGCGAAAAGATGGAGGGAAAAGATAAGCAGGTACACGAGCTGTATTGAGGATGGTGCCCATGGTGATATGGTAGTTATCGGGTTAGACTCTCGAAGTTCGTGTCCCGAGCCTGAGAAAGGCATGCGAGAGCATAGAAGCTGTTGCATGAAACACAAAAGAAAGGCGCAGTGAATAAGTGAATCCCTTGCATGCATCCCATCCGCACCGCCCGCGTGGCTATCATTTTCGACCTTTGCAAGGACCAGGCTGTATGATTCAGCGCGATCACGCTTGTATGTTCTTCAAAAGCGTCATCATTTCGGATTTGACGCTCCTTCGAGAAATAACATCTTGGGTTTGGGAAGCCTCGGATCTGAAGTTTCCTGAGTGTTTGAAGAGTGAGGCTCTTGCTTGCCAGCGAGTCAAGCCACTTCTCCCCAATGTAAAGCTGGATCTGGGCTCTCGCCTTCCATTGGTCGTCGTTCTCGACTGCCGCCCTGCGTGGCTGGGCAAGCCGCGAGCGACTCTGTCAACCCTACTAGCGCAGTACATGTTCGCCTGGTCAATGAGCGGACACACCTGCGCCCTGATACGTGGCAGACTGCAAGGCATTGTTGGTCTCGTATACAGGGGACAGCCTCACATGCCCAACCCCAAGCCATGCCACAGGCGGAGATGGTTGGTAGGTTGGACTGTGTAACGTCCAGCTTTGAACATGCCAGCCTCATCCTTCAACCACTTCCTATCTTCACCCTCCGAACCACCCCAATTCTGTCCGATCAGTTGACGGTGCCACCTTCTCCCTGCATCAAATATGGTGCTTGAAGCAATCGGCGCATTCGCTTTGGCATGCAACATCTTGCAAGTCGTCGAGTATGGAGCCAAAATTGTGGCCAAGGCTGGAAGCCTACACCGCCCAAGTCGGGGACGCACGACTGAAATCCACGACCTAGACGCAATCGCCCAACAGCTGAACGATATGAATAAGAACCTAGGCAGCTCAGTAGTGCCACCCCCTCCTCAGACGTGCCCACTGTATTCGAGGCTGGCAGAGTGCAATACCGAGAGCCTCCGACTGTCTCAAAAGTTCTTAGACTTCGTGTTGAAGCTACGGCCCAAGACTGCGGCGTCGCCAGGCAACCCATCATGGGCAGAATCATTCTGGTCTGCCGTTCGGTTGAGATGGCATCAGGAAGAAATCCAGGCATTGCAGAACAGTGTCTCTCAGGCAAGGTCAAATCTTATCGTAGCATTTCTGTTCTACATGCAGTAAGTAGGGTGTGGGATTCGTCATTCGATCTGTTGCTGAGTGCGAAAAGTTCCACCCAAGCGTCCAGTGCGTCGCAGACGACTCTTTTGACAGCAGCAAATCGGACGGAGAAGAACATGCTAATTGCCATTGACGGCACCTCGAACAAGCTGCAGAGCGACATCGCAGCACTGATGCAGCAGATGGACCTTTTGAAGCTCCAGGACCCCACACTCGAGACTTTGTTCGCCAACTTTCAAGCCTCGCATGCCGACGCACTCTCGAGGCTGGCTCTCGGGCTTGAGACTATCATCCTGGAGCAAGAAGCCACCAGAGCGACAAGTGACAGGCAGCGGACCGAACTTGCTCAGAAACGCATATGCATGAGCCTGTATTTCCCGGACATAGACTCTAGGCGACATCAAATTCGCGAGGCGCATGAAGACACCTATCACTGGATCCTCGAACCGCGCGATACGACAGACAACCGTCTTAGTGATTTTCAGGCATGGCTAGATTCCCCTGCTCCAGACCACAGCCTGTTTTGGATCTCTGGCAAGCCTGGATCGGGCAAGTCAACCCTCCTGCATTATCTAGATCACAATCTAAGGCCTGTCTATTGCACCAATTGGTTGTCGGGTTGTGATCTATTCGTTTGTCGATATTTCCTCTGGAACCCCGGCCGGGGATTACAAAAGTCCTTTCAAGGTCTCCTGCAGGCGCTCTTATATCAACTGCTATCGAGTCATAAGTGGCTGATCGAGACTGTCGTCAGCGAAGAAAGGTGGCTGACTGCATGCGCCACAGAATCTGAGCTGCAGTGGTCGATGCCAGAACTGAAGACGGCGATCAAAGCTTGCTTACAAAGAATCTCGACCACGAGAAAGATTCTCATCCTCGTTGACGGCTTGGACGAACTTGATGGCACGGACGATGACCGCCACAACATGCTAGACTTCCTTGGCAAGCTGCGTCTACTCGGCTCTCTAAAGATGTGTTTGTCCAGCAGGCCGTGGAACATCTTTGCCGACTACTTCCACGGCCTTCCTCAACTTCAGCTCCAGTTGCACACCAGAGTGGACATTGAGAAATACGTGAGACAGTCGCTTTGGCACAGTATGCGCCTCCAGAGCTCTTACCTCCGTAACAGCGGTGCAGGGGAGAAACTCGTTCAAACGATTGTCGACAAAGCCAGTGGAGTCTTTCTCTGGGTCCGTCTCGTTGTGCAAGAGCTCGTACGAGGGTTCCAAGACGGAGAGACCATTCGCACCCTGGAGAGGAAAGTGGATTCAATGCCTGCGGACCTGGAAGGTTTCTTCAAGCGCATCATCTCTTCTATTGACCCTGCGTACCGCAGCGAAGCCTCTGCTTTCATCCAAACGGCCCTCTTCTGTCGACGAGACAGCTACGGCAAGTGGCCGCGTGGACTGTTGGAATTGACGTTCCTCGAAGCGGACGACGTAGATTTTGCAATGAGACCAAGCTACGGATTCACTGAGCTGGACCTTGGCGATTTTGACGCTCTGGAGTATCGCCTCGATCTAGGGAAGAGGAGACTCAACAGTCGCTGCATGGGTCTGCTGGAATGGACAGGTGCAATTTTTTGGCCTTTGTCCAGCTGGGAAACTCCTACAGACCCGTTGAGACGACTTCAACGCCTTCTCAACACAGAGGTGAGCTTTCTGCACAGGTCCCTGGTGGACTTCCTTCTTACGACAGATGCCCAGAGTATCTTGCAACAATGCACGAATGGTCCGTTTCCAGCACAACGCTTCCTCTGCAGCGCGCTGTTAACTAAGGTCTGTGCCACGTATGCCACCTGTTCCGCGCCTTCTCGACAGCGTTTGAATGATGGGGAGGGTATGGTCCTACTAGACTCCCTTTGGTCTCAGACTGATGCCCTATTGGAAGCACTGGCACACTCAACGGACCTGGATGTCCCTACCGTGAACATCATCATGTCACGGCTGAAACCGACATTGGCGCATCTGTACCACCGTCTGAAGCAAAATCGCATCCATCCACGCCTCGATTTTTTGAGTTGGGTCGACAGCACTGATGATTTGTCCATCAGCGTGGGGGTTGAGTACAATCTTACAGGTTTTGTGGCAGAGAATTTGACAAGCGACATGACCAAGGGAAATCGAGGACAGAGTCTTCTGGATATCGCTCTGCGTCCTGGAAATTGGGAACGCCCAGACCCAAAAATGGTGAGAGTTGTCTTGCAAGCCGGTGTGGATCCCAACTACCCAAAGTCTGTGTGGTGGAAATGGCTGGGGCAATTACTTAAGGATCGACATAAGCTCGGTATAATTCCGTTATCAACCGTCGAGGTGCTGGAAATCATGATACAGCATAACGTGGATGTTTCTTGCCCGGCTTACCTGCTGCCAAAGTTCGCAAAATACCCTTTCAAATCAGGACCTATTTTGCTGACGGACGTACTCGACGCCTTACCACTCAGGGATCCGGAGCGCCAAAGATTGCTAACTGCCTTGCGCGAAAGAGAGCAAGCCAAGGCTCGGAAACTTGGAAAAGCCGGCGACGAAGCCAATAGCACAATGGATGAGGGTGAGGATGAGGGTGAGGATGAGGGTGAGGATGAGGGCGAGGATGCGCAAATCAGATCACTTGCGATGGACCCAAGCACCGCATCGGAACACTCGATCGTCAGGAAGAGAAAGCAGCCAACCTCCTCAGGCGTGGAAGGTAATACGAGACGAAAGATCTGCATTGATCTCACGGCGTCTCCGTGACGGAGTGCGAGTCTCTTCAAGGTTATCTTCAAGATAGATTCCACTCCGGACTGACTGTAGTATTGGGGGTATTTCTTAAAATATTCTAATGCCACGAAGCGTGTCGAGGGTCGTTGCTCCGGATCTACCACAATCACTTAATCACGCATATCACTGTCTGGTGTTGGTGGGAGAGAGACTTGTCCTCAAGAGCATGTTTAATCAGTGGTTACACAGTACGCGTGTAGTGGTATTGATTTATATGTTACAATGTCGAGATACTGGACATCGTAATTATCCTACACTAATCCGTCGACTCGCTTTACCATGTCCCAATCGCCATATCGTCGTGATATTAGGTCCGTATGTGGATTTGTCGATGCACCGGATCTTAGTCGCACCCACACTCACACTCACACTCACACTCACACCCACACTCACACTCACACCCAAACTCACGCCTGCACTCACACCACATAACCAAGGCACAGCATGGCACGGCATGGCAAGGCACGGCACATAATTCCATCCCATCGCGTATCATCTCGCCTCGGCCCCCCCCTAAACCGCGCCGCCACCAGTCAATCCGCAATCCGCAGTCCGCAATCCGCACTCCACAATCTACTATTCATTGCCCCAATAAAATTGATGACTGGAGTGATAATCTAATCCTCTCCTCTAATACTCCGTACTTTGCCCCACATGTTGATCTAGGATAGATATAGAAAAACCCACCATGTACCGAGTCCAGTACTCGTACCGACATCTCTCTCACCTTGTTATCGATCCCGCGGTATCGTCTCGCCTCGCACTTCCCCGCGCCGCGCCGCGCCGAGCCGCATCGTTCCTCATCCCGTCCTCTCCCGTCTCATCTTGTCTCGTCCCGTCCCAGTGAAGAATGCCACAATATTCGGGTCAGGTACGAGTACATTCTTCAGTGTGCGTAGTCCATCCATCTGGATGGTCAGGTCGGTGTTCGATTTCTTGCTTCCGGCATGTAGAATGTTAGTATGTTCCCGGTGGTCATTGTCAAACTCATACGTCTTCAATTGGAGAACTCCTACGCGTGCCGACCGTCACATGAAACAACGGCCTCGTTAAATCATATCTCGTGATCATTCGATGCTAGTCTAACTCGGGTGTCCCCATAATGTGAGCCCTCATGCAATGCGTTCTATCCCGCCGTTCTTTGCCGAGTCATGTCGAGTTGTCCTCATTCGCCAAACCGTTCTCCAGGCCCTAATTTAAACCAGGCACAAGCTCGCCAGTCACATCCTCTTTTATACACCTCCGTGCCCCACCATGAGAAACCGTCGGTGTACCCTGGATACACAAAACCGAAAAAGACAATCAGCAATGAAAACGCCAGCCCGGAATCCAATGCGGCAGACATGGTCATGGTATACTTGCCCCACCAGCCCGGGGCTCGTCGGCGAAGAAACGAGTTGAAAACGAAGCACACAACGGCCCAGATCGAGAAATTCAAACCGGTGGCCGGTGGGATCCACGACAACGACCCGAAGAGCACGGGGAGGTTGATTTTCCGGAAGACGGATTTCTTCTTGTTGCGGCCGAGGAGCCAGACCAGGATGGGCGCAATGAAACCGATCAGGAATGCCCACACGAGCGGGCGATAAAGAGCACCCGGGCCGAAGAATCGTTGTGGTCCGACAACTCCCCAGAGGATGCTTCCGTTGAAATGCACGCGGGCAATGGGACAGTTGAAGCCGTTGATGGCGTGTGGGGTGCAGATGCCGGGGATGTTTATGAACATCCAGTTCAGGACGGTGATCTGCACGAGGCTCGAGACGAGCGTGGCGACCATCTGGACCTTGAAGAGTAGCTTCGGTGGAATCTTCATGTAGTGTCCTAGTTTGAGGTCCGAGGAGAATTTTATCCCCTGCGCAGAAGAGATGTAGCAGTACGTCACAAAGACCATGTTTGCGACGGGGCGACCGGGGAATACAACTCCACAGATCAACTGGCAGATCAGGTATAGGCTGCTGTGTTGGTTCGTGATAGCCATGACAATGCCGACCGGGATGAAGAGGACGGTGGTGATCCCCAGAGCCATGAGGAGTCCGTACCAAGGCAGATGCACTGGATAGTATTCCACCACGAAGATGCCGACGGCTAGCATCGTGACGAATGTCAGGGCATACCACATCATAGGGACATCTTCATACCGCCGCATGAGGCGATTATGGACGTCTTCTCCTCCAGCCTTGACGGTCTGGCTGTCGATTCTATGGAGTCCATCATGACCGTTTTGACCATCGGAGGTCGGAATGGCTCGGTAGCCCGCGTTGTTCCTCTCCTGTCTCTCTCGGAAGGCTTGCTGGGATTGTCGCCATATGTCTCGACCATGCCAGCAAGTCGTATGCGTGATGAGTGCCGAAAGCGCAGCGAACTGCACTCCATAAGAGAGCACGTATGTGATGGGCAGGTACACCTTGGAATAGTTGTCGTACGCTACCTTGTCGAACAGAAAGTCGGGAGTGAGGATCTTGCTCACGTCGTATGGCTTGCCGGTGTTGTCGAACACGGCCGACGACAGGATCGGCAGGTAGGCGGAGAAAAGGACGTTCTTGTAGTAGAGGATGGGGGCAATGATCCACATGACGAGAACAAGCCCGCCGACAACGTTGGCTGCTGCCCACCAGGGTGTCAAAAGCGGTGACCCGATGTAAGCGATTTGAGCCCAATCGAACGTCAGGGGGAAGAGCCCCAGCCCCGATGCCACGCCAAACAGATTGGCGACGACTACGTTCTTCGGAGCGAACCAGGTGATGACGTTAAAATAACTCAACGCCGGCATGATGAGGCCCGGGAAGAAATACCACAGGAACGCCGCGCTCCAAACATAAAGGAAGAATTTATAGCGTGAGACCGTCCAACCGTTGGCCGGCTTGTTCTCGTCCTTGTGCATGGTGGTAAACATGGCCGTCGACATCAGAGTGCCGGGCCAAATCATGGCCGCAGGGCGCACCAGGAATCGTCTCGTCAAGCCGGCAAAAGCGTAGCCAAGAATTTGAGTCGAGATGGTCAGCAGAAGCTGGTAGAGTATCGGGACTTCCTGCTTGTAGAACTTGTGCTGCTCGACAATGACATCGGTGGCGAAGGCGAATCCGAAGGACACGTTGCTGCTGATATAGACACAGGCATGTTCCTTCTCGTTCCATCGCCCTTGAGCCAACCACAGCCGGAGTCTGCGAAGCCGGGTATCCCCGAACTGGGGGTCGTCTCTCTGCAACGAGCCCTCCACAAAGTACTGCTCCTGGTCGCCTGCTCGTTTTAAGAGGAAATCCCACAGCTTCCCAAGAGGATGAACAAGAACCAGAGCAATAACCGGTGTGATGGCGACGCTAGGGTATCTCAAGGAGAAAAAAAGATTTGTGGCGGATCCGGCTATTGCAAACAACAATGAGAGAATCCACATTCGTGGTGTGCTTATAGAGAGAGCCGTGTTGTCCGTAGCTGGAACTGAAGCTCGAACTTCTGGATACGGCGAGTTGTCGGGAGGATCGTCGACCGTGGGTATGTATTCTTGCTCAATCTCTGAGCCGCTTCCTGTCCGCGTACTCGCGTTGGATGATTCGGCTTTATGCTCTGCAAGTGGGGGTGCGAAGGAGGTTTTGGCGTCCAGGCCTATTCCCACCTCGCTTGCTCCAGACGACGACCTCCGCCGAGACCATTCTGAGGTACGCCGATGCTGAGGCTGTTGCCGGCGGCGTGGATCTGGAAACTGATCATGGCCATCATCCAGGTCGCTAGTAGACTGTATCCGCTTCCCCCGACTCTTCTTAGATAGCTTTCGACTGTCTGAATGCTCATCTTCCGAGTCCACGTCCACGTCCGACGGAGACCTTCCATTCAGTAATGGGACGGTGCCGTATGAGCCAGTGCCCAGAGCGGGCGAGGAGCGTATCAGAAGAAGACTGCGCGACATGATGGTGTGCCAGACGCGAGAGGCCAGCCCTTGGCTCGTCTGGCTGCTTCTCGAGTGGATGGGAGTTGTTACCGTGGGGGAGACAGTTGGGAGGTGCGTCGTTCGCTGTTGGACAGGAGTGCCCGACTCGGTTTGGGGCGCGGCTTCAGCTGGTGCAGCAGCATCTTGCTGTGCGCAGTACTGGGAGGAGGAGGATGAGAGAGCAGAGAGCTCGAGATCGGCCCTGTGGAGCGGAGCTTTAGCCTGACCCAGCCCAGCGACCATAGCATGGCAGATCAGGTCGTTACAGTCAGTTGAAACCTCGTCGGAAGGGGCGCTGCGAACGTCAGTTGATGCAGTAGTGCGTGGCAGGCCTGTTAGGCGCGGGATGCAGCCCGAGCGGGAGGCTTATTGGTGGCCGCGGGCAGCCCCGCATACTCTTAGGCGATCAAATCTGATAAGATTAGCCCCTTAGAGCCTTTACAGCCTATCACCTCACCGCCGCGCGAACACCTGACCACCCACGGGCTGATACTGCGACAGCACCACCAATACTACAGTAAATGTCTCGTCGGGGTGGGCCTTGCTACGTAGTTCAAGACAGAAGTCACCGACATCGGCCACATCGACCACATCAGCATTGCCTGTCTCTATGGAACGCCAGTAGTCCAACATGTTTTTATCTTCCAAAGCGGCTTCAGTCGTTGCCTCCTCACTGCTCTGTTCAGAATCCTCCGACATCTGCTCCAGCGCGAGTCAACATGTCGTAGACCCGCCCTGGCAGCTTGTATTTCACAAGTCCAGCAAACACCATGAGATCCTTTGCCATGTTGCCCAACTGTTCTTTGACTTCGTTCGCGTCTCCGCCAAATCCTGCCTCCCATCTGCCCTCGCGGTTGATCCTGTCTCTTTCGCAGCCAATCGCGCGCACCGCCCAGACCACACTGACACCAGCGCACCGCGCGACGATTTGGGGAAGTGCGCCAAAAGCTGTGGCAGCGGCCCTGATCATCGGAATAGAGCCCTTTGCCTGCAGCGGGAGCAAGCCCAGCTCGTTCAGTTCTTCAAGCGCTGTCATGTAGCGAGGCGGATTGGCTTCCATGTGTTCGCGGATGATCAGCAACCGAAGTAGAGCCCCACTAATCTCTCGGTTTGAGCTGGAGATTTTGTTGAAGTAGGCCGCGTTTTGGTTGTACAGTTCAACCATGTTCTTGCCCAATTCAAATGGCGACGATGTGGACTGTGTAAGTGACAGCGATGACTGAGGTCCTCCTCCTTCGGTGATGCTTGACCCTGGACTCTTGCCATTCGACTTGCGAGGTTTCAGTGGCTGCAGCTGCATTGCTGCTTGGCCCAAGTCCACCGTCACCGCGTCTGCCAATGCTCTGTTCAAAACACTGATGACGTTGTCGTAGTCTTCACATAGGTGATACAGCAACACCGCGTCCGCAATTTGCCCGCGCTGGTCGGCGATCGCTGCGGATTGCCGGGTGATGGAACTCAAGAACTCTTCCCTGGTGTCGAGGTGAATCAGCTTCGCGCGTAACTCGATGGCACCGGGTAAACGAGTGCCATCACTGCGGATGTCGCCCAACAACTTCGCAAATTCGCGGGTCTCCAGACATAGTTCCCGGAGACACTCGTGGCAGGCATTGGTGTGCACCTGCCCCAAACTGGCAGGCCGAAGATCTGAATTGAGGCATAACAATGATAAGTAGTCGACGGCAGGGCCCGGAAGTGCTGTTCGGAATGTTCCTGTATGGTACGCGATGAGTGGCACAAAGTTGATCATGGGCTGCTGGGTCGTCGAGAAGGTCACTGCATCCTGGGTTAGCATGGGTTTGGGTATCAAGCCGATGTACCTACGCAGCTCATTGCCAGCCACCGAGAAGTCCGACACCCTCAACAGCCCGTAGTATGATAGAGCAATAGCAAAATGCACAGCACCTAAAGGATTGAAGCTGTGCAGGTAGTCGACTGCTTGTTCGAACATGCCCGCAAGAACTTGCATCAGGAAGAATGTGCCGTATCCGTTTGAGCCCTCGACCTGGCTTTTCTGGAAATGCTTCTGCCCAATCTCCGTGACTGTTTCACAGATCTGGTCGAGCCCAAAGACCTCCCCAGAAATCTCCTCCAGCCTCTCAGTCTCCCGGGCGAGGTTGAACTGTAGCCACAGCCAGTCTTCCACCCCCTGTCCGACGACATCCAGATGTCTTGAACTAATATCACATCTTCCAATCACTTTGTAGCAGGCTATCCGGTAAGGATCAACCTGGTTTTTGGGGCTGGCTTTTGTGCGGTTCTGGTACTCGTTGTCAATCATATCTTGCAATTTGCGCCCCAAACGACGATCCCGGTCCTTTGCATATCCAGTCAGGTACGAAACAAAGCGTCGCTCAATCGATTGGAAAGCAGGGTCATTTTGGACGTAGTCTGCTGCTTCTTGGACAAAGCCGCATCTCAGGAGGTAGAATATGAGGACCCAGCAGTAGTCGCCGTTCTCACCATTCAGCTGTTGGAGCTCCGTCCCATCAGGGGCCAGGTCCCGTCGAATAACACGCAATCGGATGTAAGCTCTCACAATGTTGGTGACAGTTGGCTGCCCACCTAGCGATGCCTCCCGCGGATTCTGCTCGACCTTGGTTTTTATTTCGCGGAAGAACGCGCGTTCGAGATATGTCCGAGAGCCATCCAAGATCTGTTTCTTCAACTTCAGCGTTGCCTGCGCCGAGGACGACTCGTCCAGATATGCATCGGCAAATTGTCGTTCCTTCAATTCCGACACGCCTTCTTTGGTGATTTCTCGAAGAGCCTGGTAGGCGTCTACAAGCTGACGGGGGGTATCGGCCTTATTTTGCTCCTCGGCGTCGGCAAATTTTTGTAGCAAAGGATATGCTTCGTGTTTCATCCGAGCGTTGTTGAGTTCCTCGACTCTCTCAATGAACGCCTTCTCTTTGTTTCTGAGCTCGCGCACAGCCTGTGAGCCTGATCTTGCCACCCCTGCTGGGGTGAGCGGAGCACCATCGCTCCTAAAGAAGGATGTTGAACCAGCTCCTGACCCTGCAGTGCCGATTATAGACTTCTCCATCGCCGAACGACCGAACACGCTTCTGGCAGACCGTGATGGTTCGGATTCTCCATGCTTGCCTCGCCTGGTGGATTTGCCAAAGCCGCCTGAGCCCTGTCTGCCACTTTCTGGGGTTTCTCCATCCTCCGGCGGCACGAGGCCAAAATGTTCCATAATTCTGACCTTTTGTTCTTCAAAGTCGACACCCAAGCTCTCTTCGATGAAGCTGTCAACCTCTCGATAGACACGGTCCATGCTTTCTCGCAACATGGCGTCACGTCCCTTGACCCGTAGATCCCTTAGATAGGCACTAGATTCATCGGCACAGGTTTGGGCTGCAACTCGTGACATCGGTGCGGCATCGTCAGGCCCTAGCGCCTGGAAGTCCTTGTAAGCCTGACCAGGCGCAACCCCGGAGCCAGCCAGCAGGTAATGAGCACGGCTCTCTGATAGTGGCTCAGGCTGTTTTGTTCCTCGTTGCCTGATCTCTTGCGCACGCCTCGCCAGGTCGCCCAGATCCATACTAAGGCTTGGCAACTCATGACGACCGCTGTGTTCAGCCCTCAACTTTGGCTTCTTCTTCTGACGTTCGAGCAAAGTGCTGAAGTAGGCGGCGTCTCCGTTATTTTGCGCAGGACCAGGTGGTGGCTGAGAGCCAGCAGGGGCCGTGGTATTTGGGGCGGTCGTGCTACCAAAGAAGGACGAGGCCGCAGGTTGCTGGGTGTTCTGAGAGCCGAAAGAAGGAAGGGTCGCGGGAGGCTGCTGAGCTGCGGACGGGGCTGTCCCGAACGGACCTCCGGACTGGGTGGTAGCGCTCGTAGTGGTCGGAATGGAGAAGGGAGCAGGAGTAGGAGCTGCACTCTGAGTAGAGAAGAAGCCGCCAGAAGGTGCGGCGCTTGAGGTGGCATTGAGCCCTGCGAATGGGGCGGACTGTGTGCTGTGCGAAGTCGACGGGTCAAAGATGGACTTGCGCTTTCCTTGGGCGTCCGTCGTGGGATTCAGGTTCAGACCACCAAAGAGACCGGTTGATGTTGACTGTGAGGTCCCCGGACCAGATGATGGTAGGCCAAAGAGCGACGACATCTTGTTTGGCCAGTTTGTAAGAAGGCGAAGTGGTGTGGGCCGCGCTCAATCTCTGTGAAGGGTCGCGTATACAAAAAGTTGCAACAAGCGCGTTGGCTGCTCAATGCGGTCAATTGCAGCCTTGCCAGAGGATGACTAAGAACTGCTCTTTGATCACGTGACTCAACCCAGCCGTGCTACTATGAGAGCCACCTGCACTCATCTCCCTCTCGATCCCCTTGATCCTAAATAATCCTGAACCGCTCCGGTGCATAGCTACGGCAAGGACATGAAAATGGCGACGTGCTAACTGGTCCAGTCTTTATCGCCTTTCTATTGTGAGGCTTTGACCCCAAAACTCGGCAATCCGCAGGCCTACTGAGTAACAAGGAGAACAAATCTGAGAAAGAGTGAAAGCGGGGGGAACCTTCGGTGTTACGAGCTTTTACGACAGGTGCTACAGCGGCCAGTAATGTCTTGCTTCTGTGAACAAGAGGACTGAGCATATGTGATGAGGAGGTTGATCAGCGGCCTGAGGAGGATGCTCACCTCACCCATCAAGCTGGACCGAAGTCGAGGCAGGTAACGTAATGCGGCAGGCCACGGTCTCAAACTGGCGTGAAGACCAGACGGAGAGAGCTTAATGAGCAATGTATACAGTGCTTTGTAAACCGAAGTTGAGTATAAGATCTCCTTGAGACGTGGAGACCTCCGATGTCAAGCTTTAGTAACTTTGTCAGCTGTGCATTCCAGCTGTGCATTCACGTCTACTCTGACGGCAGCGTACGACCCTCCAAGGACCAAGTTGACAAATTATATCGAGCCTATCTCAGTTGGCAAATACCCTGCCTTTCAACAGGGCTGAATACTGTACATCGCGGGGTTGGCCTGTCGTGTCGTGCCTTGGATTGGTCTGGAGCGGCCGCCCTAGTATTCGCATTTACCATTCAGATGGATACATCAGACGGAATTGGAATCGCAATTCATGTTGGGTAAGTCGCTCCCTACTCGGACTGTTCGGAGGACAAGAAGACGTTGTCGGGTCCTCAGTTTTCTTCGACTTCGGATCTTCATGCATGAGTTTGAGGACCTTAAGGCTCAGAAATGGAAGCCGTCAGCCAAGTGAGGACCGTCCATCCAACTCGCACGAGAACATCAAATCCGTCTTTTCGCCCTGTTGGTCACATCGGAGCCCCCTGTATAGGTTTCTCTCATACTGAATTTCCATAGATCAATCCGAAGATGGTGTACGATGTGGCCATTATTGGCTCAGGTCCTTGCGGGCTGGCTGTGGCGGCTCGGTTACGAGAAGCCACTCCTTCTGCACTCTTTACCGACGACGAGCATTCCAGATACTGGCGCAGGTTCAATAGACGCGAGACGATTGAAAATGAACATAAAGTCCAGCGGAGGGCGGCCGATTCTGACTTGGGCGACAAGTCTCGCTCTCCGAGGTCAATCATCGTGCTTGATGCTCATTCCGACACATGGATGTCCGCATGGCAAGAGAGGTTCCGCAGGTTGCAGATCGACCATCTTCGGAGTCCGCTGTTCTTCCATCCAGACCCGAGGGACAGAGATTCTCTTCTAGCCTTTTCGCATCTCCACCGCCGGGTGAATGAGTTGCAAGAAATTCCCAACGTGGTCGGCAAAGAAATCAGCAAGCATCACGTTAAGAAGAAGCGTCAGAGGTGAGTCGGGGGGCGCTGGGTCAGGCACATGATTATTCTCGTGCTGACCTATCTCAAGAAGGATCACACACCACCTGCGCATTGACCACCGAGACCGTATTGATTATTTCACACCTTCGTCTGCGCTCTTCCATGATTTTTGCGGCGACATGGTGGACAGGTACGACCTTCGGAAACTGGTCGTTCAATCACGAGTCCAGAACGTCGAGTATGGAGATTTGGGAGGATTAACCAGCGGTGAAGGATTTACCTTGACCACCGACCAAGGACCAATCTACTCTAGAATTGTTGTGCTCGCGGTCGGTCCTGGCTGCAAGCCTTGCATTCCCATCGACAGCAAACTTCGGCTAGGCGCGGAGCCCGGAAGTGTTTGCCACTGCTTTGACACCGCAGACGAGCTCTGCTTATCGGAGCATGTTCTGCAAAAGATCGACAAAGGGCTACCCACCTCGGTCATAGTGGTTGGGGGTGGACTTACGAGCGCTCAAATTGCTGATCTAATCATTCGTCGTGGCGTGGCCAAGGTGTGGCTGCTGATCAGGGGACATTATAAGTTAAAGCATTTCGACGTCGACCTTGAATGGGTGTCAAAAGTGCGTAACCAGCAAATGTCGGTTTTCTGGTCAGCAGATAGTGATCAAGGTAAGTCGACAGCAAAAAAAGGGTATCTCAAACACTGACTTTTCGATAGAGCGCTTCGAGCTGCTCAAAGAAGCTCGAAACGGGGGCAGCATAACACCAAAATTCGATAGGATTCTCAAAAGGCACGTTGTTAATAATCGTCTGGCTATTCTGACTCACACCCGTGTCGAAGACGGGATTTGGTGCGGAAGAAGCCAGACATGGTCGATCAGATTGTCCCCGGGAATAGAGAGTGCCCCGCTGTGTGTTGACCACATCATATACGCAACAGGAGCAGCTCCGAACATCGAGAAAGTACCGTGCATGCAGCGAATGCTGGAAAGACATCCTATTCAGTCCATCAATGGGTTACCTAGACTTACGGATGACTTGATGTGGCACGACGATGTCCCGTTATTCTTGACCGGTGGTCTTGCTGGGCTGAGGCTCGGTCCCGGCGCCGCCAACTTGGCCGGGGCACGACAAGGAGCCGAAAGGATCGCTTGGAAAATCGAGGACCTGCTAGGTAAAGGGCAGAGGGCATTGGCTGATGGACAGGGGTCAGTCTTCGCGAATGTGGAGGGCGGCCAGCTTGGAGAGCGGGAGAGGAAAACGATGCTCGAGGAGAGGAGTGAATACACAGGAGGCTTTGTCAATCAGTTCGAGGCCTTGACGCTGAATGAAGGTCGGTGACGCCAGGTTTTGCAAGCAACGCCTAGGGTGGAATGGCAAGCCAGTTCCTGAATTTTTTTTGGAAGAGTTTGACACGGGGATATCGAAGGCTTCCTCGGATACTTGGCTCTAAAGTGTGGGCGCGTGGCCGAGTGCTCTATGATGGCCCCTAGAAGTGGAAACAGTAAAGAGTACGTATCAGGGTGAAGAGCATCTTAGGTGTCTGTGAGCACCAGCGTCACACAACCTACGCCAAGACGCCAGAAGCTTGTCACTGGTGATCTCGCACCACAGGGCACCATCGCCCTTGTGCCAAAGCGGGTGAGGTTTTTACTCCATCTGGGCGAACCTGACTTAGCGATACCATTACTCTTGGACGTACTGAAGTTATACTCTGCCTCTTAAGCTATGCCGCTATGTATGGAGTATGAGTGGCCTCATCGCAACCAGGCACAGCCATTGTAGATTGCCAAACTAACCTCACAATGATTTCGACCACAGAGCTCGGGAGAGGTTCTACGTGCAAGCCATACGGCCGGAAATGCACACCCAGCTGCTCACATGGACAAATTGATGGCCAACAGATTCATTTCCATCACTTGCCGGGTTACGAGCCACTCTGGCATATGCCTTCCATTCATACGCCCCCGAGAGAGTGCGAACTGGCTCTCACCACTTTAAGAGGGGAGAACATTCTGGTTAACGGTAAGTCTAGGCGTTGCTGTTCGAGAAGGGGCCAACGCTCGTATAGGAGATCACATCGCACCACGATCAATTTGTTTCTATGGTGTGACGCGATTCTATCTAGCTGGCCCTAACAACTGTCCGGTCAATGTCGAGCCACTGGAAACATACCACATTTGACATGGCACTCTGGCACCTATATCACAAGCGCAAGAACGCCTGATCGCTGGCCATGATATCGCATAACGAAAGCTTCGAGTGAAAGCAGAAAGCACATCAAAATTGCGCCTTTTCTCAGAAATAAGTGACTATCTACACTTCCACCAAAATACTAAATTTTCACTGTACAATGGCGATCAAGTTCTTTGAGAGATGCCAACCCTCCGAGACCACCATCCGCAATCTGTCAAGATTCCTCTACCAAGCTGAGGCACTGTTTGGTGGTGTAAGTAGTCACATAATTCCTCAGCACTCTGCAGCATCGTACAGTTTGCAAAATGCTCCAATCATCCAATCAGCCAGCGCGAGCCTAGAGTGTGGATGAGAACGGCGGTGCTAATCAGTGACTTTCTAGGTTATCCTTGGTATCGTCAGCTGGTACCTGTCCCACTGGAAAGACACCGAGAAGTACCCGGGAGCCCGTCTTGTCTTCACCGAGACATTCGCCGGCCTTTCCATTATCTACGGCTCCATCCTCATCTGGACATGGAACTGGTTCCCCAGATGCTACGCTGTGATCAACTTTGTCTTCTGCCTGGCTTTCTTCGCTGCCTATGGTGCAGTCATTGAATGGGACTGCGAGGAAAACTGGATGGGTTGGGAGATGCTGATCGGACACAGCTACAAGGCGTGCTGGAAAGCGGTCGAGGCGTTCACCTTCATCAATGGCTTCTGTTTCTTGAGCAGCGCCATTTACGCCTTAAAGACCACTTCTTCTGCAGAGGCGCACCGTATGCATATACCATACAGGAAGAGCTCATATGGCAGCAGCACTGCTCCTGCTCAAGAAGTCTAACTCTTCGGAACCGGCGAATGGACACATGATATCCAACACCTCGTGTCACGATATCGGCCGGCACTACAACTGACAAAAGTCTTCTCTCGCTGTTCTACTGTTGGTCGAAAAGCCTCTGTGGACGAGTTATTACTCGCTACTGCAGTGGCAGGAGGCACTAATGAGAGTAAATATGGCATGAGGAGGATTCGGGTTGCGGTAATGCGTTCCTGGGGGGCAGTGATTGACCATGGTGAAGCGTGTGCTTTCAAAGATACCCAAGAGCTGCGACATATTGGTTTCTGCTTGTAATTTAGCGCTGTAATCAATCCCATCAGAGTTAAATTTCTCGAAGTTGGGCTAATCATCTCCCCGGGTGCGGGCATTATAGCGCAGTCATGAGAGGGGCGAGGCGGAAGGCAGACCACCAGCTGCGCACCGCCGTATGCTTGGCGCTGTGGTCGACTACTTCTCGTGCTTCATCCTCCTCCCAAAGTTCGTTCAGTAGGACTCAAGCCACCTTTATTTCCAAGCGTGGCATCAAATACCGCTGAAATATGCCACAGAAGCCTCAGATCTTGGATGCAAATTCGCAGACCCGATGAAACCAACAATGCCAGCTTCACACTTTGCCGTCATGCATATTTCATTTTGCTATTACTCAATTCACACTTCCCTGCTCTTCTGTGCCTGCTTGTCCTTAACAGCGTGCCAAAAGCCCTGTGCGACTGCAAGATGCCTAATTGATGAGCTCGGCGACATCTTCTATCTACCATGGAGCTACAATCTTCTTTTTCGACCTCGAGAACTGATCGCTGTGTTCTGCTGACTCTGGTCCAAAGCAGTGTGCAAATCTGTGGCTAGTCTTCCTGCACGGCATGGGCAAGCCTCTCGATCCACCATTCAGCTGTGCGGAGCACACAGATCGATCTGGTGGGCTGCACTTTCACCGAATCGTCACAATCACGCATCTGACGCAATTCGGCCGATGGTAAATCCAGTGGTAAAATCACGATATGGCGATGCGTTTGTATACTATGCCTTCATTCACATATGCAAAAGAGCCACGGCAGCATTTTCAGCATATGTGCAATTCTTCTAACTTTGGTGATAGGCTTTTCTGACTGTCAATGTACGCAGCGCAGGACGATTTTCGTGATAGCCACCCCAGCTACTTTCCTATTCGACACTGGCATCCGTCTCGGATCGATGAGACAACGAGAGCACTACTAAACCCGAAATGACTCCTCATACTGCCCGAGTCTCACGCTCACAGAATCCGCATCCTTCTGTGCTCCGAAAGACACGCGCAGCTGCCGAAACACAATGAGCCGTCGACATACCTGGCGCAAGACCGTTATCGCCGCTCCTACACGATCCTCCTCAGCTTCTCCATGTCCCTCGTTCGAACGGATATGCGACCGCAAGAGCAAAGCTCTGCTAGAAAAGGATCCAACGGCGCGGGGACTCAAAAGCTGAGAGTTGGTACGTGACACGGTCGTGGATGCCTCTTGTTTGTTATTGTGGGCGCTACCTGGTTTTGCTCAACAGCGGTAATCAATCCAGACCAGATCCCTCCAATTGAGGCCTTCAGTTCCCTCGGCTCAAACAAGGATTATCATCATTCGAGACGAAGAGCTTCTTGGATTTCAGAAATCAAGCTCGCGCCACCGCATAACCGCAAAGCTGCTTTCAAGCACGCAAAATCGGCTCTGGTGTGACTTCGACCTGACCCCACAATGAGCAGGTAAGGTACAGGGAGGCGCCGTCACATATGCCGGGATAATGTGTCTGGCATTGAGATGCGTTGACCAGACTGTCTTCGAAGGACTCCTATCATGTCAATCTTCTCTCCCTGTGGTTGGCCAAGAGATTCCTCGCTGTATGGCGGGTGGACTTGCACATTTCTCTCCACATGCGAATTTGACGGGCTGGAACAGCTCAACGGCGGTGGCTCGGGCATCTGGAAACTTGTCGCCGGCGGAAGACGGTTCGTTACCCCCTGGGGATATTCCATTGCCTCATATCCCAAGAGAGGCGACCTCGGATGTATCAAACAACTTGACGCGCCTCATGGTGCTGCTTTTCATCCACCGGCGGTGGGCTATAGCGGCCAGACGTGCTTTCACGACTCACTTCAGCGTCCCGGCCAAAACCCTGCGATTTGACAGCTTTACGAGCTGACTGGTGACGGGCTGTATATCTGAGCAAGGGTATTGGGTATTGTCGCGACTTCAAAATGAACCCCTGGGGATGATGGCCAATTTCTAAGCCTTCGGGGGAAGTTACTCCGTTACCAACTCTCCTCTGAGGAGTACAGGGTGTAAGATCGGTCTCTGAAAGCATTGTGGGAGGAGAGAAAAAGTTCGTCAGGTACCGTTGGATGCTGTGTCAATGATCACCCTACGGCCACGCCAAGTCATGCAGTATTGTTCAACCCAACAGCTCACCCAATGAGCGCCGCGCTCCGTTTGGTCAAACGCACGGTCTCTTATGACATGGTGCATAAACAGCACAGCAGCCGAACGCGGATTTCTCGGATCGAGAACCGCACTGAGCATGTGTACCTTGAGCACCAATAAGGATCTCCCGGAGAGTGCGGACCTTGGCGACCTGCTGGCTGAAGTGGTATGTCGTAGCGTGACAGGATGCAACAAAACACGCCACCGCGAACATTCATCCACAATGCGGGCAACGCCGTTTGGCTTAACCACGAGGCCACGAGCGACATGCGACATGATCGACGTACGCGTCCTGACGGAAGTAACTAGAAACACTTCCGCTCTTGAGCTCTCGGAGACTCATGAGTTTGTCATACGACCATTTAGATGATTAAAACATATGATTTGCAGCAGAGGAAGTATTACAACGGCGAATGGTGCCTCGGGAGGTCTTCAATATGGAAGCTCAAGTATGCAACAATCAACCATCAGCATTACAAATCCTCAAGGTTGAGCTTTCGAAAAAAGCCACTACATTTGCAACTCGACATTCAGGAGGAGATACCCCATCCAATACATTTTCTCTATCCGCATCTTAAACCAAGATACCAGCAATGATCAGCGAAACTAATGATGAGATGGCCTGGAGATTGGTTTGGACTTCTCAATGGAAGCTCCAGCAGGAGTCCGAGCACATTGAACCAACGCTGCCCAGAATGATCGGTCACTTATCAGTTTACAACAAAGTGTCGGAATACATGCAGAATCATAATGTGAGGGAGTGAGCCACTTCAGAGATCACACTCGGTATTGACGTGGGTCAGATCGAAAACATCATATTGGGCAATGATGACGATGACAACGCCACCGCCGATGTCATGAACGACTTCTCTCAGCTTTTGTCCAAAGACAGCTCACCGCCAGCAGAGCCAGCGCCGGTGAGATCGAGCTCTGTCGTTATCACCGCAGTTGAAATTGATGTCGACAAAGCGGGAAATGACCCCTTCGCGGACGATGAAGAAAGCTCCAGTTACGGAGACCAAGACGAGGATAATTACGACTGGAGCAGTGACGAAGAAACAGAGTTCGGTAGTGTCTCGAGCGTTGAAGATGAGGAGCACGATGTCGATCACCACAGCGCTAAACTCCCATCTATCGAAGAGGATGACGAGGGTGAGCCAGATCTGGCATCTCTCCTGAAACGGTGAGACGACGTGACTTTTCGCCAAACAGAGGTTGAAGTGGCGAACGCCGACAAGTCGTGGACTGTTTGTTTCGAGCGTCATGAGCTCGTTACCCTCTCAGAAGCTTCAGGCAGACATGAAATCTGCCAGCGATAGCATCAGAAGCCGGCTCACATCCCAAACTCTTGGGCTGTTGGATTTCTCGTCGATGAAGGCACGCTGTCCGGCATCCGGCTGTCCACCTGTTACCGTGACAGCGGGGCCAACAGGAAGGACTAGATTGTCGGGGATGGTCGAGTGTTTCGATAAGGGAGAACATGACCCCCATTATTAGGACGGGTATTGACAGGAGCGAAAGAGGAGTGAAAGGGGAGCGAAGTATGATGCTCTCTAGCTGTATGAACAGCATATGAGTCCTCAATCAGACACCTCGTTTGTGATCACTGGCATTGACACGAGCGGTGTCTCACAGACGAGGGTCAAGGCGGAAAAGACCATCTCTCAAGCCAAATATTCCATTCCATCACACGTATTATATTATTAGGTAGGGCCGGATCGAATCTCAATACTCTGTACCCTGTACCCAGCACAGTACGTAGATTGAGGAAGAATATTCCCCGTCCAACACGGGCGTCCCATCCCACCGAGAAACGCCGCGGACAACATGAAGAGCTGGTCCTCCTTAAAAGTACAATCTATCTTTTCCCGGCCCCGTTTGTGAATTGAGACCAGGAGGAAAAACGCTTTTGAGATTTCCGCCGGTCCAAGTCGATCAGTCAGCCACCCTTCCGCCTGTTTTTCATTAATCTCAGACACAGACCCAGCCAGCCAGCCAGCCATTGATTCATCCACAGGAAGTCAGTCGTACTGAAGTGACAGACAGCCCAATGTCCCAATTTGTGTGTCGTATCGCCATATCCCAACTTTCGGAGACCGGGTCCTCCACCAGTTCACCAACCCGCCGGCCCACCCAATCGAACATTAATTATCATGACAGTCGTGTTGTAACGTACCCTAACGTAACGTAGAGCAGGAGATTCCTTTCCTTTCCTTTCCTTTCCCTCGCTTGGTCGTGGTTTGGAACCCATCCTATCCCATCCTATTCTATCTGATCCCGATTTCCCATACTTTTCGCAAGTGCATAAGATTTGGCCCAACTGTCGTTATGAAAATGAACAAACTTTGGCCCAACCGCGGTTATGAAAAATGAATAAAAAGCAAAAAGGAATTTTCACCGCCCCAGCCTTGATAAGCCCCCTCCCCCTCCCCAAAGATCACACCCGTCGTCCTCGACCTCGCACTTGACCAACTTCTGATAAACGCTCACTTGGTCCCGCAGGCGCGACAGCTCCAGAGCCATGTGTCGCATCTGGGTCTCGGAGCGGTGGATGTAATTGATCGCGCGGGTCATGATGTCGGATTTGCGCACGCGGCTGGATCCGGGTGTTTTGGCGTCGTCCAGAAGAAGAGACGGCGGCGGGGGTGAGGCTGCTGCGTCGGCGATGGCGTTCATCTTGTTGGCCTCGTCGGTCTCGGCGGCCAAGAGCACGCGGTGGAGTTGCATCATTTTGCCGTTGAGGTTGTCGCGGTAGCGGCGCTCGATGATCGAGTGCGCGTGTTTGGCTTTTTGGATGGCCGAGGCCGAGGCCGAGTCGTCTTCGCTGGAGCAGGAGCTCGAGGGGGGCGGGTTGTTGCGTTTCTTGGTCCGTGGGTGCGGGCGCGCGGTCGGGGGGCCTGGGACGGTGGGTTTTCGGTGTGGTGTGGTAATATTAGAGGTGGAGGAGCTTGTTGTGGTGCGTGTGGTGCGTGTTCGTGCGGGACGAGGCTGAGGCTGAGGCTGAGGTTGAGGCTGAGGTCGAGACTGAGGGTAGGTGAATGTGAATGCGGACGTGGGTGCCGCGGCGGAGGTGGGCGTGATGGGGGAGTCGGTTTCCGTCGAACCTCCGCCCGGCGACGATGACAGGCCGATGGATTCAAGTGGTTGTTGTTGGCCGAATGTCGGCCATTGGTCGTCCGGGGGCGTGTCGTACTGTTGTTGTTGTTGTTGTTGTTGACTCATGTCCATGTCCCCGTCCATGTCCAGGTCCAGGTCCAGGTTCATGTCGAGCGGCGGGAATTGCGAGCCATCCGCCTGTTGTTGCTGTTGGTGTTGCTGGAGCTCCAGCGGGCCGACCGTGTCGCCGAAGGGACTCTCCAGCGCGTCGAGGTACGGGCTGACGTACGAGTCGTCGGACGAGCACGACTTTAAGGTGTACAGTTCAGGCTGAGTCCGAGTTGGCGTCTGCGACGGCACAGACCAGGAATTGATGTTTTGCTTGTCGTCCTCGTCGGTCGGAAAGCCAGTGTAGTAAGCGTCGTCGCGGAACTGCAACTCCGTGTTAACTAGCTGTAGGTGCTGTGTCCATCAGTGATCTACATACCTGGTCGAGGAAGAACGGATCTTGATAGTAGGTCATTGTGTGTTTCGAGTTCGAGTACTCAGTATTGGTATCGGTGGTGAGCTTTAGCGAGGGCGAGACGAGAGAGAGCACAGACAGAGTTTTTGCAGCTCGTCACTCGACATGGATTGCAGAAATGACGCATCACGCACAACAGCTCGAGGTCATCGTGGTGTTCATAAAGTTCTCGTTTCCTTTCAAAGACACAGCTTCCGATCCCCGACCGCGCCCAGTTCTAGAACAATGGGGAACTCCGAGGGGGGTTCATCATTGGTGCCAAGGGTTCTCCTCTCTCGCATTCGATTGCTAGCAGCAGGAAACCTTTTCTTGCAACCTGTCGGATTTCCCTGTTGGTGGCACATGCCCTCGGATGCTGCTGGGGGCCGTGGAAACACAGACCACCAGTCAGTCCACCACGTCCCCCGAATTGGGCCAGGGCAGAACCACCGCGCCCGGTGGGTACCTGGTAGATCGATGGGGCAGTCCGCTTTGGGTCTCGGTTGGAAGATCCGGCTCTTCGACGCCGACGATGTGCCAATCGCGAGGGGAGCAGGTTCCTGCCGGTTATGGCGGGCTGCATGGGCACCGAGCTCGCGAGGAGGCGTCAGGACACAGGACAGAATACGAGTACTCGCGGTTTATATCATGCAACTGATGCAGCTGTCTTTACCACCAAACTTGTATACGCAGTTCCCGTAGACAAGAGCCGGCCACGGTCGTTGATCCCACACACTCTCATTACCCACTTTGTCTTGCTGCCTATAGTCATGAGTGGGTACGTATGTTTATCAGCCTTTCTCTGGACGTCACTGTGCACGAGTATGTTTCTTGTGCCTGGCATCTGACCCCGAGCAGCCCTCCGGATTCGGTAGTCGCCCAACACCTGCCATGCTCCACGATAAGCTCCGCTCCAATCTCGCAACACTTCGGAGTTAGTTCGCCGGTCTACGGGATCAGGTCACGTAAGTAAAGCTCCGAGGACAACTTGTTTTTATTGCAAGCTCAATACATCACGGTCTGTTTCGTCCTGTTTGTCCCGTTTGCCCGGTTCTTGGCCATGTGGCTTTGACTGCCGTGATGTCAACCCGGTGTTAAGCGCGCCTTGCAACCACAGTACGCCAGATTCGTAAAACATCACCTGTTGAATCTTGGACCGCCGCGACTGAAGAGAGACTTCACCTTGAGTTTGTGGCGGATGTTCCTGGATGGTCGATTAATATCCCTGCAGTTCCTACTGCGCACTTGACAAGAGCGCCGTCGCACAGAAGAACCAACCGATACAGTACAGCCCTATAACCCATTTCATTGTCCGAGCAGCGGGTGAGTAGCAGAGCCCAGAGGTCCAGGTGTCGCAGGAGACATCGCACGACACTGGCCGTGCTTGGCGAAACATGTAGGAGAATGATTTTACTGGTAAAGCCAACCGCAAAGGCGCAAGTGACCGTCAAGTATGTGTCTCGGTGGCCGCGTCAAAAGGCTTCTGTGCGTAGATGGCCCAACTGTGGTGTTGAGGCTCATCGTGAGCAGAGATACATGCGAAGTGGGATCGGAGGGTGATCACTCACATCTTCCAGTAACCATGAATATCCTTCCGCCGCAGCTCCTGCCTACACTCTGCGAGCAGCGCTTCCATCTCTTCGACTGTCCACCCCAGCATCTGCGTAAAGACCTTGACGCTCAGGCCGTAAAACCCATCGTACAAATTGACGTATCCAAACAATCCAGCTCGCCTCAGCCTTTCGTCTTTTGCCCACGGCCCAATAGGCATTTTGAAGTTGAGTCGCGTAACATTGATAAAGCCGGCATCACGCATCTGCCGCATTATCAACTCAGGGTCGCCGTGGCCTCGCAGACCGATCCGGTTTATGCCTTGGGTCCACAGATCTTCCCAGTAAGTGATGCGCGAGTCGGCTGGGATTGATCCGTCATCCGAGTATCGCTTGTAACTGAATTCCTGGGACTCGACCCAGCCGCCCGGTTTTAGCGAGGCAAATGCTTCTCGGTAGAAGTGAGGCCAGTCTCTCAGAGACGTGTCGTTCATGATGCGCGAGTGGACAAGATCAAAATTCTGCCGAAACGTCCACTCCTCATCTGCATCTGCAATCTCGAACCGGCAATTTGGGGGCACGTAGCCCGGTTGGATCGGGCTGAGATCCGTCCCCACGACGATGGCTTCCGGGTACTCATCAGCCATATCGACTGCCCAAAGCCCCGTGCCCGTACCGACATCGAGCACACAAGTTGGTGAGAGGGGAGCGAAGAATAATTTCTCTTCAATTGAAAGCCTCACCGCGTGGTACATCACGTCGATTCTGCGCGGGTTATTAGCCAATTCGACGAGATGATGATCACGCTATTGCGGGCCGTCACCTTTCTTGCTCTGCCTATGGGGAAAGTGTTAGTACGGGTGGCATGAATGCCTCGGCTCTGAGATGTCACACCTCATCATTAGGGAAGACATATTCTGTAGCGGTTAGCACTGTGGAAGAGGCAGACCATTGAACTCACTGCCAGCGTGGTACTGCAACAGATTAGCTTGCCTCCAGGTATGCTAGATGGAGGGCTCATAGGGCTCACAGCATGGTATGTTCGTCCGTGTGCCTGTTCATAATCGTAGATGCTGGCAGTCACGGACCGTGTCGACGACTCGCTGGTATTGTCTTTTAGAAGAGGAACTTGGCTCCAATGTAGACAAACCCACGCATCTTCATCGTAGTAGCCAGAATCGTTGTCACTGTATGACTATCGGAGAGATTGAGCAACTACCATCTTCCAAGGCCCCGGTGTGGAGTCCTCGTGCGAGCGTACCTGGACTGAAATCTCCTCCCACCCGTCGGCGTTGCCTGCCACTGCAGGAGTGGACATAACTGGATGTGGACACGGAAAATCCGACCGCGAGGGTGTCTCCAAGTAGCCTCGTGTCGAACGGGATAGATTCAGGGAACAAGAGCACGACGTCGATATCGTGGATCTGTGGTGGTCCGGTGTAGGTCTTGTGTGGGGGGCTGATGGTAGTGCCCAGTTAAGCCTGGTAATGTACATAAAGCTTACTCGTCACGGGGACGGGAAAGTCGAGTCCGTTGGCCGGGGATGAGGGTTCCTTTGGCTCGCCCCGGCCCTGTCGAGTCAACACGTCAAAGCCACGCCCTAATAGAACACTTGCGGAGAAGGACAAGCAACCAATAATCATGGTGTTCGGTGCACCTCGATGGTGCAAGCCGATTCCTGCCACTGTTCGATGAAGGTCAGGTTGAGCTCTAATGCAATCCCCACGGCTGCGGGCATTGATGGCGCTGCTTAGCCCGCTGCTGGTGGCCGCAGACAGCGACACAGTATCCAGATAACCCCGGTCAGCTTGAAGCGATGATCTAGGGCTCGAGCAAAGCTCGCCTGGGCAACTGGAAGACCGCCCGAGTTCATTGGAGCTTGGAACCAGCCACGAGGGCAACCTTTGGCCGGCGCATGTTCATTCGTTCGCGGCGCCGCGGGCAGGGCGCCCGGCATGGGCATTCTTCATGCATGAGGGCTGGTAAATTCTGTTTCCACTCAACAGTTTTGAAGAATCTAACGAACGAGGACAGCTCGGTAGTTCTCCTAGTCCCCATCGTGCCCTTCGCCTGCAGTAGCTACTTGTGACGGCAACAAGAGGCACCCTGCTGGCGATAGCTATGCTATCAGGCTCCTCACATCCAGCTCCTCTGCAGATGGATGCAACCTGCCCTGCCCACCACTAGCCATATCCACCGGAGTTGATCTGTGACTGCTCCTTCTATTGTTTCCCTCCATGTAGCTCTGCTGTCTGAGTTTCGTCCAACCGAGTGCATAACACGCAACGAAGCTTGGACCACCGCCTTGGAGGCATTGAAATGGCTATCACCGATCCTCTCGGCTTGTCTTTGCCTATCGTCGTCGGTTCGCTCGTTGGTGTTTACGCCGTGTACTGGACTCTGACTACTTACATACAATATCGCAAGCTCCAGCATATCAAGGGTCCGTGGCTGGCCGCCATCTCGCCGCTATGGATGTTCTACTACACCTGTCAAGGTACCTTGTACCTGGCAGTCGAAGATGCACTCAAGAAATATGGTGAGCACGCCTGAATCCCTCCGGGGGGCCGACTTACCCAGTGACGATAGGGTCACCTGTGCGCATTGCCCCCGACTATATTGCGAGTGATGACCCGGTGATACAACGAACAATGAACGCACCGAGGTCAGCTTTTATCCGAGGTCGCTGGTTCAGGGGCATGAAGTTCGATCCCCGTCAGGACAATATACTCTCCATGGCAGATGAAAAGGCCCATGCCGAACTGAGGACGAAGGTGATGCCAGGTGTACGCAACCATCTGTTGTGACAGTGTGTCGTGGAGCCTGAAGGCTGATCCTCTTCACTAGTATTCCGGGAAAGAGGTTCCCAACCTCGAAATAGACGTTGATGCAAGAGTGGTGGAACTGATTGACCTGATCCGTCGAGACTATGTCCAAAAGAATGGAGCCCTGGATTTTGCGAAGCTCGCAGGTTACTTCACTCTTGACATCCTGACTCAAATTGCCTTTGGTCAGGCGCTGGGCTTCCTAGTGAAAAATGAAGACCTCTATGATTATCACAAGTCAAGCAGCGCCTTCTACCCAATCATGGAATTGGGATCAAATCATCCAACAGTTTTGGCCGTCCTGAACAGTCGAGTCATGGAGGGTGCGGCTCCCAAACCGACTGATAGAATTGGATTCGGAGCTATCGTCGGGGTTGCGCAAAAGGCGGTTGCCGAGCGATTTGGACCTGATGCAAAGAAGGTGCAAGATATGCTGGGTTCCTTTGTTAACCACGGCCTTACCCAGCAAGACTGCGAGGTTGAATCTCTGCTGCAGATTCTGGCCGGCGCTGATTCGACAGCGACGGCGCTTCGAACAACATTCTTACACATCCTGACGAGCCCTCCCACGTATAGCAAGCTGCGAGAAGAAATCGAGGCTGCCATTGAAGCTGGCAATGTCGACTACCCTGTGGTCAAAAATAGCCAGGCCCAGGAATTACCGTATCTCCAGGCATGTATCAAAGAAGGCCTCCGGATGTTCATGCCACTACATGGGCTGGCGGGACGGGTATCGCCATATCCAGACGGTGTAACCATAAATGGTGTCTTCATTCCGCCTGGGACAGAGGTGGGGTTTTCAGCATACGCCATGGGCCACCGGGTAGATTTTTACGGTCCCGATGCTGACACGTTCCATCCCGAGCGATGGATTGAGAACGACGAGGAGACCGTCAAGGGCTTTGAAAGACACAACGAACTGGTCTTTGGAACAGGCCGATCAAGCTGTCTGGGTAAGGGAATTGCGCTGATGGAGCTGGGTAAAGCTATCTTCGAGGTCAGTGTGCTATAGCTCGACGCTCTTGAAGTGTGCTTCCACTGACTCACCTACAGCTCCTGCGCCACTACGATTTCACTGTGGTGAATCCGTTCAACGCTATGAAGGTGCGGTCGAACTCGGTGGTAGTGCAAGAGGATTTCCTCGTAAGAGCGTGGCCGAGAAAACAACGCTGAGCGGACATATCAAACTTCATTTGGGTACTCTCGGTAGGCGGCTTTGTTTCGAGACTTGCCCAGGAATTATTCGGTGATAGGATAGCTCCTCATAACTCACATTGGCCGTGAACCGAGAACTGAACATATTGTAGACACTTGAACTGAACTTGTAGACACTTGAACTGAACTTGTAGACACTTGAACTGAACTTGTAGACACTTGAACTGAACTTGTAGACACTTGAACTGAACTTGAGGCACAAGTGAAGGCCAAGTTAAAGGCTTGGCGTTTATGTCATAGTCGCGCCACGAGTTCGAGTCTACAGAGCAAAGCCTCTCGAGCTGTGCACCATGACACCAGCCCACTCGATAGCAGCAGTAAACAATATCGAGCTACACTCCTTGACCACCCCGGTCGCCCCCGTGCCCTCTTGCAAACCATGCCGGTGTTCCAAGCGAAACCCTTCCGCAGCAGCGCGCAAGCAAAAGACCTCTCGGGACGCATTGCAACATGGTACAGTCGCAGACAGGATCGTAACCCCTTTCTGTGGTTCGGCCTGCCATTCATGACGCTCATTGTCGGAGCTTCCTTTCTTCTCACACCGGCCACGGCGCTCCGATACGAAAAGCACGACCGCAGGAATAGACAAGTCACCGACGAGGAGAAACTGCAACTGGGATTAAAAGGAGGCCAGGCTGGAGAAGGAGGGCTCACGTACAATCCTCGGAGGCGAAAAGTGCTAAAAGGAGAGCTCAATGAGCGGGATGAGTATTATAGGCTTATGGCTAAAGATTTGGACAGCTGGGAGCAGAAACGGGTTGAGCGCTGGAAAGGTGAACCCGATGGCAGACTGCGATAGACCAGCACGGACCGACAATGACGCCTGTTACCCATTCTATTCCACCGTCGGCCACGGCCTGCTTCTTATCACATTACGACAAGCCATACAACGAGCCGATGGGATGATGAATACACTACACGGCCACAAGAGCTATTGGACATCTCGACAATAGAGAATGTGCTAGGAACGTCACGGGGGACAGACAGGTGGGAACGTACTCGGTACGTCAAAGAGTTCGTCGTCTTGGCCTGTTACTGAAGTTGGCATGCTCGGACTGGTCCTGAATGGGCTATGAATGCTGCTTCAACCGTACTCCAATGATTACAGCCTCGCCCAGCGACTTTTCCGCAGGGTGGTTTCAGAGAAATGGCACCTGTCGGCACTCGAGTATTCAATACGAGCCTGACAAGGCTTGCCGAGCAAAGGAGGATGGCTACCGTTGCCGGGGAATCGATAGACGTGCTCGGGTGGAAATGCCTCGGACTATCATGCCGCATATGACTGGCCTTGTCGTATTGAATCTGTTTTGCACGTGGGCTCACACAAGTGCGCACGGGCAATAGAAAGGGCGGTGAGGAGAGGCAAGCATTCCATCGTCACGAATAAGCGACAGAACTGCTGCGGGCGGATGGGCGGTTCCGAAGCTCACCACTGCCCTAGAACAGCGCGGAGAAGCAAATGCCTACGAAGTAGTTGACGAAAAGCGCGTGTGTGGCTTGCAGCCGGAAGCTCTAGATGTTGACTTGCAAGAAAAATGTTGGCAGTCCAGGCTTGTAGTTGGTTGTCGGGACCGAAATACGTGGTCTGTGCAGCATCAGATAAAGAGAGCCTCCATTCCCATGGCTGGCTGGTGGTGGAGAGACTCTTTGTACGAGCTACCGAGTCATGCACGAGCACCTGCTGCTGCAGAGCTTGTGGAAGCAACACCAGGCAGAGGGGGTCAATGACGCCATGTATTGCTTTGAGAGGGCATCAGGCAAGCATGCAGGCCGATGACAACAAATGAGACAGCTTTTTCCGTTTTCGAGCAAAGTTGAAGTTGTTCCATTGCCAGCAAGGGCCTAGACTTTTTCAGCAAGCCATATCGCCTCGACTTCTGCGCGTAGGTGTCAATTGTGCAGTCTATTGCTGCCATGGCAGGTTCTCACACGGGGACCACCCGGCTCAGGGCCGATCCTCCAACAAACACAAACGACCTGCATTGCGCGCAGTCTAGTCTACGCGTTCCTTGCCGACAGATTGGTAGCTTTTGACTTTGGTGCTTCTCTAGCGTCAGGGAAAGGGTTCGGTTGGATGGTGGATGGAGGGGCGCACGCCACGGCTTCCACACACTCCTGGACCCTGCTTGGCCTGACAGCGAGTTGTGACCGAGGGGTGTTAGAAGATAAGCGACACCAGGCCTCAACCCACGCCCACATGATCCATTGTGTACTCATTACATGGCTCAATTGTACCGTTGTAGCAAGGCAGGGTGGCAGAGTAATCAAGATTGGGGCGTGGGGTAATGGTCCGCCCTTCCTGTGTTTTACCACTCGTACTCAGTCAATAACCCGACAGAAACTCGCCTGCAAATGATGTCGCCTTCGACATGCCGGATTCCTCCAGAGGGTCTGCGGACAGTGGTTCACTAATCGTAGCTCGTACAGAGTAGTCTAGTTGTGTTGGCCGATATTGTTGGAGAGAAGTCACCTCCTGGCCCTCTACATCTGATCTGTTTCGACGAATATGAGGAACACATTGCACAGTTTGACTCGCCGAAATGTCGCCATTTCTGCTTATCTGGGACGGATTCGGTTCTTCATGTGTGACACTGTGCGAGAGTAGCGAATGACGACCGACAGTGCTGAAGGATTGATTTCCAATCAAGGTTCTGTTCCACTGCTCAGGGTCTGACTCTCCACTCCATTCCCCGGAGAGGTACATTGTAGAGATTAGACTGCGACCGGTTCACAACCGTACTACGAAGGTACCAACGCATCTGCATATTTCGTTCCTTCGAGTTCTAGGCCGTCGCATCGAGCCGTCATTCCAGTGACAGCAGACACAAGAGACATCTCCGCCAAGGCACAACAGTAGTCCCCGGAAAATTCCTTCAATGGCAGTGGTGCTTCGAGTCAGGCTTGCGGAGCACGCCTACACACCACCCTGACCCCCATTCCGCCTCCTTCTGACCTCCTTCTCGCCTCGGAAACCTCCATCCCAACACTAGGCCCAGCAAGGAACGCTCAACCCTTACATGCTGCCTGTAACTCGGAGGAGCATAATCTTGCATCTTCTAGGCAATGGCGTCTTCCCACGAGTTCGGGACTGCTGGAATTGGGCTTTCGTGGGCTAGAACGTTGACGTTTGAGCCGTGGCCCGTGAATATGCAGCTGCTCCCCAGTCATTCCCTCGTAGCAGCCAGTCATCTCGCCCGGAGCCCCCCTCGCTTCGCCCATCAGCGTGCCCTCACTTTTCTCTCGCACCGACGTCATCTGCCCTGCGTCAATTGTCAGAGTTTTGGCGTCGATTTCCAAAGGTGCCCGTGCCTACTCCCTATCCCCTGCCGATAGCGAACGGGACTTTAGTAAAACGGTCTGCTGCACCACCACCACTCACTCAACTCAGCCTCCTCTCTATTGCTTTCCATCGAATTAGTTTTCCTGTCCGAAACGTTATATCCTTTGTTGCCGGCGAACAATGAGTCCACATTCCAGCTCGCTGTCCGCCTCGTCGCGTGCACAGTCTAGACCACAATGACGTAGACTTGTTGGGGCCGCTGCGACCTACTACACACAATACGAGTGCTGTGGTACCGTGCACCTTGTCATCGATCTTCAGCACCTACCTGATCTTCTAATCTACAAACCTGTACCACCAGCACATATCTTCACGAGTTCCAGACCTCGACACCGTTTGGCCCTGTCAATCCTCCTTCGTCGGCCTGTAGCAACCTCTGGGGCGACTTTCTAGTGGTCAAGAATTGATGACAGTATACCAGGACGCTACATCAACCTCGCCCGTCTTTTTGCCAGGGCCATTGGCCAACGCCACTATGTCCGCCACTGCGACGGCGTCCCTAAAGTCACCCTCACACCCGCATTCGCACTCGCACACACATTCGAAGTCGCACTCGCAATCCCACTCCCACTCCCGCTCTTCGCGGCCTTCGACCACGCCACGCGTCCAGCCAGCCGTCGCATCTGTTGGCCAGCCTATGCCGCCTCACCTATCCCCTCCCAGCGTTCGATCGCCTTCGAAGTCTTGTGATGTGAAGAGCCCGAGCCCGAGCTACTTTGGATTTGTGGTGGGCAGCGACGATTCAATACCTGCAGACTCAAATCCTGGTAAGCATGTGCGCCAGAACTGGAACTTTGCCGGCTCCAATGCACAAAAGGAGGTCGCGACACCTCGACACGTACCGATCGAATCAAACCCGGATTTCGAGGCGTTTAGAAGACAGTCGGAACACAATCACCGGTTCGCGTTGAACACCGCATTCAGACCTTCGCAGTCCAGGACGAACTCGGACCTGAGTTCGACAGCTTCCCCACTTGCGAAAAGGCCTGCCATTGAAAGAAGTGCAAAGTCCACAGCAAATGGAGGCAGTCGAATGGAGGATGTTTCATTCTTTGATATTCCAAGACAACAGTCACCCGACCCTATCAACCGAAACACTGTTGCCGATCATCAACATGCTCGATTATCTTTACCCAACAACGAACTCAGTATTCCCCGTCTCGGCACGGCAAATGCTTCCAAACGCTCAGAGACATTGCCATCCTGCCCGGAGAAAGACGTACCGCCCATTGTCTCTCCTACGCAGATAGCTGAAATTATTCGAGCTCAGCCCAAGGATGTTTTAGTGCTGGATCTAAGAGTGTATCAGCAGTATGCGTCGGCAAGGATACGTGGAGCTCTGAACCTATGTATCCCCACCACCCTGCTGAAACGGCCTGCGTACAATGTCCAGAGGCTTGCCGAGACCTTCACTTCGGCTCGAGACCAGGAAACCTTTGCGCGCTGGCGAACCTGCTCCTACATTGTGGTGTACGATGCCAATTCGTCGCTAGCAAAGGAAGCCGTAACTCCGCTGAATGTGCTCAAGAAGTTTATATCTGAGGGGTGGAAGGGCACCGGTCTGGTCGTCAAGGGAGGCTTTCTGAATTTCCAGAAATTGGTCCCGGAAATGGTTGATGATGGCCCTGTACAGCAAGGAAATGGAGCCTCCTCTCAACCGCTATCGATATCAGCACCTGGGAAAGAGACCCTTGCCGTCGCCGGAGGTTGCGCCATGCCAACAGCAAAATCCGCCGCAAACCCCTTTTTTGGAAACATCCGCCAGAACATGGATCTCATCGGTGGTGTGGGTCAAATGCCAATCAAAAAGCCCCATGAACTCACGTCAGAGACGGAAAAGCATATGCCATCCTGGCTGAAGAGGGCAGCGTCCAAGTCTAATGAAGGCAAGTTGGTTTCGGACAAATTCTTGAACCTTGAAAAGTCCGAGCAGAAGCGCATGCAGGACGCGCTCAGTGCCAAGGTCTCGTACGGAACTCCACGCGCGGAACGACCAGAAAAAATCCAGGTTGCCGGTATTGAGAAGGGTTCCAAGAATCGCTACAACAATATCTTCCCCTACGATCATACCCGGGTCAGGTTGCAGAATGTACCAAATGGAAGCTGCGATTATATCAACGCTAGCCATGTGAAAGCGGAATTCTCCAACCGACGCTACATCGCCACGCAAGCCCCGATCCCGGCCACTTTCAACGACTTTTGGCGAGTGGTCTGGGAACAAGATGTTCGTGTGATCGTAATGCTCACGGCCGAAGCGGAAGGGGGACAAGTCAAGAGTCACGTCTACTGGAAGCCTGGCGAGTACGGCCAATTGAAACTCAAACAGCTTTCCGAACGCCAAGTGAGTCTGGAACCAAAGAAGCCTGCAAACACACCTGCACCCACCCCGCGTCCGTCAATGGCACCAAGAAGGTCGACAACGGCCAACATCCCGGGCGAACGAAGTCGAGAAGAGGTCAAGCCTCCGATCTCCAAGGCGCCGCCGACCGCTGTCGTCCGGCACTTCTCTCTCAGCCATTCCCAATATCCTTTCCAGCCGATGCGTGAAATTACTCAAATCCATTATGCGGACTGGCCCGATTTCGGTGCTCCAGCCAGTCCGACGGAACTCCTTGGGTTAGTGGAACAGGTCAACAAGTATGTCCGAGGTTCTGCCTCGCCGTCCAGTATCGTTGGACCGGAGGAAGCCGCTCCAAAAGGACAACGGCCGATCTTGGTTCACTGCAGCGCAGGGTGTGGACGGACAGGCACCTTCTGTACGATCGACTCGGTCATCGACATGTTGAAGCGACAGAAGCTCTCCCACGACAGCGGCAAAGATAGAATGGACGTGGATGCTGGCGATTGGGTGGACCGCGACGATGTTGACTTGGTGGCTAAGACCGTGGACGAGTTCCGTCATCAACGACTGAGCATGGTGCAGAATCTACGCCAATTTGTTTTGTGTTATGAGAGTATTTTGCAATGGATTGTGGCGCTGGAGTCGGAGCAGCGGCAGAAACGACCTGGGCTACCAGACCCACGGAGGAGTTATCACGGATGAAGGATTTGAAGCCAAATCCGGGACGAGATATGCATAATGGCCATGAGGAACCATGAACATTGTCATGACTTGGGCAGGATTGAGCCTGATGGTGTATAGATGTGGCGAGTGCGGGCGGTGGCTCGCACAGCATGGCATTCTGCATTGTCTGGCATCATTGCACAATAAGCATAGCGAGGTCGGCGTGGTATACATACATTGCACATGTTTTCTGCGGAAGGTGAACATGTGAATAGTGCAAAACGGGTCGTGAGTCCCTCTCTGCTCCCACTGCCTGTCTTGGCATCTTTCGAGGATACGTTTTCATGTCAGCGTTTACGAGGTGACTTTGAGTCAGCAGAGGAACTTGCGCAGCTGAGCGGTGAATTGGTCCGGCAGTCTTCCGCCACGACGTCGACCGAACGTGTGCTGAGGAAAGTGCGACAATGTGCTCTACGGGGTACAAGTACTCGATCAAACCCATGACAGGATTGTAAGCTTCTTGGCTGTTCTACCATACACGATACTCCGCTTCTACAATCCCCACGTCTCATCCGGGTACTCAGCGACATGCAGCCGAGGACTGGGCGCTCTGAAGGATCTCCAGTCCGTGATCTGGAAGCCGGAAAGTGTCGCGTCATAATGCCTCTCCAAAATTGGCAGCACTGCGCAAAAGAGGTCTACTCGTACAGTAAAGGCCGGGATTTGTTAACGTCATTAGCCTCTGCTTCGCCATTGGCCCCATGCGCAATGCGTTCACTAGTGCGGCGATCGAGTGGCTTGCCGGGATCACAGCCTCGCTGAGCAGCCTTTCGACTCACGGTGACTGGGCCAAGGACGCCACGCTGAGTCGAAAATTGCTTAGTTTCGGCTTTCGTCGCCCAGCCCGGTGAATGCGAGGTAACCCGGTAAGCACTAAGGTGCCGCCACTTTGCAATTCCCGCTCCAGCCTCATTCGTCGCCATGAAATGCACAGTCAGTGTGACGCCGCTACCTTTCCATCCTCATTCGGGCAGCAGGGCATTGATAGATTTATACGACACATGGCACATACTGACGGCTGCGAATGTTCTTTCAGTCGCCGCAGCCGACAGGAGAGGGCACCGTGTCATTCGACGACTCTGGGACGTGCTGAAAAAACAATTGTGACAAGCTGCCTCCGTGGCTTGCGCTCGTGTTCAGCCCGCACAGCCAGAATGAGACGGACACGTCGGCGCCGTTGCCCGTTTGATAATCAGCCAAGACTCTAAAAAGATTGGAAGGCTCGCTTGTTCCGGTCAGTGAAGGCCTGATTCCTGAGCGACGCTCCGTCTAGTGAACTTTTCCCTTCCAAAATAACAACGCATCCAGGGCTCTGCCTGAGCCTGACGACGAGCTGAACCTGATCACCTGCCAAATGCAGCACCGAAGCTTGCAGCATCAGGTAGGCCGAAGCCTGCCCAGAAGCCGGCCCGTGCATTCTATTCGGTGCGTGCCTGAAAAGCAACATGCATCCCCAGTCCGCTGAACACGAGATGGAGAGGCCAAGCCAACTCGTCCGTGTACCAGGTAAGTCGACTTTCTGTGGAGTGCCAGGCAATTTGCTTTGTTGATGCTATCCCTCTTCAGCCGTAAACTCAACTCCCACCAGCAGTCTTATAAAGCACGCTCCTTCCCCCACCTTGACTTCATTTGGGATTTGCCACAGATCATTGAAGCGTTGTTAGTCATCCAGGCAACGGACTTGATATACAGTGACTACTACCATAATCTCACCGTGCCACTTGAGAGGAATCACTAGTTTCCGCATCCTTTTTAATTCTTTTCCAACCTTCACCTTCTTGCCATTCACCCGTGTCGTCCTTTGCCAGGACACAAGCCAACGCGATTGCCTACTCACCGGTCTCGCAGACCACACACTCGGTCACCATGTCGAACTATCTACCCCTCTACGTCGCCATGACCGTGTTGATGGTCGACGCCGTCATCGAAGTGGCCTTTGTCGGATCAATGGTTGGCTTTCTCCACGACCGGGCAGGGAAATTCTTCACCATCAACGCGCCCAACGGAGCATTTGACCTCCACGGCAAGCCCAAGGGACTGCTCGTCGATCAGGGCCACACCAGCAACGGCGCCGCCGGCACCGCTCTTGTACTGGTCGGTTGGTTGGGACTTCTTACGATCTGGTATGAGAGGAGGCGAACCAGGAAGGTATGTTTGCAGCAGGTCCTTGCGGGCATATGATGCTAACGGCGACTAAGACACAAGCAACGAACCACTCCGGCATCTTCATCTTCTGGGTGGTCATGACCGTCCTTTCGGCGATGCTCACCCTCGCGGCGTTGATCTACACGTTCGTCCTGACTGCCCAAACCGACGACCAGAGCATCAACCTCACCGTTGCCGCGGCCAATCCCGAACCTCTGTTCTACCCGCTGGACAAGTGGACGCCCGAGAACTGGTTCATCGCCGTGCTGGATCTGCCACTTGCGCGCGACTCGGACCGATCGAAAATCAACAACAACCTGCGCCTGATGAGAGGCTGGAGATGGAACCTCATCCCCTTGTTCATCCTTGGGGTTACTGTGGCCTCGCTGGCCGTGTGGGAATTGGTCGGCGGACGGAGATGGAGACAGGGCGATTCCAAGGAGAAGTTCCGGGACTCGACACAAACCCAGAATTACTAAGTGGTGCATATTCGCATTCGATTCGAAGTGGAGCACGAGCGGAGGAGGAGGAAACGGCCAATGGCTTTGTTTTTGTGCTGGATACCCTCTTTTTCTACCATTCTATCTCTTTTCATTCTATTCGTGGTTTTTTCAGCAAGCGAGTTGCATGGGAACGGGAAAACTGATCTGATCTATCTCCAAGACGGCCCAAAAAGGGGGCCTCGTCACTGACGACTTGACGACTATCGTCCGGACATACGATAATCATAAAACTAAGACTATTCTATACCATACTACAGATAATGCAGAGAGGTATGGACTCACAGTCTTGCTGCGCCTTGACTTTTGCCGGAGTACAGTAGTCGTGAAAGATGGTCCAACGCGTCCTTCAACATCAGGACTCTACTCGACAATGTGCGAATCCGTCACGGTCCAGACATCCTACCATGTCCCTCGTGTATCAATTTCTCAACGCGACACTCCACGCAGAGCGCAAAAACCCACCCTTCATCACTCCAGAATCGGGACACTGGAATACGTAATCACGGTGTCCTGTGTACGAAGTACCAAGCACTTGACGTAGAAAACCCAGTTGTTTCAGCCTGACAATCACTAGTAAAGAACAGGAAATCACTTTCAGCATCGAAAGTAGCAAGTACTTTAGCATGTGTGGGCCATCGGTAGGCATGGAAGATCTTGCGCGAGCACCACCGCCAGAGAAGACTGTGGCCAGCCCAAGCCACGCCGCGCGAATCATGCACACTGACAGTGACGATCATCCTTAGCAAGCAACCTTGGCTTTGTCTCCCCAAAATAGTACGCACCTAGACCAAATGCGGGCAAACACAGGTCCGGAGCGCGGGGCAGTAGCAGAACAGTTGTCGTTCTGGATCGCGGCCGGCGAGGACCCCCGTCCACAGTACGGGAAGTAACTACTACTACTGCGGTACGAGTAGGTGTGCACTACAGGGTAATGCAAGGTGCCTGTTAGGGTTGTGCTGTGTGTCGTAGGGATGCCCGGGGCTGCCCGGAGCTGCCCGGAACAACCGAGGCCTCGCAAGATGCCCTACGAGTATCTCCACCGAAAGACAACCCACCGGCTCGCAGTCCAAACCCAGTTTGGAATATCAGATCTCTTGGCGTGAGCCATGCAATCGGTCAGTATTGGGTATTTCACCCGCACCATTTCGGTTCTCCTGGGCCGAATACCAGGATTTTTGTTGCTCGTCGCTCGTCCAACGTGCCATGTCTTTGAGCCGTCTCGAGACCATCTTGGTCACTCACAAACATCATTGCGAGGGGCGAGACCGGATCGAACATGGACCACCGTCCACAACTGACCTTTGTCACGACCACGGGGCCGACCCTCGATGACATCGGCTCCAAGGCAGTGCGCAGGCACACCACCAAGGCCAATTTTAAGCGACGGCGATTGCAGATGGTCCAGTCGTACGCCAAGCGGCGGAAACACTCGATAGCTGCGGCTGGCAATCAGCCTCTACAATTTCATGGCAGCCGTGAGGACGCCATTTTCGATCTGGGTCTGCCCTGGTTTGAACGGCAGAAGCTGACAAGCGAGCGCTTGTTCTTGATCAAATATTGTCCGTCCATGAACCGCACTCCCCACGTTTGTTGTTCAGGTTCTTCCGCTAACCCTACCACCGAGCTCCAGTTGCCAACATGTCGGTACGACCTGTTTTGGCCCCGTCAGGACCCTTTGCCAAAGTCGAACGGGCAACAGAATGGGAATTGTGGGCTTTTGTGACCGAGCCGGCCATGTTCGAAGCCACGCTGTGCTTGGCCGCTAGCGTATACGATTTGCAGAAGGACCAAAGAAGTACCATGACACTGCCACTGGCACATGTCTGCAGACTGCGTGCAATTCGGTCGGTCAACCAGCGGCTAAACAGTACCCCCTCGACCGGGCTGACCGACGGAGTCATTGCCGCGATCCTGACACTGACTATCTGCGAGGTCCGTTGTGTCCTAGCCCATTCCGAGACGAATACAGCTGACTCCGGCCGACATCAAAGGTGATTTCGGGCGACGTAAACGCGTGGCGAGTTCATATATCAGGTCTCGTGGGGATCATGTCCATGCGATCTCGAGAAGCATGCCGCTATGTGCAGCCAGACTTGATTTTCAACGCGGTGAAACGGTATGTTTGTAACTGTTGCATCCCGTCCAATGCCAAATATCTGACCACAACTTCTCAACAGCACAACGGTTCATGGTCTGCTTTCTCAGACTCGATATGAAAGTCGACTGGCCAAGGTCTTTGAGACCACTGGCGTTTTCCAGTCCATGTTCTCCGACGGCGGTGGCAAGGCGGTGAACACGGTTCTCGCCGTCGCTTCGGAACTGTTCAATTTGCAAGACACGGGTGACAGATTTACAGGGAAACCACAGCTCGTCGACATGATTGACCGATTAGCCACCGTCAACCAAGTGATCAGTACAGACGTCCAAGGCGAGGCCTTTCTCACGGCCATCGCGTTGGCGATGATCATATATCTGGATTTTATGTTGTCGAGCTACCACGACAGCGACCCGAGCCGCCCGGACTCCGCATCTGACCTCATGGCGATCATGCAGCAGCCCGACACGCAAGAATGCTCGTGCCGGGAACTGACGTTTTGGCAGCTCACGATGGGTGCGCTCGGAGCCGGCGACGACGCGACAAAGTCGTGGTACCTGGCGATGCTCCGACGGGCCGCCGCAGTGTTTCCCATCACAACTTGGGAAGAGGCTATGGTCGTGCTGCAAAGACACTTTTGGTTTGACACTGCCTTTGCCGTTCCTTGTTCTTCTATTTTCTCCGAAGTATTCTCTACTGTCGACCACAAAAGGGGCGGGTGAGAGGACCCCTCTCCGCTCTTGCCTAACTAATCGTCAACGACAAACCCGCCAAGGGTCACAAAAACATTGACACGCCTCCGTCAATCAACAATTCGGCGCCGGTCATGTAACTGGCCAGAGGACTGGCGAGAAAGACGGCGGCGTTGGAGATTTCTGCCGGCTTCCCGGCGCGACGGAGCGGCGTGCTGGCGAAAAACTGGCGGTAAAACTCCTCGTGGTCCTTCATCGACTCCTGGAACGTGCTGAGCTCGACCGTGCCGTCGGGCTTCGTGATGGACGGCGTTTCGATCGCTCCGGGGATGATGGTGTTGATGCGGATTCCCATGGGTCCGATCTTGCGCACGTAGTCCCGGGCAATGATGGCCTGGGCACGCTTGAACGCCGTGTACGGCGACGGGACCTCGGGCACGCGCCTCTCGAACCCGGCCAGGGAACTGATGACCACGATCGACGCGTTTTTGGTCGCGGCCGCTGCGGCCTCGAGGTGCGGCAGGCTGGCGTCGATCAACGCCAGCAGACCGATAATGTCGGCGTCGAAACTCTTCCTCCAGGAATCCAAGTCTGGTGCCGCGAAATTGGGGGTCGCTACAGAGAATCAGTGAAGTGGAACGTGGATGGGACCGGCGATCATCATGCTCACCATTCGCTATGACATGGTCGATCCTCCCAAACGTCGCCTTGGATTTCTCCACCCACGCCTTGCTGGCCTCGGGGTCGCTGATGTCAACCTTGGTGCCGACGGCCTTGGCCCCGGCGGCGGTCTCGACCGAGGAAAACTCTTCGTTGGTAACGTTGCGGGCACAGTAGGAGACGTTTGCCCCTTCAGCCAAAAGCGTCATGGTCATGTCCCGACCGATACCCTTGGAGCCGCCTATGTTTTTGTGGCGTCATTGTCAGCCACGTCGAGCTACTAGCGACGAAAGGGTCGACTTACCGGTCACCAAGAAATGGGTGCCGGCCAGGTTAGAGGCAAACGGACTCATCTCGGCGGGAAATTATAGCTGTGTAAAATTCAAGGTGCAGCCAAGGTTCAAGCGCAGTGGTAATTCGTCTTCCAATAGGGAGGAGCTCACGCCGCCGGCTCTCAAGACTGAGAAGATATCCGTCTAGAAAGGAGGTCACGCCGCCGGCCTCTCAAGACCGAGAAGATATCCTTCTACTTCTTATATAGAACACGGCCTTTCACAGTCCTGGCCCTGGTCCCATGGTTCTGACAAATCCAGATGGATAACATCCTACAAATGCACGGAAACTCCAGCACAAGTCCTCTACCCAGATCCTTTCACGGTCCAACTGGAAGCCATGTTGCCATTGCCAAGATATCTAGATTTCCTATTTGAGCGAATGTGCATGCCCGCTATATCGTGGACGTGTAGGTGTGGAGCAATTCAGAGCGTTGGCGGAGTAAAACAAGACAAGGCGTCAGCAGCGTTTCAGAGCACCTTGCAGCACTCTTTCCCGGGCCCCGGCGTCATGTCATGTCACGGAGAAATGCAAGGATTTCCTAGACATGGTCGTGTCTGTCGGCTTAGGATATTCTCTGGGTTTAAGAGCACAACTTCGAAACTGGACTGCGCACGTTCATTGTGGACTCGCGCACTTCAGGCGTACTCGTACGAATACACGGACGGGACTGCGATGCTCATTGTGAACTCACGAACTACAAGCGTACGAATACACGGACGGGACTGTGCACGCTCATTGTGAACTCACGCACTCCAAGCGTACTAGTACACGGACTGGACTGTACCACTGCGCGGTGCATGGCGGATGGGCGAAAAGGACTGTTCAATGGCGATTGGTTCTGGATTGAACTCCGTTTCTGCGTTCCCTGGATACAAGCTCTCATGGGAGGAATGACTTCAACACACACGCTCTGCGGGGAGAATGGTATCCTCAAGAAAATAGAGCTGAGATACCTTGGACGAAAGCGAGGCCCTTGGTCCTGAGTCTTGCATCCTTATCGACCGGCAAAGCACCCTTGATGCCGCGCCCGAGCAACACCCCGACGATAAGGTTGTCTTCAAACCATCCGCGACTTGATCCTCTTCTCAGATGGAGTCTGCTTCGTGAGACGGAAACAGATCCGCCACACGAGGCTGACCGGGTTCTCTTCTCCACTTCCACGTTCGTTCGTGGGGCCGCCGGAATTTGACTGTTTCGGAAGCCTATCCTACTTATCCCCGGGCCACGGCTCCCCAGGCCCTCATGGCTTACAAGTCTGACAATGCGCCGTACCTTCGTACATGATGTGATGTGCCAATAACGACAAACTCCGCGCCCCTGCTGGCATAGCATATCCTGCCTGTCTGAACCTAGCTGTTGCCCGAAGCTGATCCGAGCCAGCCCTGTCAGCAGCCTCCGAGGACGTCAGAGAGGGACATCGACACTCATACACGCACGTTCAACATGAAGCCGAGCACGATAGAAACCAGACTATTCATCAACAACGAAGTAGGTATACATATACTATATCGACTCCTGCCGTTGCGAAATATTCTTACTGAACGCGTGTGCGTTAGTTTGTCGAATCCAAAACCGGCAAGACGTTCAACATCTCCAACCCGTCGACCGACCAAGAGATCTGCTCCGTGCATGAAGCATCCAAGGAAGATGTCGACCTGGCCGTCCAGGCCGCTGAGGCCGCGTTCCCGCATTGGAGCGCCCTGGCCGCGCACGAACGGGCAATGTATATGTTCAAATTCGCGCAGCTCGTGCTGAGGGACGCCCAGCAGCTGGCCGAGCTGGACTCGATGTGTATGGGCAAGTAAGTCAGACACGTCGGTCTGGTCGCTAGGGTGGCGGTGCTGACCAATGTTTTGTTTTTGTTCGCAGGCCCGTCGAGTTGCTGAAGAAGATGGACATTCCTGCCCTGGTGGGCGTGTTCAATTACTTCGCCGGCAGTGGATACCATGTCCTGGGCGAGTCGAGTCTCAGCTCGCCCAACTTTCTCAACGTCAGCGTGCGCCAACCTTATGGCGTGGTCGGCTTGATCATACCTTGGAATGTACGTGATATTCGTGTCGAGCAGATGTTTGTTCGAAGGGGGAGGGGTGTACCCTGACTCATTGACCGTGCCTGGCTCACTGACCCTGTGCGATTGTAGGTCCCCATGATCATGTTCGCGTTCAAAGTCGCGCCCGCGCTGATCTGCGGCAACACGGTGGTGCTGAAATCGTCGGAAAAGGCGCCGCTCAGCTCGCTTCACCTCGCGGGCCTGATGCGGGAAGCGGGCTTCCCGCCCGGCGTGGTCAACGTGGTCTCAGGCTTCGGCGACCCCACCGGCTCCGCCATCGGCATGCACATGAAGATCCGCAAGATCTCCTTCACGGGCTCGGTGGCCACGGGCCGCAAGATCCTCCGCATGGCCGCCGACTCGAACCTGAAGAACGTATCGCTGGAACTGGGCGGCAAGAGCCCCGCCATCATCTTCGCCGACGCCGACCTGGACGCCGCCGCCCGGTACACGCACTACAGCATCAACCACAACAGCGGGCAGCACTGCCAGGCCAACAGCCGCGTGCTGGTCCAGGAGTCCATCGCGGACGCGTACATCGAGAAGCTCAAGACGTTGATGGCCAAGGTCACCATCGGCGACCCGGCCGATCCGACCACCTTCCAGGGCCCGCAGAGCGATCACGCCCAGCTGGCGCATATCCGGCGCTTGGTCGACGCGGGGGCCGAGGACGGCACCCTCGTGTACGGCGGCAAGAGACACGGCACAACGGGCGCCTTCATCGAGCCGACCATCCTGAAGAACGTCCCCACCGAGAGTGCCGCGTATCGGGAAGAGATATTCGGTCCTGTCGTCATCGTGAACACGTTCAAGGATGAGGTCGACGTGTTGGCCGAGGCCAATTGTACGGATTTTGGCTTATTCTGTAAGTGGTGGTGCCTTGTCTTGTCCCTCCTTCATCGATGGGTTGCACGCACGTCTGCGTGCGCCTGTGTGCATTTTCGGCCCTCCAAATATTCGTGCTGGCTGACACCCCCATGCCCACAGCCTCCGTGTATACCTCGAATTTCGACCGCGCCGTGCGTGTCGCCAAGGCCCTCGAAGCCGGCGCCGTGGGCATCAACTGCTCGGTCCCTGTGCGGGCCGTGGACATGCCCATCGGGGGCTGGAAGCAGTCCGGCATGGGCAAGGAACTGTCCCTGCACGGCCTGAACACGTACACGGAGCTGAAGACCATCTTTATGAAATATAACCCCGACCCGACCAGTATGGCCGTGAATACGTGGCATAATGGACAGATGCAGAATGGGATGTAAAGATGTAAGCTGTAGCTGGAATTGGAATTGGAAGCCGTAAGCTTGAATAGATGGAACGTTAGAACGGACGGACGAGTGGGTCAATGAATACTTGAATGGTTGAATGTGCATGAACATTTCCATTCCAGAAGCTCAAAGTCTACCAATAACGGGTATGGCATTCCAGAGTTCAACTTCCAGTACCAATAAATGGGTATGGCATTCAGAGTTCGACTTCTAGTGCCAATAATATGAATGGCATTCCAGAGCTCAATATCTTATACCAATGAACGTGCATGGGTATCACACTTTCTTTCAGCCTGCGCTATCCCTTGCGGCGTCTCCTATGCGTGTATATGCTCTAATGCTCCTGAGATCCCCACACCATCCCAATGCCAATGCCAATGCCAATGCGGTTCTAGGGTCGGACTGTGGCCGAGACTGAGACTGAGCTTGAGCATCCACCTTCCCCTTCATCATAGTCCATCCACCTTCCCCTTCATCATAGTCCATCCACCTTCCCCTTCATCATAGTCCATCCACCTTCCCCTTCATCATAGTCCATCCACCTTCCCCTTCATCATAGTCCATCCACCTTCCCCTTCATCATAGTCTCGGCGCGGTCTTGCAGCCCGTCAGGTTGGCAACCAGCTTACCCATGACCTTTCCCTGGCGGATCCTGTCCAGCGCTTCGTTGATCTCCTTCAGATCGACCATCTCCAACTCTGGCACCACTCTTCCTGAAGCGAGAAAGTCGAGCGCTTCTTTCATGTCGGCCTTGCTTCCCGTTTGGTTCGACCGGACGATCAGGTCCTTCTTGAGCAGAGGGCGAAGGGACATGCTAAGGTGGCGAAGACAGTCAGTGAATGTTCGCTCCCTCGGTGACAGGTTGGGTTGACATGGACATCTTTGTGGGTGGTGGTACTTACTGTAGGTTCCCGATCCCGATGGCCATGATCTGCGCCCCGAACCGTGCATATTCCCCGGCCGCACTGGTGGGATGGTGTGTCAGCAAGAGCACATGCGCCGATCGATCAGGTAATTACCAGAGGAGAAAACTTACTCGTAAGAAGATTGATGCGGACTCAGCACGAGGATGTAGTCCGCGCCACCGTCAGTTTTGGCAACGATAGTCTCCACAAGGCCAGGCTTGGAGAAATCTACAAAGACGTCGGCTCCCATCTTCCGACAGAAGTCTTCCTTCTCGGGCGAACCCCCGTCAATGGCCAGAACATTCAGGTCCATTGCCTTCGCGTACTGGATGGCCAAGTGGCCCAGCCCGCCCGCCGCGCCGACTATCGTGCACCACTTGCCCGGCTTGGGATTCATGCGCTTCAGCGCCGAGTAGGCCGTCACGCCGGCGCACAGGATCGGACAGACGCTCGGTAACGACACGCCCGGCGGGATGCGCACCAGCTGCGACGTCGGGAAGGAGATATATCGCTGGAAAGTCCCGTCTCTGTGTGATCCAGTCACCTTCTGATCGAAGCAGTGGTTCTCCGACCCGGCCGCGCATGCCTGACACGATCCGCAGACTTGACTTCTCCACGCCACGCCGACGACATCGCCGACGCGGAAGGCATGGGATCCTTCACCCTCACTGCCGCTCCCACTTCCCAGCGCGACGATCCTGCCCACGCCCTCGTGACCCCCGATCAGCGGGCGGACCGGATCCTTGGGCGCAGGCCCGCCGCCATCCCGGGCGTACACATCACCATGGCACACGCCGCTGTACTCGAGCTGGACGAGCGCCTCGTGGACTCCCGGCGTCGCGGTGGGGAGTTCCTTAATCGTGTACGCATCGCCATACGGGCCGGTCAAGACAGCAGCAGGCGCGCTGCCCATGGCCGGCACGCTGATGTCGCCATTGATTTCGCGGTTGATGTCGCCGTTGCCGTTGACAATGCCGTTGACGTCAAGCCCGACAGACCCCATGATTATGATTTATAAATATGTAATATCCGCGAAGCGCCTCCTCAGGTTGTAAGCAGCCCCGAGCCCCTTTAAGTCAGAAGAAAAGTGTAAACCCTCGAAGGATGGTCACGGGCACCAGCACAGGGTGACGAACGGCCAGAGTCAGCAGACCGGGCTGTCTGGTCGAAAGAAATGGAAGCGGAAGGGAAAGGACCAGTCTCGCACGCACGTGATATGCGTTTCATGCAACTGGTGCGAGATCGACCAAGAAGTTCAAGTATCTTCGTATCATCTTGACGCAGAGGTGACAAGTTCGTTCGGGGGCGGTGTAAAAGAAAGGAAGATAACAGGACCATCGCGTGCGCTTTCGCGGTGGAGTGTGGCTTTAGACTTTGATTTGTGTTTTGGTGTCCGGCCTGTGAGCCAGCACGCCCGCCTGCCAGCCGAGAAAGGAGGAGGGTCGAACGAACAACGAACTCCTAACTGCCGGTTAGAAGGTGCAGCCTTGCAGGAAGACCCACAGTCAACCGCCAAAGCCAAGGGGAAACCGAGGTTCTGCGTCGTTCAGCCCCATCCCGGTGACTCCCCGATCAGCTCCAGTGGTGACCGGCGGCGGGTGAGCGAACCCCCGCTACCCCACGTTTCCTTGTCTGGCTGTGATTGATCGCATGTTTCGCTGGAACGAGCCCGGTATGGGATAGAGTCGTTGCCACTGACAGTACCACTCCGTCTTGTGTTCGAACTCTGGCCCATCCCACGCGCTGAGCATCGGATAAGCCGACCTTGGCTGTCCGAATGCAGTTTACAGTCCAGTCTCGCACTCGGAACAAGGAGTGTCCCCACCAGACATTCCTGGCTGATGGAGCGGAGTGTGCCGCAATGGATTTGCTCGCCTGGCGCAGGGAGAAAGTACTCGTACACAACGCACAGTGAGTGGCTCCAAATACTGTCCCGTTGTATCCACGCCGTCCGTTGCGGGTGATGTGTGAGAAGGAGGCAGTGTCTCTACGGATCTTGCGGCTTCCTCCCGACATTCATCTTCAACCTTCCTTTCTCAGGGAGAACCGCCGGCACCACTGCGTTTGGAGAATGGGATCGAACTCGAGAATCCCCACGTACTGCAATCTCTCGGAGCTCTGTCTGCGTTGCCATTTTCGGGGGATTATGTCCGCAGGCCAGTAGAGCGCCCGTGTACCGCATACCGTGTTAACCCCGTTTATATTGATCCGGCAGGGGAGGTTACGGCACGATGTGAGTCGAATTCGTAGCTGTAAGTCGAATAGCTGTGAGTCGCACATTGTAACGTGAGACGGTGGGGAGATTTGAACATTTGTCAAAATGTTCAAGTGTCCCGTCCTGTATCTCCCCTTCCCTTCTCTAAGCTTGCGGGGTTGAATTCGTGCTCGTGCTTCGGATCCTTAAAGCTTGCCCCTAGACCACGAAATCACGGGCCGCGACATCTCTAAGTATGCCTTGTGACGGTCATCTTCTACATAACAACTCGGTGAGGATCTTGACGACCTTGAAGCCGCTTCTTTGTAGCAACTCTTTCCACTGCCTCTCAGACTTTTCCGTTCCGAGCCTGGCCATCATCCTGCTTCCGTATTAGTATCACAGAACCGTATCTGGATGACCAAGGTCCAAAGACGCGAATGGATTTGCTATGCTGTTAGAAATGACTCACTTGATATCGAAGATGGCCTCCCGTTGCCCGCAGCTGACGTCCGAGAGAACAGACTCTTGGGCGAGAACGCGAGAGTATGACCACGTGGTGTGGAGGCTGTTTGTGGCGATGCAAGCATTTCGAAGATGCGTAAGAATCGTGAGGCATTCGGCGTTCGGCCAATCGTGGAGAATGTACCTGAGATGCTAGAACTTGATGTCTGCACACAAAGTCAGAAGGGTCTAAGTCTCCAGCATGACGAGAATAGCTTGCCCGTCGACATCTGGGGTTAGAAAAAGTCTGCACCATAGGCTCGAATGGGACATCACGCAGTTTCAGCTCCTCCACTACCGCAGGAAGGTCTTGTACAACGAAACGGCCGCGTATCTCGGAGTTGCCTTTGATAACATTCCCCAAGACATGCCCATGTCCGCCACCCACATCGACCAGTATAACTGCACCTGGGAGCTTGGACAGTTCATCTTCAACTTCCGAGAACGGGAGGTGAGCGTAATATGCGGGCTCAAGTTCGCTTTGTACTTCCATTGCTAGGCCAAACTCGGCAGCTTTGCGGGGATCTTTGGCCAAATATTGATAAAGGTTGTCCCCAGACCTCGACCGCGCCATTTTCCGAGGGCTCTTTGGGGTTTTGAAAGCCAGTGCGGATTAGGGAAGGGACAGTGCCCCGGTTCAGTGCCAGCCCAATGTCATAGCATACCTTGATCCAGTTGCCAGCAGGACCTTCCGCAAATTCCCTGGAGAAAGCAGTAGGCTGATAATGATTGCATGAATCTGGATAAAGAAATTGTATGCCGGAAGACGCCGTATAACTCGGCCTAGAAAAATAGAAGCTCGATCAGAGTCGTCGGAGGCTATGCTTCAAATCACATACGCAGCAAGACCGGGTCCGCTTTTGTCTGCTCGGCCGGTTCATCAATACTCATCTCCTCTCGAAGAATGTTGACAATTCCGAGGAGCTGTGCAATCTTCGCAGCGGTGTTGACAGCAGGCTGACTTCCATGTCAGTAAACAGACACTCTGGTGAAGACTGAGCCAAGGAAACACTCACTAGCATGCCCAGTCGCAGGACCCTGTCAGCCAGCGTCAACATGGACGTTTCAACATTCTGGACAGCGGTCAACAGAGCGTGTTCCGCCTTTGCCAACGTAACCGAGTCTGTCTCTACCCACTGCCTCTATGACGGCTTGAAAAGCAGTCTGGGTTGAAGCAAGAAGTGAACGGACGCTATCCGCGTCCAAGGGCATCTTGGAAGCAATGACCTTATGTCAATTCAACTCTGACCAAGAGAAACAAAGCATATATGCGGGCCAATCCACACGGTAGCGGAGCATATGCGCTGCCTTGGCCTTTTCTTATATGCGTTGTAATTTAGCGAGGGAACACTGGTAGTAGCCACAGTACGTCGTTTAGAATGAGATAATCATGGGTAAGCACTGTGAAGCTGACGGATACCCCTAAGGTTGAGGAAGGCGCAGGCAACCTGGAGGACAATCTCCGCGAAGAAAATGGTCGCGTTGCAGTCGATCTCCAAAGTCGATATACAGAACAACCGATGTAGTCAGCAGCCTTAAGCGATGTCACGAGGCCGTTGACCGGACTCCCAAAGGCTGTGACTGAGTCGAGGACCATTCCCGGTGACAGTGCAAAAAGCCATCGAGACCATGGGAGACACGATCGGAAGTTGTTCATGGCTGACGCCACTAAAGTGGGCGTGGATACATGGTGTCCCGGCGCAATGGTCAACTGGGGAACAGCTTCAACAATTGCTGTAGAATTGACATGGTCGGATCAATTCAAGGTGAGAGAGAATTGAGCAGGAGATGAAGGCTTGGCAGCCTGACAGGCACAGAGCTTGGCATTGTGCTAAATTGAGGCTTTAGCCACTAAGTACTCCTTATCCTACTTCCACCGCACCATCTCAAGACTGCTTTCACCTCCACAGTATTGTGCTGTAGCGGGTGAACAGGGGGAGGTGGCTGGGCCATGAGAATGCACACAGTATTTCGAGGACGCCGTTCCGTGTCGAAACGCTAGTTCCAAAGGCAGAAATCGAGCACTTGCATTCTCATTCTTATTGTTGAGATATTTTCTACGCGAGTGCATCCACTACTGTCGTCTCTGTACTCACGGTCATTTCTTGGTCACATGTGCCGGCCCTCTCAAATTGAAGCAGCCCCCGGCCGACTGATTCTCCTCTTCAGCTCGCTGGAGTCCATTCGAAAGCGTCCTCGATACCCGCGGCTTATTTCGTGACAACCTCCTGGTGATCATCATGTACTTTCTGCTGTCGTCCCTCTTGCGTAGCACCTTCGGATATTGTGGTTTCTGAAATCGTTCGCCTTCCAGTATGCTTGTATGCTTTCACTTGGCGATCTGCCCTGCGGACGATGCTCCACTGGAATCTGCCGAGCACGCCTTTGGGATCTGCGTCAAGGTCCTGGTCGGGCAGACCCAAAGTCGATTCTCTTCTATAGTGGTCGTCGTGTACGAAGAGCGCATCGATGGCTTCAAGAGGCTGGCCGCCAGTTTCGGGATAGAACATCCAAACAATAATGGCGTTTGCCAAGTTCAACACAGCCCAGACGATGTAGAACTTCCATCCCAAATTCTTGACTCCATCTGTTCGAGGTGTCAGCGGTGACTAGCAGGCAAATGATATGTTGACTCACCTGGGGTGACTTCTACGACGAGGAAGTTGCCCAAGAAGTCTGCCCCAGCCGCCAATGCCGCGCCTTTGGCTCTGATTTTCAGGGGTAAAATCTCCGGAGGATAAACCCAGACAGTAGCCATCCAACCCCATGTGAAACAGGCCTCGAATGCGAAGACAAAGAACACAGCTGCCACGCCAGCAGACGTGTTGTGGTAGTCGTCGGCCTCGATGCGATTGACTGCGATTGCCTCAGCCACCAGGACAACACACATGCCAAAAGCCATCGAGATGAAGAGTAGCCGTCTCCCCACGCGATCGATGGTATACCAGGTGAGAAAAGAGGCGATGATATACCACAATTGCAAGAAACAGCCCATAAGGATGGACATCTCTTGGGACATGTTCAGCGACGTCGTAAACAGCGTGGGGGCATAGTAAGTGACCTGAGAGTTCAGGTCAGTACCGAGTACTCAGTGCAGGTCACAATATTTCCAAACAACCTACAATGTTGATGCCAGACATTTGCTGCATGAATTGGATTCCTAGCGCAAGATAGAATCTCTTATTGGCCGAGATACCGTTGCCGCGGAACAGATCTGCCCAGGAGCCTTCCTCTTTCTCTTCAATCCTGATGGCTTCCATGATATCGTCTTTCTCCATCCGAACGAGGGAGTCATTTTCGGCTCGGCCCCTCAACCGTGCGAGGACCGCCAGACCTTCGGCGGGACTTCGATGTCGCATGAGCCAACGCGGGGTGTCAGGAAGTGATGGCGCGACTGCGATGATGTAAAGCGCAAAGACCAGCTGAAAGGCTAACGGAAATCTCCATTGCGCGCTGCTGTGGACGAAGTAAAAGCCATAGTTGATCCAATAAGCAATCATCAGCCCACCAAGCATCGTCGTGAGTTGACAGCACACTTGCCAGCCACGCTGGGCGGCAGCACTGATTTCTGCTTGGTAGACTGGTGTGACGGACGTGATGTAGCCTATTCCCATGCCAGTGCACAGTCGAGATACCATGAACTGGATCCGCTCGTAGCTGCTTGCCATGAGGATGGTGCCGATGATTAGAACCGTGGTTCCCACTAGCAGGGTCCTCTTCCGGCCCAGTTGTTCTCCGGTTAGGGCAGCACCAATGGCGCCAAATACTCTACATGGATCGGTCAGCTCGAATCGTTGTCGACAGCATAATGTGAACAACAACAATTGTTCTTTGAGACACACGGGTAACCTACGCCCCAACGTCGTATAAAGCAGTCATGGTCCCGATCATAAGTGAGCTAGGATGGTCCATTTCAGCCAACCAATACTTGGATATCACTACGCCTGACATGACTCCTTGGTCGTAGCCAAACAAGAGAAACCCCGAAGAGCATACTGAAGTGATAGCCGCAATCAAGCGCCCACCGCTGAGGCGCTTGGTAGTTTGGTCGCCGCGCATGTTACGAATCTGCTGGGCGAAGAGAAAGACGGGAGGTGGTACAGTGACCGGATATTTTGCCGACGGGCACTTTATAAACAAGCATTTGTTCAAGCTCTCGGTCAAGCATTGCAACGATGGGGGACGTCTCCTGCCCGATATGGTACATGATTGACGAACTCGACTGGCAATGACGCGTCGGCGGCATGCCGATCGGCAAGGTGGTGGGATCGTCGTGAACAGGAAACGGGCAGCATGGTGACATGTCCGAGCTTGTCTCCTGAAGTCTGAAGGCCGAGGCTGGAAGCCTGACGGCTTGACTGCGTTTGACGAAAAGAACGTCGTCTGAATGAGGATGAGGACGCAAGTGCTGTGTTGGTAATGCATCTCCGGTTGTGAGCAGCTGCCGCTCAAGCAGTGTATGCTCCACCGTATTTCTATGGCAAAGTATAAAGTTCCCGAGGTAGTCGCTCCGACACAACCTGCGTTCCGCCCAGTTGTCTTTGGGCACAGCATCTGCCAGTCCGCTGGTGCCACATGGATACTCACCTAGGTAGGCACTCATAAGTGAGGTGGCCGTTGGGAGCATACGCGGGAAGGCTGCTGCCTGCAGAGCATCTCGTCTTGACCGCAGGGGAGCCACCGCGGACCAGACCGAATGTGTACTGCCGCCTCGGTTGTTTCCTTTGATTGACTCATATCGCATGCATTTCCCTTCTCTATCGCCCGCTGCACGCTACTAATTGACAGCTTCAATGTGGCTGCTCGACACGACGACTCTTCAACTACATGAATTCCAGTCAACGCCGCCACCCTACGCAATCTTGTCGCATACATGGGGGAAAGGAGAGGTCTCCTTCCAAGAGCTTGGGACCCTAGAAGCGAAAGAGAAAGCCGGATACTGGAAGATTGAACGATGCTGTGAGCAGGCCAAGTCTGACGGATTTGGATATGCCTGGGTGGACACTTGCAATATCGACAAGCGCAGTAGCGCCGAGCTCTCTGAAGCAATCAATTCCATGTTTCAATGGTACTCCCAGGCCCAGGTCTGTTACGCGTATCTAGCAGATGTGTCATTGCTGCCCGCTGGTGATGATGGCACCAACTCTAGCAAATATACCCCTCCGTATCCGCGACCAGTCTGGGGTTTTCCTTCGAGCAGATGGTTCGAGCGTGGCTGGACATTACAGGAGCTTATTGCGCCTATGCACGTCGTATTCTTCGACCGTGATTGGGTAGAGATTGGGACCAAGGCGAGCCTGCTGGAGGATCTGGTGGAGATCACGGGGATCCCACCCGAGGCGCTGATGGATCCGCTGTCCATCCGGCGTAGTTGTATCGCAGAGAGGATGTCGTGGGCTTCGAAGAGGCAGACGACCAGGGTCGAAGACATGGCATATTCCCTCCTAGGAATATTTGGCGTCAATATGCCACTCTTGTATGGAGAGGGGGCAAAAGCCTTCCATCGTCTGCAACGACAGATCCTCGCCGAGTCGAATGACCATTCCATCTTCGCATGGACAGCGCCAGACCCACCGAAGAGTTCTACCGAATACCATGGCGTCAGCGTCCTTGCGGAGAGCCCTGCCATGTTCAGTCGGGACCGCGTGGGACCTGTCACACAAAAGCCCATCAATGCCCTCCTCTCAAATGCAACGGACCCAATCACGATAACCAACCTTGGCCTGTCCATGGTATTGCCAATCTTCCAGTTTGACGGGTGTTACATTGCTGTGCTGGATTGTCTGTGCAAGGGGGACAGGGTCGGAATTTATGTAACCGGCAGTCAAGCCACCCTTCGACGCTCGAGGATCCGGCCTCATCGTCTCGTATATCTGAGCAGCGACAAGATCCAGATTGCCCGATCTCAAAATGTTTACATGTCTACCGAGATCCAAGACGTGACTCCCACTCCCGGCCACATGCAGGTAATGCTGACCGCTAATATCAACTGCAAGCGACATGGCTGGGACATGATCTACTCCTGCACATGGCGGCGGCCGTACCCCGCGGCCGAGTTCAAGACGAACTACCATCGCAGACTGTGGTCGTCACTGTCGGGGGAACTACGCAACCTGTCCGTCACGGATTTTACTCCCGTGCCCGAAGGTGAATGGCTAGGCATATCATTCACGGCTGTCCATGGCGATGCCTTCAGCCTGGTCTTCGGGCCCAAGGACGGCCGACTTTGGTGCCATGGGATCGTGGGACTTCAACTGTTGCAGCTGGAACACATGGGTGCACCCATCGCCGTGCAACAAATGCTTGCAGAGGATGGCCGTGGATTCAAGGTTGAGCCGGCCTGGGCATATTTCCGGGATCGAGTCTCTTACAGGCTGAATGCTCCGTCCGTGATGCACGTAGTGATTAAGCTCGTGACAGGGTCGCCGCTGCCAACGTATCGTATCGAATTGACACAGGAGGACATTCCGGATACATTACCTAACGGTGGAATATAACGCTGAACGAAAGTCCAGGTGTCTCGGCTGTGTCATTTCAGTCGCTGCGCCCTTTCCTCTGAAGATAAAATATGGCAATATTACTGCTGTGTCAGTCCTACCTCGTCGAGCTGCGTCGTTGTAGATCTTCTTGCTTTGTCTGTCACGAAGCTGGTCAATCCAGGGAAATCTTTCAAGGAGTTCCGGCTGACCAGAGGAATCGGCGGCCCCCCCTGTAAGTGTGTCTGGCAGGCCAGTCGGCCCCAGTTCATTAACATACTCAACAGGGCTAATCTCTGTTGGGACCACATCCCCTGCAGGTATGAAGCCAAGTTCTTTGGAACGGGCCTAACCGACAACCCCAATGCTGTCTCGGAGCAAACAAGGACGAGGCTGGAGAACAGGCACGAACAGGTTGAGAGGCCACGGGCGTGGTGGAAGGCGAAGGGAGGGGCGCGTTTTAGCGTGTACAGTAGTTTGTGCGTGATGACCCCGCAGCATCAGCGCGGCGCACAACGCGCAGGCCAACGGTCCTTTCAATGGATGGTTACTACTCGTAATTATCGCAAGGCCGACACATTCACGTAAAAATCACCCACAACCTCATCGATCAGGTCGACCTGATCATGCACGCCTGGCATGCGGCTGTTCTTGATGATGTACTGGCCATAGGTGTGTCTCCCTTCCACCTTCGTATCTGCAGGCGTCCAGGCGCAGGAGCCCTCTAGCGCGATAACGCATATCCTAGGCGGAATTGCTTCTCTCGCGGAAATCGATTGGCTTGCTGAGCCTGAGCTGAAGCCACCCCGCGCGACTCGTTCGTCAGGCATCATGGTCGACTGGAGGGAGTTTGTCAGCCGCAATGGTTGGGCAACGGGACCTCTAGTAGCGCTTCTAGACCCTCAGCTCTGAGAGTCCAGGAATTGCGAAGCCCGGCCAAAGGAGCTCGTCGAAGAGCTAAATATCCCTCAGGGAGGGCTCGTCGTTGCCATATCGGTATTTATGAATTACAACACTCTCACCCCAGGCTCTGTCACGTCTAGCTACTAATCAATTAGGATCGCCAATTCAAATTGGCGAGGTTCGTGCTTGTTCCTCCTTTGCTTGGAAGTCGTCCCAGCTTCCCCGCCGAAGATATGGCAGCTCTTCCTGTTAGGCTCTCTCTATTGCCCTGTCTCCAGCTTTCCTTATCGTCGACACTGATTGTGGCAGTCCATCTCTATCTTAGGAGACCCTAGCAAAAATGTCGTCGAGGCATTTCACTACCATAAAATTCTTCAAGGCATCATTGCAGGCGAAGAACCCTCTGAGTGGTCGGATTCATCAGACTTTGACAGTGACGAGGACGAGGACGATGATGACGATGACGACGAGGAAGAGGAGGAGGAGGACGACGACAACAGCAATGAAAATGAGAGCCAAGGCTTGACTGACGAAGACGGCGTAGGCGGGGATGAAGGCGAGAAATCCGACGATGAAATGGAAGGAAATGAGGATGAAGGCGAAGTGCCAGCACTGAAGATTCCAATCTACCTTCTGCAACCTGGAACTGAGCTGACTTTACCTGGTTTACTGCGAGGCTGTTCGAACGCTCAACTTCGTCCGGACATGTGGATGTCACCGCCCAAACTCAAGATGAATTCCAAGATGGGATTTTTATCTCAACTCGGTAACGCCTGTATCCAGGCAAAGGTGCGTGATTGCCGAAACCCAGCATGCCTGCAAAAGTACAAACGAATGAACGAAACGGTCCCACCATGTGGCTGGGCGCCATTCCGACGGTGGATGCTCGTCGCAATGTCCTGCCAGGCGGCCATGACTCAAGAGCAGAAACTTAGCGTGGCTCATACTCATATTGTCCATGCAGTTACTGCATGCTACTCCATCCTCAAGACTTTCCTGTGGGGGAGGGCAAAGAGGCCACTCGAGGATGTACTAGATGGCCCCGCCAGCGAGAAACTCAATGTAGCCGAAGTCTGCAACATCATCTACTATATGGTGAACATCCAAGCTGCTGGAGGAACCTGGTATACCGACATTGGTCGTTGGAAACAAAGACATCTGCTTACCATCACTCTGCCTCCCATTTCCTCAGCTCTTCGCACAATCCAAAGCCTGGGCATCTGTCAAACTCGCCTCTGGAGCCTGGTGAACCTCAGCCACCGGAAAGAGGGCGATCTACCGGATATCGTCGCGGCTCTTAAACCATCTGCTCGATCATTTCGCCATAAAGACCATGACGCCTGCACCCCCAACAAATGCAACTATACCTACATGAACACCACCAAAGTGATACAATTGCACACATGTGCCCCTCATGACCCGCCTGGTAATATCTGTCAGCAAGAGAAGAAGTTTCCCGTCGATATTCTTGAGACTGCCCTCGAGCTTGGGCGCGGGACGGCCTGGTCGTGCAAAGAAAGACGTCTTTGCAAAGCCGACGAGCCGTACATCGCCATTTCCCATGTATGGGCCGACGGGACGGGAATAGGCCTCAAGAATCCAGGCACAGTCAATCGTTGTCTCTTCGACTATTTCGCGCGCATAGCGGAGAGGTTGGATTGCAAAGGCATGTGGTGGGATACACTTTCTATTCCAACCGACCCTAAGGCACGAAGCAAGGCGCTGAATAGAATGAATGCCAGTTATAAAAATGCCAAGTACACCGTCGTCCACGACAAGTATCTTCTGGACTTCGAGTGGAAGGACGACGGAAGTCCGTGCCTGGCGATCGTACTTTCGGGATGGTTTACTCGAGGTTGGACAGCACTCGAATTGGCAATGTCTGAAAAGGTCAAGGTCTTGTACAAGGGCCCGGATAGAAATACCCCCTTGATGAAGGACCTGGACGAAGATATCCTTGCGAAGGACCCAGCTTCCGCTTCGAGGGCCTACTGGCTGGCGTCTTCGTTGATTCGCCGGCTGCGCCAGAAGGTCGGGAATGTCCCAGACCTTCTTGCGGTCCTTAAACCACGCTTCACGACAAAATCAAAAGATCGAGTTGAAATTGCAGGCCTGCTCGCCGGGATTCGAGATTTGAATTACAATGCTTTTGAGGGCGACCTCATACAGGACATTCTCAGATCTTTTGGGGCTATTCCTCACTCATGTCTACTCCATGGTACGCCAACGTTGCGTGATTCGGGGAAGTTCTCGTGGTGTCCTACCTCCCTGGATGATATGCCCATTGATCTGTCGAGCCACATGATGTCCAGCGCCAATAAGACTCTGAACAAAGACGACCTTCTGGAAATTGATCCTGCTGGAGCTGTGAAGGGCTGGTGGTCCTTTCGGCGTGTCTGTGAGCATGACATAATGCACAGGCGACTTTCTCCCATCGGGAGTGACCTTGTAACGGAGGTGAAAATCGGCGTTGCACTTCACGATTGGAGAAGCTGCCTCCTTCTGGTGGAAGACGACGACGACGAGGCTGATGACAACATGGACGTAAATGTTGCGCTGTTAGTCACTCTTGTCGGTGCCGACTTGGAGGACGCTTGCCTGGAATGTCGGTACGTAGGAGCGGTTCGAGTGACAGCAAATAATCCCAACGAAAGCTGTGAAGATGAGATATGGGACCTTGAAGTGATCCGCATCGGAAACGATGCTGGTAAGAGCCCGATGGAGCTAGGTGAGGCCCTGAAGATACTCGACTACGAAGTCGATGATGAAGATGACGACAACGACGACGACGGCGACAATGGTAATGAAGTCGGAAGCGCTCAGGAGTCTCTGACTGAGAATTCGATTCAGCAAAAATCAAAAACGAAAGGAGGCGAGCCATGGTGGGCCAACATCGCCGACATCACGGAGTACATTCGACCACAAACCATGCCCGAAATCGACGATCAATTGGACACAGTAAAATTGTCCCAGCTGTCCCAGAAGGATGCGAACCATCTTCTCTTCGCCCTCAGATCTAAGAACCGGGCCGCCGTGCGTCACTTGATAAAGAGCAACGTGGATCTCACGCCTGAGATGAGGCATGATCTCGGGGATGTCTTGGGTCGTGACAAGCTTCCGAAACTCGCTAAACTGCTCGGCGATGTCTACCGCGAGCATGGAAGGCTACGCGACGCCGAAGATATGTACCGAATGGCCGTGGGAGCCGAATGGGAAATAGAGGGAACTAAGTTCTTTGAAGCGAAATTGGATCTAGGAGCCCTCTGCTTAGATCTTGGAAAGAATGAGGACGCCGAGAAGCTGTTTCAAGAAGTGTTGGCTTATTCAAAAGACCAGAGGACGAAGCAGAAGCAAGCTGCTAAAGCTGCGAAGAAAAAAGCTCAGGAGAAGGCACAAGAGAAAGCCCAGGCCAAGTTGCAAGACAAAACCAATGATCCGACAAAATTTCCAACTGGCCCGGGCCAGAAACCCCTTGCCAGGTCCAATACGATGGCCTTCACCAGGTCAAACACAATCGGCTTCTCCAGGTCAGATACTGCTACCTTCTCCAGGTCAGATACTGCTACCTTCTCCAGGTCTAATACCTTTACAGATGGGGCTAAGGGGAACGAGCACGAAGCAAACGACAAAACGCAGGAACATCGCATGAACAAGATCGAGCAGCTGGAGGACAGAGCAATCGCAGGACTTACTTTACTGTATTCTGAACAAGGCAATCTGGCCAAGGCAGCCGAGACATACATATTCGCTCTGGAGGATTTCAGTGAAAAACCCCTGGATCAGGTCGAAGCATTCACGTACGAGTGGGCTCCGAGACTCTATGAAGACTTCAACTTCAAGAAAGCCAGGACAAAAGAGCGAGAGGACGTCTACAAATTGGCCCTCAAGAGGTTCAGCACTGACTTAGGGGAAGATCACTCGCTAACCCTGATCACAGCCCTGAACCTGGGGATGAATTACAAGATTCAGAAGAAGAAAGCCGAGTCCGAGGAGATGCTCAAGGTGGCGCTCAGAGGTTTCAGGAATACCTTTGAGAAGAAACACTTGGCAAAGGCAGGCTCAGAGCATTTCATGACGCTTCGCTGCCTGCAAGAGCTCGCAGGTTGGTCGGTAGAGGAAGGGAGATTTCGTGAAGCCGAATCGACGCTACGCCAGGTGACGAGTGGCTTCTCAGCGAAGTTCGGCATGGACCCAGAGCATTCTTTCAGTCTACTCGCTACCCTTGACCAAGGCCGCTGTTATCTCTCTTCCCAGAACTTGGAAAAGGCAGAGGAGATGTTCAACAAAGCACTGACAGGGTTCGAGCAGCATGAGAAATTCGGCGACCGCCATATGTTCACGGCCGACGCAATGCGACTACTGGGTATGACATCCATGAATAAAGGTGAACTCAATGCCGCGGAGAAACACATTAAAAAGGCCATCAGCTTGCTTCAGCGTTCACACAAGTTGCCACATTCATACTTATGCGCCGCGTGGGAGAGCTACGCTCTGGTGCAAGAAAAACAGGGTCGGCTGGGAGACTCGATGAGCAGTATCCGTAAGTCGCTGGAGGGATACAAAACATCGGCGGGATCCAAATCATCAAGAACCCTTGATGCTTCATTCGTGTTGGGCCGTCTCTACAGGAAGCAGGGCAACCTGGACGACGCCTTCGAGTGGTTTCAGAAGGTTGTAGATGGTCTTGACGAACTCCTTGGCGCGTACAATCGTCAGACGCTCCAGAAATGCGCCGAATTGGGGAGCCTTTGCCGCCAACAAAGGAAGTTCGACCTGGCCGAGCAAAAGTACCAGCGAGCGCAAAGGGGTTACGAGAGATCGCTTGATGCCGATGATCCATTGATTTTCGAGGCGGCTTATCAACTTGGGTTGGTATACAAAGACCAATGGAAATGGTCTTCGGCCGAGAAGTCACTGCTCAAGGCGCTTCAAGGCCTTGAGAAAATCCCTAACCATATCCTACGGACGAAGGCCGTTGTTGAGCTAGGCGACGTGTATACGGGATGGCATAAATTCGACAAAGCAGAGGATATGTACGACCGCGCAGCACGAGAATATTCCAGCACCGTAGGGAGCGACGATCCCATCACCTTGGAGATTTCGCTCAAGCTTGCCGATGTTCGCATCGAATCTCTCAAGCAGGCAAGCCCACAACCGGCCAATGCTACAGAGCAAGCGAAGATTGACCAGATACAAATGACAATCGAGGACGTGCAGCGGACGTACAATCGCATACTTCCGCCGGACGATCCCAGAGTGGAGCATCCGTTCCTATTTCTCGGGCGACTCAGGTACAAGCAGGGAGAAATCGACCAAGCAAAGGACTTCCTGGAGCCAGCCTTGAAAAATCTTCAGGCACACGGTGCAGAAGACGAGTTGGCCACAATTGATATGAAGGCCACTCTGGGTTACATCATGCAAGATCAAAATGAGTTGGACGATGCCGAGCTACTCATTGAGGACGCACGTCAAGGGTATGAAAAGCTCAACCACCCGTCCACGATCGTCGCCTTGAAAGCCCTGATCGACCTCTACCAGGGACTTGACAAGACCGACGAGTTGCAGAATGTGAAGGAAGACCTCCAGAAGCATTACCAGCGACTGCATGGTCCCGAGGCTGCCGAAGAATTGATGTCACGAATCAATAAGTCTCGCTTCAGCTTCCGCAGTCCGCAGTCGGCCGTGCGTCTGTCTCGTCGTCGCACTCACAACGACTTGAACAACGAACAATGGGGTGACAGTGACTGCGACGACAGCGAAGATGACGATGATAATGACGAAGACGAAGATGAAGAAGAATATGAAGCGACGTGGCGAGGTAACAACAAAAACACATACCAAACAGGAGGAGGATACGCTATAGCAGACTACTGGGACGACAGCGGCTTCCACACTGTTGAAGAGAGGGAAGAGCACGTCTTACGTGGCATGCGAGGTCTACCGGCGGACTCGCTCGACAAAATCATAAAGATCCTTACGGATCGAATGATCTGCAGAATGTGCCAGGCGCGATTCAATTCGCGAAATCTCCTATTTAAGCATCTCGTCGAGTCTGGACACGAAACGACAGGGGGAAATGAATGCACAACAGTGCCCGAGACCGAACCGATTCCCACGCACGAAGAACTTCCAGAACCGGCAGCAAACCATCTCAGTTGCGGATTTTGCAGCCAGGAATTCACGTCTAAAAGGCAGCTGGCTAAGCATCTGCGGACAACGGGCCATGTAACAGAGACTGGGCCGGGACACGAAACAGCAGTGGAAATAGAATCCACAGTAGTGCCTGAGTCCGAACCAATTCCAATGCACGTAGAAGCCCCAAAACCGGCAGCGAATTCTCTCAGCTGCAGACAGTGCGGCGAAGAATTCACGACTAAAAGTCAGCTGTTCAAGCACCTGCGAACAACTGACCATGGAACCGAGACTGGACCGGGACACGAAACAGCGGTGCCGGCAGAGCCTGAAATGGAGAATGTGGCGGGACTTCGAGGTCACCAGTACTCGCCCTCCCTGCCGGCCTTTAACGACGCAACGACCTCCCTGACTTGCAAACAGTGTGCCCAAGAATTCTTTTCGCGGAACCAGCTGTTCCACCACCTCAACAAAACGGGACACCACGTGGAAGAAACAGCGGTCATCGAACCAGCGTCCGTAACCATGCCCACGTATGTCATGACCGGAGATGAAACCGACTGTGACCAGTGCGGCCGACCGTTCAACTCCCCGAGTAAACTACGCAAGCATCTGAAGTCTACGGGACACATCATGGGACCTGGCGCGCCAGAAGGAACGACGGCCTTTCCAAGTTGGGGCGCCGAACTTCCCTATCGACGATGAATTGTCGGGCTTTCAGTGCGGACTGGCGGCGATCTCAATGGCTCCGGTGGCGAGAAAGAGGGGGTTGTCTCCCGGGCGGAAAATCTCCAAGAATACGGAGTACAGGTTCCACAGTCAAAAAGGTTCCAGATATCCAGGGCAGTCGAGTGTCAAGAAAAGATGTCGCAGTCGTTAATTGAATAATTACTGTTGACCATGACCCTTCATGAACATTAGTATAACTGCTACGCTACGCTCCGCAGGATGATCCATGCCACCTTTCTCTATAAGCCGCACAAACCAATCACAGGTGAGACTCGCAGAGGGTGAGAACAGGGCGGCATCACCCTTGTTCGTCCCGATGAACGGTGAGAGGCATGATAGGAGCTACCGAGTCGATTCCAGCTGAAATGAAGGCCTACTGCTCGCCGCCACTGATATAGTAGGCGCCAAGTTTAGCGAGCGAATATCGCTCACCCGTGTGGTTGAAACTAGTTGGGCCGAACACGGACGAGGAATGAAGAGCAGGGCGGCGTCTTGGTTACTGTACATTGCGCTTCCCGTCCACGACGACTATTGCCAAATGAATTAACAACAGTCGGATCTTGGCTTTCTTCAGCGTCGGCATGGGACAACTCGAAGCCGATGACGGAGACAAAGTTGAAGAAACTTCAGATGAAGCCTCCCTGAGCGGGCGCAGACTAGTCTGAGAGAAAACGCATATCAGTCCTAGAGCAACGCTTTGGCATCTAGAAATGTCGCTCAACAAACAACAAACAGTATCCTTTCACATCGAAATCAACTCTGAACTGCGGCATTCGCGCGCCGCAAAAGTAAAGGCAAAAGCAAAAGCAAAACCACCACGATGGCAAAGTTCGATCCCGCAAAAGACATTCCAAACCTCCAGGGAAAGGTATGCCTGGTGACCGGCGCCAACAGCGGGCTCGGAGAAGCAACTCTTGCGGCGCTGGCCCGGCCTGAACCCGCCACACTCTACCTGGCTGCTCGGTCTTACGCGAAAGCTGAAGCGGCGCTCTCACGCGTTCGGGCAACCAGTGCGGCCGCGGCCGCAGCGGACATCCGGATTCTAGACCTCGACCTCGCGTCGTTTGATTCCATCAGAGCCGCGGCCGCGCGCGCGTCAAAAGCGAAGTTGACCGACTAGACATTCTACGGCTCAACGCCGGGGTCGCCATGATCCCGCACAACACCACCCAGGAAGGCTACGAGGTGCAGTTCGGGACGAACTATCTGGGCCATGCCCTGCTCACGCAGCTGTTGATGCCGCTCTTGATCGAAACTGCGCGGCTGCGTGGCGCGGACGTCAGGATCGTGTCCATGTCGTCGGTGGGACACAAACTCTTCGCGGCCAGGGAGGGGATCTTCTTTGACGAGCTCAGGACCGCCATGAAGACACATTCCGGGTCCGAGCTCTACGGGCAAGCAAATCTCGCCAAGACTCTGTTTGCATACGAGCTGGCGAAGCGGTATCCGCAGATCACCTCGTCTTCCCTGCACCCCGGCACGGTCAAGTCGAACGTCTGGGGAGGGGAGAAGGGCGTCAACGTGCTGATCAACTATCTGATTGTGAAACCACTGGTGGCCCTGACGGGAGTGTCCAACGAAGAGGGTGCAAGGACCCAGTTGTGGTGCACTTTCAGCAACGCGGTCGAGAACGGAAGGTACTATCCCATGAGCCGGTCGGCAAGGCTGGGAAAGACGGCCCGCTGAGTCGACACGACGGATTGTCGGCCAAGTTGTGGGAGTGGACGGACAGGGAATTGCAGGCCCGCGGAGCTCCTGGCTGGCCACGTTCAGACCGAGTGCGGCCGGCTGGCCGGGCATAGGATACGTTTCTCGTATCTCATATCTCATATAACCTGCCTATATGTATTATGATTTTGCGATTTTGCGGACCAGACAAACAATTGAACTCGTCTACACGCACAACAATGCACACCATCATGAGTGAGGGCACTAGTTTTTCGCAGGAAGCAGGGTGGTTGGTATTCTCCTCGACTGTCTGCTCCCAAATGCAGCTGCTAGAAGCCAATACCGCCTCCAAGAATATATACGCAGTATCATTAAGTAAGCCCAGGCCGGTTACGACCGCGGGGGCCCAAGTAAATCGACAAGCACCAGCGGACTTCAGCGTAACGGATTTCACTGGGCGGAGTACCTCGTACTGATGGACAGTCATTATATCGGCCACGCTATACGACTGTTACTACAATGTAACTCCATACTTGATTCTAAACCTTCGACGCGCCCTGTTACAAGAACCCCTCGGCTGATAGAAGATTGTCTGTCTGTATCAATCAACCAGAAAACTTTGCAGAGCGGATCCTCCGTACATGCCCTGTTACAGTGACTGCCCGTATCGCGTCGTGGCCGTCAGGAGCGAACAGAATCTTCCCACGAGGCCTCGACACGCCTGGCCCTAATGCTACATTAGGATCCAGAAAAGCGCGCGATCTTATCTGTACAGCAATCATCTCTGTGCGGCGTTCCTGCTGCGCGCGCAACAATGACCATCATCGACAGTCAAACCACCCAAGCCACCAATGGTGTAGAATCCAAACTCGTGGCCTCCGCACCGGACGCAGTGCCTGACCCCCTACGAGTACAGGAGGAGTCCATAACGGCCCCAGCGCTACTGCACCGGTCCCTCCACCAACAACCATACAAAGTCACGTCGGCCAAGGGCATCTACCTAACCCTCTCCGATGGCCGGGTCGTCATGGACGCGTGCGGCGGCGCGGCGGTAGCCTGCCTGGGCCACGGCAACGAGGAGGTCCTCGCCGCCGTGACGGCCCAGATGAGCAGCGGCGTCAGTTACCTGCACTCGCTAACATACACGACCGACGCGGCCGAGGACCTCGCGCACCATGTCATCGACGGACCCCACGGTGCCGGCCGGTATGGTCTTCAACGGGCCTATTTCGTCAACAGCGGCAGCGAGGCCATGGACGCGGCACTCAAACTAGCACGCCAGTACTTCTTCGAACAGGGCGAGACGCAGCGCACCCGGTTCGTGAGCCGGAAGCAGAGCTACCACGGCACGACCGTCGGGGCCATGAACGTGAGCAGCAACCTGCCGAGGAAAATCCCGTACGCGAATTTCCAGTCCGAGAACGTCAGCTGGGTGACGCCCGCGTATGCCTACCAGTATTCGAACTGGAAGCAAGGGGAGACGGAAGAGGCCTTTGCCCAAAGGCTGGTCAAGGAACTGGACCTGCATTTCCAGGCCCTGGGGCCCGAGAACGTCATTGCATTCCTTGCGGAGCCGCTTGTCGGTGCGACGAGCGGGTGCACGCCCGCTCCGAAGGGGTATTTTCGCGGCGTGAGGGAGGTGTGCGATAGATACGGCGTGCTGCTCATCCTGGACGAGGTCATGTGCGGAATGGGCCGGACGGGGACATTGTTTGCGTTTGAACAGGAGGACGTCGTTCCCGACATCATGACCATGGGCAAGGGCCTTGGAGGCGGATACTCGCCCGTGGCGGGAGTGTTGGTGCACAAGAAGATTGTCGACGTGTTGAGAAAGGGCACGAGTAGTTTCAACCACGGCCACACGTACCAGGCCCACCCCGTGGGTTGTGCAGCGACGCTGGCCGTGCAGAAGATCCTGAGGCGCGAGGGCCTGGTTGAGAACGTCGCCCGGTTGGGGAAATGGCTGTATCCTCTCCTGCTCGACACCTTCGGCTCGTCCAAGTATGTCGGCAACATTCGCGGACGGGGACTCTTTTGGGGCATTGAATTCGTCCGTGACAAGCCGACTCGAGAACCATTCCCTCCCGCGGTCGGGTTCGGCATGCGCTTTCAGGCGACCTGTTTTGAGTTGGGGGTTGCTGTGTACCCTGGATCAGGGACGGTAGACGGTAAGACAGGCGATCACGCGATTTTGAGTCCGCCATATAACGTGTCGGAGGACGAGTTGAGGAGAATCGTCGAGGTCATGAAGAAGGCGTACGATAAGCTGGAGAAAGAGGTTGATGACGACCAGGCTGGAGGCAGGGATGCCAATGGCTTTGCGAGGGCGTATTGAGAAGGCGAAGGGATGTTGAAGGTCAGGTGAGGTTTCGCGAGGCCATGCTGTAAAGGAGACCCTTGACAAGCCCTCAAACCGACATGAAACGCAGTGTAGATGAGCCAGAGAGAAAGCGACAGGCACTCACTATGATCAAGTTCTTCTTAGAATTACTATTAGAGTATCCTGTTGCTCTCTTGATGGCAACGTGCTCCTTCTTGTGAGGATGGACGACTCCCTAATGGTCCCTGATCACTCCATGACCGCGTCGTCTGTCCTTGATGCCAGATTCGTCTCTTTCTTGAAGCGTCTTTGTCCTGAAAATGCACATCGTAATAACCGTAGCGTACACCGGGTACTGCCGATAAACTCCGACCGCCGGTTACTGCTTCATAATATCCAAGTCTTCGTAATGCATGCCATCGAACGATAAGTGCCGTTCCCATCTCCGTGCCGACATGTGCTAGGGACTATCGTACTGTCACTTCCGCATGGCCTCGACTTTGTGGTCGCGGGATATCTCCTAGCTCGTTACCTGTACCGCTTTGACCTCGTCTTCGGCCAGGGAGAAAGTGGAAGTGATGTTTGCCCTCTTCCTTGCCTGCTGCCGGTGCAACCGGCTCGCCGTTGGAGTCGCCGAATCGAGACAGGAAGCTCTTTCTCTTGGGCTCTTGGTTCTTGTTCGCGTCCTCATTCAGTTTCACTTCTTCGAATCCCGGTTCCTCTTCAGCCGTAGGCTTCTCAAATGTGTTGCTGCTGAATGTCGAGCGAGTGGGAAAGCGGCTTGCGGGCCGTGAGTCGAGGGATGAGCGCGAGTTGAAGCTGTCGGACTGCATAATCGGGGAGCGGCCGGAAATGTCCTGTGAGCGAGGTCAGCCTGTCGCGCGCCTCTGTGATGGAGAGATACGCACAAATGATCTTCTGTATGACTCGAAGGACTCGCGAGATATTGTAAACGCTTCGTTGTCGTTGAAGCACAGCCGATGGCCGGTGCTGGCGGAAGAAGGCGACTTCGTTGACCAGAAGGAAGGTCGCTCTGTAGGCGACGGCTATTGACTTGTCAGCCGCTGCACCCGAGGAGAGAACTACTGGCGTTGCATACAGGAAGATATTCACCACTGTCGTTTACGGCTGACTGATGTTAGCCTTGGGATCAATATTTGGTGGGGATGGTTGATGTCGCATACAACTTAGCTTAAATTCATTGGGCTCTACTTTCTTCTCCTTGATCCCGAGTGCTAATGAAGGCTTGTCTTTGCCGTAAGGGCTCTTGACATTGCCGTCAAAGGAGGTGGGACGTGCATTCTCGTCCGTCGTCTCAGTGGGTGCATTAGGCGTAGGGCGCCTCGAGGTAAAAGGCATACGGAAGGGAGGCATGGTGGCAACTGATGCGAAGTATTTGTTTGTTTACCGCACCGGTTCAAGTAGACAGAGAATAGAATATGAGAGCAGCGCCGCAATGTCTATGTTTCACCAAGAATATATTGTGAGACGGATGTCAGTGGTGTGAAAGAGGGATGTCGCGAGTACGAATTGCAAGTTGCGCCGGAAGAAGTGGGCAGTGTTAAAAGAACAAGCCGAACAAAGATCCTCACTCCCCAGTCGTCCAGGGCAGCAGCGCCACGGCGTCCCACCGGCTGGGTGTTCGGGAAGCCGGGAACCCTTTCTGTTAGGGTTCCATGGAGCAGTTCCCACCGAGCGATTGGGCATCCTTTGGCGCCGATCATTAACCGCAGTGCAGCTCTCTTCCATCGCAACTAACGAGCCCAATAGGCGATGCCTCCCGGGCTTTGTCAACTCCAGTCATCCACCTTGCAGACAACCACAGAGGTGTCGCATGGCCTGCAGAACCACTCCTTGAAGGAGTATTAGGTCTTACGCTTCTCATGCAGGTACAAATAAGAGTGCAAAAATTTCTCACTTCTTGCACAGTCACCTAACAGTCAACCGTAGGCTGATTCTTCATCCGCCAAATGCCGCCTCGACACCTGCAAAAACCCGACGACGTAGTAGATGTAGATCTCCTACAAGAACTCCGTACGAGCTACAACGGGGAGCTTCCTCCACACTTGCACACCTGCTACGACGACCCATCCTCATCTATGACGTCGTCGGCATCAGCCATTTCCGGCCCCGAAACTGCCATCCGGCCGAAGTTACGGTAGTCCATTTGATGACATGATCGATTGGCGCCAGTCGCTCAGCCTCAATTCGCATGTTTATTTCCAACTCGACTCCCTTTGCGCGTGTCTCCAGGTCGATGCAGTAGCACAGCAGTACCTACTTCTAAAACTCGTCTACATGCTGCCTCCCGCTGTCCTGATTGATACTTTTCCCGACCCAGCTACCGTGTCACTTGCAATGTTATTGTTATCGACACCATGAATATGTCGGCAAGGTGCGGTCGTCCTCTCAATGAGATTCGGACAGCATCATGGTAGGCACTCTTTGGTTGGAGCAGCGGCTATGAGAACAGATGTACCGTTGTGGGTTGCTGTCCGATGAACGGATGATTGCAGCATCACCGTTGATAGGCAAATGCCCATAGAGTGAGTCGTGGTTAATCAAGTTACCGCCCTCTTGATAAACCACGCAGCGTTGCTCAAATATCCATTATTGCGGGTCGTTTCACCTTCATTCTCACTTTCAAGTAAAGCTTCACTTCCAAGATCAGAGACCGGAAGCCACGATGGGCCAGACAGTAACTGCTCGATTCTGCGCACGACTGAAGCAGGTGCTGCCGTCTTCCAGCGTCACCACCGCCAGTTCGACTGCGGCTGGCAACACTCTATTACTAGTCCTTTCTCCTCCTCGGATCTTCCTCCAGTCCATCTTTAGCAGTTCAGTCGACCACATCCCAAGCTGCTCTATCGTTTCTTTGGTGCTTGTTCCCCTTGCTCTTCAGAGATGGGGTTCTACCTCTTCATCCTTCCTCGCGTCTAGCATTGCTACAATATCGGCCTCCGACAATATGCAAGATCCTTTCCCTGACGGGGCCGTGTTCTTCTTGGAGTGGCCAACATGGGCCCGTTTGGCGCTTGTGAGTCCAGCCATCCAAGTTCAAGTTCGGGTTTACTGATGCGATCGCCAGGTTTTGGGTGGCACGTTTGTCCGTCTCATCTCTGCCAGACCAAACATCCACCTGTTAACCTAGCTAGGGCGTGGTTCTCATCCTAGCTTTTCTTGTGAGACTGAGAAATTGGCTTCGGGATAAAAGGAGGGCGAAAAGGGCAGCGGCGGAACAAGCTGAACGAGGCGAAATGACACTAGTCACCGGCCAGGAGGACAATGCACTATTCGGCATGCGCGCACTACTGGAAGACCCGGAAATCGAGGGCGTGTGGAATTCTCGCGAAGCCACTCCAATGCACCTCGATGGCGGTGTCCGTACTCCTGCCTCTCAATTGACGATTAACCCCCCGAGACATTCTTCGAATACCTCCACCACGGTATGTGATACAGCAGACATTGGATTAGCCTCTCCAACAGGTATTGTACCGTCACAATCTATACATCAACTTGCTAACACAATCAAGCTCTCACTCCATTCATAAGGTCCGCTGTGCTCCTCGATGAACTGGGCGAACCGTCAACTCCCAAGAAGGGGAAAACACTAGTTATAAGCTACAACGGTCCATCTTCGCGATCGGAAGCTGCCGAGATTGTACCAGGTCTAGCAATCTCCGCCCTCGTGTTAAATGCGGACCTGAGACTGACAATGTTACACAGATGTCGGGCCTTCCACAGCAGTAGAGAGATCGACTCCTTCCCCATCAAAAATGCAGCTTCGCCCGATCACCAACCTGTCGTCCTCTGGCTCACGCAAGTTTGTGATAGGGAGTCGACCACGGAACTCACCCGGGCGCCAAAGGGTGGAAGTGCAATCTGAGGTCAACCCACTTGAGCGTATGGAGGCTCACCGACGGCTGCATTCGGCAGAAAGTGGTCAGTTACACACCCGAGACCGTCGACACTCTGAGATGGCCGAGACGATACCTCTTTCTTCCTTTGCAGCAGACAGCGAGGACAGCGACGACTCCATGTCTCGTGCTCTATCTTGGCCGACTCGAGAGGGCACGATGAACCTGGGCAAGCAGCTATCCCGCAGAGTCCAAAGGATGGAAGGTCCCTCTCCAATACCCTTCCGCGCCTTTGTCGAATCCTTACCCACTACAAAGCCACCACCTTCAGCATGGACGGACAGGACTCAAGCTAGAATACAGGCCAAGGCTCCTTGCTCTAAGGCGACTGACACCACATCCAAGACATCAAGACATACCGCAAACTCTTCCACAAGTTCCACCACATCCGCAACGGCACCCACGTCATCCCCTTCCGACTTTGTGTCAATCGCCAATACCCGGTCACGAAAGGTCAACGATGGATTCGAAGTCCTGCCGGCCGGCACATTAGAGAAAGAACCCAAGATCAAAGAATTTGGCACTTGGCATGAGAGCCCGAGGTCGCAAAAGAAGCCTAGGAAGCTGCAGAAACGAACTAGATCGGATTCTGCAAGTCGAAGTTCAACCGAAAGTCAGCGGCTCAGCAGCGACAGCTTTCGCCTACCGATTTTCTGAGTGCGTCGGACGTGTTGTTGGAATAAGTTTTGTGGCTTTGGATGTGCAAAGGTCTGCGAAGCCTCCATTCGTTTTTGAGAGGCAGCCCAATCCAACCGGGGCGTCTGTTGGTATAATCATAGTGTCTTGGGAAGTAACTGCCGTGCTTACCTGATATCGCGAGAATAAGGCTGACAACAAAAATAATAGCAGTATTGTCAATACTGCGCTAATGATGATGGAAATGGCTGCTAGAAGCCCTTTGGCAATGGGCGTGCTACTGCCCACTGTTGATATTATGTTCAAGGCACGTTACTGTATCACGTACCCCACTGTTTCTGAAGCACAGCGTATTTCTTTATGTCATCCAAGCCGACGCTGCGCCTGACTTCGTTTCTTGCATGCTCGAAGTCGGCTGTTGTTATCGACACCGCCTGTCCCGAAGTCACACCGCGGCGTATCGCATTGTAGCCAGCTCTGCGGACGAGGGATTCCAGGTCGGCACCACTGAACCCGTCACACGCCTCGGCGATGGCGGCGACCGCGCTGTCAAACACCATACCCGTGACCTTTTTACACAGCGTCCTCAGGATATCCACCCTGCCTTCGGCGTCTGGTAACCCGACATATAACAAAGTGTCCAGCCGGCCGGGCCTGAGCATAGCGGGATCAATGATATCAGGTCGATTCGTGGCCGCGATGACATAGATCCCCTCCCTGCTATGTCCCACGCCATCAAGTTCCGTGAGCAACGTGTTCACCACCCTGGCGCTGGCCTCGGATCCACCACCACCACCACCCGAACCACCGTCCCTGGTGGGCACAAGGGCATCCAATTCATCGAAGAAGATAATCACGGGGACGGAACTCCGCGCACGCGTGAAAACTTGCCTCACCGCGCGCTCGCTCTCGCCGACGTATTTGTTCAACAGCTCGGGGCCCTTGACGCTGATGAAGTTCGCGTGGCTGGCGTTCGCGCAGGCTTTTGCGAGGAGCGTTTTGCCGCAGCCCGGGGGACCCCAGAGGAGGGTGCCGCTGGAGGGCGTGATGCCGAGGCTTGTGTACAGGGCCGGGTTCAGGATGGGCTGGATGACGGTCTCTTGCAGCTCCGTGATGTGTGTCTTCAGTGAGCCGATTGCGGAGAAGGTCGTGCTGGGGATGGTGGCGAAGCCTTCGCGCAGCGAGGAGGGTTGGATCTGGGGGAGAGCGGTGAGAAAGTCGGCGAATGTGATTAGTAGGACGGCTTCGTTGGTGTCCTTGTCCTCTGGCTGTGCGGCCTTGGCGTATTTGACGAGTCGGCGGAAGGACCTTATCGTCTCGGAGGAGCTGCTCGCAATGAGGTCCGGGAGCATGTCCGTACCGTTTGCGTTGTTGGGGGCCGTGTTGGGGTCTGTGTCGACATCCATGGTGTATTTTTCGGAATTGGCTTTCAGCTGGTTCAGGTATCGCCTTACTGCAGTGGCAGAGGCGGTGGACACCAGGTCGTTGAGATCGGCACCGACAAAGCCGGGAGTTCGCTTGGCGAGGAGAGGGAAATCTATGTCGTTGGCCAGGCTCATGCCCCGCGTCTGAGCTCGAAGAATTTGTTCTCGGACTGGCTCGCTGGGCACGCTCATGTTGATTTCTTTGTCGAAGCGGCCGCCTCGTCGCAAGGCGGGGTCGAGACTGTCAGGTCTGTTAGTGGCGGCGAGGACGATGACTGGTTTTCCGTCGGTCTTTTCAAGCGCGAGGTCGTCCATGCATATCAGAAGCTGCGCAACAATGCGCTTCTCCATCTCCCGTTGGGCGGATTCGCGCTTCGGAGTAATCGCGTCGATCTCGTCGATGAAGATTAGACATGGTGCACAACGCATGGCTTCCTCGAAGTGTTCTCGCAGCGCCTTCTCGCTCTCCCCGGACATGCCTGAGACGATGGACGGGGCGGAGATGTTGATAAAATTGACCCCCAGCTCGGCCGCAACTGCGTGGGCCACCATGGTCTTGCCACAGCCTGCAGGACCGTGGATCAGGATTCCTCGGGGTGGTTGGACCTTGTGCTCTGCGTAGATCTCGGGCTTGGTCATCGGGATGACCACCAAATCCTCGAATTGCTGGATGATAGGGTCGATTCCCCCTAGAGAGTCCCACGTGATACCCGTCGGCGGCGACCTGTCAATGACGGGTGCAGCCTTGCGCTTCTTCCTTGGAGGCTCCCCGCTCACGACAGGTGTTGCTTTGGCAGGTGATTCCATGGCGGGCAACTCTTGCTTCGGTGTGGTTGATCCTGAGGGAGCCGCTGAAATGGCCCACGCACCCACTATGCTTCTGTTGAGGTTGTTGGACGTTGACTTGTGCTTCGCGCGCTCCTCCTGTGCAATTTCAATGGAAGCCTCGCTGTCAGACTCGCCGTCCTGTTGGAGAGTTGCCAGCACACGCTCAATACTATCCTCCAGGATCTTTTTCGGCCGTCTATTGAGACTGGAGTTGGAGCGCCGGATTTCGTCGTATACGGCGGCGAAGGTAGTGCGAATGGGTGGAGCGTCCTCGTACTGTGCACGCTCATCGATGATCCTGCGGACGACTAGGTACACCTGCGGAATGCCACTGTTAGGGAGGGGAGGGTCTGACGGGGAAAGAAGGGCTTACCTCTCTGTCTAATCCCTGCCCCAGGGTTTGACGTCGGCGGGCTCCTCTTGTCATAATGGACTTTTGCGAGAAGTTGTCCTGGTCGCAAGCAATATTTTTTTTTGGTTCGTCTGCGTGTCTCTTCGCTAGAGCTGCGGGGATTCCCAGTCTCCAACTCAGCCTTGTCGTCGGTTCTACTTCAGCCTCGTGCGTGCTCGTGCTAGGCCACCGGCGGAGTGTTTGTACGCGAGATGCAATGCCAAGTCGGCGTGGGCTGACGACTCTCGATTTCCGGGGAAGCCCAAGTTGCAGTTTGGCGCAGCCCGAAACGAACGGGGCATGTGGCATTTTAATCCGTCGTAGGCACCGACTTTCTTTTCTCACATCTCGCATGTGGCTTCAACTCCAACGGTTCACAGAATAATATTCTTTCGCGCGCGCTCCTTCCCCCATGCCACGGCCCCTCAGCTCCAGCTGACAACGCGCCACGGCTCGATGATTCGGATTGCTGTTCAAACTCGGCGCATCGTGCCTGGATGCCCGTCCTGAACCCTTTTCTGCGCGCGCTCTTTCAGAGTAGTGTGCTAGGACACGCCCTCCCCTCGCAAAACTATGTGCTCCTCGTGCCCACCACCGAATCCCTCTTGTACGGCCAGGATCGCGAGACGAACAGGAGATATGCCGACCAGGTCGAAGATGAAGACTTCCTCGGCAGCCACATCCTCCGCATCATCCCCAACACGGCTGCGAAGGAGGGAAATGTTCGCGACGGTCGTAACAAGGCGAAAAACTACTCCACCGTCAACGGGCGCACAGTCATCGTTAAGGAGAATGTCGTGTACAATAACAAGGGCTTCAAACATTTGAACCAGGCGCAGCTGTTGAGTGATCTGCTGTACTATTCGCAGGGGGATGATATGCAGCAATGGCTTGTCTACTACATCTCCAAGCCGTTGACTGGCCTATTCGAGGCATTGCCCATCAAGCCCGCCATCATCGGGGAGAAAAAGATCACCGCGCCCGCGCCCGGCCAAGTTGGTGCTTCGTCGTCTTCCGAACCCCCGACGCCTAAGAAGAAAGTTATCAAGACCTTTGGGCAACTGCTGGAGAATTTTCCCATGATTCAGCGACAGATGCAGTCGGGCCTGGAGAGGCTGTTCAACGAGTTTGGCAAGGAACTTGGGAAGCCCCTTCCTCCGCCGCCTTCGCAACCTTCGCCCCTTCCCCCGCCTAGTGAATGGGACGGAACAACTCAGGCTTCGGAGAATGGATCTATCAAGTCTAATGGGACGGTCAAATTGCCGTTCAATTCTCCAGCGTATTTCGAGGACGAGGAGGACCTCATGCGAAGAGCTCTAGAGACGGCCGTCACTGCAGCTATTGACTTGTTCCAGGGAGTCGACAAGCAGCAACTGTCAAATCTGGGCGCGACGACTGACCTGACTGGTCCCGACGTGGAAAAGCTGATTGAGCGATACGTAGCCGAGTACGTACACGATTCGCTGCTATTCCCTCGTTTATGTGGATTTCACAAAGCCTCAGATCAAGAACTCGACCGGCGGATAAGGCAGATGGATTGTTTGGACGTCTCGCAAGTTGGAATCGTGATAGAAGACGGTCGGGACGGCAAACGAGATCTCATCAACAGAATCAATCGTGGAGTTGGTGTCTTTCGAAAGATGGGCGTGGCTGGTAGTCCACAAGAAATGCTCGATATATTACTCGAAACGCAAAAGGTGGTGTCAGAGCCGTCCGGAATCTCGGACGAGGAGAAGAAGGCCGTGGCGGCAATGACCATCAACGCCGATGTCCTAGTATCGATGCTTTTACTGGTGGTCATCCGGGCGTCGGTAAGGCATCTCCAGGCCCGATTGTCCTATATGCAGCGCTTTATTTACATCGACGACGTCGAAAGTGGCGAAATTGGGTATTCTTTGAGCACTCTTGAGGCAGTGCTGACATATCTGGCACGAGATGCGGGGGGATTACGGAAAGCATCCAAGCAGAATCAGTCGCTGTGGAAAGCTGTCAAGAGCGGAAAGGTCGACGAGATCAGATCAATATTTGAGGAGTCCGCTATATTGGATGACGACCTGGTTGAGGAACCTCTGGAGATTCCGCTGTCGAGAATGACGACTGCATCGAACAAGTCAATCGACCCAATTGCCAGACCGACGCTGTCGCGAAATCCATCCAGCGAAGCTGGCCTTTCGCATGTCTTTCCTTTTCAAGCAGCGGAGAAGAAGAGTTCGATCCCTAAACAGAAGAAGAAGGTCCAGATGGCCGCTAGAAGCATGTCGATCTCTTCTGTCCATTCGGGCTTGTCTAGAGCAGCGACAATCGAGACATCATTGAGCGGCATAGAGGGTGACACATCCGTGCAAAGCCTTGCACAGACTCAAGACGCGGTCGGGAACTCGGTCCTCATGATGGCTGTTGAAAGCCAGCAACCGCAGTCGTTGCGATATCTGCTGAGCCTCTCCGAGCATTACTCACCAGAGGAAGTGCTAGCGGATTCGAACCAGGAAGGGGCAACATTGCTGAGTGCTGCAGTCCAGCTCGCCAACACCGAAGTGGTCGATATCATTCTCGACTACGTTGAACAGAATGCGGGAGAAGACAGGTTCCGGGAGTATCTCGCTGCCAAGGACTCTCGAGGCCGAAGCGTGGCGCATTATATCTTCAACACGCCTAAACTGATCAAGAGACTCGCAAACGTCCTGCCCTGGCGGCAAAAGGACAAGATTGGACATACACCTCTGTTTGCTATCTGTCGCACGTACGACCATCCGGACTACGGCAGTATGGTCTCTGAAGCGCTGATAGCAGCGAGAGACGCTCAACAAGACGACAGTCCTCTGCGCATTGAAGACCATGTTGATAACAAAGGCAATTCGTTGCTACATATTATCAACGACTCGGTCATCATGCAACGACTACTTCAGTATTGCGAGGTCGATTTGAACGTCACGAACGACAAGAAATTCACCCCCTTAATGCTGGCAAGCAAGTACGGCCGCGTCGACATGGTCAGGATACTTCTAGGTGACCCCAGAGTCAACACACACGTGCGAGACTTTCGGGGTTTGACGGCGGTCGAATTGGCCAAAGATGACGAAGTGCGCAACCGAATTGACGACCTGACATTATTTTCGCCCGCGAACGCAGCCGACACAACTGGCCGGATCACGGCAATCGTACGTTCGTTCTTCGTCGAGGATGGCTCGACGCGATTCATCCTCAAATCCGGCGCACCCAATCCGGCCGTTTCTAGCACGACGTACACCATCACGACCTCTCGTCGCGCCCTCGTCGACTTCGAAAATCTGGCCAAATGGCTCTCGATGGACTCTCCCGCCTCGTATATGCCTACGATCTTGGCCTCAAACTTCCGCAACCCGTTTCAGCTGCACTCTCGGCCTTCGAGGGCGGTGTTGTATGATTCGCAATCACAGTTAGACCGGTTTCTCAAGATTTTGATGAAACACCCGACGTTCTCTACGCATGAGATGCTCTGGGAATTCTTCCTCGTGCCCGATATGCTGCAAGAACAGATGGCCGAACGGGCCCGACTAAAGGCGGAACTTGCCCAGGAGAAGATCAATGATGAATACGACCCTTTGACGTCGAGGGCGGACATGCATGCCGTGGACGGCTTGGTCTCTCACTCTCGCGACATGGTGCGCAGAATCAATATCGCCACCCGCTCGGTCATCCGTAAAGGCCACACATACGTGCAAGCGCAGGCCGACTTTGCGGAATCTCACTCGCTCTGTGCCGTGGCATTCGCCACACTCGCCGCACCTGCAACAACGCTATCAGATCCAATTGTGCACACGTTTCTCCGGTTCGCCAGTCTCATGCACACGGAAGCCGCTTCCTCGCCACTGCGGAATTACATCTGTTCGCTGCAGAGTTTCCAGTCGACGCTCGCGGCCGTACAGTCGGCGCTGCTGAAGCCCTCGGCGCTGATTGATAAAATCATGTCCGCGCAGAAACAGATCGAAAGGGATCGGTCGAATCTGGCCAATAACTCTGTGCCACGCAAGGGGCTTCTGAAGAACGTGAATCTCCCATTCCCAGGCACGGAGGAGTCGCGGATGAAAGCTGTCAAGGAAACGGAGCGAAAAGTGGTGGAAAGAGGACTGGAGGTGGCACGCCTCGGGCGCGAGTTGAGGTATACCAATGAAGTTGTAGTGGAAGAGTTGGCGGGGTGGAACGACTGGAGGGAAGTCTGGGGGAGAGAGGAGGTCAAGAGGATGGTCAGACAGACTGTGGTTCTGGAGCGGGAACGGCTGAAAGCCATGCAGAGGGAGATGAGGGCTCTCAAGCGGACGTAAACATAGGGAGAGACCGCGACTGGTTTTGGAAATGGACACACCGTTGTACTGTACTTGGCTTAATGGGACGAGGGCGAATGGGGTGTACAGTATAAACAGGACGACACTGCAGGGGCAGCGTATGCTACTGGCATTGCAGTGCAAGTTGCAGGATAGAACAGCTAGCACTTTTTATTTCTTCTGTACCTGTGAATGAATTCATAGTATATGGTCTTCAGCGGTCTCGTTCTGGGTGTAATCTAAGCCTGCAGTCCCCTTCTGTCCGTGTCGTGTCATGTCATGTCATCATGCCATGCGTTATAAAGTCACCCCGTCTACTGGGTGTGTGACCAGCCCTTCGCTCATCATGCAATTAGATAGAGGGTCTATTCCATCTCCACCGCGTCAAGCTATTTTGATCCGGATCCGCATCTAAAACTGGACCTCGTTCTGATTCTCGACTGAAAACTGGGACTTTAACCAGCATCGCTCATCCATGCGTGACTTTCTTGACCGTCCCGTCCTTGTCGACATGGATGTTCAACCTAACGCACAACGGGGGGTAGGTCAGCAACCAAGTGATCAAGCAGCAACAACGCCGATACCGTTACTATTAATGTGTGTAACTAAACACCGGGATTCGATAGACAAATTTTGCAATCTCCTTTCTCTCCGCCAACACCGTAACTACCATCCGCTCCAATGTACTAGGAAAAGAGACGGCGACTTACCTCTCAGGATTGTGATCCATGGTCATCATCCCCCCGTCACTGTCCACGACGCGATGGTTGCCAGGCAGATCTTTCTTGGCGAATGTGGTTTCGTCATGCTTGTCGCCTAGAGTTTTGCCCATGAGCTTGGTGGTCCAGGAATCGCTGCCTGTGCCTGAAGAGGAGGTTATGCCGGGGACGACGAGGGGCATTTTGGCGGGTGAAGGTTGATCTTTTGCGTGCCTGGTAGTGTGTTCCGAGTGTGATGTGAATGGGGAGGAGTTGAGTTGAGTTGACGTTAAGTTGAGCAAACGTCTTCAAGAGAGGGGGGAAGTCAGAAATGATAGGAGTACTGTAATGCGTACTTGGCTCCTTCTATTTGTACTTGTGTGTCAGTTTGAGTGATGCCTGGCTTTCTACGACGGTGAGTGGTGTTGATACCTGAGAATGACATATGTGAACAGTGACGGATGTTGCGATGACGTCGTTCGACCGAACGGAAGCCCGTGCTGGGTTCAACCTCGTACCTGCGTCACTCTGCAAGGATGCAGAATTCCTGCATGAACAGGTGATCGGCTTGCGTGGTCCAAGTTGGAGTACTGGTTCTCATACTAGGACTCCGCAGAGGGCACACGCTGTGCTGGCAATGGGGACAACGGATGTTGGAAGAGTAGAATTATGCATTTATGTTCAAGCGCGCCTCTACGGGCAGTGCGGCTGGTCAGGTTAGCAGCCGTCGCCCAACGCTATGCATGACTGGCCCCCGTCGTTTTGACTCCCCGTGGTCGTCATTAGTTAAAACCCGCAGCTCGTGGTTGAAAATAGAGTACAAAAGGCTTCGGAAAGGGGCTCCCAATATCCACTTGAACCGGCTTTTTGAAAATACAAAGCACATCATGATCGAGGTGAGTTGGACCCCGATGACAATTGTTAGAAACACAGGAAAGGGCAGCCACCGGCCTGCCACCAAGCGTCGTCGCCGAGTCGGTCCGCGGCGCCTTAGATGTAATCTCTGGCGGCCTTCTGCAGTTCGATCATCCTCCACCCTCTGGTCTCGGGATTGTTCACTTCTTCGGGTAGTCTCGTCACGCCAATGGCATATGTGACAAGTTGGACCTTGTCTTCCATGCCCGCGGCCAATTCATTCGTCTTGGCATTCCGATAGACGTGGACTTCTTGCGTTCGACACGTGATGATGAAGACCGGGATGTCGCCCGGCTCCAGTAGTCGCGCATTCAGGATGTCGACGTGTCTGATGTCCAGAATCCGTCCGTCGGATTTCAGACCAGCTTTGGTATACTGTTCCATCAGGGCGGAATACACCTGAAACTGGGCCGCCGACAGCCACAGCTTGAGGGTCTCCACGTCGCCCTTGACGTACGCGTCCAACACTTCGGGCAAAATGTACTCTCGCATATCCCGCAGGAACGGCTCCATCTGGAACGAAGGGTCCATTTCTCTGAACTTCTTGATCACCATGGCTGTCTCATTCTCGGCGAAAAACCCGGCGACCCGGTCGGAAATGGAGCGTGCGGTGGAAATGATGGGGTTCTCGGACTCTTCGTAGGTGTTTTTCATGTTGAAGAGCGATTGCATGAGTTTGGAGTTTTCTTTGAAGTTGCTCCAGGATTCGCGCCACGCAGAGTCTTTGTGGACCGTGATGTTGGTTCCGGCACTAGATGCACAGTCAGTATGTGGGAAGGTAGGACACCATCTCCATTGCGCGCTTACTTCGGATCCTCAACCATTTGCTCCTGCTTCTTTCCAGGACCCTTTGCTTCCTTCAATCTCCGCGCTTCTTCTCGCTTTCTCCGTTCTTCCTTTTCGACCCAGCCGCCATATCGGGAACTGCTGCCGTCATCGACTGCTTCTGAGACTTCTTTGAAGGCCTTTGTCTCCCGGATGGGGCGAGTTGCTTTCTCAATACCGCGACCCGTGGCATTGACGCCTTTGCGGATGCCCTGCACGACAGGAGTCTCCCAAGTCCATGCCGCACCCGAGCCGATGGCACTGGCTGTGCTCTTCAGGACTTGCGAAGTACCCTTCGTTGCCGCCTCAGACGCTTCTCGTGCTCGCCTCACAGCATCGGATTCCGTAAACTGCTGGACGGAGCCGGAAAGCTGCTTGGTGGATTCATTCCATTCTTTGGAGGCCTTGAATTCTGTACGTAGGGTCTCGGTAAAGACCTGCCAGGGAGTTTTGTCGCCATGGGGAGGTGGAGGAGGTTTCTCGTCTTTCTCGTCTTTCTGATCTTTTTCTGACTTTTCGTCTTTCTGCTCTTTTTCTCCCGAGGCTTCTTGTTCAGGCTTTTCGTCCCGTGGCGGGTCTCGCACTTCCTCTTTCGGGTCGGCTTTGGGTTGTTGTTGGGATTGGGCTCGGGAGGTGGTTAGTGATCGGAGAAGCTGTTGATTTGAGAGGGTGAGGCGAGGGGAGAAGGGAGGAAGGCGTGAGGTGTAAATGAGAGGCGATGGCAGTAACCGTCTGTAGGCTGCAGTTCTTCCATGTTGCGCCTGTCGGACTGTGGCGAGCGCGGAGGTGGTCGTCACATAATGACGGACACCGTAAACAGGCGCACAACGCGGTACAATCATGCTATGCAGGAGATCAGGACAGGGGAGTGCGGTGGAACGAGCGACGCGCAGTGAGGACGTTTTGCAAGAAAGCTCCTTCATGATCAGAAGACGCTTCTTTGAGAATCTGAGAGAAGTCAATTTCGCACCGGCTGAATTTCGGCTTCTTGTGCTCCTCCGTACAGTATTCTGCTTCCGGCCGGCTTCTCAATCTGCACGCATCTCAATTGTCGCTGGAGCTTCATTTGTTCCTGTCCTTCCACGACGTTGACAATGGCGCGTCCCAAGTCTCTCTTCCTGTCGTCCATGTGTCGCTCGTGTCGACAATCCCACCTCACCCAATCCCGCCGCACCCTCTCCACCACCTCTTCCTCCCGAGACCCAGAACGACCGTCGAGAGGCGGCCTCGCTCAACGCTTCGGCATCAAATACAACGATGACCGCGCGCCCAGAACGCCCGTCGACCCCCTCGCCGCCTTCTCCGAAGTCCTCCAACCCCCAGCCGCCACACCCACCAACAACGCCATGCGCAACAGCATGAAGAACGACCTACGCACCATCTCTCTCTTCGAAGGCGAAGACGCCTCATCGTCCACCAGCACCAGCGCGAGCACCAGAGCCCCAAACCCATACGTCGATGAGCCCTACCATCTGAACGTATACGCGCACAGACACAACACCCACATCACATTCACGGAGCCGAGCCGCAACCCGATCCTAAGTCTGTCGTGTGGAAACCTGGGTCTTCGCAACGCGCAAAAGGCCTCCTACGATGCGAGCTTCCAATTGGCCGCGTACACGTTCCGCAAGATGGCGGAGAAACAGTGGAAGCTCGGGGGCGCGAACTCCAAAAGCCCGTGGCTCACGCTGTCGAGCATCAAGAAGCCGGCGTACAGTGGGTCCGCGGGGGCGGGGATCGAGGTCATCCTGAGAGGGTATGGGCCCGGGAGGGAGGCGTTCCAGAAGGCACTGCTCGGCACGGAGGGGAGGATGATCAAGCCGTTGATCTCAAAGGTTACGGACGGGACGAGGTTGAAGTTTGGCGGGACCAGGAGTCCCCAGGTTAGGAGGCTGGGTTAGTCGCGAACCAGGGCTTCAGTGTTATTTACGAGCGCAGTGTACTCGTATCCAGTTGGGTTCGACTCACGTGGGCATGTTTCTATAGACGTATGTGTTCTGACGATGGCATGCCATCTCATCCCAGAGTGAGAGGAAGGCGCGGATGTACATTAGATACATATGCGAATGCACCGACCATCCTTTGACTGACACGAGCAAAAATTTACATTGGATCCTCTCTTTCATCGCACCCCCAATCAATACCCGCCCGGTGAACTGGAGAAATAGTCTCTACCCCCGACGGGACTCGCTCTGGTCACGCTCGACGTGCTACTACTTCCACCGGGACTCTCGTCCCTGGAGCTCCCTCGACTCGGAGGGATCTGCAACGTCTGCGTATGCCCGGCCGCTGCCGTTGACGTGCGCTGGGGCTCCAGATGCGTGCTCTTCTCCCTGAACCCGACGCCGACGATGACGCGCCTCAAAGCCTCACCTCGCGGATCGATCCCCATCATGAACCTCGCCAGCTCGGCACACAGTTCGAAATCCCCTTTCTGGCGCGCCAGCTTCATCACTCGAATAACGTAGCCCTCGAACTTGCGTGCGTCGTAGGTGTATTCCGAGGAGTCGTCGGCTTCTTCCAACCCTTGGAGGACGATAAGGTAGGACGATGCGGTCTTGAGATCCGAGAGCGAGAGAGCCTGTTCGAAGAGCGTCAATGGTGGGGGGAGGTGAGCGAACAGGGTGCCCCAGGAAGAGAGTTCCGTCTTGCGAACACACTGCACCACTGTAGAGAGGTAGGTTGGGGGCGGGAGGACCAGCTGTAGGAAGGAGAGCACGGCGGGGAGGGGCCGTCGGCCGCGGGAGGATTCGGATTCGGGTTCGGACTCGTCGCCGTTGTCCTTGTCGTTGTCTTTGTTTTTGTCATCGCCTTCGGGGCTTCGATCCACTTCGTCGTCGAGCACGTGGTGGAGCAGGATCTCTAGTGCGTGCGGGAAGTAGGAGAGGTTTTGATACTGGTGCGCCAGACCGAACGCTGCGGCGGTGTCGTTGGCTTCGCAGAGTTGATGACGCAGGACGTAGGGGAGGAATAGCTGGGTTCGGATACTGGAGCGGAACTGGGCAAAGTTGACGTCTCGTCGCTGGAGGAGTTCAGATTCGATTCCGAGGACGACACCTTTGGTCAGTAGGATCGATAGGGGATAGAAATCCACGGACATTGACAGGGCCGGGGCGGTGTTGAAGTCTCCCGCCGCGTGGTGGAGTAGGTCGCGGACGTCCGGCCACAGGCGAAGCTCCTCGCCACTAAATATCCAGAGGGAGTCTCGAAGGGAGTAGTTTTGTTGACTTCGCATGGTGAACGCCGAGCCAGGCGACGGAGTGGGTGGTGCCGACTCTTCCGGGCCGGTGCTGAAGTTGAAGTAGATCTGGTCGCGCATGAGGATGTAGTACTCGACGTGTTGCGCAATGACGCGCATGTCGTACTTGAGCTCGTCCTTCTCGTTCCTCGAGGCTTGCAGCAACACCAATTTGTCGTCGACGAGGAACAGCACAGAAGCGAATTCGACGTCTCGTGATGGATCGCCGTTGCGGAGTTGCGAGTCGGGCACCACCCAGCTGACAGAGCGGACTCGACTCGGTGCGCGGACAATGCCATGAAATGCAATCTGACCGACTTGGACAAGTTGGGCGCCTCGTTCGGTGATGTTGAGGATGTAGTGGTAGAGGATGTTCTCGTAGGTGTAGACCAGAAGCGAATCCTCGCCGGATGGCCCGACAAAGACAATCGGCATCGAAAATGCTTCGGCGTGCAGAGGGAAGCGGCCAAGGTCCGCTTCACGGGAGTACAGCCGGAGGTCGTACCCTGCGGCATTCTCGGTTGCAACAGCAAGGATGTGGTTGAACCAGCACATGCCTCCGCGAACGGCAAATGCGCTCTCCACCGATACATCAAGAAAAGTCTTCCAGCGTCCACTCTGGACGCTGTAGTGAGCCAACCCTCGGCGGCCGGCAATAGCGATATATCTACCGTCTTGTGACACGACGCAGGATCTAATAGGCCATTGGTTGTGGAGATAGACGGATGGATATTGTGCATGATGCCACAAAGATGCCTCATTCGATATCGACGTCAAGTCGGGAAGCTCGTGGCCGCGATAGACCGTCAACTCGGTGGGTGTCTGGAGAAGGGCTCGCACGAGGTTCGCACAAGAGAAGCAGCCCATAGCCGCACTCCGCGACATTTCCATTTTCCAGATTCGGTCCTGCGAAGGAGACGCGAGCAGAATCTCGGCGCCGCCACTGATCCAGACTGCTCGATGGACGCCCAGCAGCCAGCTCTCGTTGTTCGACTCTGCATGCGTGACGTTTTGGTGGAAAGTCGAGGCGCCTTCTTTCCCGAACACTGACCATGTTGACCATCCGTGCTCGTAACCTGCGAACAGGCAGTAGCCGTCGGGCGACCATTTGAGACAAGTGACTGCCCCCCTTGACGAAGGCGAGGTAGATGTCTTGAATACATGCGAAAATGGAATATTGCCAACATAATCTTTGGCTGCGTAACAGACAATTTCGCCACCCTGTGTGGCTATTGCAATGAGCGAGAAACGCGCATTGATACTGGCGAGTGTTGCATAGGATGATGACTCTGGCTTGTGGAAGCAGTACCCGTCAAACAGCCTGGTCGACGGACTGGTCGAGCCTCTTGACGAAGGCACAGAATCGTCTGAGGAAGGTGCTCGCGACATCTGTGGTTTGACTCGCTGCACCGCGTACCCGTGTCCATCTTGCGAGACCCAAACAGACAGATTGATGGCTCGGTCGTGCACCATGGTAGATATACCAGACTTCTGGGTGACCCAATCCATCTTGTTCAAAGTCTGGGTCACGGCGTTGGAACCATCCTTCTGCAGGTCCCATTTGATGCACTGCACAGCCTGAGGCTTCGTGGTCGCCACCACCAGCTCTGAATCCAGCGCATTGATGGAGTTGACTCCAGCGTCAATTTTGATGGCTCGACGGAACCGGAGCAGCACTTCTGCCACGCCCATGGTTTCATCGACCCCGAAGCTTCGCACGACATTCTGCCGCTTTGCCTGACTGTAGCCATATTGCTGCTGCAACACTCGGGCGTTCTGGTCGCTTTCAACAGAATATAGCATCAAATAGCTCTCGGTGGTGCGGACAACCAGGGTGCTGGCATCAGGTTTGAAGGCGACTCCAAGGTTCCTGCCATATGACTCTAGAGATTTTGCCGATCGCGATATCGAGGCGAGAACGACTACAGGACGAGTTGACCACAAATCCAGCTGGCAGGAAGTGACTGTGGCAAAGAGGTGGTCGTGGCGGGCGACTTGCACGTCGATTATCGCGCCAGGATTAGGGAAGCCGGTCTGCGTAGAGGCCTCATCCAAGTCTCCCTCCCGATTGGGCTCTACATGTCCGCCGTGGTCTTGAATGGGTGGCTTACTTCCATGGTAGGCGAAGATCTGTGGCACACTGCAGGGCCAATACATAATGCTGAGAATTATTCATCACCCACATATTCGTCGGCATTCGTTCGCTGCTACCGCCATTTGTATGGCCGGAATCTCCCGGAGACTAGCGGCTGTCCAGGGAAGAGGAAGAGGGAGAGGAAGAGAGCCGGGATGGGGATGTGGTCCTGAATGAAGCAGGATTCGATACGGAAGAACGAGGTGTCAAGTCGGCGAAATTGCGCTAAGACCAGAAACGGCTTAGGTGAAATTGTGCGGGAGTTTGCAATTTATTTGAACATACCACGTGACACGAGATCCTCACTTAGCCAATTGGGTTAGTTCTGCTCTTACACCATCCAATCGGAAATTTTACTCTCTTTCGTGTACTCTGCCTAAAGAATAAACCTTTCATTACAGTACTGTACCGAGTACTCTTACCCAATAAGTGACACTCGGGGCGAAGTCGCAAACACCATATTGAAGTTATAGAGGCTGTGCACTCAGAACCTCATCAGCCACTAGATCGGATAACTAGGAGGATCTCAGGATTTAGATCGACGTCGTGACTGCCAGACACCCACAAAGCTCGCCAAGCGCACCTCTAATTTCTGAGGAGCGCCGTCCTTTCCCCCTTCTTCAAGTTCCAGCACGCCACCAATGGAGAGACCTCGTCGGCGCCGAAGACCGGCATTCTCGTGCGTGGAATGCAGGCGACGAAAGATAAAGTGTGATCGGAAAGATCCGTGCTCTCATTGCGTCTCCGTCGCGATCCAGTGTGTGCACAAAGTCTTTCGGGATGCGCCCGAGACCTCCAACCAGCCGCAGCCCATTCAAAGCAGTACGCAGGGCCGGGCAGCAGTCTCCTCATCATTTGATACCCCATCCTCCCGTGCCCAAAGCCGACAATCTTGCACACATAGAATCGTGAACGAAAAGGGCAGAGTGCCGTCCAGGCCTCCCGTCGTCAGAGCAGAGATATCACAGTCCAGACCAGCACCAACATCCGCGGGGCGAACAGAAGCCACCACACCTCAGGCCCCACCAACGACCCGTGCCGGAGATGAGCAGCCAAGTGTACATGCTCTTTTACGACGGATACAGCATCTCGAGAATTCTCTGGCAACGAGTCCTGTACCTGCCCAATCTGAGTCTGGAGGGAAATTGAATTATTGCCAACCTGTACATCAAGATACACGGGTCAGCCTCTACAAGACAAGGACCATAAAATGGAGCTACTGGGCGAGTATGGTTGATGAGGTATGGCCTACAGTTACGTCCTTCTGCCACTTTGCACTGACTTCTACTTCCGTTTGACCGTATCGTGGCTTGCTATTCCGCGGCTGGCGGCGGCCTCTTTGCTAGCTACGTCAAAACAGACGACGACAAACCGAACTCCTTCCACGGGCCTGAGATTGAATCGCTGCTTGAAGAAATCGGGGATCTGCTGCGAAAGTCCAAAGCGTTCGCAAAACGTCTTAAGACAGGGCGGCCAAGCAAGTCTCTCGGAGGAGCAGGCTTTGATCTTCGGCCCCCCTCCCGCGAGCTGGCAGACACCATGGTCGATCTCTACTGTACCTCTTTCGAGTCGGTGTATCGTATAGTTCACGTGCCTTCATTTCGTTCCGACTACCAGAGATACTGGGACAACCCGGAGAGTGCCACGGCCAGTCAGTGTCTCAAGATCCTCCTGGTAATCAGCATAGGGTCTAGTCTACACCACCATGGGAATGCCACCATGGGTCTACGACAAAAGGTACAACAATGGGTTCATGCTGCTCAGGCATGGCTTTCCGGCCCGCTGGAAAAAGATCGCCTGGACATCAGCGGGCTCCAGGTCTACTGCTTGGTGATCCTTGCACGACAGATCTTCTCAATTGGCGGCGACCTAGTCTGGGTGTCGATGGGGTCGGTAATTCGTATGGCCATGCAGATAGGGCTTCATCACGATCCCAAACACCTCCCGGCGATGTCGTTACTACAGGCTGAACTCCGCAGGCGGTTATGGGCTACTGTGCTCGAGATGGCAATACAGTCGTCCCTAGACTCGGCGATGCCGCCCATAATCTCCTTAAACCATTTTGATACCGAAGCACCTTCAAACTACAACGACGATGAAATTGATGAGTCGGCTCTCGAGCTGGTGGCCCATCCGAGAAGCACCTACACTACTTCCTCAATACAGCTTATCCTCCTCGACTCGATCCCGACTCGCCTCCGCATTCTCCAGCTACTCAGCGGCCATGAAGCAGAATTATCTTACCAGGACGTGCTTTCACTAAGTTCAGAAGTGACTGATTCATATTGCGCATACAGGAAATTCCTCCAAGAGAACGTCAACTCTGGTGTGACTCCATTCCACAGGAATCTGATCGATTATTTCGTACGCCGATTTCTAATTCCCCTACACTGTTTATTTGCCAGCAAGGCACAAGCAAACCCATTGTTCTACTATTCTCTCAAAGTCAACCTAGACGTTGCCATGGCCATCATCTATCCCGAACCAGACGACGGCTTCGCACGAATCATGGCTACCGGAGGGGGGCTGTTCCGCGAGGGATTCTGGTATGCAACATCTATCATCGGCCGCGAGATTCTTTCGCAAGTCTCGATGCAGCGTCGAGAGGGGACGCTCCATCACAAAGCCCAGCATCGAGAGCTTCTCAAGCAAGCCGTGAGGGATATGATCTCTTTGGCGGTGGCGAGGATGCACCAAGGCGACACCAATGTCAAAATTCACATGTTTCTGAGTATGATATTGGCACAAACCGAAGCTACGGAAGAAGGTGTGCCATGTGAGCTCATGATTGCACAAGGAGCAAGGGACAGCCTTCGGGTTTGCCATGATCTGCTGCAGACACAAGCCGGCACTGAGCCCGTGCCGTATTACGACGACGCCGGCGTCCCGTTCTCAACTTTGGATGGGGGGCCGGAAAACTCTTTCTGGGACTTTGACCTGGAATCCTTTCTGCCTGATCTGGCGCTTTCGTAGCCTACTAGGCATTCGGATATGCTGTTGTTATCCCGTGGTTGAGCAGGAGGCCAATAGTAGGCCCAAGGATGGGAACATCAAGTATCGTTCTTTTCCATGTTTTTTTATGCGCATATGGGACCGGTTAGGTCCGTTACTATGTGGGTTTGTTACACCCGCTCTGCTTACAGCCGCTCTAAGACCCCTTTTGCTTACGTCCGTCGCTAGCTCCGCGCTCGCATACGTCCGTTGGCGAGCGTATAAAGAGCACCACATCGGTAAGGCGTCTCGTGATTGACGGTATTAAGATCCAAAGAAGTAAATTTTCAAATGAGAAAGAATTGGTTGTCTCATCCAACGCCCCTGCTCATTGCTCTTCCGCAATGCCTCTGAAAATTCTTATCAACGGTGCTGGCATCGCCGGCACAGCTCTCGTCAACTTCCTCGTGCGGTCCAACCAAGGTCACGACATCACTATAGTCGAGAGAGCATCCAAGTTCCGTACCGGTGGAACCCAGCTTGATTTGAAGTCATATGCTGCGCCACTGATGAAGAGGCTGGGACTGATCGATGCGGTCCGAGCAAGGAGCATACACGAGACAGCTTTCACTTTCGTGGACACGAAAGGCAGAGAGTGGGCGAGATTCGGCGTCAACGAAACCGGTAAAGGATACAAAGGAGTGACGAGCGAATATGAGATCATGAGGGCGGACCTGGTAGCGGTGTTGTATGAAGGGAGCAAAGCGATCGTTACGAAAACCTTGGGAAGAGAGTCGCAGATGCTGCGGTACCTTTTCGGAAAGCACGCGATTGAGCTTACGCAGCTTGACTCCAGAGTCAGCGTCGTATTCTCGGACGGCTCTTCAGACGAGTACGATCTTGTTGTCGGTGCGGATGGCCAGAACTCCCTGACGCGGCGTATCCTATGGGAGCCAGAGAAGGACTGCGATTCCACGCTCAGATATACGGGCTACTCGGTTGCATACTTCCATATGCCAAAATCAGAGGAAGAGCTCAACAGTACCTTATTCAAAAGCTGTCTTCTACCAGGGCTCAAGGTGCTGTCGCTTCGCTGCGCGCACAAGGACTTTACACAAGCCATGCTTACGGCATCCACTACAGAGGAGTTAAATGAGATGGTTAAACAGCCGGTTGAGAAACAGAAAGACCTGTGGGAAACGTTGTATAAGGATTTCGGGTGGGAAAGCAAACGAGTACTTGCCGAGATGCGGACTACTGATGACTTCTATTCCATCCCGGTTGCTCAGGTCAAAGTGGACACATGGTCAAAAGGGCGAGTTGTTCTGCTGGGCGATGCCGCATACTGCCCCAGTGTTCTAACCGGGCTTGGAACCACGGCATCACTCGTCGGAGCATACGTGCTTGCGGGCGAACTCGCGAGACATGGAGACAACGTCGGCGCAGCGCTCGAGTCTTATGAAACGGTGCTACGACCTTACGTGGAAAAAGTTCAGCAACTTCCTCCGATGAATCTCGCTATCTTTCGTTCCAAGCTCGGGCTAACTATGTGTTACTTTGCCCTGGCAATTCTGTCGAAGCTTAAGATAGATAGCCTAGTCAAGGCGCTGATGAAGGATGAGAAGGAAACCTGGCAGCTCCCAGAGTATCCGGAGCTGGAGTTAGAGGAGTGAGCATTGCATTTACTGCCGATATTCAGCTTTGGTGGCGGATACCTTTGTACCATTTTTCATCTTATCTGGAAACGTACAACATCTCATCACTCCATCTAAGCCGGCGTGGACCTTGCTACGGTCCTCATACGTTACTGCGAGAAAGGACCAGGTTATTTACATGAGATATATTACATACAATGAAATTCAATCCGAATGTCGAACAGTACAGGCTGTGTTGTACTTCGTTGAGTATTCCGCAATGTTCTTTCCTTGAATCGTGGCTGGATCGACATACCCTTTAGGCAGCTCTGGGGACCCTGAATCCGCAAAGAGACAATGATGGACCGTTCATTTAGGATAGTCCGCATCGAATGTGGGGAGACGAGGCGAGTCCATTTGGCAGTATGTTTCCGAAGAGATGATGGGAACATGTGGGGTTGCAGGTGATGTATGGGACTACCAAGTTTCACCTTCTCCTCCGCTTTCACTGCAGTGTTCGCATGCATAATCTCGACCAGGACTCTGTTTTCTGACCTCGCTAGACCGATGCAGGCTTCTCCTACCTCGACCGCTAACCATCAGATCTTTCCACCGCAGGCAGTACGGCCACCGGTTTCCCGACGACAGTCAACACAGAATGGGAACAAGCCCACGACCATCGCGTGTGCGGCTTGTCGGAGGAAGAAGGTGAAATGTGACTCCCGGAGACCGACGTGCTCCCAATGCCAGGAAGATGGTCAGCCGTCATGCAAGTATGTGGAATGGAAGAAGACTGGATTACCCCGAGGCTATGTCCGAACATTGGAGGCTCAGATACGTATGGGTCTACCATTCTCGGAGCTATCTTCGTGCCATTGACTTGGTCACAGAAGCTCTCAAAGCCGAAAATGAAGAGCTACGCAACCTGCGAGACAAGACGCAAGATGGCAGTCCTGTTCCCCACGCTCGGGCGGCTACTCGATACGAACTCCCAGCCGAGGACACCTTGCCAGCTGGGTTCATGGATCAGACATCGGCGTACACGCCCTCCGATCATGATATCTTGATGCAGGATCCTTTCGATGTCGCCAGACTCGCAATCTCGGAGCTTCTTACGGCAGAGGATCAGGATAATCTGTACGTCGGCTCGTTCTGCCTGGCTCTTGCTTGCATCACCCGTGTCATCTGCTGACGCTCGGACAGCATCAACCTTTACTTCACCCGATGCCATCCCTTCGTGCCCATTTTACATAAGCCCAGCTTCAGCGTCGATAAAGACGCACATGTGTCTCTGTCCGTCTTCGCCCTTGCCTCCCGCCACAGTACCTCCCTCGCACTCAAGTCCGACATCTTCTACAGTCTCGCTAAGCAAACGATCCAAGCTACCTTTATCAATCCGGATATTAGCACCCTCAATGCGCTGATCTTGCAAGCAATCTATGAGATCGGGATGCCGAACTCTTCGGTGCATGCCTTAACGACTGTGGGGTCCGCTCTCTCACTTGCGAGCGCCTTCAAATTGCTACGGATGGAGGAGCAGGAGGAGGGTGAGAGCAAGCCTAATCGATGGATGGAGCGCCCGGTCGACTGGTTCGAAGAGGAAGGCCGAAGAAGGGCGTTTCTGATGGTCCTGAGTCTTGGCCGCTGGATGGCCGCCATTCAAGAGCGCGAGATGGGCTTTCCGGTTAAGAGGGAGATCACCGTTATGCTACCGATCAGTGATGAGGCATGGTTTGCCGATGTGAGTACTTCTGGATGTGGGAGTTTGAGAGGGTGCTTCGCGACGAAGACTGACGGACGCAGCCATCTTCACAACCAGCCACGAGGCCGGTAACCGAACCGATCACTTCTCTTCACCCCGCGTCCGACGCGGGTCCTTTTGCCAGGTTTGTGCAGGCGCTCGGCTTGTTCGCCAAGGTCAGCGACTTCAACCAGACCTATCGAATGCGGAGCAGCAGTGAGAACAGCGAGGACTTGTCCAAGATAGACAACATCATTCAAGCGTATCTGGGCTCATTTCCTGACAGCTGGAGGAGTTCTCAGCTCGAAGGTGAATACCTGCTTGACCCTACTACGCTCGCACTTGCCCATAGGTCAGTCAAGGCATTTTTATCCCCTCTGCTCAAAGTCCTACGAGTATCCGAATTGAAAAGGAAATCACGACAGGGGAAGCAACGATTTAGTCACCTACTGACTCTAACAGCGCTCTTCTCCTGCTGCATCATCCCATCGCCCGCGGAGAATCGCATGGCTTCTCCAAAACTCGATGTACCGCCTCGGCGGAAGAGATCCTCGACGTCGCACACGTGATCCTGGACGTACCCAATGCTGGAAACTATCTCCTCCCTCATCCTCTCGTGCTGGCCGCGCGAATCAGGCTATTGGAGTTGGTTCAGCGGAAGGGCCACTACAGAGGCCGAGACATGGATCTGATAGTCAAAGCGCTGTTGACATTTGGGAAGTACTGGGGCATGCAAGGTCCGTTCGTCCGTTCGTCTTTGTTTTGCTCTTGACATGACTTGACTTGCACAACGATTGCAAACGCCAAATGGGGCCGCTGACTTCTATTCCGGTGCCGATTCAGAGAAACTGACCGAACATGCCGGCAAGATCGAAGCCAACACCGTGCCTTTCGGCGAGCCTTTGACTCACGTCATCCCCGTCACGAAACAGCCCGTTTCAAGACAGAAGACCGCGCAGTTCGTCCCCAGCATTCCCAGACGGCCCGTTGGAAGCAGTGGCGCCGGTTGGGGTAACTTTGGAGGGACGGTTGTCGTCGCTTTGGGAGACCAACAAGCTATGGGAGGAGTCCAAAGCCCGGGCAACACGAACGCGAGTCCAAGCAATCCGGGACCCTCCCTGACTCCTATGGACGCGTCGATCTTCTCTAGCGACATCTTTGACTGGACGATGGGACTTGGGTCGGAGCCGCTGGAGACGCCGACCCAATGAACCAACCCAACCCAAGTTTCGTTTGAAGACGGTCGATTCTCAAAAGATTCTCTGGGATGACAATTATTGTGGACTCACCCAACGATAGATCCGGGGGGTCAGGCTTTCAAAATTCATTAGGATCTCCTGAATCAGCGCCTCACGGCGACGAGCTGCAGGATGGGTGGCAGCAGCAAGCTGTACAAGGTAAGAACAGAAGGGAAAACGCCCAAGTTCGCGTCCGCCTTTGTGGCCGAGAATTGAGCGCTGTGCGTGCTAATGGAAGATTTTCACGCATGATCTGACGATCGTGGGAAAGTTGGATCGTCAACAGAGCACGCCAGAGTCGCAATATTTGATGCTGATCATATAAGCGCGCCATAATGTGGAAGACCACAGCAGCGATGTCAGAAGTTTCTGCAAGCCGTACCCGACGCCTCTCCGCTGGTATGTACCATTGTAACTGTTCTGAAGACCAAAATGCTTGAATGTAGGCCGCGGAATCTTCCTATTCCCACGTATGCGGTGGGGCGGCGTGGTTGACCGTCTCCACCTCCATCGCGGACACTTCAAGATCGCCCTTCTCTGCCACAATTTTCTGTTGAACACCGAACGTGGTTTCGGTGCAGACGTAGCCCTTGAACCTGCGAGCCGGGAGATTGGCTTGAAACTGCGCGGGAAAAGCCCGTGGTTAGTGGTGGACGGATGACTTGTGTCGAAGGCGGTCGGAAGAAGAGAAGACAGGACAGATGCAGGCAGAGAACAGACTCGACTCACCATCTCGTCGATTTCCTCCAGGGTGCGGTCCTTGACCTCCGGGAGGAACAGGTATATCCAGACCGTGGCCACGATCGCGCTCGGGAACCAAATGAACCCATATTTGGGACCCCAGTTCAGACTGTCCGGGTTGATGAAGTAGGGCGCGGTGAAGACGCTCAGCCACGGCCAGAAGAAGCCCACCACGCCGGCCAGGCCAAAGACGAAGGACCTCAGTCGCAGGCTGGGCATCTCGCCACCGACCAGCCACGCGTAGGCGGCCAAGCACGCGTTATAGAAAAACATGTAGATGATGTTCATGGCGACAACGACCTTGCCGGTCGTGGATGCGGTCGGCTGGGCCTTGTATACGCAGGCTTGGATGAGCTGCATGAAGCCGCAGATGACCATGCCGGACATGAGGATGGTCCTGCGTCCCGCGCGAGTGACGACGAGGGAAGAGGCGAGGATGCCCACGACGGACAAGGCGGAGAGGATGCAGCTGTCTTCGAACGGCTTGCCGACCCCGGCCATTTGGAAGAAGTAAGTGCCGTACATGATCATGACTGTGGCATAGCCGGCGTTAGTTGTGGTGAACATCGGTGGAGAGGGCTGGGGCCTTACACATTGCGCCTGGAGCGGACAGGAGGGTGAGGGAGCCGAGCGAGAGCAGAGTCCGACGGCGTTCGATCTTGTTGGTGAAGATGTCGGTCCACGATCCTTTGCCCGCACTCTCCATCTCGAGATTATGTGCCAACTCCACGGCCAAGATCTCGGCGTCGACGTTGGCACCTTCCGGCCTGAGCCACAGGAGGGCCTGGCGGGCTTCTTCTTTCCGGCCATGGGCCAATAGCCACCGTGGCGATTCTGGGATAAAGATGATACCCACGCCGAGGATGAGTGGTACGACGTAGATGATGCCGAGAGGGATGAGGTAGGATTCCCTACCGGGTTTGGATTCGGTGAAGTTATCTATTGACGGAAGGTCAGCTGGATTGCGGATGATTTTTGGACTAAATGCACTAAATGCGTACCGACGATATTGCCAATCAGGGACCCCAGCGCAACCCAGAACTGGAAGAAGACGTAGACAAACCCACGAAGGTGTGCTGGCGTAACTTCTTGCAGGTACAGCTGGGGGAAGGTCATGAACCAGCCATTTGCTTTTTCCCCTGGTGTCAGCGCATGCTGGATGATCGTCTCGGAAGAGAGTGTGCACTGACCAATACCTATCAAGATGCGTCCGACGTACAGAGCGGCGACGTTGGTGGTGCCCATCATGATGGCATCGCTCACGTAGCACCATACGCATGCAAGCCAGACGCATTGCTTCCTTCCAAGCTTTGTGGACAGCGGGCCTACCAGAACATCAGCATTTCATCTATATCTTCCTTTCTCGCGATCCACAGAAAGTGGTAAGAGGAAGGTCAGGGGGCGAACAGCAGCAGCAGGAGCAAGAGGAGGACGTTTACGCACCGACAAAGCCACAACCAATTACCGCACCGATGGTCATGAAAGACGAGATCAGCTGTTGAGTGACTGGACTCAAATTCCATCCGGTGGGAGACAGCTCATCTTTGTGACCGAAGACCTGAGACGAAGAACTCAGTATACTCATTCATTGCGCTTCTGTCGGGACGGGCTCACTTGGTCGAAGCCCACCATGGCTTGAATACCAGCAATGAGACCAAAGTCGACACCATATTGAAACGCTGCTCCAGAGTCAGCATCGCAACGCATTCCCAATTGTGTGCACAACAATGCAGGGGTAAACTCACGTCCCATTGCGATGAGCAGGCATGCCAGCAAGCATTTCCAATTCGCCGCAAGACTCTCGGTGTCTGAGGATGCCATCGTGGTTTCTGGCGTCGTATAGTATTGTCGAGAAAGCCCGAGCGATCGCTGCCTTCCGTCGCGAGGGTGAGATAATTAGCAGACAGAAGAAGGATCAGGAAACTATTGATCCACCTGGTCTTGAAGGTGGGGTTGAATCCGGGGCCCCAGACAGTACATGTACATACTCCAGATCATCCCCAGACATAGTGGGCCCCAGCCCCCGGCACAATATTGCAGTATTGAACCGGCCACGTGCGGCACAATGTTGGGTGCAGAATTGGCCCGCCGCTACAGCACATTGATTTTGACATGCACCATATGCGCACTTGCCGTTATCCGGTCGAGAGAAAGAAACGTCCGGCGAGACCTTGTCGCTGCCGTCCGTCGTATCGAGACGATTAGTGTGTTGTGTTGGTGGCATCCCTTCGTCAATACCGTAGTATGTGTGTCTAATGCGAGGCGCTTTGAGCGGAACTGACGAGTCATGGATTCAATTTAACTGATTACCGGGGTTTACTTGACCTCGATGGAATATCCAAGTTTCCTGATCCCTCTCAAAGCCTCCTCCTCAGCGTCGTACCCAAACAACCCTTCATTCCACGGTCTCGGAGGTTCGCCATCCTCAGCCTCCCAACTCCATGCGTACGCCGACCTGGCTGCTGCGCTCGCATCCTTCATTGCGGCGTCGCGGGCTTCCTGCTCCGGCCCGTCAAGCATGTGGTTCTTGCCTCGCTGTGCCCGGGCGTATTTCTGTATCTGCGTGGCTCGCGAGTATCTCAATTTTTGGAATACGGAACCGACGTCCGATAGCGGCAAGTATCGGAGACATTGTGCCAATGCAGCAGCGTCCTCGACGGCCTGTGAAGCACCTTGTGCCATGTAAGGCAGCATTGGGTGGCAAGCATCTGTAAATATCCCATCAGCCAAGTCCACATGAACACGGATGGTGGTACGGAACACCCACCTCCTATTAGCACCACCTTCCCTCGATGCCACCTTTGCAAGGGCGGTAGATCCATCAATTTCCACTTCGTGACCGTGCCCGGTCTTGCGCGTTCGATCAAGGCCTTGACCTGTGGACACCAACCTTCGTACAGCTTCTTCAGGTGCTCGATCTCACCCTCCATCTTATACGTGTTGTCCATAGTGCCGTCATCGGGAAAGACTGCGACGACATTGAAGATGGTTTCATTCCGCAACTTGTATCCCACAACGTGCATTTGGGGGCCCCACCATCCAATTGCCATGGGCACCTCGACGCAGTCCGCTAGCACAGGGTCGCCCGCCATGTCGTCTGTGGGGACCGTAAACCTATAGGCATAGTCGCCCGTCACGAAAGGCGGCGCTGCTTCCTCGCCATGCAGCACCACCTCGCGCATCGTCGACCGGAGGCCGTCCGCGCCCACGATCAGATCAGCATCTATCCTCTCGCCCGTGTGCAGCAAGACGCTGGCCCCATCAACATCCGCATCAACGGCCTTTGCATTGACGGTAATGGGGATCTTCAGCTCTTCCACTTTCTTCCTGAGAGCCTCGTGCAAGTCCGATCGGTGAACATGCCAGTGAGGAAAGCCGTATTTCTCCTGGATCTGCGGCATCATGGGCGCCTGGCTCAACACCTCGCCGCTCTGCCATCTGACGACTCTGCCGTACCTAGGCAGGACCACATTGTCGCCGAGGTACTTATCGACGCCCCACCGGATCAAGAGGCGCGAGCAATTTGGGCTGACTTGGATGCCGGCACCCAGCTCACCGAGCTTGGACGCAGCTTCGAGCACTTGTACGTCTGCGAGCCCAGTCCGGTGGATGGCAATGGCGGCGGCGAGGCCGCCTAGTCCTGCGCCGACAACAACGACGCGAAGGCGGTTGGTCTGAGGTTCAGTACGCGACGGGGACATGGCGGGCGCGCTGCTGTGCTTGACTCCAGGATTAAGACAAGCTTACGCACTTACCCCTTGTCAAGATTGCTGGGCGCCGGTCCCACATTATTGCCGTCAAGTCCAACGGCACAAGAATTTTTGCCGATCCACATTGCAGTAGTAGTTAGATGGTCTGGAGCAAGGTGTATTGCCGGCGTAATTTTAACCCCGCAAGCAGACGACTGTGTAACACTGCTCCGGCTGGCGTGTTTCCCTGGACGGCAAAGGCACTTGACAACATTGCACCGTGCTTTTTCCTTACCTGAATAGGTACGAATCGGCGTGTGTGACAAAATGGGTAGTGTCGTAGTGTAACTAGCCACAAAGGCCGAACCGATAGTTCGTGGCCCTGGCAGGCATGGCAGCTTGATGGTAGCGAAGCAGTGTCACTCTCACCAAGCCACGTTTTCACGTTCAAGATGTCTCCCCACGCCGTCGTCAGCAACCAAGTACTTGAAGTGATTATCGTGGGCGCCGGCATTGCTGGTCTCGCCGCCGCGCTCGCGATCCACGGCGCCGGCCACCACGTCACCATCGTCGAAGGGGCATCTGTTCTCCGAGAAATTGGGGCTGGGGTCTTGATCTCAAGCAATGCGACCCGTGAACTCATCCGCTGGGGCCTCGAAGACGATCTGAGAGACGTCATTGTCCAGAGCCGGGTCTCGAGGGTATTGCGATGGGATGATGGGAAAGTGTTGAGCGAGGTCGCCATGGATCCGAGCTTCGCGCTCAAGAAGTACGACGCACCCGTGTGGATGCTCCACCGGGCAGATCTTCACACGGCCATGCTGAAGAAGGTGCAGAGTCTGGGCATGCAGATCAGGCTGGGGTCTCGCGTGGTTGACGCGGACGTGGCCAAGGCGAGCGTGACACTCGCCTCTGGGGAGGTTTTGGACTGCGACTTCATCGTCGGATCGGACGGCGTCAGGAGCAAAATGCGCGACATTATCGCGCAGAAGCCGGTGCCCGCGCTGCCAACCGGAGACTACGCCTTCCAGTTCGCACTGGAGATTGAACAATACAAGGACGATCCGGTGATTGCGCCGCTGGTGCAAGGCCATGCGGCAACTGCTTGGTGGGGACCGGGCAGGCATGTCATCGGCACGCTGCTGTAAGTGCGTCGCGTCGCGAGCGATACAAGTACAAAGTACTAGACACTATGGCTGACCCACCACGGGCAGCCGCGGCGACAAGCTCTTCAATTGCGTCGCAGTCTTCCCCGACGACGGCTCCCTCGGTGACGAGCACAAGCAATTAGGAGCAGACGTCGACGAACTCCGCCGGAACTTCAGCGACTGGTGTCCAGCGTGCGTCTGTCCCTCTCTCTTTTCACGACCCCTGCTCGCGCTCCTCGAAAGTTCATGAAAAGACTGACTGACTGACTACCTCGGAAGTGTCCGCACCATCCTCTTCCACGCAGACCCCAGCTCCATCGTCAAATGGAAACTTCAAGACCTCGATCCACTCGAGTCCTGGCACCGCGGGCGCGCTGTCCTCATTGGCGACGCATGCCATCCCATGCTTCCATACTTAGCACAAGGGGCTTCGCAGGCGATCGAGGACGGTGCCGTCCTGGCCGAATGTCTCGCCCACCTGCCTCTCGACCGTGTCGGTGCCGCGTTTCAGGAGTTACGGTTTTCCCGTGCCACGCAGATCCAGCAGAATGCCCGCAAGCAGAAGATCGAGAACCACTACCCGGACGGGCCGGAGCAGCGGGCCCGGGATGAGAGGCTCAAGGACCCAACGCAGGTGAGGGCGTGGCAGTGGGAGCCCGTGGCGGGCAAGCCGACTAAGAACTGGAGCGACGGGCTGTTTGGGTATGATTCGAAGGTTGAATGTGAGGCGTATTTCAGGGAGCATGATGCCGGACGACCATAAGTAAGAGAGTCTTCATAGCCATAATTCCTTGAAATGGAAGTGAGCCACTACCACTATCTACTTTCTTGCACGTTCGACCATCACTCTCGTCAGATCTTCGATGCAGCACAGTTTGATGACCCGCGGAACACTCATCTTTGAATGAAGCTATGGCATATCTCGAGGAGAGCCGTACCCTCTCTAACTATCCTAGGCATCAACCCTGGGAAACAGTCGCCTGTGCTGGAGCATGCACGGAAGTCCCGTTTACCTTCTCCCATTCATTCACCCTGTCCGCCCCGTTCACCACCTCGGCTCCCTTCTGCTGCTGCTGCTGCTGCTGCTCAGCTACAGCGACTCTGCCCAGAAGCTCTTCGATACGCTCATCATCATGGTACGCCTCGTCTTCCACCTTCCTCTCGGCCTTCTGCTTCTTCACCCGCTGCAGGAGGGCGCGCACTTTGGGATCTGTGGAGAACTGGTCTGGCACCGACTCCCAGACTGATGGCGGGGTGGCGTCGGTGGTGCTGCGTTCGCGGCTCCATTCTGTGAAGAGGAGGGACCGTGACGATTCGATCATGAACGTCATCATGCCTGTATACGTGTCGGAAGCATGGCTCACATGACCACGCATGGGGGGCAAAAAAGGGCAGAAGAGGATCACTACGAACTTAGTACTTACCCTGGAACAAGATCCTCGGTTCATTCCTCTTCTTCCTCCGTTCAGCCACGTAAATGTCCCCGAACCCGCCGTGCGCGGTGTGGCCGGCCTCGTAGACGCCGCCGCCCGGTCTGAAGTTGGCGCTCCTCCCGCCCGATGCGCCGTAGATGTTGGCGATGAACTCACTCGCGCTGTTGCGGTGGAAATACGGCAGGCGAAAACTGTTCATGGCCACGTCCCACCGCGGGCCGAACCAGATGAAGTCGACGAGCGGCACGTTGGGGTCGCGCGAGCGCGCGGTGAGAAGCGTCCAGATCGAAGGATCCGTATGGTCGACGGATGTGCTCCCCTGTGCGACGAACTTGGTCATGTCGTACTGCGTGCAGAGGGAGACACGGTCAGTATATATATCGTTATATTTCCAGAAGTCTAGGGGTCTCAGGGCAAGGTTGACGGCAAGCAATCTGTATTTACCTTGTAAGGCAGGCAATTGCCGTGCCATGCCGCGACATCGAACGGACTGTGGTCTTGCATCAGGGCATGGTACTCGCCGTTGATCTTCTCCACGATATGCCACTGCTGATGTAGTTCCTCCGGTTCGTCCATGTACGCGACGGGATACGCAAAGTCGCGAGAGTTGGCGTTTCCATACCCTCCGATCGGGCCCAGGTCGGGTAACTCGAAGCGCGACCCCCAGACCTCCAGGACATAGCCTCGCGCCTCTGGCGTGCCATCCGCCGGGTTCAGACAGAATTTGATGCCGCGCGGGATCACGCAGATCTCACCGGGTTGGAGGTAGAGTTTGCCCATCTCCGTCTGGATGTCCAGGTTGCCTAGCTGGGCGACGATCAAGAACTCTCCATCGCCGTTCAGAAACGCCCTCCGCCTCATCCGGGCGTTGATCATGAACACGTGCAGCGCGAGGCCATCGCGCATGTTGGCGTCCCCGGATCCTCCCAGAGAGTGCAGCCCGTCCACAAAATCAGTCTCCTCGCCTTCCAGGGGAAGGTCGAAAGGCGCCCACTCGATTTGTGCCGGGTTCATCTTGACTTTTGGGTTGACGGTCAAGAAGCAGCTTTCCACATGCGCTCTGGATTCGAGCACGCCATCCTGGAAGCCATGGTTCGCGACCGAGGGCCGGCACCGGTACATGTACGTGCTCGCATTGGCGGCCCTGCTTGCGGCGAAGGCGGACGACGTGAGCCCTTCGGTGTACAGGTTGAAACGCGGTACCTGGGGGTGATTCTGCGCCACGGGAAGTGTGCCTGGGATGATTTCGCTTTGGAACCGATTACCGAAGCCCCATTGGTAGTCATAGGGATCATCGACGCGCGTGGGCTTGGGCGTGTCGAGGTCGGTGTAGTGAAAGACTTTCTGGATGTCTATGGGTGGTTGCTGTGCCTTCTTGGAGGTTGGAAGTGGTTCCTCGACGGGTCCTGGCATGTTGTCGACGCCGCCGAATGGATCTTCGCCGGATGAGTACGCCCCGATGTTGTTGTCTCACGACAGCATGACAATTTCCAAGGCCTTTTCCGGGCCAAGGGGCGCATACATACAACTCTCGTCCTGCATCCATCCCAGCGTGAGCCTGGCGGTCGGTCGCTTTCCGTATTATTGCCACGGAGTAAGACTATGCCGGTGGCAGTCTCTGCCAGAAGGCAATCTAAGCGGGTCGGCAAAACATTGGAACTCTGACAGGGGTACGATACCTATTATTCCCCAGATACTCACCCCGCTTCCCCCGCCCTTTGTATTGCCTCCCACCATACTGCCACCATCTACCCCTTGCCCTGCCATTAAGCCAATGGCAGGTAATATGGGGCACCTGAGAGCCTACTGTTGTAAACATCGCCGCTTTGATCCACATGTACATTCTGGTTGCTGCCCCTCAGACTGTGCCACTGTTACTCCCCACCAGCTCGCCATGTGACGGCGGGGGCTTCGGGACATCAGTATTGTTGGGAGCTGTCGGCGGAAAAATGGACATACCACGGAAGAAAACTCCAATGGCCATATTCCGTGATGATGGAATGGTTTCGAAGAAATCGCGCCTTGCTACCAAAAGCACTGTCGCCGTTGTTAGCAGCGAACGATACGGTAGCTGAAGTGATCTCGATCGACATGGATGAGCAACCATGCACATCACTCGCAACATTGAAGGTCTCGGCACCGTCAGCACGGACAAGACGTATTTCGACGGCACCGTAGCACAATTCCGGGGTATACCTTACGGTGCTGTGACGCGGCGGTTCCAAAGGTCCAAGATCGTGGATGAGTGGTCCACGAAGACTCTCGACGCCAGCCGGTTCGGGTACGTATGCAGTTCTGCTACTGTACGTCTGATCCATCCTTGGGTCTTTCGTTTCTTCCATCTGTTCACTCTCTGTGCTGTAAGTCCAGGTGTCTGCAGTGCTTACCGCGGTCACAACAGCCCAGTTTCACCCGCTCCTGCCCTCGCGGCCTCTGTCAACCTCGTTGGTGCAACACTCCCAGCTGAAACCTCCTTTCCTCCCGTCGCCGACGAGTTCCTGTGTCTGAATCTCAACGTCACGACACCTACATGCAATGCTCCCGGCGCGAAACTACCCGTACTTGTCTTCATCCATGGCGGCGCTAACTGCATGGGCGCCGGGTCTGCACCCCAGTACAACAGTGCTCCACTCGTGCACATGTCCTTGGGCATGGAACAGCCGATCGTGATGGTCACCATGAACTTCAGACTGGGAGCCTTTGGATTTCTGGCGTCGGCTGACCTTGAGGCGGATAATCAGAGAGCAGGCGATGTCGGCGTCGGGAACTATGGGATCCACGATCAGATTGTAGCGTTGCAGTGGGTGAAGAGGTATATTGGTTCATTTAGTGGTGATCCGGAGCGAGTGACGGTGGTGGGCCAGAGCGCGGGTGGAAGTGAGTCCCCTTCGATTTATTTACTTTCTGAATTTAGTTCATGCTCTGACTTTGCCCTTTGGGCGGAAGCGAGGTAATACTGACGTGGAGGGCAGGTGATATTCAGATTCAGATGCTGTCGCGCTGGGCTGCGCGCCAGGAGCTATTCAGCCAGGCTGTCATCATGTCTGGCAATGCCGTCCTCACGTCTCGTAGCCTCGAACACCAAGAAGACATATACCAGAAGATCCTTGCACACCTGAAGATTCCCGCTGATATTCATGCGTTGCACAAAGTCCAGCGCCTGCGCGACGTACCAGCGAATGAGCTGTTGGATGCATACATCGCCATTGGATCCCCGCTACCGAATTGGCAAGCCACAGTCGATGGTTTCCTGCTGGATGAACTTCCCCGGTCTTCGACGATAGGGAACCAGCAGTACGACGCGTGTGTGCGCAGAATCATCATTGGAGACTGTGAAAACGAAGTAAAGCCCCTGATCTTCTTTTCAATGCCTTTGCTTGCCACATCTGACATCTGCGATAGGGTATCATCTGGGGGCCACGTATCTCAAAACTCGGCTGGACACCAGGCAAGATCCGCTCCTTGCTCTCCTCCTACTTTCCTGCCGAACTTGTCGAGCATATGACCTCGTCCTACAATCTCTCAGACTTCTCCAAAGAGGAAGCAGTATCAGTCCTGGAACCTTTCTGCAGCGACGCCGAGTTCGGCCGCGACATCCACGAGATTGCAAAGTCGTTCAACCGTGGGAAGGCGTTCTACTACCACATGCGCTATGGCAACCCATTTCCGGGGCCGTTCCAGAACCTGGCACACCACGCCGTGGATCTGCTCTTTCTCTTCCAGACGTACAACAACCTCTTGCCTGAAAAGCTGGCAAAGGCAGCAGAGCAGATGGGACAGCACTGGATAACTTTCGTCAACGGCGGGGATCCATGGCCTGCTTACAGTGAGGGAGAAACGGCAATGTGCTACGGACCGGAGCAAGTGGCGGCGTTGGGTCGGAAAGAGGATGACATGGGAAGATATGCTCGGTGGGAAGGATTAGGTGGCAGGGATGAGTGGCCCAGGTGCAGTATGGTCATTCGCGGGGAGGTTGCTCCGCCGGTAGAGACAGAGAGCGGAAAGGACCGTCGCTCTTGATGGCAGCGACCAAGGAGCTTGTGGAGGAAATGAGTCCCCCGGGACTCTTATCGCCCCCAGCCCACGAGGTCATAGGCTGTGGGCTGCAGCCGGTATCCTAAGACGCGCAAACTGAATCTTCATCCTGGAGGAATTATCGATTACCAGATCTCGCGACCCAAACAGCAGATGTAGTCTGTACATAAAATCATAGGCATCGGAGCTAAGACACAGGCAAGCAAGAGCTGTTTACGTAGTTTTCTGGGCCAAGTTTCTTTATTCTCCTCAACAAGTTCCATATTTGCCAAACTTGCCACAAACTGGCCCCCCATTATTCGTGCCACCTCAACCGGCACCCTGCAGGGCCCATCAACAACTTTGGGCGTGGCTGTCCGAGAGTCGACTGGATATTGAACAAAAGTTCGGCAGTTACGCTGGCGTTTGGAAGGTCTAGCCACGTACTGGAAGGATGCGAAATGCCAGAAAAGCTTCAAGCATCAAAGGCTTGGTTGGAGATTGTGCTTTCGGATAAAGCAGAGAGAAAATAGTAGCATTGGTGATGGCCAAGAAAGCATAAATGTCAGCAAACAGGCTGGTTTCAGGGCTCCGAGGCTCCACTAGGAGGACGAGGACTGGGCATAGGCTTGTCTTGGTCGTACCCACCGCTGGATTTGGAAATTCCAGAAGCCTGAGGCGCCCATCCTGAGGCCGCAAGTCGTTCTCCTTCCAGGATAGCGGCCCATTGATTTGCTTAGCCCCCTGTTGACCGGAGCCCGTCCCTTGACGCCGAACAAGCTATCTAGGATCTAAGCATCAGGCATCCTGCGCTACGGGAGCATATGTACAATGAATGTCCTTAATGCAGGCACGAATGCAATACTCTGTGCAAATCCCTCCTTGCAATTTTATTCTGCTTGCATGTTTTGATCGCTCTGCACACTCGCTTTTGCCCCGTCGCATTCATTCTTTAAAACCACGCTCGTTCCGTTGACACTCGTTCATGGATCATTTACAGCCTGAGACACCATCGCCGTATCAATTTTTAGGCCAACATGGACTTCAGTTTCAGAACGAGGTCCCTCTCCAGGGCCGGAAAAGACCGCACCGTCGGTACGAGTCTCTGGCATCGCAGGAGGACATACGCGGTGAAAGAAAATCGGGACACCAAATACCGACGACGGCATCGAAGAGGCGGCACAGCGGTGGCAAGAGGGTCATCTTCGCTTCCCTCGCGCTGATTGTGGTGCCGATGATGGGTCTCGCGAGTCTGCTGCTCGGCCTAGTGCTGTACAACAATGTCGACAAGCCTGCGGACAGGTCTTCGGGCTCCTTGACATTGGACCTGAGGTCCGAGTTCGACGCGGACGCCTACTACGTCGATTTCAACCCCACCACCCTCGTTACCATCGCATCCTGGTCGTCCACGGTCGCGCCCCTGTTGGCCGTGAGCGCGATGATCCTGGTCTCTTTCCCTCTCGCTCAATCACTAAAAGCGAATTCGCAAATGGCCGGGTCCGAGCTACCCACTCCCTTTCAGTTTTCGTTACTACTAGACAGTCTCTCCGCCGGCATTACACCGCTGTGGAACGCTCTCTCGTACCGGCGGTGGCCTCACAAGGAAGGTGCCATGGCGTCGAACGTGCGCAACGCGTTGACGGTGCTGGCGATATTCACAGCCCTGGGATACACCATCGCCGGCGTAGACACTTGGCTGCATCTGGTCATGGAGGCGGTCAATATAGAGTTGGTTGACCCACAGCTGCCGTCTCAAGCCCTAGGACGCGGGCTCCCAGCTGGCGCATGCTCAAATCAGACAGCTGTTGATTTCAACGCCGGCGACTGTATCGTCAACGTCGCCGACACCAGTGTCTTTCTCAGGGGCGCAAACGAGGCGGCAAGAGTTATGAGTAATACTTCGACCACCAACGCCGTCTACGACATGTACATCAACGACACGCATTTCGCCTACCTAGGACCTGCGGACAGCCCCTCGAACCTCGATTACCGTGCAGAATCTCTCGCGATTCACACCGAGTGTAGGCAAATGGGCAAGCAATGCAATCTGGGGCTTGACCAGTCCGGCACGTCCGAGCAATTCCACTGCACCGACGCATTCTACGGCGATTTGGCGCAACCTATCATCAATGGTGATGCCACGGACGGTGTGACAGGCCTCGCTTTCCGCTCTGCAGGAATTGTCTTCTATCAAGATGCCGGTCTCACCCAGCTGGCAAACCAGTCCACAGACTCGGAGAGCTTTCTGACACGTCCGAGCAATCCACATCATCTCGCCGCCTGGGCCAAGGTTGAGCTGGGTGCCACGGACGAGCAAACTGCCGATGGCAACGTGGTCATGCCGACTCGCGGCGGGACCAGTTGGCTCCTCAATTGCTCTGCAACCGCCTACAAGATTACGTACGATTTCGTCAACGGCAGTCTCCAACACGCGACGGCCGAGCTGGCGAACGGCTCAGTGGGGACATTACTCAACGCCGGCAATTACTACGGCTTCGGCAAAGTGGCCTTGGAAACGGCCGCGTACTCGTCAAGCCAGTACAACGATACCGCACAGATGGCCGACTCCTGGGCGAGGGCATACTCCCGTACTGCCATGGCACTGGGCTCCGGGGTCATGACGGCAAGGGCTGACTTGGAAGAGCAAGTCCGTAGCACGAAGCTGGTCTCTCGAGTGCCCAAGGCCCCACTATATACGCTTGTTGGCTTGAACACTGTGTACGCCATTCTTGGCTTTGTCCTCGCCTGGCTGGCACTGAGCTCCAATCCGTCCGAGACGAACGAGTTACGAGAGAAGCTGAGCACGGCAGGCCTTGTTGCCGTTTGTTTTGAAGGCGGTAGGGCTGAAAGAGTGGTGGACAAAAAGCGGGAGATGTTTGCCGAGTACGAAGGTGCCTCGTCAGGTAGAGTTGGAGTAGAGGAGAATTTCTACCACGGAGGATATGTCTTCAGGCTGAGACAAGGGCTGCAGAAGGCTGCAACGTACCGTTTGGCTGTTGGCGATCGGTGACAGCCGTATGTCTATAGTTGATGATGCTGATGACAATAATAATGTGCCATGCCTTTGATTATTAATTAATGCTTGTTTCTCACGCCACGGCGTGCCCCTTTCGGCTCAGCCTCGTCCATTCCTTGTGCTCTCCTTTGTGTATATAAATCGTCCACTCTGTACGTTGTCGATGCCCTGCTTGATACAATTACGCTGGCATAACTTGTACGATAGAAGCTGTGCCCTTTCCTCGTACCTGTTCTTCAGATCCTCTGTCCCTGTGGAAGGCCCAGCAGTCTGTGTCCCCTCGCGGTGCTCTCCTTGTCGCGATCTGCTGTCTACACCGCGAACAACCCCTCCGTGGGTCGCTTAGTCGTGCGCTGGTGATGCGATTGACCTGGCTGTAACTTTTGCGCCAAGAATACACGTCTCTTCCCCCACGATGTCATCTTGATCAGTAGCTTTTTGCACGTAGCAGTCAGCCAGGCGCAGTCTCATTGTCAGTAGACACAGACAGAACCAATTCCCCTGCCTGTAGCAGTCTCGTTGCACCACACACTCGCAGACATAGAACAGGATCAGCTCCTTATTTGCTTGCTCCTTGCATCCCCTTGTCCCTCCAACAATGGCCCCTTCTCCTACTTCTCCTAAAGCAGAGACAAAGGACGGACTTCGAGTTGAAGACGTCCTCTCCGCGCCAGAGCAGCAGCCAACCCCTCCACCGATCCTGATCATTTCGCCCCGATTCGCCGCCCCTGAAAACCGTCTCATAGAGCCTACACTCGGTGGAATGCCTCCAGAGATTCTCCGGAACATCCTCGTGCTGCTCTTCGCTCAGTGCGTTGTTCGCCCCAGAAATCCGGCCCGCCCGTCGTCCTCCCTTCGCCCCAGACACCATGCCATGGCCGTATTCCTGGTCTGTCGACGTTTGAAAGAGATGGCCGAGCAAGTGTTCATGGCGAACTTCCGTCTCCGAATCCCCGATCCCGAGACTTGGATCGACATCTTCCTCCACCGCCCCCTGGCGTTGACCCTGGGGTACACTCTGTCTGCCGGCGTGCGATACCTCGAAACGACGCTCGAGACGATGATAGTTGTTGATTGGACCAGCTTGCGTAATCGCTTCCGCGAGCTTCGCGAGTTGTGCATCACCCCGTTCACTATCTGCGTCTCTGGGCCACCTCGAGGGCAAGGCATGGAGCTTCGTCAACCCCTATACGGGCCACTGCCGCCACTATTTCTAGCACACCTTCAAGCACGCGCGCGGGCACGAGCACACGCACAGGCACAAGCCCTCGGACTAGACCTGCCGGATCGTCCATACAACGAGCTTTTCCTCCTCGCAGTTGCGGTCAGAAAGCTCAAGGACCTCGGCGTGGCACGCCATATCCCGTTCCCAGACATCCTCCCCACCACACACCCCGACTACGCACTACAAACAGACGAGTTCAAACGCCTGTACTGGCCAGCGATCTATATCCTGCAGTACATCCACGATTTGCGCCACCACGTGCTCCTCGGCTCGCGGCACGACGAGAGGGTGATGCAGCGTATCGCTCACTTTCGGCCAGACGGCTTCATTGACTTCCCCCACAACTGGTACACCATTTACCTCCAACGGTTGCAGGAGAGTGGATCACTCGGCCTGCCGGCGCTGAGGAGGTTTCAGCACACGAGCCTACCAGAGTTGAGAGTCAAGCTTCGTGTGGAAGTGTGGATGCAACACCCTGACGAAGACAAGGAATGCTGCTGCGTAAGGACCCAAACATCCTCGCCATCTCGCTCGCACGCGTGCCAGTCTAGTTGGAATTATTTTACTGACTCTATCACAGGAAATCGAGTGGGATGTCCTGAACGAATGGTTTTGGAATGTGGCTCCCGGAGAGCCTTACGTTCCGAACGCAGGAGCCCGAGCCTCGTTCGACGAGGTTGTTCGACGGGTTATGGAAATGCCTGGAATCTAGGGCGAAAGCAAATCTTGAACGTGCTTCCGAGGCCATGTTTTTGAATCATAGGATAACGATCCTGACATGGCGTGGCGCGGCATTGAATTGGATCGCAGCCCGTGCTGCTGAATGGGAGGTCACCAAGGGCCAGGCACGGAGCGAAGCAAACTGAGCACGGGCATACTAGTGCATACGTGCCGCTAGTTAGGTACATAGAAGCTGCCGAGCTCCTGAATCAATCGCGCAGGAAATGGATAGATAGCGCCGTGAAATGCATCCTGCGTCCTCAATCTTTCCATCGAGATCGAGCACCTATCAAAAATGGGTTCGAGAAAGCGGTTCGATTGAACACCCCACCCCTGTGGGAGGAGAATAGGCAATACTTTCAGACATGCTGTGGCGTTATGCGCTGGCATCAAAATAAGTCTTCTCAATCCCGTATTCAGGCTTCAGCTCTGAGAAGCCAGCTCCCAGCTATTCAGAAGACGCAGGCCACCAGGGCCATGCATTCCACGAGAATGGAAACAGGCAGGAAAGAAACAAGCTGGGAGGAGACTGGTAGGCCACTAGGGCCGTGCCTTGTACAAAGGAGCCACGCACCACAATACACGTTGAGAGCACAGTGCTGATTCTCATTACTGAGCAAGGTACAGCTACTAGAACATGGTCGGGACGACCGGCTACGAACGGGCTCTGTCCAAAAACCTCGCAGGGGAATGCTGTTGGCACCGAGAATGACAGCAAGGCGAAGACCGAAGAGAAGAGAGTAACGGTCCAGACCGATTTGTTTGGGGATGTTTTCAAGAGACGCATCAGTTCAAGTGTGGTGGAAAGAAACCAGTCATTGTGTTTCATCGATACAGTATCGGAAACCCCGAGTCCTCTCGGATCTCATAATTCTGCGGTTACTGTTGAATACTGTCTCTCTACAAACTACGGCTGCTCATCATGATGCGAGGCTGTTTCGATAACGAGCTCCTGTGGAGAGGCGCCGGGAGGATGTTTTGCTTCCTAGGAAGTTTATGCATTTCAACTAGTTAAGTTGCAAGAGCTGGAGGCGAGCCGATAATTATACAAGCCCCTTTTACCAGTCTTGTCGCGGGAATCATGCACACATATGCGTACCAGATGACTGGAAACTCTAAAGGCCAAAGACAATTCTAGTCAGAATGAAGCCGGCAGCGTGACTACTTCTCTTGATGTCGCTGTCAATAGTTTCCCCTTCATAATGCTCGGTCTCATTGCATGCCATGGAGTGAGTCTTCCTTCTACATCGTAATTCATCAACACATCGACTCCAGCGTAGGATCGCTTCGGTGGTAATCTTCCCTGGCACGACTCTGTGATAATATCGTAGTTGTATACAGCCTCTGTGGCGAAGCCTGCGCGACCTAGACAGGCCCGACATGGAAGGAGTTCTGGCTGAGCGGCTTCTTTCCCAAGCAGATATCTCCCTGTGCTCGCATTATGACCCTCTGCGACAATGCTGACATTTTGTTTAGAGAGCCGACCAACGGAGATTTTTGAACATGCCGAATGTCTCCTGACTAGCTTATGTAGTAGACAAGTGGAGTCGGAGGTGCACACTGCAGCATAGGACGGAGTGATGGAGTCCCTCTTCTCCTAAGCACCCTTTGCGAGGAGTGGTGAAGACCTTTGGCATCTTGCCGCGATATTCGTAGCCAGTAGTGTTCCGTGGTCATGATAACTTACCCATCCAGCTGTGCAGCCCGTCGTAGCTGCTTAATCACCGCCTCGTGCCCATATACTGCAGCTACCGACAGCGGCGTCTGGCCATACTTATCCTTAGACTCTAAGTCAGCCCCCTTCTCGAGCAGCTGCTTAACCACCCTCTCGTGCCCACTAATTGCAGCCCGCGATAGCGGTGTCCGGCCATAATCGTCCTTAGACTCTAAGTCAGCCCCCTTCTCGAGCAGCTGCTTAACCACCCCCTCGTGCCCCTCTAGTGCAGCCCGCGATAGCGGTGTCCAGCCATAATCGTCCTTAGACTCTAAGTCAGCCCCCTTCTCGAGCAGCTGCTTAACCACCCCCTCGTGCCCCTCTAGTGCAGCCCGCGATAGCGGTGTCCAGCCATAATCGTCCTTAGACTCTAAGTCAGCCCCCTTCTCGAGCAGCTGCTTAACCACCCCCTCGTGCCCCTCTAGTGCAGCCCACGACAGCAGCGTCATGCTAAATCTCTCGTGCTTAAACTCTAAGTCAGCGTCCTCCTCAAGTAGCTGTATAACCACCGTCTCGTGCCCCTGTACTACGGCTAACCAGAGCGGTGTCTGGCCATAACTGTCCTTTGCGTCGATTTCGACTCCTTTTTGAAGTAAGGCCTTAACTATTTCCTCAACTCCGAAGTGTGCTGCGAGGTGAAGTCCGGTCATTGCCCGCGGGAAATGTTGGCTATACTCGGGGTACGATGGTCCGTTGGTGAACAGTGCTTGGCTCGAAGCCTCCGACTTCGTCTTGCATTGTAGGAAATCCATCGCCTCCTGGCATAAAACGGATGCGTCACGAGCATGATGTCCCCAGTTCTTGGCCGCATATCCGTAGAGCGGGTTTGATCGCAGCCGTTGCTCGAATTCGTCGTCTGTCTTGCAGTAGCCGCTCTCGAATGTGTTGAATGAGAGGTAGCTAACACAGGTCACTGTGAGAAATTTTTGGGTAGCAGCCATCGCAATGTCATTCTTCTCGACATCTTGAGGTGTAAGACGAAACATATGTGTCTCCAAGTACTTCTGCGTCGTGTAGTGGACTAACCGGATGATGCCACTTTCTTCGTCGAGTGTGACTAACCCAGCGCAGACAGAAATAACGTCGTCAATTTCTGGAATGTTGTCTTCGTCAAGTTCAGCATCGCCAGGATTCACTGCAAGAGCATGCTGAAGCTCCAATGTGGTAAGCGGTCGCTTCGCACAGGTGATCCAGGATAGAACCTTCTTTGCGAGCCGCCGGAAACCTGATTTCTGTCCGTCAATTCTCTCCATTGCGTACTGATATGCTTGGGATAGTGCGTCTTGTTGCTTATCCTCGGCGGATACCGTTTGATTCTGCTTCTGGAACCCCTTTAGTGCGCTTTTGATTTCCCGAGCTGTAGTCTTGTCTTCGAGGGACGCGAGATAGAGCTGTGCTAAAAGAAACCTGGATGGACGTTGGTCAATAGTCGCAGCCTTAAGAATCAGTAAAGTACGTACATTCCTGCAACTGCCACGGTAATTTCAGACTTGATTTCTTCCTGTAGATTTGGTGTCTTTGAAACAAATGCTGGGAGTTGTGATATGTGGCCATCAAGATATCTGCGTACATCTTCGTCACTTGCAATGATTTCACACGAAGGATATCCCATGAACTCTTTTTCAATGTCTGGGATTGATCGTGAGGTGGCAAAGAAGTTTATTCCAGTCTCGGCCTGGAGGTTGAAGAGGCTGAATAGGAGGTTCGATCGACAAGCGTCAGATGTTTGACATTCGTCAAGTGCGTCAATGATGATGAAGACTCTCGAATATAGACTGACCACGAACTGGAGAGCTCTCGAGATTTCGCCTGATGATGGTCGTGTCCGCCTATATTTGTGTCGATCATAAAGGGTTTTCACACTCTGAGGTAGGGAAGATTGACCCATAGCTAGCTGTTTGAGCAGACTAGCCAGCAAGTCCTCAATCTTTTGCTCGTCATTGCGTCGAAAGTTACAGTATATGAAGCCAATACCCGTCGTTGCATCATTCTGAAATCTCGTGATAAGGTCGTCGACCACGATCGATGTGAGAATTGTCTTCCCTGCTCCTGGCATACCTGGGCAGAATAACGTTTGCTTGGCTGATGTTAACCAAGTCTGGTACTGAGCAGAGTTTAACAGCCATTGCCCTGTCCCCGGTTGTCGTCTTCGCAGGAAGTCGCTATGCTGTCGGCCGTATTCCACTGGTGTTAGCCAGTTAAGGACCTCGACGTCTTCCTCTTTGTCTAAGTTGGACTTTATTAATCGAACATTCGCCGCAGTAATAGAAACAGTGTCGAGAACTGTGAAATTGTCAGATGCATATAATGCCATCTATAAGAGGCTGGTAATAAACTAACCACCATGAAGAAGCTCGTTGATTCTCTTCTCGGCCTCCACCCTGTTAGGGGTAATTCGGTACAGAAGATCCCGCGCGTATGCAGCCGCAACCATTGCTGCATATCCTTGCCATTCCTTGTTTTTGTGAGAGTCTGAGTAGTCGCATATACCTCGAATTACCAGGCAAGGAAATTGGTTCATGAGCCCTGCCGCTTCCATTTCAAAGCACAGAACGCCTTTTTCTGAAGCAAGCATATCCCGAACTAAGGCATCGTTTATTAACTGGTTTGCAGATGCAATAATGCCGTAGTGGATTGCCGGATTATCTTCCTCTTCAGTCCGTTCGGGGCGCCATACCAGGTCTCCTGGATCATCGCCACAAGCTGTTGCACAGGCTGATCCATCGTCTGCAGGATGGATGACTTTGCTTCGATACAACCTATCGCTACCTTGGTCAGGTCGCATATACTTCTTCCGGAGTCTTACTTTTTTCTCAAGGATGGCGTTGATACTCTCTTCAAGTCGATGACCATCGCTCTCGTACTGTGCCTTGAGTCCATTCAACGCCGTCCGCAGCACCGTTGGTGGCTGGTTCAGAAACCTGGTTGTCCGAAAGCACTGGTCTTGTATCGTCTTGCCAAAGTCGTACTGGAACACACCGCCGTTCCCGTCGCGCGGAGCGCTAACCACGATGTCCCCCAGACGGATATCATGCTTCTGACTAGGCGCGCCACCACCAATGCCGACCATTAAACCAATCCTGATATTCGGGAAGCTGGATAGCATATTCCTCGCAACGGCTACAGCCGAGGCTATGCCGTACTCGCCGTCGGGCAAGACAGCAATAACGACATTGTGTTTCCCAATCTTGCCCAGTGTGTAGTCGTTGTCGTCATGGCGAGAGACATTTTCGGGTCCGTCGTGCTTCTCGTCGAGAAACGCCTGTGCGGCAACGTATTCCGTAGTTATGGCGCAGATCCAGCCAACGGTGTAGTCCTCAGGGTTAGACATGCTCAATGGCGAAGTATACTCGGCGCCTGGATAGAGACCAGTCGAGAGGCAAGGTATTCAGGAGGACGAATTGGATCGTTGGTGTTAGATTTGTTTGAGAGGTGTCTGTGGTCGACACTGATCCTTGGTGAAGATCGCCTGTCTCAACTTGCTATAACAGCGTCAAAGGTTCACGTCTCTTAAGAAGAGCGCGGACTGAATGTCCTTAAACGAGCTGTTCAAGCTGCGCGAGTCCATGAGAAGAACAACGCAGATATGAGGCTGAGCGGTTCAGCCTCACTTACAGACCAAAACTGCCGACGTGGCAGCTCAGCCTCTTTCAGTACAGGGCTGATGTCTCGTTGGTACAGCCTGGCCGGATGAGCTCGAGACCTGAATGCAGGCACGTGCAGATTGCCACGTATCTTGCGACAGGGGACAAGGGTGGTCTGCAGCAGAAGATCGCAGCCCAAGTAGTGGATGCATTGACTGATGCATGTAACTCAACTAATTGGTTCTATGTTGTGTCGCGTCAGTATGCTACTTTCTACCGCAAACATATTATGGGAGATGGACGGGCAGTAACGGCTCTAGAAAAGTAAACCGAATCTCGCCAATTCTGAGAGTCTGCGAAATTGGCCGTGAAAAACCGGAATCGTAGTATTGATGGACCAAATTGGTAAATATGATAGAATAAACGCTCTGGAAGAAGTCGAGCGGGCCATCAGAGAAGTCTTTTTGGTGATTTCTGGGCCATGGCGGCGACCATGGCTGGTGTTGGAGCGCCTCTGGCATGCGTTCTAGACATTCCTCAACTATCGAAGTCGGAGCCCACTCTGATGAGCGACTTGTACGCCGCCTCTGAATCCTTGCACTCGTATCTAACCGGTCAGAATCTACCCCGCACCTCGTGTTCTCTCGAAGCGAGTCCTTGCGATGCTGAGTCAGTATCGCGCATGCTGGCAAGGCCTGGATCTGGAAGATATCACGCGGTTGAATACAGAGCGATGGTTCCAGCATCTGCCTCGACTTCTCTTTCATATCGGATTGTCTTTGCCTTTGAGAGGGATGAGACCAGGACGTCGATACTAGACATTCGACATGTATAAAGCGGCTTCGTGATTGGAAAAGAGATCCAACTTACCTGGTTAGGATGCCCATCGTTGGGAACGATACGCCGGAGAGCGTCTCGATACCGACGGCCACGCTACGGAAATTGTCTGGATCGCGAGTAGATCCTTACACTCGCTATGTCGCTTACAGGTTGTTTAAGGATCTCAACATACCCTCTCACGGAGGACGGAACATCAATTCGGCGCTGTCTAATCTTCCTGTTCACCTGTCGGTGGCGCCGGACGAGAAACTGTCCTTTGGCTGGGGTCTATCGAATGTGATTCGCGATAAGGCTGTCCACGAAGGTTCGTATGAGCATTTGGCCTTGCTGATAGCGCTAGGCGAGACCTTCCACGAGCCCGTGAGTCCTCTCTCCTGCTGTCGAAGGATCGTGTCATCGTCGTTGTCATTAAATTAAACTTGTTTTCTCAATGGCCGTAATTGCTAATGAAGACACGAAGTACGGAGCAAAAGTCCTTATGGCACTGGCGCGTGCGGCAGCAGGCCCTGAAGACGTGACGCCTCACTTCTGTCAATGGAAAGCTGCTCTGCATGGCTGCAATGGCATCTTCGCTGCCTCGGACTTCGGCCTCCTCTTCGAGGACTATCTCCAACTGGACCCGTATCCCGTCAGTATTCCGGTCGGCGTGAGCGCTGATACCGTCTTCCCGGCGAGCGGGGTCGCCAACGCCCTGCAAGCGTTGATGAGCGTCACCCGCGGGGACCAAAAGCAGGTGACCTTCACCGGCAGTGGCATCATCTCCTGGTTCGGGGCAATCGCCGAGTGGCTCTGCGATCTTCGCATAGCAGTCTACGACTCGGCCGGGCAGGAACTACGCGTTACTCACCCGGATCAAGAAGCACAAGTCAATCTGGTATACGTGACGGAGGCAGGCCTCAAAGCCACTTTCGAACCGCGACGTCACAACGAAGTAGGCTTCGAGGAACTATCTCTTGTCGACCGGACATACTCTCCGGTCCTCCACACCATGCGATTTGGCGGTCGAGTTGCATGGCAATCGCTCCTCCCTCGAGTTTTCGGCAAGAGTTTCCACTACCTCGACCATGACCATGCCAAAGCGTTTGGGACTATGATTGGCAGCGCGGCCAGGATGTTCGAGGGCCTCGCGCATGGCAAGGGCCACGAGGAGCACGGCCAACTGGTATCCATCCAAAACCAGAGCAACACGGCTTCTTATGGCGTTGGACTGATCCAGACGATCACCAACTACCTGCCGGAGCTGAGGCGTTTTCAGGGCCGAATGGAACGCTCGTTGAAGCTGTCCCACGACGAGGCCTCCGCCTCGTACGTTGAAAGCCTAAGTAAGATACGCAAGGCCTGCCATTGTGGCATCTGCACCTCCAAGGATGAAGTCCGCCCGGACCAAGAAGGCCACCCGCCGGATCACGGATACTGTCTCGCGGTCTTGGTCGAGACCATCATATCACTGGGCCTGGCTCTTTCGAGAATGGCCGTCACCGCGCGGTTCTTCCCCACAAGGTCGGGCGTCTACAGTTTCTACCAGAGCCAGGTGGCGAGGAGGATGGAAGCGCGAGGCTTGCACTGGACGGTGCACTTCACGCTCGTATACGGCAACGTGTGGAACGCGACCGACGCGGTCCGCCTGGCGACCTCGGTGCAGATATTCGCCGGGTCGAGACCGCAGAACGACCTCCCGGACAACCTGGTCGCCTTGTCCCATGAAGGCTGCTGCGCGTATTTCATGGACCTGGAGAGGACCATGAAGTCGACACCGGATTGTCCGCAGGTGAGACTCGTTCGTGTAGTCCCCGGGGGAATCAACGTGAGTGAGAAGGTATTCGACCGTGGCGCCATGGGGCCCATACAAGATGCCGATCCAGATGATCCATGGGAGGAGGTACGTCAATGTCATGGCCACTGGACTATGTCGTCGGCGACACAGTCATCGTTGGCATTGTCATCCCCCCCGAAATCATCACGTGCTGACGAATTTTGCAGGTCGAGTACGACCATTTGCCGCAGTCTCTGTTCTTTAAGTGAGGGTGACTCACCGTGGCGGCGGGAAAACAAACATGTTAATATCTCAAATTTGCTCATGGGCCCAAGGTTTACACTGTAGTAGGGTGGCAATGACTTGTTCACGGACCAAGGGAGGCGGTCGAGCATTCTTGTCGGGGACTTAAAGTAAGAGATCCTTCGGCTTCGCCTTCACGTGGTTAGCAGAATCTGGATCTCAGCCCTGTCTTTGACATATGTGGAAGTAGTTATTCTGTACGAGTACTCCGTACAGTAAGTCAAGACTGCCTGGTTGAAACACACACGGAGATGGTTCGGCGATCGTGGCCTGATTTCCGCATCAATCTGTTTACTTGTGGACATAATGTAATCGGCGATCATTGGCCGGCGAGGCGACTTCTAGGCCTGAGTTGGACCCCCCGGCGGAGCCTCCCAAGCCCTTAAGCTGAACCGGGCTGAACCCTGAGTCACCGCCGGTGTGATTCGTCCATCCCATATCCGAGCATGTCCGACGAGGGGCTCCAAGCACCACAAGCTCCATTGGTGCCAATAGCCAATGACGAAATTGGCGGACGCTGCGTGGGCTTCTTACCGGCCAGAAGCTAGCTCCCTGACGTTGTTGTTGATAAAGACCAAACACACCGTGTACCACGACGCACAATAAAGTCGAACCGCTTACCCGACGCCGTAAGAAACAGGCGGCAGCGTGCCTTCTATCTCCTTTTTAAGTGACTGGTGCCTCGCCCGGGTCTTGTCGCCATGGCCGCCTCGGCGCTCCTAAAGAGTCGGTGCCGGCGAGCGAGCTATCTCAACGTAAACATCAACAGCCCAGGAACCCGTCAAACTGACCCGAGAAGCTGACGACCGTGGCAGAAAGTGGCCAAGGCTGAGGATCTGATCGATCTCTTTCCCCATGGCTCGTATATTGGCTGGTCGGGCTTCACAGGCGTCGGATATCCGAAGTAGTTGGCCCCGCCCTCGGCCGGTTGTGTCAAATCCGTCAAAAAACATCACAAGCTGACGAGCTCACCCAGAAAAGTGCCCACAGCGCTTGCCGACCATGTTGAGAAGAACAATCTGCAAGGAAAGCTGAAATATTCCCTCTTTGTCGGCGCTTCCAGTGGCGCGGAGACAGAGAATCGATGGGCGAGACTCAACATGATCGAGCGCCGGGCTCCCCACCAGGTCGGCAAGGAAATCGCCAAGGGGATCAACAATGGGAACATCAAGTTCTTCGACAAGCATCTCAGCATGTTCCCCGTGGATCTCATGTACGGGTTCTACACGAAGAACAAGGCGAACAACAGACTGGACGTGGCCATCGTCGAGGCCAGCGCCATCACCGAGGATGGAGGCATCATTCCCGGTGCGAGCGTCGGTGCCAGCCCTGAGATCATCCAGATGGCAGACAAGGTACGCCTCACCGCGCAGGGCGAGTGTTTGTGAGACAAGTTGACTGATGTACGCGTATTAGATCATCATCGAAGTCAACACCGCCGCCCCAAGCTTCGAGGGCCTACACGACATCACCATGACTGACCTGCCGCCCCGCAGAAAGGTAGGTGCATACATGTAATCTCGACGCAGATTCAACGCTGACGAGACGCCTCTCCTCAAAGCCATATCTCATCATGGCGCCAGAGGACCGCATCGGCACGCCGCACATCCCTGTCGACCCGGAGCGCGTGGTCGCCATCGTCGAGTCCGACTATCCCGACCAAACGACCGAGAACGCCCCCGAAGACGACACATCACGCGCGATCGCCCGCAATCTGATTGAATTCCTCGAACACGAAGTCCACCATTGTCGACTCCCCAAGAATCTGCTGCCCCTGCAATCCGGGATCGGCAATATCGCCAACGCCGTGATCGGAGGTCTGGCCGTAAGTTCTTCGAAAAAGATTCGAATTCCTTGCTCCTCGTCGATCCGTCACTTGCTTACTTCTCTCGAATGGTGTTTTAGAAAGGAGGCGCGAACTTCAAGAACCTGAAAGTGTGGACCGAGGTGCTGCAGGACTCATTCCTCGACCTCTTCGACAGCGGTAACCTCGACTTTGCAACCGCCACGTCGATCCGTTTCTCGCCGGGTGGCTTCCAACGCTTCTACGACGGGGTGAGTAAAACCAACCTTTGAAGCGCTGTCGAGCGGACCTTTTTCTTCTTCTTCGTCCGTCGTCCGTTCATACGGCCCCGCGTACCTACATAACTGTACCTGTGCTGACACCCCCGGGAATTCACTCGCAGTGGGAAAACTACCACGCCAAGCTCCTCCTCCGCTCGCAACAGGTCTCGAACTCGCCTGAGATCATCCGCCGCCTAGGCGTCATCGGCATGAACACGCCGGTCGAGGTCGACATCTACGCCCACGCCAACAGCACCTGCGTGATGGGCTCCCGCATGCTCAACGGCCTGGGCGGCTCGGCCGATTTCCTCCGTTCGTCCAAGTACTCGATCATGCATACACCGAGCACGCGGCCGTCCAAGACGGATCCCACGGGCGTGAGCTGCATCGTGCCCATGTGTACGCACGTCGACCAGACGGAACATGACCTGGACGTGGTCGTGACGGAGATTGTAAGTCCTTGCGCCTGATGTTGCGTGGTATTCGATTGATATTTCGAGCTGACCGCCGGTGGGGACACAGGGTCTGGCGGACGTCCGGGGCATGTCTCCGCGTGAACGAGCCCGAGAGATCATCAAGCAGTGCGCGCATCCCGACTATCGGCCCATTCTGCAGGATTACTTCGACAAGGCTGAGTTCGAGTGTCTGAGAAAGGGAATGGGACACGAGCCGCATTTGCTCTTCAACTCATTTGATATGCATAAGAATCTAGTCGAGAATGGGACTATGAAGATCAGTGGGTGGAAATAGAGAGAATAAATGGGAGACAGGAACCTCAATGTAGCGTCGCAAAAAAGGAGTCCAGCCAGAGTGGGCTGACGTGCCGTCTGATGGTCATTCCGGGCCCCTTCTGCGGGACTGCCAGGAATGAAACTGGTGTATAGTACGGCCAATCGAGGGATTTCAGGTTCTACGTCGCCTTTAAAAGAAATTCCATATTGATATCCATGATTTCCTCTTCGAGATCAGGCGTAGTCGGCTTTCAACCACATGGGTCCGATTGTCAGATCTGCGGGCGCTTTTTGCGGAAAGCAGACAGTTGAATAAGCTCGACGGCAACATTAACATGCCTTTTGCCCTTGAGGACCAAGGCTGGTAAGGCTGATGGGAGACAAGAGGGGGTAAAGCGATTGAATAATCCGATCCAGCCCTTCTTTAGCTCCACACTCAGGCCACGCCCTCTACTCCTCTTTCGAAAGTTGAGCGGGGGAATCGGACATCGTATAGACATCCCGTCGACCGCAGGCTGGGCCGTCATTGCACCATTGCTTATGTCTCTTGCGCCATCGGCGGCCAGTAGCTTTACGGCGTCATGTCAACGCTGTAGACAGTATAAAGCGTCGTGAAGGTCCAAGACGGTCCCAATCCTTGCTGAACGTTGGAATGATAAATCCAGGACGCACAACCCCGCGAACTCCTTTGATGCGCACACTGCTGTGCGTGACCGATGTGTCACATGCCCTTCCGACACTGTCGCCTTGAAAAGCAATGCTGACGTGCCACTTTATCATTCTCCACCGAAGGTTGTCTCAGCGACACTAAGCCGACTTCGAGAGCGGCGGAGGATTGTGCCAATGTTCAAGTTGTAAGCTTCGTACGTTGGGAAAACCTTCTAACCGATCCCCGGCAAGATCCTACAGCCTACCGAGGCAGAGCATTGCGTGTACACGGCCGCTGAGGGAGGATAAATATCGAGCTGATGGTCCGAGTATTTCTGCTGTTTAATCTGTAAAATCGTCAGAGTATTTCACGGAAGCGAATTGATCTCGACTCGAAAACAGCATGGACCCGACATTCTATCGCACGGCAGCAGACGCGATTGCCGCACCGCCAGAAGAATTGGCCTATGTAGTGGCTTTCGACAGGCAAGGCCGGAAGCATGACGCTCTGACAGTCGTTGACCTGAACCCGAGGTCCGAGACGTATGGTCGTGTCGTGGGTTGGACTGATGTCCCAGCATTGGGCGACGAGCTCCATCATTTCGGCTGGAACGCCTGCTCTTCGGCTCTCAAGCATGAAGGACACAACATGGATGGCCTGCAGCGCCGATTTCTGATCGTGCCGGGATTGCGCTCCTCGAACATCTACGTCTTCGACGTGGGGCCGAATCCTCGAAACCCAAAGTTGGTCAAGAAGATCGATGGGAAGACTTTGTCGGACAAAGCTGGCTATTCGCGCCCACATACACTGCACTGTGGTCCCGATGGCGTTTTCCTAACATGCCTCGGAGGCCCCGAAGACAACCCGGACGGACCTGGTGGGATTGCCCTGCTTGACCATTCCACCTTCGATGTTTTGCGTGCGTGGGAGACAGACCGTGGGCCAGTGAGTAAACCTGCCCGGCAACGCTACGCCGGATTACCCAGGTTCCCAACCCCGCAGGTCTCCCAGACTAACAAGAATTAGCAACATTTTCATTATGATGCTTGGTGGCACTTGAACCAGAATACGCTGATTTCAAGTGAATGGGGAAGTCCATCAATGCTCGAAAACGGCCTTGTCCCAGAGTTGTTGCTGAGCAACAAGTATGGCCACGCCATCCATTTCTGGGACCTCGCTAAAGGACGACATCATGAACGTGTTGATCTCGGCGAAGAGCATCAGATGGCCCTTGAAGTCCGTCCCTCCCATGACCCAGAAGCCACTTGGGGGTTTGTCGGAGTCGTCATATCGACCAAGGACCTGTCTGGTTCCATCTTTCGATGGTATCGAGACGGGGAAAAGTGGAAGGCCGAGAAGGTCATCTCCATTCCAGCCGAGCCAGCCGATGAGGACTCATTGCCACCGCTTCTTAAACCCTTCAAGGCCGTGCCTCCACTAATCACGGACATCGACCTGTCGGTCGACGACAAATTCCTCTATGTCGCTTGTTGGGGGACAGGCGAAATGAAGCAATATGATGTGTCTGATCCGGCACACCCAGTTCAAGTAGGCTCAGTCCGGCTGGGAGGCATCAAAGACCGCAAAGCGCACCCGGCAAAGCCTGATCTGCCTCTCTCAGGAGGCCCACAGATGGTCGAAGTCTCAAGATCAGGACGAAGCATCTATTTCACCAACTCGCTCTATGGTGCTTGGGATGATCAATTTTACGGTGCCGACCCTGGCGTCGGCGCCTGGATGGCCAAAGTTGATGTCAATCCAGCCGGCGGCCTCACTGTCGACAAGAGCTTCTTCCCGCATGGCTCGGAATTCAAAGGGCTGCGCGTCCATCAAATTCGTCTCCAAGGCGGCGACGCGTCCTGTAAGTACCTGAACCGATATTGTCTTGTTGTTGAAGGATCGTTGGAGGCTAACCAGCACACTCACAGCGGATTCATACTGCTATCCGAGCAGCAAGAGCAGATTGTGAGAGAGAAGACATGGCAGGGGAGCCGCGAAGGAGAACAGGGGGGCCATATGGGAAATTGCAAGCAGCACAGTACTTTTTCATACAAGTAATTACTCCGTACTCGGTACTTTCGTTAAATGTGCCAGAAGAATGCGATGTTGCTATTCGTGGCATCTGCGCCCCCGTACTTTTCGGTCACTTCAGGTTCTCACTCATCATCCATCGGCTATCTGCTCCACGATCGCTTTGGACCAGATTTTGGCCCAAATTCTTGATTTTCCCTTTGCTCTAGCGCAGTGCCTGTGATCCTGTCGTCCGATGCCCTGTTTGCCTTCCAAGAAAGTGCTGGCCGGTGTTGGTTCCGTGGCTTGTGGCGGCACAGGCCGACCATCGCCGATGTCGAGTTCGGTTCAATGTCCAATCCACTAACCACTTGTACGAGTGTACTCCGCGTCGAAGATCTGCGCGGATGATCATTGCTTCAAAAGTTCTTCCTCACATGCGCGATTCGAAGCGACAACGCCGCTTTTCCCCGGGTCGCCTGCTTCTGGTATACTCGTATGGTGTCGTCAACCGGCTTCTTGCAGGAGGTGCATCGAGCCCACCGACACGCTGTCCGTTCGTACCAGTAACGCTGTGCGAGACCAATTTTTGGCTCGTACACTATCTGCAATGCTGACCGTAGTCTCCCTCATGGACGCCCGAACGGATTGCCATATCGACGAGGCCGGCGCCACTTACTCGATACGGATGTACCTCACCTTGGGGTTCCGGGCCAGGTTGATTCAAGTATTGACCAGGTCAAGCGATGCTTGTGTCTTGCGGAGCCAACCATACCACAAGATCGCCACATATCTTGTGTGCTTGGTCGCAGGTGTACACCCCCACGTGCAGGAAGATTGGTGCGCACTTCTGTCAAGGTGCACTCCATGCCTGTGGAGCGGAGTTCTTGGAATGGTCACAAAATCTCTGCACGAAAATTTGGAAACCTTGTGGAGACGTCACTCAACCCCCCGCGTGGAGGAAGGACGATCTTCCCTGGCTGCATCTGGAACACCGTTTCTGACGAGTACGTACCATTCAGCTAGCAGTCGGAGCTGTTCTCGGCATCAACTTACCGTTATTGGTATCCCGAAGTGCAGCTGAGATGTAGCATTCCCACTCGGGCGACAACAAGCTAGACGCTATTGTGGTATTGCCTCTGGGGGCGGGTTTTTCGCCGTCCTCTATACCGATGGCAAGGAACGCAGATGCCATTCGGTCGATCGTCGGGCGATCATCAACGTTGGGGGAAAGGCCCATACGCAATAGGACTCAGATATAAGGTATCGATCAATTCTGTCACGATTCCATGGTTGGAGGCTTTCCTTCTTCGTTCCGTTCTTCTCCGTCCTTCAAGAATCCCTTAGCGGAACACGCCCTTTCAGGTATCTGAGATTCGATTAAGATGGGTCGAAAGTACCTTGGAGGTTCGGGCAATGCCCTCACTGTCTGGATTTCTCTCGCGGCGTCGACCGTCCTCATCTTCTATGGATATGATCAGGTATGCTTGCCGTGCTTTGAATCGTTCTCACCACCCTGTTTGTCGTGCTAACAATCTCTTCTTGCGACACAGGGTGTCTTCGGAAATGTGTAAGTTGTTTCCCAATCATATTTTGACATGAGAAATGACCACCGCCTATTATTTCGCGGAAGGCTGATTGTCGTTGCAGTCTGGTTGGAAAAGACTTCCTCAAGACCATGGGAAACCCCAATGCAACAGTACAAGGGACCCTGACCTCTGGTATGTTGTCTTCTCCGAAACCTGACCACCAAGGACAGACCTCTATTCCCCGGAGATAGCAAATCAGTCTGCTTCTCGTTCGTCTCGTTTATCAAATGTTGTCTCTTAGGCCGTGACTTATTCTGACGTGGTTGCAGTGTATAACTTGGGTTGCTTTGGCGGCGCTCTTTCCACGTTGTATACAGGAGACAGACTCGGCCGTCCCCGTACAATTTTGCTCGGCAGCTCCGTCATTGCCCTAGGCGCAATCATTCAGGCCGCATCCTACTCGAGAGGACAGATGTTTGCAGGTCGCGTCATTGCTGGCCTCGGGACAGGGATGAATACCGCTACAGCGGGTGTCTGGCAATCCGAGACAAGCAAGATGCGGAGCCGTGGCAAGCTTGTCATTATCCAAATGGCAAACTGCATCACGGGTTTCTGTCTTTCAAATTGGCTCACTCTAGGGTTCAGCTTCTGCAAGAGCTCCGTAGCCTGGCGCTTCCCACTTGCATTCCAATGCTGTAAGTTCTCGACCCTGTCGCCTCCATATACCCTCTTTTCCACCCTTCCATTGTCGGCTGCGATATTGAAGCTGACTGATCAAACAGTTTTCACTTTGTTGATATGGCTGATGTGCCCCTTTCTCCCGGATTCCCCCCGGCTATTGATGCGCAAAGGCAAATACGAGGAAGCCCTCGAGGTGCTCGCGGCGCTCGAAGGGCACGGCGCCACCATCGACTCAGCGACCGTCCGTACACAGTACGACATCATCAAGGACGTACTGGACAAGGAGCACGCTCAGACGTATACCTGGTGGCAACTTCTCACTGGCCGTGGCCCATCTGGGGTCGTTCGCCGTATGATCCTTGGCGCATGGATGCAAGCCATGAATCAGATCTCGGGCATCAACGTCACCAGCTACTTCCAGACGTATATCTTTATCCACGCGATCAACCTCAACGAGCTTATTGCCCGAATCCTGGCTGCCGCCGGTTCGGTCGACTATCTCATCTTCAGCTTCCTGGCTTGGTTCGTCATTGAACGATACGGTCGACGACGGGTCATGATGACCTCGGCAGCTGCTTGCTCGACATGCTGGATCATCATCAGTATCGCCCTCGGTCTCTCCGAGAATGGCAAAGGCGACACATACAAGCTTGGTGCCCTGGCGACGACGTTCTTCTTCGTATTTTTTGCCTCCTTCGGATTAGGAGTCCTTGGTGTTCCTGTAAGTGGTCTACATCATCATTATCATCTTTTATATTCGAAAGGGGTACAAAGAAGATTGGGAATAGCACGAGAAAGAGAGGAGGTGCATGTGACACGTGTGCAAATGCCGGGAGAAAGAGGGACAGAGTACTGTCTGGGCATGATTCGAGCTTTGACGATCTTCACAAGGAGCCGCCCCCGACAAGCCTGTGCTAACAACCTCTCTCTACACAGTGGCTTTACCCAACTGAAATCAACCACATCTCTTTCCGCGGCAAAGGGGCCTCCCTAGCGATGGCCACCAACTGGATCATGAACTATGTAAGTCTTCTGAACGCCCACTCAGCCCAATATTCCCGAGACGGGGATGGTTCATGTCTCCGTCTCTCAAGTGGAGTCTAGCAGACCTAACGTCAAGGTAGATGGTCGCCCAAGTGACGCCCCCCGGCATCGCCAACCTGGGCTACAAATTCTGGATCATCTGGGCGGTGCTATGCTTCAGCTTCATCCCGACAACGTACCTCTTCTACCCGGAGACGAGTGGCCGAACGCTCGAGGATATCGATCGCTACTTTGCAGAGCATCGAAATAGTGAGTTTGACCCCCACCCCCGTCCTTCGCTTAAGCATACCCTTCAACAAGTATATGAGAGGTTTGGAAATTATATGTTGACGTAGAACGTCCGATCCAGTCTTCGTGTTCCGGGACAAAGTCGCCACGCAGCTCAAGAGGCCTGAAATCTGGGAGAGAATGGACGAGGAGGTCGCCCGTCGGGCTGAGGAGCAGAAGATCAGGGATGGTGAGATGGACAACGAGGAAGGCGAGTACAAGGGTGATGAGAAGGTGCTTTATATCGAGAAGTAAGCGACAAGGTGCCGGTAATAGTGGCGTGGCAAGGCGAGGGTGAAGGTAAAGTGTTTCATATCATACCTCACCACGACGAAGAAGCGACGACAATGACAACAGTTCCTTCGCTAGATAATTAGATCACGAAACGCCTCAATTGCTCACAACTCCTTTTGCGAGGTGCTGAGCCACAGCCTTGGGACGTAAGAGGGATTGGCACTTCTGCCATCCAGTCAACCGTACAGAGCACTCCAGATGGAATGGCGAAAGGAGAACGATCTACTCAGCTGGGCCGGTGTGCGCATTGAAGTGAATTTATTGTTGCTACGAAAACCGCGTCCTGCGATAAGAAGAAAAGAGTCCTTCTGAGAATAGAATCAAAGACACGATGCTCGCCAAGCCCAAATTGCCTTGTCTTCCCATCTCCGTACTACTAGAAGTGTAGAGAACTGTACTGTGTATAATATGAGGGGTCGGCCTACAAATATGAGGGATAAATGTACGCCTTATTGCTTTTCTACCACCGGTCGAATGTATGTAGGTGGTCGTGGCTTATGTGACCGCTTGCCATCCAATGTACGGTATTCGAGTTGCCTTCAGGCAGCCGAAAGCGCTTAGCTCAAACAGCGGTTCGATAAAGACATCGAGTCTCCCCCAGCGAAAGACAGCCGAGCCTCGAACGGAGACCTGAGGCACAATCGACTGCACTGTGTCATAAGTCCTGACTTTTTGGAGTCTCTCTGTGCGTCGCGTACTGTCAAAATGTAAGGAAAAAGGCCGCAGTCATGTGACAAGTACTCCGCCGATGCGCCTAGTACGGAGATAGCCATACCACATAGAGCTCACCGGTAATAGGGATGTAAAACATATCTTGGAGCAGGGCTGTACAACGCTTCAATTGCATAGGCTAGCGAACAGCAACCCGTAAGACAGTGTTTGCTGGCTAGGTAACCCGAAAAATATTCTTTGAAGCGATCTATTCGTGCTGCTGTGCCTGCAGTGATTTAGGCCATCTGGGGTTGGCAGGTAAATATGACCTTTTCTGCCCTTAGCAGTCGTGCGGCAACCTGAGGCCTGACAGACAACGGCGATCATAACGGCCATTTTTGATATCAGTTTGGCGCCAGCCCTTTGAGAATGCTACTCCACCTGACGTGACCATACCAAACAAAAGCCCAGCGATCGTCCCGGCGGCCTGCGGCGGTAGCATTATCTTGATCAAGTTCGCCCGTGCGGCTGGCTCAACGTGATGAGCATGTACCCACAGTGGCGCCATAGGTAGATCGTGGCGATGACTTCAATGGGTGGTCCATCAGCGGTTTGCATAAGACCATCGAGACTTGTAGGCTTCGGGGGAGTAGGCTTCAATGTATCCACCTTTTTCACGACCCTATCGCCATGATTCACATTGACGCTGCTTTTCAAGGATGTGACGGGCTTGTCTTCCCGCGGGGAAAATCTGCGACGTAGGTAGAATGCGTTGATGAAGTCCCGTCGGATCAACTGAAGCGAAAGAGTACGACCATATAGGCCGACCAGTAGAGGCATCATTTTCTAGTGACCGTGGGAGCCATCCTTTCGCAAGAGATTTTCCATTCACCTAGCGCTGTATCAGTAGCTCTTGAAGTGGTGACCCAAACACCCGACTGTGTCTTTATGGGAGGAAAGGAGGACAAAGTCGGCACACTGGAAAGGATGGTAAGAGGCATTAAACAACGTGCTTCGGCAGTTGTGCCAGAGTCGTGTATTGTATGCCTTTGCTTCTAGCAATTCTCGACAACCACCGCCATCAAGATCGTTATATTTGGGGGAATGCCGAATCGCGATGACTATTGGGATGTGAGATCAAAACCAAGAGGTAGAGCAGCGGGACGAGCGTCTTGGAGGCGACTGACTAGCCGCGATACCAGCATGGAGGGAAATGGAACTTCGCGCGACCGGTGAGAGTCGAAACTAGGGAAGGTCAGCTGCGTGGGACAGAGAACAAAGGAAATGCGAGGTTGGCAGGATAGGAGAAAGGTGAGCAAGCCTGTGGTCCGGATGCGATGGCGGGACAAGCAGAATGCGTCAAGCATGGGGAGTAATTGAAGGAACCCTAAAGTCATGTAGGAGTGCCGGCAATGATATCCTTGCATAAGATGATGACATGTCAATGGCTAATGAGCAAGTGAACTGCAAGTGACGGAAGGAGTTTGAGAGGAGTGGACTGGGAGAGAAGCTGATCAACGAATTGCTGCAGTACCTGGGACTGCTCAGCTCTGACTCGAATCCCTAACCCCGCCTCGGCAAGACAGCACCATGATTGTCCTGTGCCGCTCAGAAATTCAGGTAATCGAGCATAAACGGCCGTCTCTGGAGCGAGATTGAAGAGGAAAATGAGGTTTCGATCTGGACGGCCCACCTCAACAATCGCTGCGCGTTACGACAAGAGAATCCTGGACCATAAGTTGTCATGGGTGGAAGGTGAGGGAGGAAGGAGAAGAGGAACGAGGAGTGGGCAACGGAGCAAGAAAAGTCAGATGTGAGAGAAGGGGTGGGTGATTATCCACACGGGAAAAGATGGTGGCTTGTTCTTGCCTGTGCACAGGCATAGCACTAACCAGTTGATGGCAGCAACTGATTCGCGGCTTCTGTGCCTCGTGACGCGGTCCGGTTACGAGAAACAGTGCAGGTTTGAGCAAGCGCAGCGTCGAGCCGTCGGCTGTTGCAGCTGCAGCTTGCAGGTAGATGTGCTGTAACCAGTCTGTATCTGTGCTGTGATCCGCGGGCTTCACAACGACCTGCGAGTTCGGGGCCTGGTGAAAAAGTTACAAGGAGGCTCGTGGGCTGAAGAAGCCAGTCAAAAGTTGCAAACAGGGCGTCGCATTCCGGAGCCACTTTTGCCCATGGCATGGCCCTTTGGAAGCGCGCGATAGGAGTGGTGGGCGAAGGAAGTGGGCCCCTTGCTCTGCCGACTTGCCTGCTTCCAGGCTAGCCGGGAGCCCATATTTACTCTGCCCTGTCAGTGGTCTGAGATTCAAGCAGCGTCCCCTCGCTGATTGTGCAGTGGCCGCCTTGGGCCTGGGACTGGCTCACTGGGATTTGGCTTGGGGGGCTCCCAAGGTTGGGTGCGTAAGGGCATGCAGACTGCACCGACTGAGTGAAATCGGTCTCTCTAACTCGCGCTGCCTGCGCAATCTGCATCTTTGGGTCCCTCCTCTCGCCATTCCTTTCGTCTTCCTCTTTCTCAGTCAACAATCTCTTCCCTCCCTCACCAGCCTACTTGCCAATTCATACTCTTTCACCTACCGGATCCTACCATCCGCAGTCCCGCCTGTCCGTCGCCCTTTGTGTTGTGTAACCGTGTTCCATTATCTCGTCGACTCTTTCGGCCTCAAAACTCAACTGTCTTGTAATCACATCTTCAACTCGACCTGTTCGCGGCCGACGGCGATTCAAATACTCAACAAAAGGCTCAAGAAACTCGCCGATATCATCGACTCTCGATTCTGATCGGTTTTCGACATCTGCGGAACCCCTTACTCTTCTGCGCCTGTGCGGCCTCTTTGGCGACCTGGTGGCCCACCCTCTTCAGCCAACTTTATCGATCAGAAAAGGACTTCGAAACCGTCTACGAGTCGCAGCTGACGCATGCTCACGATCAGATCACTTGCGCGATCGTCTTGAGTCCGCTTCGGGGTCCCATTCCTACCTAGGGACCACCTTGCTCTTGCGATGCGCGACATGCGACAAGTCATTTTATGATTGAAACAGACACGATAACACCCAGACTCCACCGATGAGGAGGAACTGTGTCGGATTATGACCGAGTCCTCCCTCCTCACCACGCATCCCCTTCCCAATCATTACCCGGTCACCGCCGCTCCCTCTTTGGCCTCTCCTCTACCCAATGGCTCCCTCTCAGACAATCTACAAGACGAGGAGGAATACACTATCAAATGTATTTGCATTTACGCAGATGACGATGGCAACACCGTCTATTGTCCTAAGTGTGACACCTGGCAGCACATTGAATGCTACTACCACGGCAAGAAAGTGCCAGATGAACACTTCTGCGCAGACTGCTTTCCTCGAGATCTTGACACAAAGAAAGCCACAGAAAGACAACGAAGACATCGAGAGGCCCTTGAAGGCGGTGACCGGAAGGTCAAAAGAGCCAGCTCAAAATCCCAGAAGAAGAAGCACAAGGACATCCACTCGACGCCCGAACAGGTGAACGGCTGGCACCATGATCGCCATGAATCGGTAACCAGCGCAAGAGACGGACCACCCTCAAAGAAGCCCAAGACGAGCCATCGCACCTCAGGCTCGGTTGTGTCCACCAATGGTGAAACCCGGAAAAGAGCCACCTCGACAGCCCAGTCATACCCGAGCCCTTCCAAGTCTCCTCAGGACCTTTTCCGTTTCCCTGCCATCCCAACCTACACCCTTGACTTTCTCGAACTCTATGAACGCGATGAAGGGAACACAAATGCCAGGGACAACGAGCAAACGATACAGGCTACCAACACACTCTTTGCGTGGCGCACAGACCCGTCTTTGGTGGTCGGTCCTGGACAACAACCCACTGCGAAGTCACCTTTTGTGCGCTCGGATCAGCCGCTAGATCAGAGTACTTGGCCACAAGTTTCAGTCGAGACAATCAAGAAAATGGATGTCGAGTATGATGGTAGACGCCCAACTTGGCGCTTCTTGCGCATACAATCGCCAGTGAAGAAAAACGATGTTGTGGGCGAAGTTCGAGGTCAGGTCGGCATGTTGGAAGAGTATTGTCAACAAAAGTCTTCGTCCAACAGATGGCAAGAGCTGAGGCATCCGGATCCCTTTGTTTTCTTCCACCCGCACATGGATATCTACATTGACAGCAGGAAATCTGGCACCCGATTTCGTTATTTGAGAAGATCGTGTCGGCCGAACGTCACCTTGAAGACTTTCGTTTCTGACAACGACGAGACTCGACATTGCTTTGTTGCAAGTCAGGACATTCCGGCTGGTTCCGAGCTGACCACCCCGTGGTTTCTCGACCAGGCCATGATTGCAGCAGAAGATTCCGAACAAGGTCAAAATCGACGTCTTGACTGGGTGAGCCGCGTGCTCGCCAATTTTGGCGACTGCGCATGCGATGCAGGCGCGGCGTGCCTTCTTGCCCCATTCGATCGAAGGTACCCGGCCAAACCGTTGGAGGCTGCGCCCAAAGAAAAGGGAAAGAGGAAGAAGCAAAGTAAGAAGAACCAAACTATTTCGCCCTTTAGTACTGGACATGCCACCAACAGTCGTGCAGGAAGCGAACCCAAGGCACTCGACGACGAAGACCAGTCTGATCGCCGATCTACTCCCGATTCCTCGCGCAGCGGTGCACAAAGCCGAGATATTACGCCCGTCAATGTCGCTGCTCTTGACGCCGACCCTGTACTCGGAAACGGACTCACTGCTCGTGAGCTTCGCAAAATACAAATGGCGGAAAAGGCGTTCGCACAGAGGGAACAGGAAAGAAGGGATCAAAGTGGCCAGGGACCGCAACGCAAGAAGAAGCGCACTAGTGGTGGGTCAACGCTGAATACCCCTAACGTGAATACCTCAAAGCAACTCGGGCATCAGCCAGCTTCACACCCGAACACGCCCAGTGGACAACCATCGAGGCCGAACGATACTTCTCTAGGCTCGCCGCCGCCACGTGCTCCTGCAAGCCGGGGCAAGTCCATGGACCCTCCAAGCAAACCCCAGCCAAGAGGCCAGCGGCCTGTTTATACCAGTGTTGCAGTCCAGACGGATTCCGAAGAGCATGATCTCCCCTTTCCGCCACCAGCAAAGAGGAGGAAATTCTCCACACCCACGCAGCGGTTGCTTCGGAAACTACTCGCGGATCGAGAAAGACAGGGGCAACAGGCAATGGTCCCGACCTCACTTCCTTCGGCATGGACGCAACAACATTCGGGTGCTCATCCTGCGTCGGCGGACGTGGACATGAAAGACACGAGCGAGCGTTCCGACATTCCCGGCATTGATGCCGCAACCAGTCCGCAATCAGCCAGCGACAACACCAGCCCTCCTCACAATGTAGGTGCAACAACCTATCCTTTACCGTCGCAAGCGGCACATACCCACCATCCGTGGAAACCTCCGCCCGCCCCAAAGCTAAATCTGTCCACCCTGCCACCTGTGCCAGCCTTTCCGTCCTCTGTTACCTCCGCCTCGTCGTCCTCTACCTCGGCGACAACCCCTGGTCTGACTACAACAGCCACGGCAAAATCGCCTACTCTTGTAGCCTCGATATCTGTCTCTCACCCCAGCCTCACGGCTGGCATGGTCACTGCAAATCCGGCGAGGAAGAAACTGAGCTTGGGAGACTACATGAGTCGTCGTCTCGCATCGACGCCGTCTGTGGAGAAATCTCAAACACAGGCGGGCCTGGACATCGGCGAGGTTGAGTCAATCAAAGTTGCAACGAGCCCACCGGAGTCCTCACTTGACACCGCCAAGGTAGCAACGGAAGTTTCACGGCCGGGTCGACAACTTTCTCCACAGCCGACTCCTCCAGGTGTACTCTCAGTCTGCGAACTTGAGGACACCTCAATCAAGGACGAGGGTGAAGAGCCGGAATATAGTCCTCCAGAGCCTGTTGAACCAGCCGAAGATTCGGCTCGTCCTACGACGGAGGCGAGGGTCGCGTTTCCTACAAGCAGGCAGATCAAGATACCGGCAGATGTAACGAACATACTGCATCAGCTGGCACAGTTCAGAAAATGAGCGCGGGAGGACGTGTGCAATAATTGTCTGATACCCTGTCGATTCGGCGTTTGATTCAACATCCCATTCCTTTGTCACGAAAACGATAGAAGATACTTGGACCTTTCGCAAGGCTTGGACACGCGTGATGACGAACCAACACCAGCTTATACCAAAGGAGATGGGGGAATGAATTGCGGGCAATGGAGCAATATGGTACAAAAATTCACGGGTTCGCAGTCTGGTTTGTGTTGGCGTTCTGATCCATACTTTGGGCTGGCTATCTGCTTGGGGGCACATGCTGGAAGGATCTGTGGTTTCTGCGATTCAGGCAGTCCTGATATCGTTTCTGTATATATTAGTCGAATGTGCCACCAGGGGCCGGTGAAGGTGGCCGACCAGGCAAAGGGTTGCCTTAGGAGAGACAGTGATTGCACGATAGCTGCGACTCATGCCGAATGTTGCTGAGAGAGAAATCAACAAAAATTCACCTCAGTTCCGATCCTGCAGCCTCGTGAGACATCGATCATAGCCGGCGGCGAGTAAGCGAGCACTAAGTACTGTAAGTCCAGAGGGGCTGTTCTGGCATGGCCCCTCGCTTGCTGGGAAATCCAGATGGACGGAGTAACGAGGAAGTAAATCTTCTCCACCCCTCGACTTTCTTCTCTCCCACCAGTTCCATCCTCCTATCCACAACCCCCGCTGAGACTCCAATAGGCTATACACAGTCCTGATGCCGCCGCCACTCTAGGGCCAGGCCTAGCATCTAGCTCAGGGACCCCTGCGCTTCAACAATTCCAAGATCTACAGATGACATACTACGTACTGCGTGCCTCGCGAGGGGTTGTTAGGTGAAAAAAAGGTATCGCGATCCCCTCATCCACCGTTTGCTGAGTCCTCAGCCAGCGATCAAATTACTTACTTTCCCATCTTCAGTGTGATTTTTGAATTTGCTTTCGGATCTTATTCTTCCTCTGCTTTTTCCCTCTTTCCCCTCCCCCTCTTTCCAACACTCTTACTTCTCGTTACCTGTCCCGTCTTGGGATAAATCGAGTGACAGTCTTGAAAAACAATGTCTGGACCAGCTCCGGGACCGATCCCCTTCCGCCCCGGTCCCAACAGCGGGGTGAGCACGCCGGTGCGCAAGGGCTCAGTCGATTCCCGGAACGAGGTCCACGTCCAGCAGAATCATTATATCGGGATTGACGTGGGCACGGGGAGCGCGAGAGCATGTATCATCAACGAGGCCGGCGATATCGTCGGCCTGTCTTCCGAGAATATTGGCCTGTGGCAGCCGCAGACGGGATACTATGTAAGTCGGATTGAGTCGAGTTGAGGGAGTAGTCAAAAGGACACTTCAACCCGCACCTCAACCGCTCACTCGTACCCTGCGCATTGGTACGGTACGGTAACAGTCTTTTTAACTGACACGCGTCCGAAGGAACAATCGACGACAGACATCTGGCGGTGCATCTGCCTGTCGGTGCACCGGGCCATGACGCAGGGCAACATCGACGCCGGCTCGATCCGCGGCATCGGCTTCGACGCGACGTGCTCGCTCGCCGTCTTCACGCACGATACGGACGAGCCCGTGTCGGTGACGGCGCCGCATTTCGATACCAAGCAAAACGACCACAACGTCGTGCTGTGGCTCGATCACAGGCCCGTCGAGGAGACGAAGAAGATCAACGCCACAAAGCATAACCTGTTGAGATACGTCGGCGGGACGATGAGCATCGAGATGGAAATCCCAAAGGTGCTGTGGCTGAAGAATAACATGCCCAAGGAGCTGTTCGATCGGTGCAAGTTCTACGACTTGACGGATGCGTTGGAGCACATCGCCACGGGGAACGAGAAGCGGAGTTTCTGCTCCGTCGTCTGCAAGCAGGGGTATGTGCCTGTCGGAGTGGACGGGTCCGTGAAGGGATGGCAGGAGGATTTCCTGAAGGATATTGGCCTGGAGGATCTGGCGAAGGATGACTTCAAGAGGATGGGTGGTGTCAATGGGGTGGTGAGCCTTTTTCCTTCGCATTTTCCCCTCCCCGCCGGCCTGCTTGTCCCGTTTCTTATTCTGACTTTAGAGATCTTTTGCCTTTCCCTGACTCCGCCAATCGTCCCTCGACTCGACTGACAGACATTTATCTTGCTACAGAACGGAGATTACCTCTCCGCCGGTGAACTGGCCGGCCATTTGTGTCCAAAGGCCGCAGCTGATCTGGGCCTTCCTCCTGGTATTGCCGTTGGCTCTGGCGTCATCGACGCTTACGCAGGCTGGATCGGCACTGTTGGCGCGAAAGTCCAGCTCTCGGCAGATAACCTCAACCAGGACGCGCCTGCGAATGATCAGTCCCAGGCTTTTACCCGACTCGCTGCCGTGGCGGGAACATCTACCTGCCACTTGGTCATGTCCAAAGATCCTGTCTTTGTTAACGGGGTCTGGGGTCCCTACCGCGATGCCGTGATTCCAAACTATTGGATGGCCGAGGGGGGACAATCCGCCACGGGGGAATTGTTGAAGCATGTGCTAGAAACACACCCGGCGTACAACCAAGCCCTATCCCGCGCAGAATCCACCAACAGCAACGTCTACGACTTCCTCAATCAACATCTGGAGGACATGAAGGAGAAATCCGACGCCCCGAGCATAAGCCACTTAGCACGGCATTTCTTTTTCTACGGCGACCTCTTCGGAAACCGCTCGCCAATCGCTGACCCCACGATGTCAGGCTCCGTCGTGGGTCTATCAAGCGATAAATCTCTCGACGGCCTTGCGCTGTATTACTACGCTACAATGGAGTTTATCGCCCTGCAAACCTGGCAAATCATCTCCACGATGAATTCGGCGGGGCACAAGATAAACTCGATATTCATGTCCGGGTCACAGTGTCAGAATGAGATTTTGATGAGTTTGGTGGCTACAGCTTGTGATATGCCGGTGTTGATTCCTCGATATGTGCACGCGGCGGTGTGTCATGGAGCCGCCATGTTAGGAGCCAAGGCCGCAAGTGCGGATCCGGCCACGGGGAAGACGGAGGATTTGTGGTCCATTATGGATCGGATGAGTAAACCGGGGAAGATTGTTCGGCCGGTTGAGGATGAGAAGGTGAAGAAGTTGTTGGGCGTCAAATACAAGGTTTTCTTAGAGTTGTGTGAGAGGCAGAGGGAGTTCAGGAAGATGGTTGATGAAGCTGTCGGGGCTCCTTGAACGTCTGGGGACTGCCCGGTATGCGTCCATTGACCGAGCTCGAGTCATATCGTGGGCTCTCAAATCGTGAGATGAGCCCGTCAGATCAGGAAATTTGGTCCCCCGGCAATGGCTGGTTCCAACCGCGCCGTTCACGGCGTGGGTGTAATCCAGCCTTTGCAAATGATTTTGGTGCAGATTCTTTCGGTGCGGTCTCTTTCAATCATGTATCCATCGACGCCCCTGTTCCCTGGTCGCGCAAATGGTCCCAGAAGGAGGAGCAGATGGCAATACCCTGGGGTAAGCATCTGGCCGCGCATACCCACGGCCATCGGATCTAATGGTCACCACAGATCTCATCCAGCCACTCGATGTAGGTGAGGACATGAAACAGCTTCTGGTGATGGATAGAGCTAATGGCCATGGGAGCCGCTACAGCTCGTTCGCTCTCGCTCGTGGTATGTTCCCACCACCATTAACGTGTCTTTAAGTCTCCAGGTGGTGGTGAGCGGGGATGATACCCGGTCTGCATGATAAACGTAGAACAAGTCGGACTCGACCTTTTTATTTCGTTCAATCGTCGTCAGTGTCATCAGTCATGTCATCATCGTCTGTATCGTCGTCAATGTGTATCTGCGGATGTCAGTCTCTCTGAGAAACCCGTATCTTCGTGGTAATGAAACGCACCACAGCGTCCTCCGCCGCCTCTCCACGGTCCTGAACGGCAACAGTGTTCAAGTTCGTCCGAGTCGCGCTCCGACTCACGGAGAGTTGGGCCTTCGACATAGTTTTCTTCAAGCCCAACATGTCATATTTGCAGAGCGGGCAATCATGGTGTCCTCTTTCGACCCAGAGACTGAGGCATTTGGCGTGGTAAACATGGCCACATCGTAACTCGCGGATCTGGTCGTTCTCTTCAAGAGAGTCTAGGCAGATCGCACAACTTAGAGTCAAGGAGACAGTGGCAAATGTCTGGATATGTTCCACCGACTTCTTGGCCCTCCAGTGTTGTAGCGATTGGGAGGGCGCAACTTGCTCTAGCTTCTTCAGCCTCTTTCGGTGCTTCGAGGCAACCACGGGAGCCGGCAAGGTGGAATCTTCTCCCCGCCAGGCTGATTCCGAAACATCGGATTCTGAATCGGAAATGTCGTCTCCGTTACCGCATTTAGTGTAGAGGCCACGGCTTCAGTTTCACAGTTAGGCTCGAGAACACGATCCCTCGCTGTTTGTTCAGACCTACCAGATCATCAAAAGTATAAACAGAAACCAGAGCACCCACGTAACCTGTATAAATACGGCGATGGTGTGCACGTCGGGGTTCGTTCTGTAAGGAGGCTGGAACTCGGGAGGCAGGCCAGGGTATGCTGCGACTGAGTTGTTGCAGTCCAGAATTACTTCCGGAGTTTGGGGCGCGCTCTGCGCCCCGGTAAGCGACTGCTGCTTGGGAATGTACATTGTCTAGAAAGTTCAGTTCATTGGGTGTTGGTGGTCGGAACTTGTCCCGGTGGTGAAGGTTTCGCAGATAGATATTTGGCAACACGCTCGAGAATCGCGCAACGCCGCCCGCGTGTTGGAAAGAAGAAGCATGATGGCCGAGAAAATGTTCAGTGTTGTCAAATGTCCGAGAGAGCAGGTGAAGCCCGCCGAGTCACACAAGGATGTCGCGATGGAGGGGCGCGTGATACGAGCCAAGCACCCCTGATCACTCAGCAGGGACTATTCAATTCTACCCAGTACTGCGCCTTTCTGCGTTGAAGCTGGTCATATGGTGGTGTGATAGTCAGACGCGCCAAGTCACGGAACTACCGGGTACTCGTAGAGGGCAGCGCGGGATCTTCCGATGCTGGGAGGGGGCCATTGGCGGCGGAGGCACCTCGGCTCCTGGGCGCTGGGGCCTAGAGGTTGCCTGTGACGACATTTCTAGGTGTTGACCTCAAGAGACTTTTGTTCTCGAACATTTTCATTCTCATTGACCTTTCAAGATATGTGAACAGTGTTATCGGCCGAGCTTCCGCCGCCCTATGTGTAGCATACAAGCCCTCCCAGTAGTGTTCATGAACGGATTCTGATCGCCGCCTCCGCCAGCCGCACAGATTCAAGCTCCTGGCCCTTCAGGACGCTGACCAGCAAGTTCTCTCCATTTCCACCTACAGCATGCACGACGACATTTTCGCCATATCCACAGTCCTTCTCTGTCGGTTCGGCCTCATCGTACTGCGCGAACGAGTCTTTTGTCACGCCGCTTTCTGGCGCCAGAAGAACTTGGCTTGCGAATTTCCTGGCCTCTTCGTAAGTTCGGAAGGAGCCTTCCACGTTTGTTTCCCTGGCTTCGCCACTGTCGTCCTCATCGTACAGGACAATTGTCTCGACAACGTGGTATAGAGGGAAATCTATCTTGTGGTCCTCGGGATTACTTTCAAAACCCTGCAGATTCGGTGCCGTGGCCACGTAGCTGCGGAAGACGGTCCCGTCTTGCGCCCTCGCAAAGACAGCGAGGCCTGTTCTTCGTTTGACGTTGTGGGCAGCGAACTCGGCTTGGTTTGTATCGTACTCTGTGAACCATTCTCGCTCATAGCCGGCTTCAAAGAGTGTCTTGTGGGCCTCGGCCTTGGCGGCCTTGAGGTCTGTGAAGGTCGTGCAAACTCGCAGCTTCTCTATCGCGCCGTTGGGGTCTTTATGGATGTGGGAGGTGCTGAGGAGGACATGATAAAGGTTTTCGTCAGGAGTCTCTGAGCCGTTCGCTTTGGTTGCCATGGTATGTCGTTCTGTGCTCGATTCTGGAGTTCTTGATATCCAATTGTGGTATTGTTTGGTTTGATTTGTTTGCGGTGGATTTCGACGTTTCCTGCAACAACGATCCTTATGAACACATGGCGCCGAGTCTTACATTATCGATTGCTTTCTCCACAGGTTGCAAACACGCCATCATGCGGTCCATCGACAGGTTGTGGCGTGACGGACCACAGCAGTGAGTCGTTTTCGGAACAACGGGTTATGTAATACTTGCCCGGTCGAAACATGGTTCCAGACAACGAATGAGGCGGGATCACGCACCATGCCCTTCGATCTGATCATAACGAAAATAGCTCGGTACGGTTGTTCGACACGACAGATTTGGATCAAACGATAGCTCTCGACCCCAGTCACATGAGAAGCTAACCACAAGGATGATTTCGGGCGGCCACGCGTGCTCTTTTGACTCAACCACGGCCCCGCCCTTTCGACCATGGTGTGATGCTTGCAGCTGCGTTGAGGTCTATCCCAGCTTGCGGAGTCGTTTCTTGGCCGTCCTCGGGCTGGGAAAGCCTTGTGCTGGCTTTTGTTGCAAAGATCGGTTGGACACTTGCTTTGTGACCTCCAAGCATTGGTCCATCACCGCGCAAGCCGAAAAAGAAGCTCAGTGTCTGGGGAAGTAGCTAGCCAGGCATTGTGTGGCAGCTCCAATGCTATTCACAAACCCTCCACATGTGTGGTATTATCATCAACACACGGGATGCTATATCCAAACTCCAGCTCCACAGGGAGTGCACCGGCAACTCTCGAGCTCGCTAATTAGATTCTAACTGAAACTGTCCCGTATTCAACTCCTTTGCAAACATGTCCATTACAACTTTGTTTGTTGTGACTGCGTTGCAGCCTTTTCCATCTCATCGAGATGACTCTCGACTTCGTCTAGTTGCTTGCGCTGGCTTGCCAGCTTTTCTCTCATTTTCCGAATACTACACAGCCCAATCGTCAGTCGCCTGCGTCCAAATCTCCGAAAGCCATGGGCGGGTTCGAGGGAAATACTCACTTCTCCATCTCGTGCTGCTTGACGTACATGTTCTCCAACACTTGTTCGCGGCGATTGAAGCTGTCACTGTCGTGTTTAACGTCAGCGTGAGATCTCTTCATCTTGCTTGAGCCTTGGAATGCCTTCCATACCTTGCAGCTGTGCCGCCTTGCCGTATGGCACCGGTGTCCCCTTCACTTAGGAATGGCCGTGAAGTGACAAAGGTTTGTGCCTGACAGAATTGAGGCGTCCTGATCCTCGTGGCGCAGATTCTGGGCATCTTGGTTCGCAACATTTTTGATGATTTGTTTTGATGGTTGTCTGGCGATTCTATCGCTGTACCGTTGTCTAGCTCTGATTCAAACTGTGGTTTGGTTTGGTATTGTTGTACTGACGAGAGGGAGAGAGTAGGATCTTTGGCCAGAGGGAGCAAAATTGTAGCCCAGATATAGCTGCCACGCTGCGAGGTACATCTTTGCACTCTGGCTCCACTGGTATGGCTGAGTCGAGCTGAACTGGGCTAACCTGGGCTGGGAGGAATGACTGTAGTGGTATGATGAGGCAGATCTGTGCTGCAGCTCGGTGCTTCTCGGGCCCAGACGACGGTCACGAATCGTCGGGAATTTTTCAGGGGTTAAAGTCTCGCTTGGACGATGTGGGCCCGCGGCAACCCCCCCTTCCTTCTGGCCCAGGCGTGCCGGGGACCCACCCCCGGAACAAGCAAGCCCAAGGGGAGGGAAAAAAAGGCAACATCACACCACGACGAATAGCCCTCTCCCCACTTTTTGTCTGTGTGCACCGTCTTCACGTGAGGCGATGGGTGTCAACGGTAGCTATCACAGCATCTAGTGCGCACTATGTGTGCAACCTGGCAATTCAACATCTCCTGACGCCGAGCATGCAGGAAACCAGTGACCACCTGCCTGACTAGCACAGTGCTGACCTTCCCTAGATCGAGCGTTCTCGACGCTTCGGTTCGCGACGACGAGAAAAACTCCCGATTATGGGAGAACGAATAGCCCAGGGCTCAACCACATGATGCATGCGCCCCGGCAGGGTATCCAGGACAGGTAGGTCGAAGCCACCACGCTCACGACACAAATACAAGTACTGGGCGGATCGCCTCAAGTGCCCGTCTGCGAAAAGGACAATAACCGCAAAGTTTTACAACCATCTGAAATTACTACCGTCTCCAAACTGAATCCAACAATCTTTTCCCAACCACCAACATCCACACCGACATCGAACTCGAAAATGGCGGGCTGGTTCTACATCACCTCGGACCTCGAGCCGTACCCGAAAATCCACATCCCGCACACGTACCCCGAAAAGGGCCACCACCTGCGCCACATCTCCACGATCCCCTACGTGGCGCACAACCTGTACTCCAAGTTCCACGACAAGGACCTCGACGCGCACCAGCCCAAGACGGACGTGCGCGAGACGACCAAGAACTTTTACCTCGAAGTCGAGCTGCCGGGCGTCAAGGAACACACCGAACTGCGCCTCCGGTGGACCAATTCCCGTACCCTGCTCCTGACCAGCAAGACCACCCGGCCCGAGATCCCGGATGAGGAACTCCTCGAGGAGCCTGCGCTGCCGGCGGCCGCTGCTCCTGCCGCAGAGGGAGCTGAACCTACTCAACAGCAGAACGGCGCACCCGCCGCAGCGGCTGAAGGGGCCAAGCCGAAGCTCCTAGCGCCTCATTTGACCATCCACGAGCGTCTCGTGGGCGAGATGATCCGCGCATACAACTTCCCCGTCGACGTGGACCGGGACGCCACCCACGCCAAACTCGAGGCCGGCATCCTCCGGGTTGTGGTGCCAAAAGTGGTGCATGAACAGCCCGCGACGGCCAAGGAAGGGGACGAGGAGAAGCACTTCCTTCACGTGCCCGTGAGGATCCTGAGCCACGGACATGAGAAGAAGGAGGAAGACCAGAAGAAGAAGACCGAGGATGCCGTGCCCTCCACGGAGAGGCGCGGCTATCTCGAGGCGTTGGGCGATAAATTGTTTTGACTGAAGAATCGGCGGGATAGACTGTACTTGATCCCAGAGATGGATTGGAGGATCGCGGCCGTTTTGTGCTGCACGCTGGGCGAGGACGAGGTAAAGTTGCTTTGATGGGACGGGGCTGGACGAGACGAGATACCTGCCTACGTATGCTCGTAATCTACTTAGTGTATAATTTGTGATTGCGACTCGATCTGTTTTCGGATGTGACCCGCAGACGGGCGACAGAGATACAAGGTGGAAGAAAGGTCCGCTGGGCCGGTAATTAAGGAATATAATTGTTCTACTGTTTTGTCCCAGACGTAGGTTGCTGGTTTTGGTTTGTCTACACGTTGCCTTGAGTGTCATCACGAAAGACAACGACAGGGGAATGTTGAGGTCAATCCGCGCGTCCCGGATGGACACTCGAACATCATATTAACATCACGCCGAATCTACCACAGAACGGTACAAATACGTAGGGTACAAATGTCTCGCCGCTTGTGGAGATCAAACAGCAAATGCAAGTCGTCACGTCGTAGATTGAAGATAGTGTACTGTATGTAGAATAGTGATACATCGCCCGGTTAATATACCGTCCTCAATCCTAGCCTGTCTCCGAGATGAAGGAGATCGGGCGCCAATCTTTGAGAACGCACAAGAATAAGTCTCTTCCTATTCCAATGCACACAGGCGGGAAGGGGTGAGGGGGAGCTTTACTCATAGAAAGCGTCACTCCAGACCTCTTCCTCGATGACATCCTCCTCTTCGTCGCCCTCGTCCACCCATTCGTGCTGGGCGGTGCTTTCGGTCTCCGGCCACCAATTCATGGGCTCCGAACCGTGAGATGAATTCGAGTGCCTCTTCTCTCTGTGAATGGCGTTCCCGTGCTTCTCGTGTTCGTGGTGGACTTTGACGGGAGTGACTTCGACGAAGCTCGGTCTTCGTTCCCGTCTCTCGGCCGCTGCTTGGTCTTCTGCTGGAATGGGAGTCCTGGTCCCACTGGGCGGATATGTCGCCTTGAAGTACTCCTTCTTAAACTCCTCGGCCGGTGTGACCGGAGGAGGGGTCGTGCCTGTGTTGAACGTTTCTGCGGGGCGGATCTTGGCTTTCTTGATGCTTAGTGCGGCGGCTTGGTCGGTGGGTTTTGGTGCCAGAGGGAGAAACTCCGCCGTGAGCGGCGGTGCTAGATACAGGAAGTCGCTGTAGTCGGTTTCATTGTAGTCCGAGACAAATGCGCGGTCTTTGACCTCATCTGCAAGGGGCGTGGTTTCCTGTTGTTGAGAAATCGTGGCCTTTTTGAGTGAGACATCAGTCAATGATCACAGGGTGAACCAGGATTGGCCAGGAGGTGGTCGTTGGCTTACCGAGACTGTTTGGGATGGCATCGTTTCTGTATTGCTGTTTATGTTTGGAGTCGTGATATTTGGTCAATTCGTCTCAATGGTTGTAAGATGATATGATGGTGATCTGGATTTCCATGTCGGACTCGTTGAACCATGCAGCCGTTTTATGTTGAAGCTCTCCATTGCTGTAACCTGCAGCATAGTTCTCATCCGAGGGAAGCATTGGCGCTGCTGCTCCTAGGATACTGAGTCAGCCAGTGGTTGTGCTGCTCAGGTTACCGGAAACCGCCGCAGTTTACGATACAGAGTTTGTGCGCGGACAGGATGCGGAGACGCGAAAACGGCAGCAATCGCGTGGCGTGATGTCCGCAGAAAGTTCTCAGTTAGACTTCACTCGAAAGACGACAGCCTGTTATTCCGTCTCGATCGGACCGTCTCGCCAGATCCATGCCGAGTTATTTGTTGTGGTCGTGCGACACATCACCAGACTTTCATCTTGAGCGAGAATGTGCCTGCGTGGTGGTCTGGGCGAGGGCCTTGGTTGCTCCCCACCGACAGCCTCTGAGACATCCGGCTTTTCCTCTTCGCAACATGCAGGTTGTGTATGCGCCATATGCGCTCGCATCCCAGGCTCGGCGAGACTCGTCTTCTGGACTCGACGTGCCGCCATCCTTTGACAGCAGGAAACTGTCTCCCCGCATTTCCACGCGCGGACGATGCAAATTACACTCATTGTGGCTGACAGAACCCGGGGACGCTTTGAGCCTCTCCCAGTACAAACAGACTCCCGATGGTGTGAGACTCGCCAACGCTCGGGCCGCTGGCCTATCACCGGCTGTGCACGCGACCTCGAAGACATTATTCTGACACATTTTCATGGATTGCGCGGACGGCAATGCATCTCAAAGATGGAGTGACTGATCGCCCTCCGTGTCCAGCCACCCCGGACCATCCAATCATGCTGTCTGCGTGGACTCCTGAGACTCCTCAGGCTTCCGTCCGCGAATGAGTCCGAGTGCCTTCTACCCCCGTCTACCGTCGTCTAACCAATTCCGTGATGGCAGGACCAACCGGTTGAGAGGTAAGTACTCCGTCCTCTACTCCGCCTCCCTATCATATATAACATTGTCGAGTAGCACCTGCCATGAGTAAGTAAGCATAAGCGAAACCAAACAATGCAACACTTCAGATATTCGAAACATGTGTGAAATACCTATCATCATCAGCACTCCAGACTGCCACCCTCTGCGAGAGGAAGGCAACCAACAGCAACAGGACGGGGAGGGGCAAAGGGTTGTGGCGTCCGGCCCAAATGTGCCAGATCCGCATCCTCCTCCAGGATCCCATCATGGCCAACGGCTAAACACATCGTTGGTCTCTGAGGGAACTCAGACAGACCTCCCAGACGAGACGCCTGTCGAGAGCGACTCACCCACACATTCCCACGAAGACTCTCCGTCTGCCAGAACGCCTTTCGCGGGGTGGACTGACCATTTTCATCACCACCATCTGTTGGGACCTCGTCCCGGCCGCAATACAATCCCGGCAGAGGTATTGCTTGCTCCTCCTGGGATCGATCTCCCGCACCGCCCAATGACCCCGAGGGCAGATCTATACAACGGCCAAACGGAAGCCAACTTTGGAATGACCTTCGGCGCTAGACCGGCTCCGCATTGGAGGAGCTGCTCCAAGCCCTCGACCTCTCCCAACAAGTATGAAGACCAGAAACATCGGATGATGATGAATTGGCTGGAGAGGAGAGGTACAGTGTAACAACACCGATGAAGTAGTGAGCCATGGCACCATCAAGCCATAAGGCCCCTACCCAACTTTCACGGCCTCACGCAACCGCAGGTCGCACCTGCTTCAGAATGAACTTTGTCTTTAACAACAGAATGGAAATCAAGGCTCTCGTCGATATTCGAGAGCGACTCATTTGCCAGCCACCAATCGACTGGCCAGATTGCATTGCATAACAAGGAAAAAGGATCGGAAAACAGATTGTCATGGGCAACATGGGCGTTCCATCACGGGAGGTTGACAATCGATTGTATATATATACACATACTGAATTCAGTACTGCATCTTGCTCTCATGTTGCTCCTGTAACTGACAGCCAGCTTGTATGAGTGCATGCTCGAGCTACGTTTCTGCAATCAATGTTCTCTCCGATGCTCTACGTGCTCTACGTGGCTCTCCGCCCCTTCAACGTAGGAGGCAATGCCCTTTTTTTACACCCTTTCCCTTCAAGCCGGAAGGGTATGCCCTCTTTTACACCACCCTTCCCTTGCTTTACATCCGCCATCTCTACCTTTACACCCCTCTTTCCCTTCCTTTACATCGCCTTCCCTGGCCTGAGCCTCCCTCCCCTACCTTTACACAACCACTCCCTTCCCCTGTCTGGCCCAACCTCACGAAACCCACAACGACAGACTCATCAACCCACATACACAGAGACATGCTAAAAGATAGCAACGCCATTGACCGGACTAGCCACCCCGCCCGGAACATAACAAGGCACACTGGCGACGAAGAAACTCCACCTGCCCTGCCTCTTACACTCATCGCTCAACTTTTCCAGATCCAACAGCTCGCCAATGTTGCACCCCCACCCGGCCAAGAGGACCTCATGCATGCTCCAGTCGAACGGGGTGGGCCAGCGCTCGAAGCTGGGGTGATCGCTGGCCACGGCGGAGAAATTGTTCCAAATCCACTCCAACACCTCGTCGGACTGTTCCACGCCGCCCAGCCCGGGCGGGGACATGGACGTTAGGCGGAGGATCTCGGCCTCCCCTTCGGGCGAGGCGACCATGTCGCGATAACTCTTGAAGAAGCCGGACCTGACGATGAGGATGTCGCCGAACCGCGGCGTCGTGTTCCCTTGCCACTTGAGCACGTCGAGGATCCAGCTGAACTTGATGCCGGACGTGTGGAACTGGCGGAACTGGTCGCCGACGACGTCCTTGCCGGGCCCTTCCTCCATCCACCGCCGGAAGTCGACGAGGATGCCGCGGCCCATGACGCCGCCGCGCTCCACGGCCTTGTGGATGCCGAGCACGTTGGGGTTCTGGGCGCCGCGGGCCGACGTGCCCGCGATGTCCTCGACCGTGGTGTCGTTGTAGAACCGGCCCGCCTTCTGGTACCCGAAGTGGCGCAGCCCGTCCCACTGGGTCGACGACTGCGTGTTGAACGTCCACGTGTCGTCGTGCACGATCCGCGGTTTCTTCTGGTACACGTCCTTGACGAAGACCTGGCGGCCGAAGAGCGGCGTCTGGCCCTGGAAGTCGAGCGGCGCGTCGAGCGGCACTCGCACGCCCGTCTTGATCTCCGACGCCGCCGCCGCCGCCACCGTCTCGGCCGTCTGGCGGTTGAGGAAGCCGAGCTCGTCCGTCTCGCCGTGCGCGCCCCAGGCGTTGAGGCGCGCCGCGTCCACCGACTTGTTGAGCGGGAGCGAGGAAAATGGGACTGGAGGGCCGGCCATGGTTGGGTTTGCCCAAAGGGGAGATCACGCGTTTGGTTCTGGCAAGGAGTCACGGAGAGAGGCGCTCGGCGTGCGATGTGGTATTAGTCACTGTGTTATAGGAACGGGATGGACTGATGAGAGAGACCTCACGTACAGAAAGCCTACCTCTGTATATCAGCAATTGGAGAACGCGCTCCTGTCTGGCATCTCCGTCTACGGCTTCTGCCCGAGAGAGCGATCAAGCTCGGCACGATATGGCCACAGTGAGGGGAACTACGGAGTACCATTGGGAAAAATCGTAACGGACGATAGAAGGTGAGGGGTCGATGGTTTCTCGTCGGACGCCAGAAGCCGACCATCGGGCTTTGAGCGGCGACGATAGCCGAGGATGAGGACTGGATCCAGAACCGATCAAACGGTGACGAGCATCAGTCTAATTTTGATCTTCCTTGTCCCCAGTTCGCGTTCAATGCACCATAAGACAAGAACAAGCTGCCCTTGCATCGAAAGCCCCCTGACGACTGCTGAACGCCCATAAAAGTACATATCCCGCCCAGTCCCTCCCATTGCAACCAGCCCTGATGCATGCAGTCTGTTACCAATGCGTGAACACTGTGACCTGTCTGCACACACATGTCGCTGTTCTGCGTGCTGACCAACTCCCGCCGAAGATTATTTGTACAGCATTGTTATGTCGATAAAGTACCGGAAAGGTTTCCTCCAAGAAAAATCGTGTATCTGCCCCTATTCCCCTACCAAGTCAGCATCGCAAGGCCCCAGGAGTAACCAACCTCCCGTAATTTCTCCATCCCTTAGCACCCGTCATGCCATGTCGTCCTTCGAGCCGAGGCACCCTTTATATCAAGAAGCGTGTCCATTCACGCCATTGACCTGTGGCTGCGGAATTCCGGCCACCACGCTGAACTGGCTGCCAGCTCCAGCCCAGAGTAGCTTCTTATCCCTGACGGCGGTATTGTCGATCATGGTTGCCAGCTCAACATCCTCATCCATGCCCTGTCCAGTCTGGTAGGTTGTGCTGAATCCCCAAGACCATGCCTTGCCGTTCTTGTCGATAGCAATGCAATGATCCGATCCAGCGGCGGCGGTAACAGCCTGGATGTTAGGGATTTGCGTTGGCACCACCAGGATTCGAGGAAGGCCGGCTGAATCCCGCACAATGTCCTCCTCTGGGAGTTCTTTGACCTTCAGGCCTGACTGATTGCCATCGATCCGTCCCCAGACAAGCAGCTCATTCTGATCTGTGACAGCCACGGTATGGTGCGATCCTCCTTGAATACAAGTCACTTTTCCTTTACCGCGAAGTGTCTTGACGAGGATAGGCATATGCACGTCGTTACCTTTGCTGTTCCCACTTTCGTCAAAGTCTTTGGCGATGCCGGTCTGGCCGAAGTTGTTCAAGCCCCAGGAATACACCTCTCCGTTTTGTTTCACGGCGAAGGAATTGTAAGCTCCAGCGCCAACATAGTCGACTTTCTTGAGCGTGCCGATAGCCATTGGGACCAAGCTGTTGGTCGCTCTTCTCTCCAATATTCTTCTGCCAAGTTGATTCTGCTGTCCTGAGCCCCAGCAGAAGACAGCACCATTATTCTGCAAGGCGAGGACGTGGTTAGCACCGGTTGCCAGTTGAACAATCTTGCTAAGGCCACTGATCAACTTCGGCCGAAGTTGGATCAGTGTGGTAGGATCGAATCCAAAAATGCCTTCGTTCGAGCGGAATGTTCCCCATCCATAGACTTCGCCGGTCGTTGCTAGGGCGAAGGTGGCACTGTCGGTGCAGGCAACTTGAGTGAACACAACATTTGGTGGCAGACCCGAGAAGTCGACTTCGCCCGGAGTAGACTCTCTGGGATTGACAGCGGTCTCTGAACCAGAATCCGAGTCAGAGTCACTACCTTCGTCCTCGTCGACGTCCCGAAGACCGCCTTCCCAAGTGGTATCTCGGCCTAACGCGCCCTGGTCATTGACCCCCCACGTCAAAATCTTGTTGTCATGAGTGAGTGCCGCTGTGTGCATTCCACCAACGGATAGGGCAACGACTCCGACATCAGGACCTAGGTTGGGATTGTACCGCGGTCTCTTCACTTCTGTCTGCCCTTTTGCGCTTCCGAGGCCGAGTTCGCCAGAAGAGCCTTCTCCAAACACGAAAACGCTCAGTTTCTGAGTGGGAGGGTGATTGATTTCTGCCTTCGCTGTCTTTGCCTTCGTAGCAGCGGTGGTCTTTGCCGGTGCAGCAGTTTTGCGCTTAGGCAGCTCGGCTTCTTTGATCTCGGGTGAAGGCTCAGTGGCAACCTTGGGTCTCTTCGCGCCGTTGACTTGAGGTTCATGCTCAACATGCTCTTCAGCTTTCCGCTTCGTGGTCTTCTTTGCAGGTGCGTTGGATGCTTTAGGAGCAGCTTTAGCAGCCTTCGGAGATGCCGATGCCTTTGTAACAGCTTTAGGCGACTCCTGCTCCTCCTGCGCAGCTTCGGCTCTTGTCTGTGGCTCAGGAGAGATCTTCTTGATGCCTCTTACTTTGTCGGCCTTCGTCTTTGTCGCAACCGCAGGCGGTGCTCTTCGGGCCCGGGTGCCGGACATTTTGGATTGGGAGGTCTGACGCGACGGATGATCCGGACAACGAACGAATGAGAGGACTCGATCTCGGATTTGGCCTAGAAACAAGACAACGTCGAGCGAGTCTGGATATAGGAGTAGTCTGTGAGAGTGAGAAACCAGATCAAAGGCAGCAACAGAGAAGACAGCGAGGAGGACGTGAATGAAGCAGCGGCAGATCAAAGATGGGTGGCAGTTGTAGTGAGGCGAGCAGTCGGAGACAAAAAATGTTGTTAGCGCATGGCAGTTGTTGTGATTGGACGCGACCCCAACGCGCCGTTCCTCGCACCAACTAGAAATACCAGATGACTCAGCGGTTGACCGATCATCTCGGACTCGAACAGACGATACGCTTGTCCCTTCTGCAGTACATCTAGCTGACTTCACTCGACCATGTATATGATGCGTGGATGCTTGCCAGGGTATCTGGCTTTTAAGAGGAACCGTTGAGCAGGCAATCTCAAGCTCTTCACCTAATTCCGATCTTCAAAATGACCTATAAATGAACGATCCGTGTGGGGTGAAAGACCTTCTTGTACCAAGTTCCCGCTCATTTCTTTTGCTTAATACATTTCTACCACCATTGTGTCCCGGGGCCCAGTGCCATCAATTCACGTGCCTCGCCGCCTCTTGCGACTCACATCACCAAAACCTCAGGCAAAGTCCAAATTACTATAGCCGCCTACCCTGAAAGACCTCTACCTCCCAGTCAATACGAGGATAATGTTCATGGCTATCGAGAATAGAGCAGCGGCTGAGACGGAGTAACGGGAAGACGTGGGTAAAATGACTGAATGGAGAATTAGCTGCTTCAGGGTCTTCAGTGACTGAGGATAGTCACCAACCTAAAAGCAAAGAAACCGACAGCACTGCGACTTTGCACCTACCGGCGTACTTCTTGAACAGGACATAAAAGCAGCCGCTGTCAGCAGTTTCTGCGCCGATCTCATTATTCTCAGCTTGCATCTATGTCTACAACGTGTGTTCCCTTGCTCAACTTGGGCTAATCTTTTCTTTTCTCAACGCTTGTGTAGAATGCCGGCTCCGGGCTGTAGGGGCTTAACAACGCTGGCCGGGCAGTTGCCATCAACAAATGCTTAGCTGTAACGGTAAGCTCAATGTCGATGCCGATCTTGACGGTGGATTACGGGCATATGATGGTGCAACTAAGGTTGGCGTAGGAGCAAGGCGTGGTCGATGGAGTACTAGGTCGTACCAAAAGAGGGGGGGGGGGGAGTCTAGGTAGGCTAGATCGGAGATGCCAATAGCTTTCATAAGCATCCCCGGCACAGTTTGGCGAACATGGACGATCGTACGGAAGGCCTGGAGTGTCCGAAATAGCTGAGAGTTCCTGGAGAGACGGGTTGCACAGACGAGATGGACGTTGAACGATGGCATAGTGATGTATTTTGAATGCAAGAGGAGCCGTTGACTCCTGCTCTGGATGCTGTAGAGCTGAGGACATCGCAGTCGGAAGGCGACCTTGATCAGCTACCAATGTAGGTTTCTACGCGGTCGAAGACAGATCGTCTGCTACCGGAACAGATACCTGAGTAGACAAGATGGCGACCTAGCGTTCTGACGGTAAGTCTAGTCCAGAATAGCGGTATGTGCTGAATTGGTTTTGGTTTCACTGCACCTTCTCCAAGCTCGCCATCATTCATCTATCGACGTGAAGAATCGTAACTTTTCTTTTCCCAGAATGTGGGCCGTGAACTGGGCCCGATTTCCAGAGTTCAACTGCTCAGACGACCGGCTTCAACTCTCGGTTTCCCTTCGCTCGAGGATTTGGGGCGTTCTCGTTCTCCTGGATGTAGAATCGACGCAACAACATGATAGCCTCCTTTCTGAAGATGCCTCCATAACTTGGATAGCCTTCCTCCAGACCCTTATCAGAATTGACCGGCAGCACACTTCCATTTCCTCCGAATCGATCATTGCCACAGCCGTAGTAGACGCAGCGAATGCCGTACTGTCTCAGAGCGGAGGCACACATGATGCAGGGCTCAACCGTGACGTAGAGATCAGTCTCCTTGAGCTTGGCTTGTGGGTATTTCTTGCAGAACTCAGCAATAGCGAGAAATTCGGCGTGTCGAGTCCCGTTGAGAGATCGATTGGTGTCGTTCATTCCACGGGCAACCACCTCACCCTCATAAACGAGGACGCAGGCGACTGGCGTCTCTCCTTCTTTGAGTGCTTGTTCGGCGGTATCGATGGCCTGGAGCATGAATCCTTGGTGAAGCTGGAGATTTTCCTGGACATGGGGATGGATTTTGTCCTTGTCGTTGGTGGGTTCTTGCTTGATCCCGGCTCGAGTCGCCATTTCGTCGTCTGAGGAGTCCATGTCAGCCAACGAAAGAAATTCAGACCCTTCAGGTCCGGGGATGCCCTGAAGGAAGTCCATCTTGGCTACATCTTGACTCACTGGAGAGAAAGAAGAGAGAACTCGAAGCAGTGGATTCTGGTGATGCTTTCTCCGTCTGTGCTTCGCCGTAGTCGGCTTTGTTGCCTTGTAGAGAGGATGTGGAGGAAGTGGATGTTGTCGCGATGGGGAGGTGATCTGAGAACAAAGTGAGGACGGAGTGAAGACAGAGAGATCCCTGCGACAATTATCATTGCTTTGCAACTGCCTGGATCATGGCGGGTCGCGGTTTCTTATCGACGCTGTTGGTTCTCTTTGCTTGCGCAGTCCTGGCTGCGGCCGACGCAGCTGCTGGCAAACTGCCCAAGTCGGTCACGCTTTCCTATGAAGTGATCGGATCCTCCTCAGTGAAGCCACTGGCCACTGTCTTTTACGACCCCAGGACGTCAAAGCATACACTGTCATCATGGACTCCTCCCTCTCTAGACTCACTCCAATCTACGACACCTGAGCCTACCTCGTCCAAGCTCCTCCGCATTCTGCTACCGAACGGCAGCTCGACGATAACGACCCTAGACACATTCAGCGACAACGTCTACAAAAAGATTGATCTCTGGGTCTCTCCAGATGATGGCTCCGTCTTCTCTGCCTCAGTGTCAAGTCTCTCGCCTCCACCGTTAACCCCGGAAGAGGAACGTCACCAGAAGAAAGTCGCGAGGGCAAAGGCAAAGGGAAGGCCGATACCACCTCCGCCTCCGATCCCAAACACCAAGAAAGCGAGAGAAGAAGCCGCTGCTCGAGCTGCTATGCATGAGCCTGTTCGAGTCAATCTGGTCATCTCTGGTGCTGGTCCTTCCCCGGTTCTAGCTACCCGAGCACCACCCCAAGTCGACGCCGAGGGAAGGGAGGTTCCGCAAGAAGAACAACAGGAGAAGAGCTTCTTCCAGAAGTACTGGTGGGTGTTCTTGATTGCTACCATGTTGATGATGACAAGCGGCGGCGGTGGTGAAAAATGAGCCAGTTATAGTTGGAATATCTGAGGCGAGAGTCTACATTTCATGTTTACGGTGCGCATGAGTGTCAGTGCGGCAGCAAGATATGCCCCAGATCTCAGAAAGCGAAGTTCTATCCTCTCTTGCCCGCCAGTGTCACTCGGCTCCGCTTCGATGATCTGTTGTCGATGAGACGACCCCAGCTCCATATGACAGCAACTCTACACCTTCTCAGACTATTTCCTCCGTCCAGCTGGGAGAAGCCACTGGATTTCGCCGAGCTGTTATGACACCCTATCGGTGGGAAACAGGTTTACGCTAAGGGACACTGTCACAGGAACTGAAACTGCAAGGCGACTGTTATGGCACCGCCGATCTAAAAGGTCAAGGCAGGCAGCTAGACCGAGTCTTGAGGTTGCTGAGAGTATCTCTGCAACTCTCAAATCGGCCTCACCTGCTGGAGCACGAGTAACACTTTGATGAATGCCGCTTTTCTGGTGGAGAATCTTCCGGTCGTTCTATCAAGGTATAAAGAGGCACGAGCCAGCGGGCGATGGAATGTGCAGTCGAATCAATACTGACCTAGGAATCAGAGCAGAGAGAGAAGATCGGAGAGCAAGCGATGAGCTGTAGGCAGGTGCGGTAGACCCAACAAGTAGATACAATACTTACACCGAGCCCGAGTCCAACGTGTCTTTCCTTTCGTCCATTCACCCTCCCATTACCCTTCCGTCTCCCTACGATGTTATTTGGCAACACAGTCCTTCCGTTGCACTGTGGGAGATTGCACTGGTAGCCCGAAGATACGAGTGCGAAGATCCAGCATTAGCCTCTCCATCCATCCATCCATCCATCCATCCATGCATTGACCGAGGAAATTCCTCCAACGACGCAACTATGACCATCTCCGCATTACCTCGTAATAGCAGATTCACGATACGTATTTCAAGCATCACAATTTCATTGCTCCATTGGCCGTGATTCAATTGAGACCGACGCGACGCAACGCAAAGGCACCACCTTTGACCGTAGCATCATTTTTCGTCGATTCGTCGCTTCGTCGCTTCGTGGTTCCGTCACTTGGCCAGACCTAGGGAAGATTCGTGCTCACGCTCAACAGTCACGGATGGACCGAGTGTACTCCATGCCCGTGCCGTGCTGTGCCGTTTTGTACAGTACTGTACTGTACCGTACCCCATCGTCCGGGTGGTCGTCACAGCAGAATATCACCGGAAAGAAGCTCGTCTCGGACCCGCCGGCCTCGTCCCCAAGAGCTGAGATCCCAAATCTGTATGCCGCGATCAGTCATGACGACGAGCTCGTCCTCGGCGATCCTCACGCGTGGCTTGCGTCGACGGGTGCGTTTATGCGCTTCCTGGTGCTGCGGTTGAGATTTGGATTTCGACTCCGACTCCGGGGTCCCCGCGCCGACGTCGTCCAGGCCTGGCATCGTTGCTGCTTGGTCGCGCCCGTTCGCCGCGCCCTTTGCCTTGTCTTCCCGGTCTATTACTAGCTTATCCGCGTCTACGGTGGACGTGGTGGGACTCGGCTTGTCAGTATCAATGTCAGAGTCTGATGGACGGCTGATCTGCTTGGTCTGTCCTCCGGGGCCTAGTATCGTGTCTGAGGAGGGTGCTGGTGGGACGTCGGCCTCAAACACACCGCGTGGTGTCTGCTCGAAGCGGTCCGCGCAGTTTCTCGCTGCAGCGCTGTGAGGCTGAAGATCCGACGTAGATGATGACGATGCTCCGGGTTGGTCTTGCAAGTTGGCCATCTCGACGTCTCTTGAGGGTCGAACATTGTCTTGGCCACCGTCGCCATCCGCTCTCAGTGAAGCCGGCGGGGGCAAGTCTTCGGTCCCACTAATCTCGAGTCCATCTGCCTCCTTGTCTTTCTTTGTCTCCTTCGCATTCCCTGCTACCTCGTCTGTCGCGTCTCCCTCGTATTCCTCCGATTCAGGATCCTCGATCTCATCTTCGTCGTCATTGCTTCCGCCGTCGGCCCCTGCATTCTGCCTCCAGCGTCCAAACCCCCAGCACATCTTACGCACAACAGCTCCTCCATCCATTTTCAGCACTACGGGTCGAAGAAGAGCGTATGACCAGCCGAGGTTCTTGTCCTTGACATGAGGGTAATAGTGGCCCAAATTTCTGGTTGAGGTGGATGTTCTGGAAGCGACAGAGCCTGCTGCTGGTGGTGGGGTTGGATGGTTTGTCGAAAACGATAGGAGAGGCTCTTGAGCAGGCTCAGAAAGCGGAATTGGATCAGGGGTTGCGTCACTTGCGTCACCCATGCCAATGTCGCCATCTGCGTCCAGGCCTTCGTCCGTTTCCACATCCCCGGGGAAACTGGCCACACCGTTATCTTCGTCCTCATCCTCGAAATCAAAGTCACTTTCATGACCAGGTTCGTTGTTGTTGCTCGAATCGCTTCCATTGTTAGTAACACTGTCAGTCCCATCATCCCATGCTTCCTCGCACAGTGCGTCAGGGTCCAACGCATAGATGAGCACTTTGTCCCATTGCGCAATCGCAATCCTCTCACCCATAGGCGACACCTTGACGGTTTCTGACCCCGACAGTGAAGTGTCTTGCGCATTCCATCCCCATAGGCGGGCGACAACGCGGACCTCTGTGCTGTCCCTACCGCCGCGGCCTGGATCGTCGTCAGAATCAGAGTGGATTTCTACCTCGTGTTCTGAATGATCGGCGACCTCAGTCCCACTGGCCGCATCGTCTGCCGTGATTTCCGGGACAGGCAGGACACTAAAATCCAGATCTTGCGCAGCATTCGGATCGGTGACAGTTCTGCGGCTTCGTGGCTCCCTCGGCGGACGCGGCAAGGTTGCGGGTAGACCGTCTTTATATTCACTGTGTAGACAGTCATCTGCATGCTTGCTCAGGCGGATTTGTACTATGGTGAGAACTTCGGGGCCAGAGCCAAGAGTATCTCCTCGCGCAGCAGCGATGTGAAACGAAGGGACTCGCGCAGTGGCTAAACAGAGCATGTTCGTAACACATTCGTACTCGACCTCGGGATTGACCTCCTCCGGGTCGCGATACCTAGAAGCAGGCTGAATTGTTGTATCGTGTTTGCTAAAGAATGGCAGTGACAGTGCGAAACGATGTCCGCGTATCCAAGTCTGATTCATCCCGCGTACCAGGCGACAAAGCCTGCGAGGCCACTGTGTGCCTGGTGTGTTGGGCCACGAAGGCGATAGGTTGGAAGGGTGCATGCAAGTCCGGACTGGTTCGTTTGCCAGTAGTGTTGTGTACGGTGTAATTGAGCCAGGTGCGTAGAGCGATAAACGACGACCATCGTTGAAGAGGGAGATCGACCGGGGTTTCAAGGGGTAGTGCAAGAAGCGTAAGTCCGCATCGTAGTCACGGTTACGACTACCATGGTTGCTCGGCTGGTGATTCTCTGTGTAAGTGTACGGCCTTCTGTCGCTACTGCCATATGCACCATGGTCAGGGTCTGAATCCCCCCCGCTAATTTCACTGGCCCCGACTTTTACTCCTGGGCGACAGTTCGGAGCGGGATGGTCGAACGGATATATGACCCACACATCGTAGTTTCCTGGTTCATTGAGATGGAGATGCTCGCCCCTGTAGACGCAGACCGTAGCATGGGTTGTTGGACGAACAGTATCGGGAAGATCCCAAAGAATTGCACATTGCAAACGATTGTGGACTGCAAGGTGGACGGGCACAAGATCATGGCCGCGTAATGACTTGTGCGCCGGGATAAGAAAGAAGGTTGGCCGATCGCTTCGATACAGGTCATAATGGAAAAGATGATACCGGACCCGGGGAGCAGATGGCGAAGGAATCTTCGGTTGGCTTCGCGGGGCTCTATAACGAAGGCCGTCCCGATGGTCATATGCAGTTCTGTGCCGGTCGGTGTCTTGCGCCCTCAAGGGAATATTTGGCTCCGGATGAGAGGTTTCTTCGGCCAGATCCTTCTCAGGTGGCTCCCAGGCATACAGGACTGATATATAGTAGGTTTTCTGCACGACCTGGATGATCTTCGCGCGGCCGTCAGCGTAGGGCGACTCGATGGTGTCACCGTAAGCGGCATTGCTGTGCAAATTTAGCTTGATTCGCAGACTGTTCCTGAAAACCACACAGCTATCGCCGTCTGCTGTGAGGCATGAGGCTCGTGGGTCGAAGACGACAGGGCTCTTGAATGAGGGTTCCAGGTTGCGACAATCGGCCGTGAAGTTGACGCCATAGAGATGAGCAGTAGCACGCTGGCGAAAGATGAGAAATAGGTCGCTAGTCGAGATCGAGCGGTCGTCTAATCCGAGCTTTTTGCCTGGCACATTCCTCAGGTGGTGCAGGATGAGTTCTCTGCTTTCAGATGCTACCCCGAAGAACTTGCGGTTGACTTGAATGAGTTGGAAGAACGTTACAGGTGTCGTGAAGTAGAAAATCTGCTGAAGGATCTCTGATGGTAAGGACCCGAGCGTCCCAGGTTTTGCAGGGGGTGAGGCGAGCGGATGGCCCTTCATAGTTCTTCGTTCATGCCGGAGTGGTCAGAGATATAACGGCGCCAAGAGTTTCCCGATTCCTGATTGTCGACGGTAATATCTAATCTGCGATGCGTGTACTGCGCTGCTGTCATTCCAGTGTGCATGTCAGGGCAGGCAGACACAGTTGTCGTTCAGGCTGCACTGGACCATGAGAAACGAGGCTGCTACAGTTGCCTGCCTGCCGCCGCCTTCGCCGCCTTCCACTAGCGCGATGAAGCTGCGGGCTTCCAAATACTGCCGACTGCACTGCGGTTGCTTTTCGCGCCCGTCGGCCCAGCAGGGATCATGGTGGCAGAGGAGAGAGATGCCCTGGGCCCCCGAGCGACTTGTTGATCAAGTGCCATGTGGCAAGCACGCAGGTCCAAGAAATGGAGGTCGGTGTGACTGGGAAGGTTGCCCGAGGGTCTGTAAAGACGACGCCAAAGCGTTATAGGCCGTAAGATATAGGCGTTCGAGGCCCAGACGTAATATTATCTTACTAGAGGCCTTCGTAAGTATATAGTCAGGCGTCGCCCTCGACCTCTTCGAATATAACCATGTCCTCCAATTGAGCCACAGTCGATCCTCCTTCCTTCCTACCTTCCCGAGCTTCCTCTCACTCTCTCAGAGCGCTAGCACCTAACGAAGATGGGCTCAGGATAGGGACAAGCCAGCTAGAAAGTCCCACACCGGCTAACCCCTCTATTCATATCCAGAAGACCTCCTTAAAGGAATACTTTCATCAGGTCCGAAGCTGAACTTTATCGCCCGATTAATTATTCCTCAGATCTAACTTTGATGATGAGGCTGACGTTCAATACTACCTAGGTCTAATGCCTCGAGAACCAGCCTTTCTTCCGAGTCTTCTCTTCCGACTTCCCTGACTGTTCCCCACTCTCTCCTTGCAAACTCTTGAACCGAGAACGAAAGCCCCCCCCAGAACTGCGGGTTCTCTTTGCTTGCTCGCCAGGGGGTATTATGTTCGCGGAGGACGACGGCGATGCCGAAGACGACATTGACTGAGCGTGGTGATGCCCTGGCTTTGTATTCGTGGCATATGGGCTCACCTGCTCCGTGTTTGTGGTGTCGTCCACCGTAAGTTTCAGGTCGACCCAGCTCCTCGTCGCTCGTATCTGGGGACCCCACTCCGCTTCCTGCTTCTCCCCAGGTGTCTCCCCTGCAATATCTTCGTCGTGAGACATCCGCCGTATCCGGTTCGAGCGAAGGGGCAGCTCGTAAGTCATAATGTTACGGCTCATGCTCAGTTTCTCGGTGTCCGAAAGCTCAGCTGTCCGTTGGCTGCCGTTTCGATTGATTGCCTCGATCTGCTCTTGAAGCTTCGTCGCGTCATCGTGCCGGCCTTGCCACTCGTATGTGCCGCGCAAATGCTCCATTGCTTGTATTGTGGCTGGGTGTTCCTTACCGAGAACTCTCTCCCGAGCTTCAATCACCTTGCGTTCCTTCTCCTCGGCCAACTTTGCCTTCGGGGCTGAATTCTGCCGCATATACGTTGCAGCCAAGTCTAGCATGCTGATAAGGGTTTCAGGATGGTCATCGCCCAGGACACGCGTTCTGCGTTCCAGGACCAGCTGGTTGAGTTCTTCCGCCTCGTCGTATCGACCCAGATGCCCGTAACTGACGGCCAAGTCACGCATCGTGAGCAGGACGTCGGGATGGTCCTGGCCCAGTTTCGGCTCGCCCAGTTGCAGCACATGCTTTTGCAGGCGCTCAGCCTCGTCAAATCGACCTTGGATGCCGTGAAGAGCCGCCAGATGAGCCACCGCCCGAAGTTTATCTGGGTGGTCCTCTGGGATGGATGACCCCGCCGCTTTCACCGCTTCGAGCTGGAGTTCCATAGCCGCTTCGATCCTGCCCTCCTCAAAGAGGACGCGCGAGAGGTTGGTGTGATTAGCCAGTGTGTCCGGGTGCTTTGGCCCGAGTGAAACTTGCCTGGCTGCCACAGCCTGGCGCGCCACTTCTTCTGCACGGCCGTGGTAGCCCTTGACGCGAAAATAGGTGGCTGCATTGTGCAGTAATGCCGCTTTGGAAGTCGACACACTATCACTCCGGACTGCCCATTGCTCTCCAGCACCACTTTGACATGAGGGAGATAGATCTCGCAGCTTTTCCATTCTTCTCTTTCCCCGGGAGGAAAGACGATTGAGACAGCCACCAGCGCTTGTTCCGCCCAGACAGCGGGCTCTCCATAGAACTGCAACCATTCCTGCGTTACCAGCTGCACCATTCGATGCAGACTAAATGCTGCATGACTCTCTCCACGCAGGGTCAAAGGGATCTCTTCAATCAAAGAGAATCCTTTCAAGAGCCCACAGGCGTCCTCAAAATCCATATCCGAAAGACTCGGATCTCGCCTCCAGATCAGCTCATCCGGGATGCAATGCCGATCCAGAAAGGCCAGCAAGGACAGAATATCGGCAGACAGGGTGTTCTGGTCTTTGATCTGCGTGAAAGACATCATCCAAGTGGTCGTCACTGCGTTTTGAGCCTCATCCTCAGCCAGACTGTGAGTAGCGTTATGGCCGAGGAGGATGAGCGCATTGACCATGCTCTTCTCATACAGCGCCAGATATCTCTGGATGGGGCAGCCCTTCTCCCAAATGTACGCCACGGCCTGAGTCAAAGCTAGCGGGATGTATTCCAGCTTTTTGGCAAGTTCCGCAATATCCTCTCTCTGGTATTTATCATTGTCGTCGAGGATCTTCCGGACCAGGTCAATTGCCTCCAGTTCTGCCATGCGCCTAACCTGTAGCACCGAATTCACCTTGTTCACCATCCTTATCCCCACCTTCATGTTCCGAGTTGTCAACAACACAGCCCCATGTGCACAGTCCGGTATATACCCAGCAAGTCTCCCTGGAAAGCTTCGTTTGCCGTGGGAACTAAGGGGGCTTGAAGAACATGTCAAAATCGTCAGCGTTGTCAATGATCATCAACCAATCACCACTATTCTTCTTGTTGCTTAGCCAGTTTCTCACAAGACTCAGGATGTCTGCTTTTGGAGAATCAGCCCCGGGTATCTTCAATTCGTCGGCTAAATCCATAAAAGACTGGTGGAATCTTTCCAAGTTGCTGGCATGGATCCAAAAGACCGACGTCTTCGGATTCTTCTCTCTACATCGGTGAGCATAGCTGAGTGCAATCTGAGTCTTTCTGTGTTGGTGAGCAAAGTTCCCCGTAAGAGGACTTGAGGAACATACCCGATCCCCCCGAGCCCATAAAGCGCCGCTCGTCTCTGCTCTTCAGGATTGGGACCTAGTATTTTAAGCAGACGCTTGATAATGTTCTCGCGGCCAACGAAGCTCGAATTCTTTCGGTAGGGTACGAAGACTGGAGAGATCAGTCAGCATACGTCTCCTCGCGAGTGTCTGTGAGACGAAAAAGACAGCGTCCTGAAAATGCCACAGAGGTCTACTTGAGTTTTGCACTCTCAAAGGCAGTGCGAATACTGTGCTCAGGCTGTCTGCCATCGAGCCTTCATCTTACTTACATGTAGGCGAGTAGACCTCGGGGACTTGAAAAGTGGCCTCGACTGTCTCGACAGTCGATTGGAGAGCTTCTTCGACCAATGTTGCTAAACCGTCTTCGACCTGCTGGTACGCCGAATTTGGTTCAGGAAATTTGCAAATACTCCTGTGGTCCGCGTCAAGCGCAATGGCAGTTTCTCTTTTCCCTGGGAGACCAAGGATTGCAGAACGCGCATCCACGATCTAAACTGTGTGAGTTGCATCCATGTGATGGTAATCTTCAACGTACCAAGTCCGGCCCCAATCGCTTTGTCTCATAGAAGGAGAGTATCTGGTAATCCTCCAGCTGGTGTCTGAACTCGTCTCGGAGACGTTCGGAGAAGATGGAGTTGTGTTTGAGATTGTCCATGAACGTATTTTTGGGATTCCACAGGACAGATCTAGCAATGTTTGCGGCAACATCGCCCAAGTTAGCAAAATTCCCCCCACGATGGGGAGTTGCGAAGAATACGAGTCCGTATGTCGCTTTCCGAATACTGGCGTATTTGTCGTCAAGTTTCGCTTCGACTAGTGCCTGATAATTGTTCAAGGTTGGTTTCTGCTTGCATAAATAAATTCTTCGAGGAGATAGAATGGAGGTGGCATGCAATACCAGGCTCGAGTCAGTGGCTAGGACAGCAGTTTTTCAACATACCCTCTTGATAACAATACCACCGAGACTGTGTGCGATGAATATGATCCGCCTCTGCGGAGAGACCTGCTTTCGTCGTGCAGTTAATAGATCCAGCAGATTGACAGCTTGCTCGTCGACGCCAGCGGTCGAGGTCTCAATCGCCACATTGGAATTGTAGCCGAAGAGCAAGATCCGTGCATCTGGCAGGCGCTTAGGAAGAAAATCGGACAGCCACATCTTCTTGTTTTTTGCCGTCCACGTCTCCTCGGCGTGGAAGACCTTGTTGACCGGGTTGAGGCCATGTACGGCCACGATGCTGGGTAGTTGTTAGCTGGCTTGGTGTGAGCCAACCAATATCCACAGGGATACAGGTGATAAAACCGGGTGGGATGCGCTCCTCCCCGGCTTAACGTACTCAATATTGGCATCATCTGGGTCGACCAGTATTCGAAGGAAATTCTGCTCCGTGGTAACCTAAGGTTGACGTAGCTCCTTGAGACGTGCGTATGAAATGAAGGGATGAGAGAAACAGCAACGGTCCAACTGTGCTACAGAGACATGAGAAACAAGCCGCCTTCGCGTACCATGGCCGAGGGAAATGTCGATATCCACAATACTTTACGACCCAACTTCCTGACGGTGCGAACCCAACAAGGCCACCAGCAGTTCTGACGCTTCCGCAGGTCCTCCGGTCAAGCGAGCTGCAACACGGGCTGGTACTGTGTATCCAGCCGTTGTGGAATGTACAGATCGAACTGGTGAAACAGCAGCCAGAATGATCCAGAAGGCGTCCGCTCCGTCGATACAGTTTAGTGTAAGTATTGTGGGAGAAGCACAACATCAATCAACCCCACCCGGGGTGTGAGGTTGATGATGGGCTGCCACATCAGCAACACGCATTTGGTTCTGTGAAGACGGCGTGGCACATGCGTGAGCCTAGCCCGTCATAGTTGGCCCTAGAGCACATTTTTTAAGACCCATATGCGGCTCGAAATATCAAGGAAACAATCACGAGCCATGCCCGCCATAGGTTAGCCTTGCGGTACTTCGTGTAGAGCATCAAGTCAATGTGAGGAAGCCGGAGTGTTGCCTGTCGAAGGTGCGCCAGCACCTGATGCGTATTTGGTGCCCAGGGGCCTGGTCAGGCGTCTCGCCGTGGTGACTTGCAGTAGCGTTGCTGCCTCTAGAGCACCCACGCTCCTCAGTGGCTGTTTTGAATGGAGGCAGAAATCTCCACGCGAACAATTTATGCACGCTTCGTCACTCCCGTCGTGAAACACTGATACACCTCGAGAAAGGGGCGTGAATTAGTTGGCCATTAAGTAAAGGACTCAAGCCCACTTGATCAAAACAGAAAGGGCCGAACCCAAGCGTCTACTCCCCGGACGGTGAAACTACCCACGCTCGGTTGGCGATCCAACCATTGTTGGACAGGAAGGACGCAGGTGAACACGAAATTTGGCAAACGGCGGTTGGGGTGGGATGCAGAAGGCCTACACAGGAAGGTACGGTAGAAGGTGCAGCAGGTACGATAACGCGCAAGACAGAGAGTGTGGCACTCTGGGTCGGTCAATCCGAACTCAATCTCAGCCAAACTGTTTGCTCTTCTGTTCAATCTCTCTCCATAGGAACAGAGGCAGCCCAGCTGCAATAGCGCACGAGATATGCCAAGCTATTCGGAAGACAGCAAACGGTAAATGTGAAAGAAATAACTGTCGCTTCGATTGTGCTCTCTACTGGATCAGGTCAGCAACTTCGTTCACAGCCGAAGATTAGGTGCTTCGAACTCTCAGCAACTCCTCGCTAGAAATGCAGCGTATCATGACTCATATTCAACCTCCTCCCTGTGAGTCGGCCAACCCGAACGCTCGTCCGCGTCGTTCTCTGCCAGTAGCCGCCGACTGTAACTCTGTCCCTAGCACCGATGCGCAAAGGCACCGCATTCAGGTGTCGGAGAAAATGTCTTCCCCGGCGAGCGGAAGTAGAAACAGCTCAGGCGAAACAATCCTCGTACTTCTTGCTGTGTTTGTTGAGGGCGTGATCTTCGAGACTCTTCCGTGCCGAGGTGCTCTGGAAAGTGCCGAAGCAAATCTTGCACTTGATACTTTGTGCCTTTGCATTCTAGTCAGGGAAAACCAGCGTCAGCAATCGATCGGATTGAAAACGGTAACAGGGCGCTTGTTCTTCGTAAGACAAAACAGAAGATTGAAACCGCAAGGAAGTATGGCTATGTAGCCGTGGCGTGATGGTTGGTTTGCCTAGTGCACAGTCCTCCAGGATCGAAATCCCATCGATCTGCATGTGAAAGCCACCCAACACTTGCCTTGAAGGGACAGATGTAACCACAAAAGGACGAAAGCAGCCTTGCCAAGTTGACGAACTTGTGTGAGCCACAAACGAACCACCTCCCATCACCCTCTGACTCAGCAAGACGACCGAAATTGTAAGGGCGACAGAAAATCCAGCAGCCCCGATGGAAAACCACAGACCCCACAAACCGAATAAAAGCCCTCGTAGATAAGAAGTGGGAAAAAAGAATTGAATACATACCGATTTCAACTGACTTTGAGGATCCTTCTTCGCATCCTTCGCATTCCGCTCACGCTTCTGCGCAGCTTTGGCTCCGTTGCCGCCACCCATTTTTGATGGTGAGTATTAAGCAAAGAATTGAACGGAGGGGACGGTAAGGTGATCAGAAGGAATCTCTAGTCTGATAGAACGTCGTGGGTGCTTGGGGCCTGACTTCGGGTTGGGTGTGTTTGCCAGAGGAGTGAGAGATTGAAGTTTCAAGGAAGACGAGATGAGGCTGGAACGGTGGCAAGGAGGTGGGCGGTCAGAAGATAAATTTGGCAGCGTGAGAAAATTGAAGGTCGAGACCCGGCCGCCTCGGAAGCGGACAAACTTTCCTACGAGCCTTTGTTCGCCTATCCACCCAATTTGCACGTGGAGCCCGGATGGAGGGACAGTGGCCTGAAAAAAAGTTCATTCATCATCAAGATCTATGATAGATTAAACACCCTTCAGTCCAAGCGCCAGCAGTATATTCAACATCTCTCCGACCATGGGATATCCAACTTTGCAGTCATTCAAGTCGCGCACCGCCTTGCTCACGTCGAGATGCGATTGAACTGCAACCCAGTGCTGATGTCTCCAAACTTCGCATGCCAAATATCCTTCAGGTAAGAGCTTCGCGGCACCCACGGGCCTCGATCACCGCCCTTCGGAAGCGTGTTCGCCTCCTGAGCTGCCTTGATATACGAACTACTCAAATTCAACAGCGGCACCTCCATGACTTTCTCCTTCTCATTCAAACGCGGAGTCATGCTGCTCATACCCTTGGTTTTCATCTGCTTCAGCAAGCGAACCCACAACTGTGCGGTGGCGTCGGCGCCAAGTGTCCAGCTTGCATTCGTGTATCCAAAGACAAATGTAAAGTTAGGAAGGTCCTGTAGTAATGCGCCCCGCCAGATGTACTTCTGGTTCATCTGGTAGGGTTCGCCGTCGACGGAGATGTTAGCGCCGCCGCCGAACAGGATCTTCAGACCGGTAGCCGTGATTATGATGTCTGCATCGATAGTCTTCCCCGAGGACAGTGTGATTTCGTTGCCGGAGATATTCCGAATCGTATCGGTCACGATGTCAGAATTGCCTTTGCGGAGAGCTGCGAAGAAGTCTCCACCTGGAGGAAAGAGTTAGGCGAGTGCTGCCATGCGGGTCATATAATCAGGCTTACCTGGGGTAATGCACATCCTTTGTTCCCAAGGATTATACTTCGGGACGAAATGCGGTTCAAATGGGATATTCTTGGGCAACTCCTTCTCGGTTGCTTCACGGAGGACCGAGATACCCTTCTTCGGGAATAGGCGGCAGAATTGGAAGAACAAAAAGCCCACAAGCAGGAACCTGAGCCGGATGAGCTGATAGGCCCACTTTTCGGGGAATATCCGCTTGATGATGCCATCGATCGGTTCTGTGAGAGGGACGGGCAGGAAGTAGCTGGGTGATCGTTGAAGCATGGTGATGTGTTTGGCTTTATCCGCCATTGCGGGGAGGAGAGTCACGGCGGTGGCACCACTACCGATGATGACGACTTTTTTGTCTGTATAGTCGAGTTCTTCAGGCCAGAATTGAGGGTGCACTACGGTTCCTGTGAACTGATCGATGCCAGGGATTTGCGTGTTCAGGCCGCGCGTATAGTCGTAGTAGCCGGTACCGAGCAGGATAAAACGCGCGTAGAATTTTCTCTTCTCAGTGCCGTTTACGGTGACGTCGAGTTCCCAATGCTGATTCTCGGTTGACCAATTCATGCCTTCAACTTTGTGGTGATACTTGACGTTGCTATCGATCCCATGTTTGGCGGCAGTATTCTTCACATAGCGCAGAATGGACGCGGCGTCGGCGATGGAACGATCTTCCTTCCACGGATCCCAAGGGAAACCGAATGTGTGAAGGTCTGAGTCCGATCGAATACCGGGATATTTGAACAGGCTCCAAGTGCCGCCGATTTCTCCTCGCCCCTCGAGGATGGCGTATGAATAGTCAGGGAGGCCTTCCTGCAGGCGATAGGCAGAGTTGATGCCTGAAATCCCAGCGCCGATAATAATGACGTCGAAGCTGTTGTTGGCGGCAATCATCTTGATCGGCGGAGGTGGATGTTGGCTGGGGCAACTAAAGGAACAGTGCGTCCGCCGAAATCGAGAATGGAGGGAGAAAGGGATGGGGGAGATGTCGAGAGTGAATGTGTATATACTTTCACGCGCCGAGGGATCACTAAACACAGTAACCGATCTGGGAGGGCCCCCCAGGCCTCCACCAAAATCCGCAATTCACCAGGATGAACCCTCACTAATCGTGAATGACACGAGCCTGGGCCCAGACACCAGCACGGACCAGTCGGCCTGAAACCTGTAGAGGCGGAAAGTTACCTCGGTTGGGAAGTAGGAGCCCAAAAGTGGCTTGAAGGATGTGCAAAGCGTGGGTTGGTGTGGATATTGTACCGCGTCCTCCGTCCCAATACTGGCGTAGGGAAACTCGTGTCGTCCATCTCTCGCTCCAAATTCATTGAAATCACTCCATCTCGTACCACAATCGTTTAATCCAACATACGGACTTTCACATGTGCCGCAGACTCGTTGTGATCTACACGCACCTTGTGTGATTAGGTCCCACTACTGCATCGATAGCCGATATATACCCTGTGGGCCAGAACTTGTTGTCGACACTGGGTTGCTCTTCCATGGCCCCGCAACCAGACGACAGGAAAAAGCCGAGGTTCTGAAGGCTGTCAACCTCAAACGCCACCGGATACGGAGGGAGTTGCTGCACCTGGGGAAACTGTTTCCCTTTGGCGGCGTTCGTAGAATACGCCGACCATACACGAGGCGGTACCCCAGACCAAAGTGGACTTGGGCCGACTCGCCTTTGTGTCGACATACGAAATACGAACATAATGAACATGAAGACAGGCTAAGATCGTGCGAAGCGCCTTCGGTCGAAATTAGTCCTTTCAATGTCTGAACTCCCTCGTCGTGTCTCGCTTGCTCGTGCCTTGGGAATATCCACAGAGTATCACTCAGTAACAGCATTCCCGCTCTCATCCACCAAATGGCGTTCGACTTTCTCTGGCCCTCCTCCCACAGCGGTACAGATCACATGACTCACCCCAGCCTTTAGCGTCATGAGTGTCTTCTGCTCCAACCCCCCAAACTCGTTCGGACGAATATTCTCGCCGAACTCGCCTTCCCAGCCCGAGATCCTCGGTAGGATGTTCTTGAAAACACCAGCAACTTGGTGACTGTGTTCTTCCAGATAGTAGATGACTGCATTTGGACCGGCGTCGAAGGTGTATGCTGCGATCAATTTGCCTGCTTTGCGGTTTGCTGTCTCGACTGCGTTCATGGCTGCGCGAGAGACGTCGTTGAGGTAGTGAATGGGGGGCCAGGAGTCGAGGCAGATGGCGTGAAAGGAATTCGAGTCTTGCATCGTGATGCGGGCGAACGTCTCAAAATCGCGTTCATGGATGGCCTTTTCAATCTCGTGCATCCTCTTTGGCACGATGTCTCTGAATCGTGCCGGTGCGAGCGTAGAGGTCTCGACAGTGGTTTGCATGCCTGCGGTGGAGGGCACTCCTTTCTTCTCGGCGCTGACGACCAGGATCAAAGCCCTCATCTCTGGCCAGTGTGAGACGGGGGCGACCTCTTGGGCCAAGCTGTCGCTTCCGTCCTCTTGCGTGCCAGCTCGCCAGGCGACGTATCCACCCATAAGACTCCTGCACGCCGAACCAGAGCCTTGCCTTGCAATCAGAGACAGGTCCTTAGGTGACTGCGGCAACTCGTAAAGATCGGCGATGGCTCTGACCAACGCAGCAAACCCAGCGGCCGATGAGGCCAGGCCTGCGGCGGTAGGGAAGTTGTTCGCAGAGACCAGCCGCAGGGTCATCTTTGAGAGCTGAGGCAGAGAAGAATCACTGGATTCCAGCTGCTCACGTAGCGAACGAAGGTGTTTTAGACATGCTTGCGTTCTCTTGGAGGATTGAATATCTTCCTTGTCTCCGTTGAGGATGAGCGAGTCATGACCGGAGTAGGACTCAGAGCATGATGCCGTCGTATGAGTCCGTAGCGACTTCTGCGACAGTGTCACAGAGAGTGACGAGTTCGTAGGGAGGTTTAGTGCTGTGTCGCGTTTACCCCAGTACCTGGATTGCTGGTTAGTCTGCGCCCACAAGGTGCGGAACAGAGAATGGCGTACCTACTTGATGACAGCGATATTGACAGGAGCAGTTGTGCTCGCCCGGTACACGGGCGATGGACCAGACATTGTTGGCTCTGTTACTCTGACGGAGCGAGATTTTTGTTTACTTCACCGCAACTGAGAATAAAATGTTGGAGGTCGAATGTGGGTCCCGGGCGGTTGAACGCCGCGGGGATACAAGGGGACTTCAGTTCGTTCAGAATTTGGATATCAAGGTAATACTAGACGAAAAGCAGTGAGTTTCAACATCATCGAGTCGTGCCCGTTGCGAGCTGTTCATCGGTATCCCTCAATCTGGTCCAGGACTCAGGCCCTGCTCCAAAGCTCCTCGTCGTGGGATTTGCAAGCCTGGTCCCCGACGGAGGCGGGATATATGTGACTTATGTTCCGCCCTTCAAACTGTTCGAACAAGGCTATCAGCACGGCTGGGACTCTGCGCCCATTACTACGAAGCTCAAAGTTGAGCGAACGAGACTGTCACTGGCTGTCACTCTGTGAGAGAGAAGAGGCGCGTGGTAACGGACAGGAGCTGTCGCCAACAGCGGGCCGCACCACGACGAACACATAAATCAATCATAACTTCAGCCTGAAGAACTCACGGGAACGGTCTTGTTGTTCTTGGGACGATGCGAAATTTCGTTGAAGAAGCACTTGAGACGACGCAATGATATGCAGACAAGGATCCTGGTCTCGCATTTGCTTCTACAACGGTCATCGGCGAGGCATCAGTCTGATTGATATCAAACCAGTCAGTGACTAATTCCACGCCTTGTCCCCGTCACGCTTCGCTTCAGGAGACACAGACGAGATGCAGGACCCGAACGATTGGCCCGATAAGTTACCAGACTCCTTGCACAGCGTTTCTCGGCTGAACCGCACCTGCAGGAGAATAGGACCCCCCTTAAGCAGGTGGCATGTTTTAGCTCTCATTGAACTTCCCAACCGATAATCCCTTTAAGCCGTCAAGGTCCCCTTCGTGACCGCAATACATCACGTCAACCTGTAGCAAACCAGATACTGGAGACATCTGTTTGGAGGAATACCTGAAGGGATATCGCTGCCCTCGATATCCAACTATGAAGACCTATCTGGCTGTAATGAGTCCGCGTCCGACAATGCTGGTCGAGTCGCGATGTGAAGACAGTACTCTTGTATATTCGCGATTGCTTCGCCGTCCGAATGAAGTAGAACCCTTCTCGCCAGACAGTGCGCCTACGTGTTCTCGAGAACCGTAGTGTAAGGATCCAGTGGCCGAGTAAGATACAAACGAACGAGCTCAGAAGTTTCAACACTGGTGGACATGTCAGGACATGTTCAGCCTCATGTTCAGATCGAATTTTGGGATCCACCCCGGCTGTTCCCGAGGAAGAGGACAGTACATTGCCGTAGCAGATACACATAACCATCGACGTGCCAGTGGCAATCTCGAGGCAAACCAGGAGTTCATCCAGCCAGTACTACATTATTGTAGGCGAGGTTGTGTCGAGGTGGAAAGAGATCAGGCTGACCAAAACCGGCCTCGCCAACCGCTGCTGGCCCTCCCCGCATTTTACACGGAGCATCATCTCCGAAAATATTGTCGCGTCCTTTCGACGTTTCTTCACCCTCACAGATAAATTATTTCGTCAAGTCGAGAACCTACCTACAACAATATACCATGGGCTGGTGGAAAGCAGACCCCATCCCAGGGCCTCCGCAATCACAATCACAATCACAATCGCATTCACCACAAGCTCCCGCTCCTATTCCTCCGCATCCCATCCCGGTACAAGCCAGCACAGATACAGACCCAGCTTCAGCATCGGCCTGCCCTGTCGACGCCAAAACCCGAGCGATATGGCTCCAGCAAGCACAGCAGGCACAGCAGGCAAAGAAATCGCCGTCGCAAGTACAGATACAAGGCCACCCTGACCTCCCACTCTCGCACCCTCCAGTCGGAACGTCACCGGCATCGCCCTCCCTCCGCGATATAACGGCCACCAGCGCATCCGCACCGTCCTCAGTCGAATGCTCCTCCGACCGAATCGACCAGTCTCCTTCCTCTTCCACGCACCCATCTTCGACCTCACATTCACATGCAGCATACACAACCTCGCGCCCACTCTCGCACGACCGCGTCGTCTCCTCCATTCCGCGAGCTACGCCCTCGTCCTCATCATCATCACCCACAGCTCCCAGCCCCGCGGCGCCCGCGAACTCGGAATCCGAAACAGGCACCCACTCCTCAGGCAACTGGATCTACCCGTCGGAAGCGCAGTTCTTCCACGCCGTGATGCGCAAGCAGACTCTCTCGGCCTCGTCGCCCGAGACCCTCGCCTCGTCCATAAGCAGCATCATCCCCATCCACAACGCAGTCAACGAACGCGCGTGGGCGCTGATCAAGGAGTGGGAATCCGCCGCCACGGAGGAGACCCGGACCCCCGCGTGCGCGGGGCCCAAACTGCTCAGGTTCCAGGGGTTGGGCGCTGGGGCGCGCAGTCCCAAGGCCAGGATGCTGGGTCTGTGGGGCTACACGGCGCCGTTTGACCGGCATGATTGGACGGTCGAGCGGTGCGACGGGCGGAGGGTCGAGTATGTGATTGATTTTTATCAGGGCAAGGGGTCCTCGGCAGCGGCAGAGGGGGCGAGGAGTAATTTGAATTTTTATCTCGATGTCAGGCCCAAGTTGAATACTGTCGAGGGATGGAGGATGAGGGCGGAGAGGATTGTGGGGTGGCGGTGACGAGGTCGAGGGCAAGAGGTGGCCGGAGACGTATATGTATATAAACTCGCCTACAGCAGGAGTGATATTGAGCAGAGTACTGCTTGATACCGCTTGCCGGGCGGCAGCCTCTCACATTGTATCGTGTATACCATGTCATCACGACTCACTATTCAAAAAGCGAAGTATCAGTAATGAGATATTCTATGTGTATGACTCTCGAGACAATCACTTCTGTCTCGTCACTAGGTACATTATCTGCGCCGCGCAACCTTTCGCAGATAGGGATCGATGTCGAACACGTTGCCTCCCATCCGGTGCCCAGGCCTACCCATGTGGCATTAGAGTATGAACAGGTATAAACCGCCACTGAAACCCGACTAAGGAGTAGATTGATGAACAGCCTGGTTGGGCTAGAATCGTCCTTCCCAGCACAACCAAGGGAGACCCATGTTCCCCTTCATACCCGGAGTAGGAGAGGTTTACCGCTGTTGTTCGTCAGAGCCAGCCGTGTCTAGGTACCGTTGCGATGCCACCCACGTCCACGTCGACCATGGATGCTGTCTTTCGACTAAATCCATCAAAGCGCCTATCCAGACAAAGGAAAGAGACACGGCAATGCAATCGAAGTAGATGTTGGTCGTTTCAAGTCGTTAGTGCCAGTTGTATGCTGCCCTCCTGCCGGTCGACCTGTTACAAAAGAAATTCGTTCAAGGCGTGACATGCTCAGATGTCGTTGATGCAAATGCAAGTGTATGCTGTTTGTGTTCGTTTGATTTGTTGTGGAATGTTGACCTTGGCTCAGTGGCTCCTCACCAATTTCCTGTGCGCATGGCAGGCTGCTCCATGCCGTAAGTGTTGGAAAATAGTTGCTGTCGAATACTCTGCTGTTGTGAAGACTGAGTGCTGTGCCGCAGCCAGCCCAGAGCCTGCATCAACTCATCGTATGCCTCTCTGAGCCGACCACCACTCTTCTCGTTGTGCGCCTGCAGTTTGTCCTCCCATCCGTTGAACTGTAATTGATAGCCTCCACCACGTTTACTGGCTTCCTTGATGACGCTAGCCCACGCCTTAGAGATCTCCTCGTACGCGTTCTGCTTGGCAACGTTATGCTGCGGGCTGTCCCACTCTGGTAGATCATGTATGATTTGTGTGACTGCATTCAAATACTCGAGTGACGTCGATGACTGTTGTTCATTGGGCGGCAGGAAATGAGGTGTAAAGTCGGTAAGGGCATCGAGCAGCTCGTTCCATTGTGGGCGGACACGATCGAAGCAGTAATCGGACCGGAGATTGGGCTCGAGCGGAAATGCGTTCATCAATCGGGCGTAATATTGCCGCAGGATCTGGATTGTGCTCTGAATACTGGGTCGAGGACTAACTTGGACAATCTCCTCTCTCAAACTCGGGTGTCTCTCACACAGAGTCTTGATTACTGATGTGAGGGAGTCCTTGTCTAATGTCTCCAGCAATCTCTCAACTGTCAATGGTCGGCCGACCACGAGATTGGAACGGGCTTTCTTTCTTGATGCGGAACCCAGAGCGGTGGGCAGTCGGGCGTTGGAGATGGAGGGCGATGTGGACATCTCATCGTCTCGATCAGGAGAGGGTGAGGCCTTCCGTTTTCTTGAAGAGCCAGAGGAAGCCACTGGTGCCAGGGTTAGCAGAGTGCGAGAAAACCTGTATTGCATCGACGACTCACTTGATCTGTTAGGGGAGAGGCGGGAGTGTTCGTGGAAATGAGGGGGAACAGGCGGCATAGCCAGGGAATTCATCGTGGCTAGGGAGGCCCGATGATATCAGGCCGTGTTATTGTTTGGAATATGAGGATTGAGGGGCGACGTTGTTTCGTTTGCCAGATTTTCCAAGACCGCCGCGGTTGAAGACAATGAGATGGGCGATGGACAAAGACAGCCGCAGTGCTGTGAGGTTGTCGAGCAGCGGTGAAAGGCAGCAGCTGGGGACGCGGATGCGGATGTGATGTGATTGAGTGAAGTGAAGTTATGAAGTGTGAGTGGAGGTTCGACTCTGGCATCTGGCCTTGTGCGGGTCGAGAGCAGTGAGTGCCAATGATATAGACTTGAAGCTAGTTGCGCCCAGGGTCCAGCCTTAAGCACTGCGATTCGCCCGAACCAAAGGTCTCAGGGCACCCGGAGCCACTGCCGGCTGACCTCTGACTGTCCTCAGGTGCAAGGCGCAAATCGCTGCCCAATACTGCCACGTCTCTGCACGTCGACCATCATGCTCGGTGCGTGTCCACTTGAAGTCTATCGAATTGCCTTGCCCGGGAGCCGTGCGTCCACGTTTCCCCGGTCTTGTAATAACGTTCGGCCAGGGTCACCGCGAGTGCAGACCAACAAAGACCAGCAATCCTTGTTGAGGCGACGCCTTGGAAACAAAGATAGCCATCACTGCCAACCTGCACTAGATCCCGCTCGGTTTCATGTCCCGCAACTTTCCGCTGCTGCCACGCACGAAACAAACCTACTGGTTTCAAATACTGTAGCTCAGTAGAGTCCACACCAACGTCTGGGGAAGTTGGTCATAGCTGGATGCGGGACGCCAAGTCAGGATGAAATCGCCAATCTCTAATCTCAACCAGCATCATTGCTTATTTTCATTCTTGGAATGTTCACATATCACATGCACGCCAGCCCAGCTAGCCAAACAGTCCGAACCTTCCAATGTCCTGTGGTGAAAGGTACTGAGCCGTCACGGAAGAGACTGGCGGATCTATACTTTATCCTTCCTCTTAATACAACGAAACACCTCAATTGAAGCAAGATAGGATGACTCGCAGATATGGCGTATGATAAGTTCACCTCATATCAGTTGAAGAAGGATCTTTGTCCTCCTCGATCGCCGCATCGTCCTGCTGCCGCCGACTCGTCACGACAGACAGAGTAGGGGGCGGTTGCTTGAACGCTTGAGGTTGTTCATTTCTGTTCCCAGCGCTTGCGAATGGCGCGGAGAAACCAACTAATCTGAAGGTCGCCCTTTCATACCCGTTCGGCACCTGGGACAAGGGCTGGAAAGGCGCGAATCGACCTCGATGCGCAGGACGAAGAAAAGAACAGAAAAACAGCTGAGGAGAGCCGGCACGAGAGGAGTTCGGGCCACAAAGCCTGTTGAGCGAGTGAGCGGAGACCAATCGCTACAAAACGCTGGTCTGGGGATCTTGCGAGGAGTGGTTACAAACCATCTTGGGGGTATCTTCTACGCGGTGGCGAGTGCGACGGTAAACGCTGTGGTCTGTAATGAAGTGCTTGAGCGGCCCGCATCCGTCTGTGAAAACGAGAGCGACACAGCGCGAGAACTGATACACAACATTGTGGCAGGACCAGGTCCATGAGATGATATCAGGCAGCATTCCGCCGCTGCCAGGCACAAAGAGTTGAATTGGTTGAACCAAGCTAAGTAGCACTTTTTCTGGCACCATAAGTAAATGGTGCATGACCATCGTTGACATGGAGGTAATACCGCGGCACAATATGAACCACAGGGCGGACAGTGGGATCAGTTAACATCATACGGATCCCGACATCACGCCCCACGGATCTGTACATGTCCGACCTCGAATAAAGCCATGGGTATCGTGCAAATGCTAATCCTGCCCACAGTATGCTGAATGAGGGAAAGTTGTCGCCGTAATGCATCGCTGTAGGTAATGCCTAGAGATACAGTGACTGAGCCGCCACGATGTCTCGTCTTACCTTATTCAATGCTTCCTCGAACTTTTTCTCCAGTTCTTCGCTTCCCATAACTTTCGAAGCTTCGGCCATTTGACGAAGTGCTTCCTCAAGTCGACGGAATGTGCGAATCAAGCTTCCTTCGTAGACGTCGGTCATTTTGCTATTGTGATATCAGTACTTGTAGTGAGCGGTTCTGCGTCTCCTTACCAGATATCCCCGAACGACTTTCCAGTCGCCCAGGCATACATGACCGGCATGAGCTGCCACTTGAACCCCTGCACGTACTCTTCCTCGTTCATGGTCAACTTCGACTCAATCGAGACCTTGGCGATGTTTCTTGCTTGCTTCTGAATTTCACGCAGGCATCGGGCCATTTCCTCAGGTAACACGGGATTCTCGTTGACCTTCTCTTCAAAGACGAAACAACTCATGACTGCAGCAGTCTGCTCTGGCGTGAGGTCATTGAAAAAGCGGTTGAACAGGAGTTCACTAAGCATCAGTTCATCGCCAGTGCTGATCTCACAAGCAACACGTGCCTTGAGCTGAACCACCTCGTCCTCGTTGATGAACTGTAGGCGACGAAGCACGCGCTTACGGCACTTCAGTTCCTCCAACTGCGTGATTGCATGAGCATCCTGGATTTGCTTTTTGAGATTCCGGATCTTCGTCGTAAGAGCCATTTTGTCCGCATATTGATTGTACAATCCTTCCAAGCGAGGGGAATGGTGCAACGGATTGGCAACCAGTCTGGACTCCATGATTTCGATCTTCCGAAGGAGCTCGCGGAACGAGTTGTCGGTGATCTTCATGTTCTCGATGGGATCCAGTACGGCCAGGCCATCGGGGAATCGTCTTGTAACTTCCTGTAATGCTTGCTGCACCTTCTTCTTCTCTTCAGATATGGTCATATCGGCGGGAGGATAGATGCGCACATGGGAAATCTTGTGGACGCATTTGAGCAGGACAGGCACAACTTCGACCTTCGACTTCTCACCAGCCTGAGGAGGGCGAATGCCAGGTGGGAGGGATTGATGAGTCTTGGTAGCGGGAGTGGGGCCATCAGCCACTTGCAAGGCAACGTCGAGCACCCATTCCTCCTGAGGTGCCAGTTTCTCCGTTGATCTTCCCTGGCTTCGTCTGCTGAAGTTGAGAACTGCTCCCCAGCCAAAGTCATAGCCACCATCCTTGATCTCGACTAGACGGCCAGGCTGCATGAAGGGTAGGCAGTAGTTGGGATGGATGATGACCATTCGCATGTCTTCCGCATAGACATCAAGCTGCTTGCGAAGCTCGTAGTAGGCACGGATATTACTCTCATCCCCAATGACCATTGCCGACTTCTCTGCCTCTAGCTGTTGCAGTTCTTTCTCGAGGCCAGATACGCTGGCAGTGTTCTGGAATTGATGGAAGCACCTCTCAAGCATGAACTCGGGCGAGATTCCTTCAACCCGTAGCAAATTCAAGATCATGTTGTAGCCAAGGTAGAAGGCAGAATCCAAGTTGTCTTGTTGACCCCGAACAATGTCTTTGGCAATTTGAGGTTCCATCTGCTCGTTGATCATCATGATGACAATTCCCCGCTCGTCCAACCCGCGACGCCCAGCACGGCCGGACATCTGAATGAACTCGCCTCCAGTGATCCACCGCTGAGAGATACCGTCAAATTTGCGCACACTGGTAAAGACGACAGTCTTGGCCGGCATGTTCAGCCCAATGGAGAACGTCTCGGTGGCAAACAAGACCTTGATCAGACCTTCCTGGAACAGAATTTCAATAGTCTCCTTCAGAATAGGCAACAATCCAGAGTGGTGGATGCCAATACCTCGTCTTAAGAGTGGTAACAGGTGTTGGATCTGGGGCAGATTCTTGTCTTCGGGTGAAAGCATCTCCAAAGCGCTATCAAAGACTTTGGAGACCATGGCCTTCTCCGAATCCTCGTTGAAGGACATGCTGCTCATCTGGATCGCATATGCCTCGCAGTCTCTCTTGCTGAAACTGAACACAATGACTGGGTTGTAGTTTTTGGTCATGATCATGCGGACGATCTTGTAAATATCGGACGGACCCTTAGTGCCGCCTTTATTCAATCTCTTATCCTTGCCCCTTCCCTTGCGACGGGCCATGGCATTAGCAGGGTCGTCGCCTTGTTTATCGGCAATAGTACTCATGGCTTTCTGAAAGTTCTCTTCGCGGAATACACCCTTCTCATCCACTACCAAGTGAATTCCGTCCGCTCCGGCAGGAAAGAAGTAATGCTGTAGGGGGGTCGGCCTGAAGTCGGTATAGACTACGTGACAAGGTTGGTTGTGTGTCTTGGTGATCCACTCGGCGAACTGCATGGCGTTTGGGATAGTAGCAGACAAAAATACATAGTGTACTTTGTCAGGCAGCAGGATGATGGTTTCTTCCCAGACAACACCTCGAATTTTGTCTCGCAGGTAGTGGATTTCGTCAAAGATGACCCAGCCCACTTCTCGCATAATCTCGGATCCACGGTAGAGCATTGACCGCAAGATCTCAGTAGTCATCACCAAACAAGTTGCCGTAGGATTGATCGTGACGTCGCCAGTCATCAGACCAACGTCGCCAAAATCAGCCTGGAACTCTCGGTATTTCTGGTTGCTCAAAGCCTTGATGGGGCTGGTGTAGATGACTCGCTGATTGTTCTTCAAGCATTGCGCAATCGCATATTCGGCCACCACCGTCTTCCCCGCGCTGGTATGGGCAGAGACCAAGACGCTCTCGTTTCGTTCAATGGAGGCAATGGAGACTTGCTGGAACGGATCGAGTTCGAATTTCCAGGTTCGAGCGGGCTCTGCCGGAGGCTTGTGTTCGGAGATAGGGACGTAGTCATAGTCTGGAGGAAGTGCGACTTGATGACGGACTTGGTGTGACAAAATCACCTTCTCTTCCTCTTTAGATCCCATGAGACCAGCAGATGCGGCGACTTCTCTCGACTGTTCGGTCTCAAAGGTGTCTGTGATCACAGGCTCTGGCTCCTCTTCCGTGCGCATTCGTTTCGCATCCGGGCCATGGCCATCTGTCATTTCTTGGTCAACATCTTCGGAGGCTGGAGAAGGCCCATCAGTGAAATGATCAGGTGCGTCGTCGCCATTGGCCTCGTCCTTGACTTCGCCGTTGGCTTGACGTTTCAGTCGCTTTCTATCGGTGTTGGAGGGTCTGCTGGCGGGCGGCGCGTGGCCATTGTCGTCAAAGACGTCAAATAGCTCGTCCATCTTCGAAAAACAGCGTGCTTGTTTTGTCTCGTCGTGAAGATGTTGTCGCTGGTGTCGACGGGAAAAAAGACCAACCGCTTCCTGTATTGCGGGAAGGTAAGGCGAATCGCTAGCCACTTTAGTGATAGCGTAGACAATTGAGCTTCAGTCCTCATTGCAATCACCTGAGAACTGATCCCTTTGACACCACAACCGTTGACACGACACTGAGCCAGATATCAAGGTAAGATGAAGCTACCCGTCTGTGTGCCGCTCTAACCCAGTCTACAGATGAACGCTCAAGCCCTCATGCGCGCCAGAATGGCAACCCGGCTCGTCGCTCGCCGCGGCTTCACCACAACTACACGTCGAATGGACGCTTTCAGCCCCTACCACTACCCCGAAGGTCCTTACACCAACCTGCCCTTCAATCCCAAGACAAGATTCTTCTGGCTGCGATACTGGCTCTTCATGGGTAGGGGAAAGTCTGCGAGCATGATGCATGTGCAAGAACTGAAACTTGGACAGGTACCGGATTCTTCATCCCGTTCGGCCTTGCAAGTAAGAACGGCCCACGTCTCACCTACACAGTCGAATTGCTCACACGTCAACAGTCTGGCATACATACAAGGCATAAATTCGTTGGAGGGGTCACTAGGGGAATCGTGGAAGCGCATCAAGTCCGGTTGAGGAATGGCGCCCCGGCAGCCGGTATCTGTACAGAGCCAACAATGAATGAGATCGATTGCAAACGGTCGTCCAGCGGTCTCGTGTGATCATTACCTGCTCTTCCGGAGCTCTTCTTCACTTGCTCCGTCGCAGCTCGCCCAGATCGAATGCGTAGCAGGCCGTCCAATCAGAATGGCCGAATTTAATCGTGTAAATTTCTGGCTCCACCAGCATTTTCATCGCAACTCGAAATATATCACGCTTTCCTTCATAGCTTTTTTGGTGTAGATGATGGAGCGCGAGTGCCATTCAAGATGCGGAACCTCAAAACGATAAAATATCGTGAAAGCCAACTTCCCGACGGTCTACCACTGACAGCCACAGCGTGGGACACAACGAATGACACAATAATTTGTGCATTTGGTCCAACGCCCTCAAACCCCGTCATCGAGCTCAGACGAAGAATTGGAAATTCGTCTCATAATGAGCAGTTGGAAACTATCACATCATGGGATTCTCCCTGCCCGCTCCCCGACCTGGAGTGCGACGAAATCCTCCTGCTTCAGCACTTCTCAGACGCCGCGACATCTTGTCTCGTCCTAGCAGGCGGTGACGTCGTGGTTGTTCGTGAAGATCCTTTGCCGGACCAAGAGAAGATTGAGATCGTCGGTTCCGTTGATGCCGGCATCTGTGCCGCCGCCTGGGCACCCGATGAAGAAATATTGGCTATCGTGACTCGAGCTGACACGCTTGTCTTGATGAGCAGGACCTTCGAGCCGCTGAACGAAGCTACCCTCTCACCCGACGATCTGAAAGTCTCCAAACACGTCTCAGTCGGCTGGGGCCAGAAGGAGACCCAGTTCCAGGGACGACGGGCCAAAGCCATGCGAGATCCCACCATGCCAGAGAAGGTTGATCAAGGCGAGCCTAGTCCTTATGAGGACGGTAAAGTGTCTGTCAGTTGGCGAGGCGACGGGCAATACATTGCTGTCAACAGCGCGATTCCGGGCTATCGGCGAGTCATCAGAGTGTTTACGCGGGACGCCATCCTCGATAGCGCTAGCGAACCGGTGGATGGCATGGAGTCTGCCCTGAGTTGGAAACCTTCGGGCCAGGTCATTGCCAGCGTCAAACGGTCTGATACGAAGGTTGAGGTAATCTTCTTCGAGAGAAACGGTCTTCGGCACGGCCAGTTTGATCTCCGGTTAACTAAAGAAGACATGGATTCGAGGGGATCCAGCATTTCCCTTGCGTGGAACACCGACTCTTCCGTCTTGGCTGTTTTGTTTGAGGACAGGGCACAATTCTGGACGACGGCCAACTACCATTACTATCTCAAACAAGAGCTCCCATTTGGTTCCACATCCGCGCTGATGCCCTTGAAATGGCATCCGGAAACACCCTTGAGAATGACATGTGGCAACACTAAACGCCTATTCGACTTGAATTTCCTGTCTACAGTGTCCAGAGGAAGTACGGTCACTCCACACGATCTTGGGATCGTAGCAGTCATTGACGGTAGGACGCTGAAGCTCACCCCTTTCAGGCAAGCCGGAGTTCCACCGCCAATGGCATTCTGTGAGGTGACGTTCAGTCACAATATCGTTGACTGTGCAGTCAGTCAAGACGGCCTCAAAATCGCCGTGCTGACCACAAAAATGGTAGAGCTATGCGAATGGAAAACTCGCACTACCAGCAAAGGGAATCTGAAGTTCACAGCTACAGTCGAGCCTCGATCCGTCGAGTTTCCTACGGTCAGTGCTGACACAGGCCAATCAGTGTCTCCCTACTTTTCGCAGGTCGCCCTCAAAGGCGACGAGATCTTCATTCTCTCAGCCGTGCACAGCAGGACCACGGCAGCCTGCTACAGGCTAAGATGGTCCTCAGACACAAGCCTGTCATCGTGGGAGCAAGTCCGTGTCCCTGGCACTTCTGAGAATTTGATCGTGGATATTTCTGCGAAGTCCATCTTCGTGACCCAGCCGGAGAAGTCTGCAACTGTCCTGCTCTCCGACGATTCTGATCCCGGGGTTGCTGAATCCGCAGACCTAAAGGGCAGCCAACCCAACAGCTCCATCTTCTCTTTTCAGGACGCTGACTCAATGCACTTGAACGGCGAGACGAACGGGCACATCACGAAATACCATAAAGTCTCCCTGACATCAAAGGGCGGTCTTTACGTCGACGACACCCTCCTCTCCCGTGAAGTCACTTCTTATATTCTCACTTCCGCGCACCTGATATTCACTACGTCGTCACATCTTCTCAAGTTCGTGCACCTAACCGACAACCCCTCGACGATGCAAGTTCCCCCTGACACGCCCGAGGTGGATGAACGGTGCCGGAACATCGAGCGAGGCGGCAAGATCGTCACAGCCATACCCTCGATCTACGCTGTCATCCTACAAATGCCGCGTGGGAACCTCGAGACCATCTACCCGCGCCTGCTTGTCCTCTCAGGCATCCGCCAGCACCTCAGACAGCAAGACTACCGCGCCGCGTTTCTGGCCTGCCAGTTTCACCAAGTCGACATGAACATCCTACACGATTACGATCCAGAGACGTTCCTCTCCAACGTGCCGAAATTCATCGATCAGCTCAAGAAACCTGGCCGCGTCGATGAATTCCTCTCCAAGCTCAAAGATGAGGACGTCACGAAGACACGGTATCGGGACACAACCCTGGCGGCCACGGCCACGGTTCCCGCTCAATCCCAATCTCAGGAACCACGCCAACACCAGCCCAACCCAGGCAGCAAAGTGAACAGAATCGCCAATGCTTTCCTATCGGCCCTCTCCTCCCGATCCTCGTTGCCGTCCATCCAAACCATCATAACCGCGCATGTGTGCAAGCGACCTCCCGACCTGAGTTCCGCCCTATCGCTGATCTCTCACCTTGTCCGGACGCCGGAAGGGAAAGAAGAAGCCGACACGGCCATCTCGCACCTCTTCTTCCTGACGCCTAACCCGAATGTACTGTTTGATAACGCGCTAGGCTCCTACGACCTCGAAGTCACCTTACTGTTCGCGCAGAATGACAGCTCGCGAGATCCGCGCGAGTATATGCCCTTTTTGCAATCCCTGCAGGCCCTCGCGCCGCTCCGCCGCCAATACACGATCGACAACCATTTGAAGAGATACGAAAAGGCGTTGGCCTCCCTGCACGCGCTGGGCGAGCACGAGGAAGTCAAGGCCTACGTTGTCAAACACTCCCTCTACACCGCGGCGCTGGATCTCTACAAATACGACACGGCAGGGCATCTCGCCGAGATAACGCGCCTCTACGCCGAATACCTCTGCACGCAGAAGTCACAGCCCAACCACGCAGCAACGCTGTACGAATCCCTAGGCGATTTTACCGCCGCGTACCCGCTGTACGCACTCGCTCACAAATGGCGCGAAAGCCTTGCCTGCGCGGCCCTCGCCCCCCTGGAAGGTCCACAACTCGTCTCTCTAGCGCAGTCTCTCGCGACCACCATGGCAGACGAGAACAGAGACTACCGCGCCGCCGCGACGATCTACACCGATTATCTCGCCAACCCGACCGAAGCAGCGCGCCTGCTCTGCCGGGGCTCGTACTTCGCTGATGCCCTCCGGATCTTATCCCTGCACGGCCTGTCCGGCGAAATCCCGCGCGTGGTCGACACCGGCCTGACCGACAAGGTGGGCGAGATCCTCGAACTCCAAGCGGACTGCCGGGCCCAGCTGTCGGCCCAGATTCCCCGTATCCAGGACCTGCGGAAGAAGAAAGAAGAAGATCCCCTGGCGTTTTATGGCGGTGATGCCTCTGTCGCGAACGGTGCCGGCGAATACGCAGACGGGGCCGCCGACATCCCGGATCACGTGAGTCTGGCGCCTACGGACGCGAGCACCCTGGGCGGACAATCGCTGTTCACGCGGTACGGATCCAACGCGTCCAAGTTCGGCGGCACCGTCGCGAGCAATGTGTCCCGCCGGACGAGCAAGACCAAGAGGCGGGAAGAGAGGAAACGCGCGCGTGGCAAGAAGGGGAGTGTTTACGAGGAGGAATACCTCGTCGCGTCTGTTGGGCGGCTCATCGAACGGGTCAATGGATTGCACGAGGAAGTGGGCCGGCTGGTGCAGGGGCTGTTTAGGCGTGGGATGAGAGAGCAGGCGCGCTTGGTCGACGGAGGGATGAGAGACGTTTGCGCGGCTTGTGAGAAGGCCAGGGTTGAAGTCTGGGGGGACGTGAAAGAGGTTGTCGTAGCAGAAGATCAGGCGGGTACGTATGAGGTGGATGGGCAGGGTCGACCGCCGGGCGCGGACGGTGTGTTCTGGGACAGTCAGCAGGAAGTGGAAAGAAAGGAGCCGCCAGTGGTGAAGAGTTGGAGCGGGAGTGAGCTCATCTCTTAAGAAAAAGGAGGCATATTGCCCTCTGAGGAATCTTTCATCTTATTGACTTCTTTGGTTCTATCGGACCTGCTCCATCTCCCTCCTTTGGAATAGTGGCCCGCCTGTGGTGGTTCTCGGTAAACTCCACCCAGGAGGTGCTTCTATTCTCGGAGGTCCACGCTCATGACTCCCCTTCGGCTCGCCCGCGTCTTCGGTTCTCGAATGCTCGTAGCCTCCTCTCCGCCCGCCGACTTCTACAATCTGACCCTTTCGTCGGGTGTCCTTGTCCTTTGGCTCCTCTCGCTGTTTGTCGCTCCGGAACAGCCTTCGCTCGGTTCGCGGCTCGAGAGGTTTAGGGTTGGACCTGGGCTTCTCCTGGCTCTGAGGAATGGTCGAGGGTGCCTGGATTGCTTTCTTGGCTTGGTTCAACTCGGCGATACCCAGGCCCTGATCGATTAGATAGACTTGGAATGCCGACAATAGCTCCTTTAGACTGGCTCTTAGTCTCTCAACGATGATTTGGACTTCTTCAATTCCTTCCGCAACACCTTGGTTGTTCTGTGAGATATAGCCTTCCACCAGATGTAAGGTTTTAGTAAATGTGCGAACGGTGTCTGGCACGGTTGGTGTGGCCTTTCCATACGTGTCTTCCGTCAGACTCGCAATCTGCATCTTAGTTAATGCTTCAATCACATCGACAAGGACTGCAGCGTTGCCAGAAGGCGAACCCAAGACGGTTGCGTTGATCTTAGCAGCGTTTGTCGAGGTGAAGAACCACCCGAGACGACTCCGCCTCAACTCGGTTGTCCATGACTCTACCAGGCCACGGGGAGATTTCGTATCCACACCTGAGGGTTTGGCATATTCGAGCAATTTATTTTCCATCTGTTTGGCAGTCCCCTCGATAGGCGGATGCCATGGTTGTTTGGTGCTACCGAATTGCTTCAAGGGATTGGCCAGCCGCTCTGTTCTGGAGGGCTTGGGATCTGCTTGAAAGATGGACTGAGTCTGCATTTCGGGAAGAAGGCGTGGCAACGGTTTGACTGTTTCGGGAGTAGCAGGTTTTGCAGCTGGTGGACCGGTAATGCGCAACTGTAGCTCTTGCAACACATTCAAACCGGCCTGTAGCATCTGAGTCCACATCGGACCTGTAGGGCGTTCAATGTCCTCGAAGATGGCTTTTCGTCGCTCCTTGTGTTTTTGCGCAATAACAGCCAATTCCCAGAAAGCAAAGGTCCGGACGACATCACGCTTTGCTTTCAAGCCAGTGAGGAGGGTTCCATTAGGATCTTTGCTAGTGGCAGACAGGGGCAGCCCTGACTTTGTGGGCTCTTGACAGAGATACACCAGCAATAAATTGGATGTCAATTCCCAGGTTAGGCCAAGCAAGAAGCCCGCGAAAACACATCGAGCAAGGTAAGCTGGTCCGAGGAGAGGATAGCCGATGGGATGGGCATTTGCTCTCGACAGGTTGTAGAATAGCTTTGCTATTGCGAGATGTATGCGCCAAAAGGTGTTGCGCAGGAAGAGGCCATAGATAAAGGGCGCGACAAACATCATGGCTAGCGAGCAAATGGCGCTTTCCACTAGCGCAGGGATGATTATTTGCTGTATTCGTGTCTGAACAGGCAGAAGTGAGTGGGTATCCTGAGCTTTGGCTTCTACTGAGGGCGTAACAGGAAGTTTCGAGACCGGGATGAGGAGAGATGACCATCCATGGTATTGGTGGAGTCCTGCATAACCGATTGCCAGTAGCAGGGCATAGAGGCGGAAGAAGATGGGTCTCTCGTTGAGAACATCGGGTGTGTTATGGGCTCCTCTTGTGATCCAGCCAAGGTCAGGAGCAGACCAGATGTAGGCTTCAGTGAACCACCATCCTGACATCAGATAGAGAATTACTGTCTGCAGAGTCGCTGCACTCAGGAAGGTTGTTCTAAATGTAGCCAAAGGCGTAGTAGTCGTCTGTTTGCCGATCCTGAGGGTCGCTATCTGGAGCGTGAAGATGAGGAGGCTGCTCATGAAGAAAAGGAGGGCTTTGATGCCTGCAGGGCCAAATGGAAACCATGACCAGAAGAGATCTCTGTTAGAGCCTAGCCAGAAGGCATTGCCGAGAGCGACCAGCAGCGAGATGAGTGCTGCGTGCACGAATCGTTTGTGGAGCGCCGAGGTCACGAACCGCCGGTATGGTCGAGGGGGTGTTGTCGCCGGGCGAGCAGCGAGAGTCGACATGGTGCGTAAGAAGGACAGGAGGCCAGACGGGAAGAGTCAGTCATAGTAGAGCAGCAGTCATCGGCCGGCGGAAACTGCTTGTGAGTAAGTCGCTACACTTCGAGACTTTGCTGGAGAAGCGCAGGGAGAATCGCTGAACTGTCACTGTGTAAACAAAAAATTGGCCTGGCGCAACCGCCGCCGCGCGCAGATGACGCGGACCACGTGACCGGGCCTCCAGTCGCAATTGCCGCCTCCAACTCGGTGCCTCCCAGGCTTCTGCCATCCCCTCTGCCATCAACTGCCATCCCCTTCCATCCTTCGTCCATAGCTACAGTACCGCCTCGGTCTCACTTTAAGTGTAGCTTTGAACTGCCGCATACAATTGAAACACTCCTACCTACGACCGCGCGTCCTACCAGAGCCGCAAATGTCGTTCGATAGACTATCATCGCTAGAGTCGCAATCCACCACCACCCGGCGGCAGGATGACCCCCAATACAGAGACGACCCCGAGTTTCAGCGATTCACCGAATCGCTATCTACCAAGCTATTTGAACTAATATCCAACATTTCCCGCCTGTCGAACCAGCTCTCCAAGAAGGACACCGAGCGAGGCCGAGAGAGGATCCATGATCTGCTCGAGGAGACAAGGGAAGGCTTCAAAGAGGCCGGAGATGGCGTGAAGCGAGCGCAAGCATGGCCCGACCTGAATGTTAGTCGCTCGGCTCTATAAATCCTCCAAAATGCTAATCTATGGCAGCCTGCGCAACGGTACACGAATCAAAAGCTATCACGAGAGTTTGCGTCGGCTTTGTCCGAGTTTCAAGTCGTTCAGAGAAGGGCCATCGAAAGAGAAAGAGCGTCAAAAACTGCACTAGAGGAAGCTCAATCTGCTCAATCACCGTCAGGAGAAGGTCAACAACAACGCCAATTGCTCGAAGAGCCTCGACTCGCAGAACAAAGTGAGGTGGATTTTCAGGAGAACCTGATCATCGAGCGCGAAGGAGAGATCCGGCAGATTGAACAATCTGTTGGCGAACTGAACGAGCTCTTCCGAGATGTAGCTCACCTGGTCCGTGACCAGGGCGACATGCTCGATGCGATCGACGTCAACGTTGAGAACACGTTGACCGATACCAGAGGTGCGGATGTTGAATTGCGAAGCGCGAGCCGGTACCAGAAGTCCGCCCGTAACAAGGCTTGTTGTTTGTTGGTTATTCTAGCAATTGTGCTATTGATAGTGGTGTTGGCTGTTGTACTGGGATGAACAGCTCGGCGGCCATTGCTCTGTGGCGTGATTGGCGTTGAGCGTTGCTTTATTCTGAATGTACAGCTTAATCCACAGTGCTAAGACATTCGTGGAGGAAGAGGCGCTGGGACAGTAGGCTTTCAATCGATATCGGATCACAGATAAGTGCTGTCAGTCTCAGCCGGAGACGAGACTCTCAGGTGGCTTGCTGAGGTTGCCAAGACAAGGCTGAGCCAGAGCCTTGCCCACGACGCGTGACGTAGCCTCTCACTTCCCAGTCGCGCTCCTCGACCGACTGCGTGGATTTGACTTCCCCTCCTCCCTTTCCGTTCATAAGTACTCAGTATCTTCTTTAGGCTTCATAATGGCAAGAGATGCAAGCCCTACCATCATTTCAAGAACACCAATCAGCTCTCACGCCAGCCACCGATAGCAGTCTGAACGTCGCGTCCAACACTGTCGGATCTTCAACCTCGACCTCGACCTCCAGAAAACGCAAAAGCAGCGATCTCGACCATGATGACCGTGACACGAGTGCCGAGATCTTCAATGCAAATCTACTCTCCGCGAAAAGTAAAATTACATCATTCAATGCTGGTACAGTTGCATTCGCGCCGGTAACGCTCGTGGCGCGAGCATGTCTTCCCCTCGCATGGCTCGAATGTTCGCCCGCGACACCAAAGCTCGTCTTCCAAGCTAATATTCCGGCCATGGTGGAGGAATGGGAACAGCGAGTCCTCGTTGTTCGCAAGTTCCCCCACGGGAGTCTCTTTGCCGTTGAGAAAGTCGCCCCCACTCCGGACACGTACGTGGCGTGTGCGCTGCACGAATGGGTGACCGAGGCGTGGTGCTACGATGCGGCGATCGGGAAGATCGCCAGCGCCAGAGTCGAGGATGTATTGTCCGGAGTCTGCAATGAGGACGCGTACACAGAGACTCATTCGCGAACAGCGTCGGGATCGAGCTCGGCTGCGTTGTCCGTGCCTCCGGCTCTGGGCTCGTCAAAAAGCCCGAAACGGCCGAATACTCGCAGGGGAGCGTTGGCTAGGATGTCGATTCTGGCCCTTAAAGATCCAACGGCTACTCGGGTGGCAGTGGAGCGTGCTGTCTCACCGGGTATCCAGCAGCAGCAGCAGGACATCGCGGAGTCTTTGGTCCAAGAACCATTGCCAATCACCCCGGCCGGTCCGTTCGAGGCGTCAATGACTACGGCGGAAGTTCCTGCCCCGGAGGCTCGACCTCTAAATCTAGGTAACCCCGAGGCACCAGAGCCTCAACCTCTAAGCCTGGGTGAACCTGGTGCCAGCCTCCCGCGTATGCCATCCGACACAAACCCCCTCGCTGCTGAACGCCTCCGAACACAGTACTTCGAGCATCTCTACACTTCCAAGACGTCACTTGCATTCTATGTCAAAGGCCCGCTCAGTCGAGCTCGCGCACACGTCCGCACCGCCGAGGACCCTACAAATGCAATCACGGAACTATCCCAGTTCTACGAACAGAGCATTCTGCCCACAAAGAAAGTGGACGTCAAGTACAAAGAATCAATCGCGAAAGTCATTAGCGAATTGCCAGTCCCTGAGCACGAAGAGGGGACCGACGCCGTCGAGGTGAAGAAGAAGAAGTCTCGTAAGAAGAAGATGACGATGAAGCTGGGTAAGGATTGTCTATGGCCGGAGGAAGAGGACTTCATCGCGAAATGGTGGCGCGGACGAGATATCAAAGGCCCCGTTTTAGCCAGCGACCATGTAGAAGAGATGCGGAAGGAGGTGGCGGATTTACGCATGCGCGAGACCAAGATGCAAATGCTATTGATGCTAGAAGTCATGCTTTTGGAGACGGCGGCGTCGAAGTTGGCTGAATCTGAAGCGCCACCTGCTGATCCCGACATCAAGGTCGAGTTTGTTGAAGAAGATTTGTCGGCAGCACTGCTCACAACAACTCCACGCAAACAGCCCAAGAAGGAGAAGAAGCGCGACTGGCACGCTGAAATCGAGACAGTCGTCGATCGTCTGTGTATATGGCACACTGTCAGCCTGGACGACCTTATTAACCCATCCGACGACAAGTCCTCGAAGAAAGATGCCAACGGCAGCACCGCCTCGAAGCCCAATGACTCTCTTCGCGACTTCTGTAAAGAAGTCCTCCTGCCCTTCTATTCCGCAAAACTACCCGAGCAGATCAAAGCCATCTGTCGCAAGCTCGGGGGACCTGATATATCCCCCAAGCGGCCTAGGTTGGGACATCCGGCACGTCAGCTCCACAGATCGTCGTCTTCAGTATCGTCCTCCACGAAACCAAAGCCAGGCCAGCCACTCTCAACGCGTACCCTCGAGCGCGTGCTGAGCGAAGACCATCAACTGCTTCGCCATGCGTCCCCTCCTTCTACTTTCTCCCGTGCATCCTCTATATCAGCACCCATTATTCCGACACTGAAACGCGAGCCATCCGACCGCCCAGCCTCTCGAGGTAGGATGCTAGCCAAGTCCGTGTCTTTCTCCAACCGTGAAATCGACCTCGTGGCCGATCAAAAAGTGCACGAGGCGAAACGTCGCAAACTTGATCGACTCGCTCAGCAGAAAAAGGAACTCGAAGCGGCGATCGATGCGCTTAAGAAGCCCGACCGGAGAGCCGCGGCCAGCCAGCTCATGGATGAGGCGGAAGAGAGGAAAAGGCTAGAGACGGACAAGAAGACGGCAGTGCAGATCTCGGCAACCCCGAGGGCGAAGAGAGTGAGAGGACAGTCGCAGCTCATGGAGGAGCCGGAGCTGCCTCCAATGCCGATGCCGAGATTGGTGGCCCGAGAACAAGACACCACCATGGTGATTCCGTCTTCCACGGTGAAAGCTCGAATCCCACCGGGCTTCCCAAGTTCTGCAAGTATTCCTCGGTCTTCAGCGAAGAAACGAGCTGTTTTGGCAGCCATTCATGAGACACCGTCGAGGAGCCTTGAGAAGAAGACGTCAAATCCCTTGGATTTGCCCGTGCTTGCTCACCCCCTGGTCGGGATTGGCGATGCGACTATTATGGCAACCCCCGCAACAAGCCGTACGCACCTTGACGTGAGGGACCATCCATCTTCCGAAGTCAACCTGCCGTCGTCACAACCTCCACCACCTTCAAGTCAGGTTACCAATCTCGGGGATGGGCTGCTTATGCAGAGGTCACGCCGCCCAGTTCTCTTCACGCCGCTGAGAAGGTCTGATGTCCGGCTGGACCAGGCATTCCGCGATGCTCCCATCGTGCCGGAGCGGGCGGGTCATATCATGGATCGGGTGATGGGTGGAAAGGGTCGCGGGATGGACGAAGGGTTTGAATCGCTTCCAAGTGACCATCCGCAGAGGACCAAAGACTTAGGGGCCGCTGAACAGAAGGGAACTCGACTCGACGATGTCGATGACGGTGACATTTATGACAAACTCGGTTGGAACGATGATTTCGACCTTTGATATTGTTGACGGCTTGTCAGTATATGATAGACATGATAATGAGGGGTCACGCGATGTCTGACCCATGAACTTGAAGGTTTTTCCGATGCATTTGTTTTTGCTCTCCAGAATTCTCGGTACTGTATATGTGGTGAGATCAATGTTCTAGATCGCCAGAACGAGAATCCCAGCAACCTTTCCTGCCATATTCCTCAAGGTGAAGTACTCCGTACGTGGAGATATAATCCTGTGGTGCAGTGGCTGAGCGAGGACATCATCTAATGCGGCCCTTGCCTTCAAAGTCCCTAAGATCCTCGACGAGCGGTGACACAATCTTCTGAAACACAAGTTCCTGGAAGTCTTCGTCGTCGGCAGATGAGTTTCTGGTTTCGGACCAGCGGAGGCATTGAGTGACTACGTCGCCATACTTCCAACCACTCTCGGAGTATACCCGGTTGAGGAGGCGGGTTGCGGTTTTCAGGTTCGCATATGCCTCGACGACGTCTGCGTCGTCGAGCGTCCGTAACGAGGAGATGGATTGGCAGAGTGATAGCTCAACCAGTACAAGGCCAAGAGGAAACAAAATGTCGCTCGGGATGAGGGTATTAGTGATTGTTCTTGTGGCCGGGTCTGTCGTTGCCGTTGTCTCGCTCACCCCGTGCCCTGCGAGGTAAGGATATTCGACAACGGTTTTGGTGGTATCCTCCAACTTCGGGAACAAGATGTCTCGGCTTCGCCAATAACTCTTCAACCAGCTCCCGTGAAATTGAAGCACGCTGGATGCCAGTGTCGCCGCCAGAAACAGTCGATCACGTCTGCTGAAGAGAAATGCTGAGCGACTGGCGTGTGATCCGGTCGAGTGTAGAGAAGAGCCCAGCAAATCTTCCAAGGACTGTGTCTCAACACTTTTCTCGCGCTTCTCCATCAAATAGAAGCAATATCGATGAGTGGCGTCGCATTCATCTGAGATGGAGCCCATATACTTCTTGATGCTGCCGTTGACCCCCGTCTTGCACAAGACAGAACAAAAATCCGGGATCGGAAGGAGTGGTGGCGCATCGGGGATTTTGGGCCAGGGCAGACTCTGCAGCGGCGTGGCCACCACGGCAAACTGGACCTTTTTGTCGATAGCTGGCTTTTGACCGGCGGTGTGCGCAGTGGTCAAGGTGGCCTTGTGCGCTGCGACAGGCGGTGCGAGTAATTCTGGCACCGTCTCGACTTCTTCCCAGTGCCACGACATGGCATTCATAGGGTCAGAGACTTTTGTCGAGAACGCCATCCGAAATCTGGGCATGGACGGACTCCCATCTTGGGCGTCCTTCGATTCAATGGGCTCCGCGTCGATTCGAAGATGAACGCAGTGTGTATCCTTGCAGGGACATTTCCAGTATTTGCCGCGGACAACAGCATTGTACAGATTGCTAGCATGCTTCCTCGCTGCTTTGTACTTTAGTAGTGGTTTCTTCGACACTCGATGCTTGCGTCTACTTTCCCACCGATGGTCGGACTGTTCAATGAGAGTCTTGAGGGAGTTGTTGGCGTTGTCGATCTTGCCGAGCAAGTCGGTGTAGACGGATTTGGAGAAGACGTCCTTGAACTTCTTGAGTTCGCGTTCGACAGCACTGGCATCGTCCCAAGATATCTAGCAACCATAGTCTACTCGTCAGCATCGCGTGCATAAAACAGATAACAATGCCAGCGCGGGCCTGACGCCCCTTGCCGTCTGTCGCTTTCGCGACTGGGATCAGGTGTCACAGTAACCCACCTTCAAAGGGTCTGCGGACAGAAGACCGAGTTTCCTGGACAGAGTCTCTAACAAGGTGGAGAGCTCTGTCATAGTCCTGACGAAGGCGCCGTAGTTGCGGTCGAGCTTCTTGGCCAGACTTTTCTGGAAGGACGGATCCCGCCAGAGCGGTCCCAGTGGGTTGTTGATAAGCTCTGAGATGTCATCGTCGTAGTCCACAACGCCTTCGAGAGACTGCTCGAGCGTGTTGAGCAGGATTGCACGTTGTGTTCCCAGCCTTGTCGCCCATTCTTCGAACTGGCGGCGATATCGTCTGGTGCGGAAGCCTTTCAGCGATTCAATGCCCTGGACGTATGAATCAAGCTGGTTGACGATCAAAGGGAGAATGGCAAGCACGACGCCCGCAGTCTCGATGCCTGTCACCATCGTGGCTGCTTTCCCATCGACTGCCTGTGACAAGAGGTCGAAGGAGCCGAAACAGCGCTGGAGCACCCCACGGCCATTGAAAGCGCTGGACTCGAGCTGAACCCGAGCTGAACCCCGCGTTGTCACACCATCCCGCATCAGGCCATGGGCGCCTGGCGAGGGACATCTCATAAGTCCGCTGTTGGCCCCGCCTGATGCAGGATCAACCGGCCTCGTCGCAGTTGAAGGTATCAAATCTCAGAGCTCCCAAGACTCGGCTCAAGGGCAAGTAAACGGGCAAGCGTGGCAGGACGCTGGAAGCCGTGACGGGCCTTCCCGCTCAGTAACACGCTGGAGTAAGAAAGACCCTTCCGCAGCGGCTGGGGGTGGAAGACTCAGCCGCGGCTAACAATTGGCGACTGCTGGAGACAACCGCACGACGCTCCAAAATGACAACGTCCATCTCATCCGTCCTGGTCGACTGTCTGAGATGCTTCAATGGTTTGACATCTCGACCCGAGTTAGCTCTCTACACTGCTGAGGTGCCCACGAATCTATGGACTGATGAACTCGGTAGACTGCGAGTGTGGGCAGCAAACATTGGAGCTCATCAGACTGGACAATCCTCCCTTGACTACCGCCTCAGAGATGCATCTCACATCAAAGCCCAAACAGTAAAGCTACTGGAACGGCTCCGCCGCACACTCAACGATGCAGAAGAATTCCTGGCCGGCGGCGCTGAGGAAGAAGACGACAACCCATCAGTCGACGATGAAGACGAGACAGAGCTGCAAGAGGTCTACAAAGCCCTCGTTGACACGACCGATTGCCTTTTTCAACTGAGCATGATCATCAGGCGGCCAGCACAGCACGACAGACTCGTTGGTACCAAGAAGCTAGACGCCACCCCCTTTGAACCTTTCGATGTAAGTCGATTTCTTCTCAGCTCACATGCCTAACAGCCTTGTTCATCTTGCCTGATGACCCGTTGTCCCCGGATGGCTCGAGATAGGGAGCTTGCCCCCGGGGTTCTATCCAAACCAAAACATTTACTAATGCTGTTGGCAGAGACAACATGTGGCCAACAAACACCCTAAAGCGGGCAGCATTGTCGTTGACCGACTTGGAGCCGCCATATCACGCCGTAGGGCGGCACTGAAATATCGGGAAAGACATCATGCGAAGCTGGCCAAGGGCATCGACCGTGCTGCTGTTGCCGAAGCTGGCGAGCACAGCTCGGCAGCAGACTTGGACGAGCGGCGTGATGCTGTGTCTACCCTGCTGTCCCAGACGGTGGCTACTGAGTTCGAAGAGAAGCATATCGATTACGAGGAGACTGCTTCCAACTCTGGGGCTTCTCAGACGTCCTATGCGCCAAGTCTTTGGGAAAGCAGCGAAAGGATTACCGTTCCCTCCATTCCAAAGGACGCGAGCTACGGGAAGGCATTTGAATGTCCTTATTGTTTCTTCATCGTTACAGTCTCGAACAGGGGATCTTGGGCTCGACATGTCTTCAAGGATTTGATGCCTTACATATGCGTGTTTCCGGACTGCACTGCCCCAAACCGACTGTACGACAGTCGCCACGAATGGTTTAACCACTTACGCACAAAGCACATCCCATCATTCAACCCTGGCGAAATGGACAGCTGTCCACTGCGATGCGGAGATGTGGTACCCGTTGTGTTGCTTGAAAGACATCTTGGTCGACATCTGGAAGAGTTAGCACTTTTCGCTCTTCCAAGAGTCGACACAGGAGACGAGGAAGGCTCCAACGAGTCCCGAGCGTCAATTGCGCCACTCACTGGTCTGGACGAAGCGAGCAGTACATCTTCCAGTGAGGCAACAGCGCCTGTGGAGTTCTCGTCCGCAACCCAAGCGAATGTCATCACCGATGTGCCCGGAGCGGTCGGTACCGTTCAAAAAGTCGAGGTGATACCAGGAGTTGGTGCAACTATTAATGTCTTCAGCCAAGTGGCCCTCCTTAGGGGTGACCGGATTGTGCTGTGTGGCACGGATGGGCCGTTTGCTACCAATATACAGGAGGTCTATAGACCTGACATGTCCGGGACGCTAGTCTTCAAGGACATGAAGGATAAGGCAGGTCTGCATATCAAACTATCCGGCCCCTACCTTGAGAACGCCGTGGTTGGATCCCCATTGTTCGTGGTTAGTCACGTCCACCATGAGGGGTATCTGATGAGCGTGGTGCGTGAATGGCAAGACCATGCGAGGCAAAACGAACCTATGGACCACGTATCGGAAGCCGAAACGGAGGAAATTGCCGAAGTGATAGAACCGCCCGATCACCTTGACGCTGGTCGTCCCGAGTTCCCTTCCTCTTCCTATATTGACCCCAAGGAAGCCTTCCACAGTTTCGATGCCGACCTGAGCTACATAGAACCCTATGAGTTGTTACCGACACCTCCGAAAAACATGGATGGCCCGACCGACCCTCCAAAGTTGCGCGGGCCTGTGCAACAAGACCATCGAGTAGTTGTGGATAATTTGCAGTTCTCCGTCACATCGGACGACCTCAAAGTATTCATGAGACAAGCTGGAGATATTCTTTCTGTTAACATCCTACATGGCCATGGTGTAACTGCGAGGCGACTAGGGCTTGTGGAGTACGCAACTAGGGAACAAGCCCAGCGATCAATTCAGACACTCAACAACCAGATCCTCATGGGTCTTCCCGTCCATGTCATGGAGGCAACTGGCCCTCTCGACGAGCTTCCCCATGCGCGTCGAATGCAATCTGGGGAAATTCCAGAGTCATGGAAACATGAGAATGACTCTGATCCCGACAGCGGAGCAGATTCTCCGGGGCCGAATCTTCGATCCTTGGGTGTCGAAAGTGCAAACACCTCCCTGGCACAGGTGGGAAGGCTATGGGCAAGCTTTCACACCGAATGGCTCCCACGGTGCCATGACTTTATCTCCAATCCTCCCACGTCCGCCGAAGAGCTTGCAAAGACCCACAGAGAATTGAGCGAAGGCATTATGGCAAATATAGCCGCCAAGGCAGACGAAATCGAACCGGATACCACTGAAACCCGGGGTACAAGGAAAAGACTCATCAAAGCGATCACTGACGTGATGAAAAAGATAAATGCAGTAGCGACCGGAGCTGGGGCAGGAGATGTAGGCCGTGAATTTCCTATCAGATTTACCGACGCGATGAAGCGCAAATATCAATTCCCCTGGGAGTTGTGTAAAGAATGGAAGGTCAGTCAAATTAGAATCCTTCTTTCAGGCAGCTCTAACGTTGGCAGGATATGGAAAGGCTTGTGAATCAAGCTTTCACGCAGATCGGAGATCTGGCAGAAGATGTCGCCGCTGGCCACTACGACCTTCATGGGCCTGACGGCCAAATTATCAGACCTCAAGACTGGGAGGATGTCATCGAACCTGGAATGCAGATATCCATGGCCATGTGGCCCAAAGTTCGCCGGTCCGACATTGACCGGGACGACGGCGACCCGAACTTGACGGTGGGGCCCATGCATAAGCGTAAGGTACCGTCTGTAGCTTCGGATCATGAGATCCAGCAATCTGAATGGTTGGAGGAAGATCTACCGCGAGGTTTCCACCTAGTTTGGGATCAACCCTCATCTGTAGGGAAGAAGGAGAAATTTGTTGCTGGGATTCTTCGCGGTAGGGGTGCATGCGGTTAGTCCCTCTCCCACCCTTCATCATGCCGGAATTCTTACTACTTACAGACTATTGTCGAGTTACCCATGAAGCTTGCCATCTTGACCTCAAAGATCCACTCGGTAGGTGTCAGACCTGCGTTCGTAGGGGCCAAGCCTGTGATCCACGATCAGGAGACCTGATGAACTCCCCATTCTCCCTGGACTCTGATCCGCGCCCTGATCAGCAAGTGGATGTTCGAAGCGGCCGTGTTGAAGGCGCAACCGAGGGCAGGGTACCCACCACTTATCCGAGTCCTGTGGTCCCGGCAGCCCTGACGCGGGAAGAAACTGTTGAAGAAATCCACAGGATACAGGATTCTGCCACCCCGCGGGAACGCCTCCTCTGTCTCATTTGCATCCAAGTCTTCTACCAGCCTGTCACTCTGCTCCATTGTCTTCACACCTTCTGCCGTTCTTGTATACAGGTGTGGCGTTCTTATCAAAACCGTCGAAGCAACGAGCCCTCCTTCTTATCTGCCGGAACCGGGTTCACTTGCCCAAATTGTCGTGCCCATGTTATAGGCACAGCGCGCAATCCCACAGTTGAGAAGATGTTGGAGAACTACTTGGCTCTCAACCCTGGCGAGGATAGGACTGCAGAGGAGAAGGCAAGAATTGCCCAAGAATACAAGCCTGGCGACGTTTTTCTATCAGAGGCCGAAAGCCGCCTCCGAGAAGTCCGAGAAGACATAGACGACACTGATCAGCAACGATCTCTCGAGCCAATCGAGAGTCCTGGGGCTGCTGGGCCGAGCAACGTTGGTGGCCAAACCTTTACACCTTCTACTGCCGCAGGCGAGCCTCTGATCATTGGGGATCTACTTCCAGAAGGTATGATTTCTGCTGAGATAGGCGCAACAAGTTGGGGCCCCGGCAGACTACCAGAAGACGAACCTTACTTTGAGCGACGAATACCTTCCTCCATAGCTCACCCTCAGCAAGGTCCCCTATCTCAAAGCTCGAGCAAAGAGAAGCCTTCCGGAGGCAAGGACTACTCTGAGAAGCACATCGCTCCTCTAGAACCTAAACAGGCTGCACCCTTACTATCTGACTCTGAAAGGGAGATTGGTACGGATACCAAGGTGAATGCAAAACCCGAAATACCATCAGGTGCGAGATGGACCAAAATCAGCCGAAAGATTGTGAATCCGGAAGCGCTGGAGGAAGCAAACGAAAGATTTGAAGAGAGGGAAGATTACCTGATTCTCCTGCGGGCTGCCACTTGGGACGAAGTCATGGCGCTGGCAGAGAGAACGAAGGAGATCAGAGGTATTCATGCCCCAAGGATCCGCAATGAGAATTGGCACTAACGAAAGTCAATAGAAGCTCAAGAACGGGAATGGATTGCTAGTCTCGAAGAGAGACGCCGTCCTGGGGCGAAACTGAGACAGGGCAGCGACGAGAGTCTTGATAACGATCTCGGCGCCTTGGTGATCAGACCTACTCGGCGAGTACGAAAGCCGACACTACTATCCTTCCTGCGACGAGACGAGCAGAGGCATTCCGCCCCCGATAACGCAATTCCCGTTATTCACTCCAACGAAAGGAAAGCCGTGGCCAGAACTGGAGGCGTCGAGAATCCATATTCTTTTGTTCCCACTAAGAGCCTCGAACATCCCTCTGAACCGTTGTTCTCTTACACGTCGCCGAAGGAGCACTTCCTTTCCGAATCGTCCCAGCCACCTCCACGACGGGATAGAGCTCTAGGCGCAGCACGCCCGATAGACGATGAAGAGCCGCCGAAATTCAGAGGACGTGCAAGGAGTAATTCAGATGCCCCTGACCGGGAACGCTACATCGGCAACCAATGGAAGAAACCTCCACTGGATCCAACAAACGTACAGGCTTCTGAAGCAGTAGTGGAAGAAATTCTGGATTGGGTTGGCGAGGATAGCTTGGCCGACAAGTCTGAGAAAGTACCATCACGATACGAAGAGATATCGGCAGATATAGACCCTGCGAACTACAATGATAGGCACATGGACACTCAACCGACAAATTTACCAGCCAGGGGCGACATTGAGAAGAAAGGGGACATACACCGCAACACAGAGGACCAGACGCAGAGGCTTCCGGTGCCACAGCCTAAAGATCGCACCGACGTCTCCATGGCTCAAGGCGAGCAGCGCGCGGAAGGCATCAAACACCGACCCAATACTCACAGTCCACATCTTCCACCGCGGACACCGGAACATGAAAACTCCGAAACCCAACCGCTCTTCAAAGAGACAGATGACGCCCAAGCAACCACGCAGGCCCGGGGGAGAAGCCCGTCTGTCTCGACGACCACCGAGACGCAACTTGTGGATGAGCTCAACACCGACAGCTCCGCGCAAGCCTATCCCGATCCCGCCCATCCAGGCCCTGGTAAGACTCCCGTGGCCTTCGAGTTGAAATCCGGCGGCCAGGACGTCTTCGTGACCGGGACATTTGCCAATTGGGACAACAAGTACCGACTGCTCACGCACCAACCCGGGATCGGGTCCGCCAAGTCCAGGGTCCTTCATCTTCCTCCGGGAAGGCACCACGTCAAATTCATGGTCGACAACGAGATGGTTACGAGCCCTGATTTGCCCACCGCTGTGGACTTTAATAACATGCTCGTCAATTACGTCGAGGTCGTTGCTGAGGGTGATGCGGAGGTGTGAATGTTATGTATATGGCGCGAGTGCTAGACGCGTAGTTGTGTGGACGTGAATGAGAGGCAGAGAGAGAGAGAGAGAGAGAGATCGTTTCCATCTTATATAGGCCGCCATTTTCGCTTCCTAAACTATCCTGATACATACTACATATACTGTATATACGGATAAGTGCTGTCCTCTGCTCTACTATACTCTACTATATCTGTCCTCTAACGTAATGGACCCGTCCTTTCCGAGAGGAGCCTAGAGGCAGGCAAAGCAAGTACTCTGCAAGGAAACATATAGGTACATGTTCTCCTTACTACCCGCGTACACGGCACGGCATATACATACCCATATCGTTAGAGAAACGGTGCCTGAACCAGGGACTAAGCACAGAAAACGAGATCGCGATTCATATTCATATTTCGATTCTGATTCCTGCTCTCCACACGCATATGACGATACGATCCGGTCCTAACGTACGCGGTACGGAGGAGCTTTGGATGGCGTGGAAGAAGCATCATGTGTATTGGTACTTAATGGTGCTCGGTCGAGTGAGGACCGTCTAGGATATTGCAGTCGACTTTACTGTATATATCGACCACCGGTCACCAGTCACACTCTGTACGAGGGGAAGTCCTCGGTCGGGAAATTTCTCACATACTCCGTACTGTGTACCACACGCAGTGATCGTACCATACAGTAATCGTGCTGGTTATGCTCCGTATTTATATCCCGAGCCCGCGGTTCTGGTGACTGCGGTTGCGCCATTGCGAGACAGTCGTCACATCTCGTCTCCTCACAGCATGGACGGCGCATACTGGATCCCACCGCGTCCTATCATCCTATCCTATCCTATCGTGCTTTACATCAGCAACCTAAAGCGCCGGATCGACATTCATCAAATCATCACTCATGATGTGCAGGACCTGGGTAAAAGTGCGGAGTCTGCGTCCACTGATGCCGTCCATGAGATTCGCAAAATCGAGAAGGACCCTCCTGGCGCCTTCGTAGCCGCCGCTATGCGCCACGCCGCCCAAGGAGACCATGCCGCCGTACTTGACAAACTGATAGACCAGGCTGAAATGCTCGTCTTCCCGGTTGGTCGTCAGGTTCCGTTCCGCGGTCGTAGGGTCGAGCGATTCGTCCTTGAAACCCATGTCGCCCAGCTCCTCCCAGTCAGGTTCGGCCTCCATGAGTTCGACGGGTGCGGTGCCTTGTCGGCCGGAGCTTGGGTTGACCATGAACAGGTACAGGCCTAGAACGAGCGCGGAGGAAAAGAGGGCGGTGACGCTGTGGATGGTGACGTTGTCGCTCACTCGTCGCTCGGACATCAGCTTGAACGTTTGAGCGGCGTGCACACAGGCTCTCCTGGCCGCCCGCGTCTGACTCCACTGGGAAATATTCTCGAGGGCGCCGGTGGCGGGTACTGCGCCGTGTCGACCCGCGGCGAGTTCGAACATGCGAAAGTCTGCAAGGAGCATCACGCACAGGCTGTGCCAGAGCACGACACAGTTCGTGTCGTCGACTTTGGCCATCGGACCTGCTGTGTTTGTTGCAGCAAGGATGGCCGGTACCAGTGTGCTCGCCCGAGCATCGCCAGCGTACATGTGCCAGGGTATGTACGAGCCGATGGTCAATTGATCCGGCGGCATCAGTCGCTGATACGCTTCAAGCACCTGGATCTGCAGGAGCGCAAGCAAGCTCGACCGGCCCAGGTAGCCAAGCTTGCCGATCGGCTCCATGTCGTGCTTGTGCAAATCTTCAATCTTAAAGGTCGGCGCGCTTTGGCTCTTGCCGCTTCGGAGGAGTGACTGCCATTGCGTCGCAGATTTAGCCTGGAAAAGCGCTTCGTCGCAGGCCGCAACAAGACAGACCGATTCCGACCTGACGATAGGCGCCTTCGACAGCAGATTCGAGTACCAGGAATCACACTGCAGCAAACCCAGGATGAGACGCTTGGCGGATTCGATCCGACTCCATGCCTTCCAGCGGTCATCTGACTCGGACATTTCGGACAGCAGCACGTCGAGGGATTGTCCATCTGACGCCGAGAATAGCCCATTCTGCTGGACTATCGCCAGTAAGCTGACGTAGAGCATCTGGCTCTGGTTGAAGCAGTCTTTGTCCCCGGTAATGACGGACAGATTCAGCGTCAACAGTCCCGTCGCATATAGTACCATCTGCTGTGTCGGCGACGCAGAGCAACCAGCCGCTGCAGAGAGATCACTGCAAACACGTTGCAGGAAGCTTGGAAACATTCTGGACACAAATCTCGTGGCACCCGTCGTTCCGAGTATACTTAGCCCAATAAGACAAATGGCGAATAGCATGGGGGAAGGTGTATTTCGTACAGAGAACGTCGCAATGTGAATAAAAGGCACAGTCGGGTGGAAGCGGCGGAAGAAAAGTCCCAAGGCAATATCGAGGATCTCGGCAGGCGGAAATTCTTCGGATGGTGGTTGAGACAGCGAAGGGTCGACAACGGGTTGCATTTTCGGTGAATGATATCTGGACGGGGCGGGGGTACGAAACGTGTCCCGGAGTCGGACTCTACACTCGGTGTCAAGGCCCCAGTTGGTGGTCGTCCTGAAGTCGTCGGCCACGGGTGACTCCGAGAAGAGGTTGTCCATCGGGGACGAAGCAACTTCTCTCCAGAGAACAGGCATGCTGCGGTAGACGCGACCGGGCCGAGGATTCCAACATCGTTGTACGCGAGAGAAGCGCTCCCGAGGTACCTTGGCGATGTTCTTCGTTCTGTCAACAGGGTCATAGGGTCTGCCATTCACCAGGTCTTTGGAGTCAGAGTACTGTTGGACGTCGGGCAAACCGTAGGTCTGCAGAAAATCGGGAGATTGATCCAAGTCACCCAACGAAGGGAACAACCACATCTGGAAGGGATCATGGAAGTTGCTGGAGCTGTCTGCTTGAGGTAGCCATTCGATATGGTTGTCCGCAAACTGTACCGACAGATTCGGTGCCATCTCGGACCGGGGAGTCTGGCCGGGATTTTGGGGCGACGTCATGGACGTTTCGAAGGTTGACACTTCGCCGCTGTGCTGCGAGGGTGAAGGTTTCTGACCGTGCGACGAAGTCGAGGTCTTGTTGTTCATGGTGGCCATGGGCGATGGAACGGTCCAGGATGAGCCTGGAAGCTGCATATCGAGAGCATTGTTCTGTGTCGTTGCCGGGTTAATGAAAGGGTGCGCGACATCTAACGAAGGGTGCCTGGTAAGCTTGGGCGAATCATTACCAGGCTGCGAGAGGTAGTTGCTGGGTGAGAGGATCTGCATCAACGGGATGCCCGTCTGGGATGCGTTGGCAATGGCCGACGGCGAGTTGATGCTGAATTCATCCTGAGCAGGTTGGGGAGGGACACCTTCCGATATCGTGTTCCTCCGTGAGTGAGCTTGGTTGGGAGGAGCGGACTTGTCGTTCTTCTGGGCGTGGCATTTCATATGCCGGAACAGGACATCGCTGGATCATGATCGGCATCAACCCCGTGACAAGAAGAGAGACATGTCAAGGCATACCTGCGTGAGAAAGCCTTCTCACATATGGTGCAAGGGTAAGGGCGCTCGCGGGTGTCTGCAAATTGTTATGAGTATGTAAGACGCTGTTAGCGCGGGGCTGGGATCGGAACGTACGAGAGCGCTCATGCCGCTTGAAGTGCTCGGTCTTTGTGAAACGACGACCACATACAGTACACTGTCGCAAGACCATGATGCATATGTGGAGGGACCGTCGAGGGATGTGGGAGCGGCGTTGAATTGGGAAAGGAATGTGGGAGCGGTGGAGGAGGGGAAGCGAAGGGAAGATGGTCGGCAGGGAAAGAGCCCAAAATGAGGTCGAGATGCAGATGGTGATTCACAGTGCGTCGAGCACGAACTCAGGGTCTGAGGGTTCTAATTCTAGGTAGAGGCTGAGGATAGCACACACTCACACACTGGGCGGGCGGGCGAAAGAGGCCAGAGTGCGGAGGAAAGTGTGGGAAGGGCACGAAGGGTCAGGAGGAGAATGCAAGAGGCGAGTGGGAGAGCGAGAGAGACTGCGGAGGCTCCAGACACGCCGGCCAATTGGGTCACCAGGATTGAGGGGAGAAATTAGGCGGGACGACACTGGAGCGACGAGATTTTCTGGGGTTGCAACAGCCAGGCGGGAAGCCCAAGCTGCCGGGTCGGATCATCTTAGTTCCGACTCACTGCGAGGAGGAGTGTGGAAGTGCACGGCGGCTCATGAATTTACACAGGGATCTCCTTTGTTCGCCAGAGCCATTCCTAGGTTTGCGAACGCCGGAGGAGGCTCGGAGGGTTGCTGGTTCTCGCCTCACTCGACCTTCACACTTGGGGCCGGGTCTGGTGCCTCCGCAGCATCCTCCTCGCAGTGGATCTGCTCGGCCACAGAAGAATCTCCGGCCACATCGAGCCTGCGCTTAACCCGCTTCCGGGCATTGGGCCACGAGGGACAGGGGCGAATTGGGAAGCATGGAATTTCCGGGGCTTGTGCCCGTTCACATTCACGTTTCGAGACGGCATCTCAAACTGGAAGGAAAGTGACGACATTGTTCGTGGATCAATTTGCGGAGTACTGAGTACTCGTAGGAGATCATCATTGTTGACCTGCCACCCGCTCTCTCTGCAGCTGAGGCACGTCCGCCTTGATATCTGCAACCTTCCATGAAGTTGCTGTTATCGGTGATATCCACACAAGGGCTCCTCCAGAGCAGTCTGTTGATCCCGCCAACGTTCAATACCCGCGGCTTCGCTAGCCAGGCGCCATGCTAAAGACGATGCAAGAGAATCGACGACGACTTTGCTCGCTCAAGATGGCGGGTAAATGCCCCAAGGATCCTCTCCATCGGGCAGTAACCAAACCGTCGAGCCGCAATTACCTTTCCCACGGACAAGATGCTTCCCACTGACGGTCTTGTCGTCGTTGCACGAGCTGTCAAGAATGGCCTGCGCAGCCGCGGCAGCCTCAAGCAACGGGACTTGGCAGCTATCATCCCAGTCCTCGTCGTAACTCAAGTAGACATGACATTTCAAGCCAGGCAATCCCTGAAGCGGAGACGTGCTGGTCAGCAAATAGCTCTGAGCGAAGAGACGAGGAGACGGCCAGAGACAAAGACAGACTTACCGCAATTTCAATGCCGGTGTTGCGTTTCGCATTCTTCGTAGGGATCAGGACGGGGCGCTCAGGATTGGCATAGACGTCGTTGAGGGCATCGTAGCAGTCCTCGGTGCTCATGCGCTTGTTCGGGTTGCAGAGGGCCGCATCCTCGGCTGCAGCAGCCAATATGGCACCACCCATGGAGGCGTTCCAGAGCATCTTGTATCCCTCCATCTGTGGAGTATCACGGGGCAGTGGGACGTTCGGGTTGGAGAAGGCGGGAGCTTGTTGGTCATTTGGGAGTGGTTTCATGGTGAAGCAGTCCACCCAAACAAATACCGCGAGGCCACGGAGGGTGTTCCTGTTAGATCCGTCAGCTCAGTGACAATGTGGTGGCGATATGATAAAAGCGCATTGTCCATTTCACCGTGAGAGGGACAGCTGAACTTACGGCGCCTTGAACTCGTCCTGGCCCTTGTAGTGGACCAACTCATAGGCACATTGATTCTGTGAATCGTCGTCAGCACGACACCGTGTCGACATGACAGTACCAATGTCTGCGCCCAGTGGGGACCCACCGCGATGGTTTGCACCTCTTCACACCCTTTGTCTTTACGGGCGTAGTAGAGCCACTTCTCAGTGTATGATCCACAAGTGTCCTTGGCGACTATGGACATGTTAGCAGCTTCCCGGACTTGGGGAAAAGATGAGCCGACGTACAAGGGATGAAAGTCCAGTAGCCGCAGTCTGCTCCGCTGTTAGTCCTCCGAGATCTGCTGGGAGACTATGGACTTACCGTTTCGTGTCTTGAGTTGCACAGACGCCTTGAACCCCTGACTGGTACCCCCTTTCGTGTTGTACCCTCCATTGATACCGATACTGAAGGCCTTCTTCATGCCAAGACTGATTGAGCCTTTGTATTTCTTGTTGTACCCTTGATGGATGGATCGAGACAAAGTGCAAGCTTGAGGACCTTGGCAACCCGGCACGCGGACAAAGGGCTGCTCTTCTGCGTGCACAAACGTCGTTCTGATCTGACAGAAGCTGCTGCAGTCGCGACGGGTGAAGCCCGGTTCGGTCGGTTCGAGATGGTCTTCGCATGCTCCGGACTCGGTCAAGTGGAATTTAGGTGGGCAGCTGTCCTCACGGTATTCCTGTGGGCACCCGTCAGTCGCCTGAAACAGGGGTCATGACAGGCATAGTGAGAGTGGTAATGAGAGCGACAGTGTCGCACAGGGACAGTGAGAGTGGTAGTGAGAGCAACAGTGTCGCACAGGGACAGTGAGAGTGGTAGTGAGAGCGACAGTGTCCGCACAGACGAGTCCAGACTTACGTGATACAGGATAGGGAAGACGTCGTTGCCCCATTCGCAAATGGTGCCCATGACAGCCGAACCATTGGTGGGAAGTGCCATCGAGGTTTGAGAAAGGAGACCGAGACCCAGGAGGACAGTGACGGGCAACCAACGGGGTTTGGAGAGGAGACCGAGAACTAGGAAGACGATGACGGGGAGCGTCCCAGCCATACCGGCAATCTTGCAACGCATGGCGTAGCCAGCACGAGTGTGTTTGAAGGTATTGCAGGGATCAAAGAAATGAGAGAGCACAGGACGTGGTCGTGATAGAGAGAAGAGAGGAACGGGAAAGGAGATCGGTGCAGGCTTCTTTCAAAGATCACATCCTTCTTCACTCCAGAGACACACACAATGGACATTCATCGCTTGGCGGAGTCCATCGCCATTCACCATCGTACTTCACGGATGGGCACGTGAGCAGGCGGCAGCAGCGACGATATGACGGTTGGAGCTGGAGGGCGACCACGAGGCGTGAATGTCGAGTCTTTGTCACTGGACTGGACCTGCAGGCTTCAAGACATTTTGAATGTTCAGTACTGTTATTTTGGTCATTGATCTGGCCCTGTTTCTCTCCCTCATGACAAGGCAGGGATGTATCACTAGTGACTCTCGCCCGTGACGTGGGTGCGCTTGTGCATGCGAGCCAGCCACGTCTTGCTCGTGGCAATGCGGATCTTCTTGCCAAAGAACATAAACACCAAGAGCAAGAAGTCGTTCGCAGCCAGGACGCCGCAAAACACCCCAGCAATGATGGTGACATATCCGCTCTCCACAATCCAGTCGAGGATCTTGAATCCAAAGCCGAAGGAAATGGCCTGCTTGCCCAGGTTCATGGCGATCAGCATCTCCGACAGGTTGACCGTGTAGCTGTCCACGGCATACGCGAGGGTGAAGGTGAAGTAGAAATACGCGGACCAGTTGCACATGGCCACGCCCGCAAAGTAACCGAACCAGTGGAGTTGTCGCTGCGCGGTGTAGCCGTACACGATCAAGCTGGCAGGTCCGATCAACATGGCGGGGAGGAGCACGCCCAGACGCATCTCTGCCTCGCGGATCCCGTTGTTCTTCTTGGTCAGGTACGCGGCCAGTCGGTCAGACGAAGTGGTGAAAGGAACAGCCAGAAGATATCCGACAGCGTTGCCGACCGCGATCAAGCCGGAGTTGGTCTATTTTCCTCGTGTTAGCGAACGAGTGCTTTCCTCCGTCAGGGTCTTCTTCTCTGCTTACCTGAGACCAATTATAAGGAGGAGCGACAATCAAGGCCGGGAAAGTGTAATTGAATGCCAACGCTCCGAGGCCAATGTAGATCCCGTAGGTCGCCACAACCCAAAACACCGAGGGGACGGCAAAATAGGTGAAAGACCGCGCAGCGGTCAGGAAGAAATCCGAATCACGGTCGTAGACGCCCCACGGCTTCAGAGTTTGGACAAATGTCTTCCTCGGCGGGGCGCTGTTGGAAACCTCCGCAAACCCGGCGTCAATGCCCTTCTCGGTCGTAGGCGATACTTCAACAGCTGCGCCTAGTCGCCTCTTCATCTCGTCGCGCTTGTACCAGGTCTCCTCGACGAAGAAGAAAGCCAGGATGAACAACGCGCACGCAAACGCGAATTCGACGTAGAAGAACAGCCGCCACGAGTAGCCACCGGCAAGCATATAGCCCGCATAGAGGGGTCCGGTCGCGCCCAAGCACAGGCACACGGTGTAGTAGCCCAGCCGTTGTCCGCGCTCGTGCAGGAAGAAGATGTCGTTGACCAGTTGCACCGGAAGGGCCTCGCAAACACCGGATCCGAAAGCATGGATGATCCGGCAAGCCATGAGCGTGCCATACGAATTGCATTGCGAGCATCCGATCAGACCAGCGGCAAACTGATAAATTCGTCAGCACCAAATGCAAGAAGCGGTTGATAGCTCACTTACGAAGATGATTGAGATCAGCATCACAGGTCGACGGCCGAATTTGAGGTACGCGGGAACCAGAAGGAGTGATCCAAACCCATAAGCCAAGTTGGGATATGAGATCAATCCTGAAGCGGTTGCCGGGTCAATCCCAAAAGATTCCGAGTAGATGCCAATGTAGACTGATGGGCCCAGCAACGATGAATTGCCCAAGAAAGAGTACGCGGCGCAGATACACAAGATCATGGTCTTCTTGAAGTTGCCCCATTGGAGGGGATCGTTGGGATCATCTGCCGGGACAGGGAAGAGAGCTTGTCCATAGCCAGTATCATCGCCCTCTTGAGGAGAGGGTGTTAGCAAGGGTTTCTTTTCAAGATCCTCATGGGGGTCGTCGGGAGGATTTTCTACAACGTACCTTGAGCCTGCAAGTTCACAGTTCCGGGAATGTCCTCTTCATGAGCGTGACTGATCCGAATGTAAGCAAGGGCGATTAATGGCTGGGACGGGAGGGTGGCGTCACAAACCTGTGCTTGAGGTGAGGAGGCTGATGCCCGTGTTCATGATGGTCTCCAGCCATGTTGGCGGTATCTCAAAGCTGAAACGGCGACTTGATAAAATGCCTCTGAACCACGGATTGAGGTCTGCGACGAGTGCAACGAAGCGTGGTTGAAGGAGAGTAAACGAGTGTGGAGGGAGGGTTCGATCGCCTTCATAAAGGAAGCACAGATCTTTTCTAGCCATGGCTCCATCGTCCATCCACTTGAGTTCGCGCCTTTAGCTTTCCACTTTGCTATCCTTGCCTGGAACAATCCAGGGACAGTGACAGTTTCTCGGGGTGGGGCGACGAGGCGGGGTCTCCACCCCCTTCCAGGCATGGGGCCACGGGGCTTCAATTTGCAGGTTTCCCAGGCCTGTTGAGCCCCCGGAAATGTGCCAGTTTTGTGGTCGAGTGGCCACAGTGGGAGAGGTCGCTTCTGGAGCCTTTACCTATACCGGCTGGACCGGCTCAAAGGCCCGCCAACAACTGGCGTCCGGTAGATAGCGGATGCGCCAAGTGCATGCACCATGACTCGTTGAGTGCGCCAGGATCGAGGCGAAGAGTCTTCGAAGGATTGCGATCTGCGCAACAACGTGGATCGCCAGATCTTTCCTTCCTTCGATGCTGCCTCTGCTGGCACGGGCGGCTGGCTACTCGGTACTCGTAGGCAGAGCTCAGGCTTGCCACCTGGTGTCATTGGCTTCCTGCCGTGTCACCGTCCCAGACTGGATAGGGTTAAGAAAGTTGCCGACCATGTGCCATGTACGTCGAAGCAACACTAACCACGAGGAGGATGGAGCATGTCAAACGTGCCTCGAGGCCAGGCGAAAAGCTTGTCCCCTAGTCGGTGCTAATGAGTACGTCGTCGTTTCTTGCAAACTCGATGTTGACTACAGCGGCGAGCCCGTCTCAACAACGTGTCATGGATCATGATAGCCGTCGCGCATGGCGTTCGGTTTGACATTTTCCTCAACAAGCTACGAAGACAGTACGAGGAGCTAATGCGGCCTGGGCAGGGAGCGCATGTGTACCTTATCTTGTTGCGCATAAAAGCTTACCGATCCCACCGGCCTTGGCCGCCAAGGGTGTTGAAGAGTTTGACATCCGTCTTCGCGAATTCATTCACTTCACAATATATACAAGAATTTGTCGTCAAAGCTTGCGCGCTGTTCGGTGCAACCGAAACCGTTTACCGGACGCCAGTGCCATGCGACTGCCGTGTAACAATAGATACGGGATGCATCCAACGTCTGGTCGGCGACGATCTCCTTCTGCCGCTGGGGAATTTCTGGGCGCGGCAAAGCACAACAAGATTATACACCTTACTGTGTAAGACATGGAGACTGAAGAGCTGTGCGCCGGCTCGAGGCCGACTTCGAGGTTAATCAATCATAGCCGGCTTTGTGTCCCTGACTCGCGCTTCATCTCTAGGTTGAGTCAGTACGTAGCTCGTACCTTCAGAAATCACCCTTCTCTGCACCACGAGCAGGGGACTCACCTTTCCAGGCCTCCTCGGCCTTGGCTTCAGCATCCCAGCTCCAGATGAACTTCTGGAACTCCGGATCACCCCACTTGTCGTCGCTCCCACCGCCCGATGACAGGGCTCTGAACTTCTGATCACGAGCCTCTTGCTCGGGACCATCAGGCAGATGAAGGGCCGCCCGCGTGGTGAGGCAGGATTGTTGAATATGTTCGGCACGAGCCTTCTGGGCCTTCTCGAAGGCTAGGAGTGCGGTCGGGATTTCGTCCTTTGACGATATCGAGGACAACACCACCCCCAGCGACGCCGCGTCCTCGACCGCCTGTGCAGCGCCTTGTGCAACATATGGTCTAATCCAGGTTAGTTGAGTACCGTGGGGATTCTTTGAAATGGACGGTCCGGTCACTTACAGCATGGGATGGCAGGCGTCGCCCAGCAGCGCGCATGATCCTCTCACCCACCGCAGCAGCGGCATGTGCATGCACAACTTCCACTCCAGGACATCGCCTTCCGGGACGAGGTTGAGCATCTTGAGCAGTTTCGGATCCCAGCCGTCGTAGTCGGCGAGGAGATTGTCCTTCGACGTCACGGTAGTCCAGCTCTCGTCAACACGACCACGGTCCGGGTGAGCCAGCGCCATGTTGTAAATCTCGTGGTTTCGCACTGGGTATGCAATGATGTGCCGTTCGGGTCCGATCCACCGAATTGCCTTCTTCTCCTCGATGTAAGGCATCAACTCCGGGTAGTGGCTCAACATCTCCCGGGTAAGGACAACTCTGTAGACGGCATCCCCCGTCGGGATAGCAACGTCCTTGTCGTCTCCGAGAAGCTTCCCCCGAATCATGGATTTAATGCCATCGGCCGCGAGCACCACGTCACCATGGACCCAGGATCCGTCACTGAGCTTCACGGCCGCCGGGCTGAACTGCACGTCGTCGACCCTAGTGTTGGTCTGCAGCTTGACATTGGGGAGCGCCGTGGCTTTCTCCAGCAGAGACATCTGCAAGTCGGCGCGATGGACGACGAACTGCTCGCCGTGCTCCTGACTGATGGGAACACTCCCGAGGAGATTTCCGCCCTGCCAGCGCAGGATATGGATAGCCTCGAGGGCGACGCCGGTGCTTCGGACCTTGACGCCCGCTCCTAACCGGTCGAGCATGCGCGTCATGTTTGGTGCGCACTGGATCCCTGCTCCGACCTCCGCGATCTCAGGAGCGAACTCAATGAGGTGGACATTATGGCCTCGCTTCCCTAGCGAAAGCGCTGCGGCAAGCCCTCCAATTCCCGCCCTAGAAAATGAACAGTCAGCCTTTGTCTGACTCGCCGTCAAGCAGGTGCTATGCTAACCCGACTATTATCACCTTCAGAGGCACCTTCGCTGGCGCATACTGCTTCTCCCTGTTCACTTCCGAAGTTGACCCCATCTGTGGCGTAGTTGTGGTTGACCTCTGCGCGAGCCTTGCCAGGGAGAGTATAAATCGGAGTAGCTCAATGGCCACAGAGCAAGCGGCGAGGCAAGTTGTCGTTGCTCCGTTCGAATACCCACTCGAAGATCTAAACCTCCTGAATGCCGATCGAGTCGTTTAGTGAATGGTGGATCGTGCGCAGGGCTGTCGAGAGAACATTTGAAATAATGTGGTCATCGACGAAGCGCGTGTTGATCAATAAAAAGACATGACGAATTGCATCGATCTTGACAAGGCTGCACCCAATGCCAGACCCCAGAGGCAGCTTCTCCCGATCGTGGGGCCTTGTAACTCGGCAGATAACCAGGCAAGCCTGACCCCACGGACTCGGCCCCCGGATTGGATGCGGGAGCGTTTGGGGGGGAATGGTTCGCTCAAGGACATGGGCGGGAGCACCGTGCTGGGCTCGCACCATCAGATGGTTTCTAAGAAAACCTGATCCATCACTTCATCTGCCGGCGGCCCTTCAAGCCCATGGCTCAGGCTTTCCTCGGTTGCGCCTTCGGCACGGATGGATGTACGACCATTGGTTCCCGCGGTGCTGCATAAGCTGTGGCGCGCGAGTTAACTCTCACGTTGCGGTACAGCATGGTGATCTTGATGTACGAAACGATGAGAGTGCCGATGGCAGTTGCATGGTCTTGAAAGGACGAATTCAAGGCAAATGCGGCCGCAGATTCGCTTCTTCGATACGTACCGGCATAGATGTGTTGTCTCAGCTGCCGGAGACCGTAACAGAACAAAAATTGGATCCATCTTCAGCAAGTAGATACGGCAGTCAGCAGCCGCACGAACTGGCGCTGTCCTGGCTATGTAGAAGGCAATCGCTCAACGCGGAGGTGGAATGAGATCTGTAAAGAGGACGATCAGACAGCAAGTTCGAGGCCAGGCGGGCAGTTTGGAAACCGCACATCTCGTCGTATTGCTAATGCGCAGCGTCAATGGCAGCCAAGAGCGCGCGCGGTTCAAAGTCCTGTGAGTCCTTCAATAAGATATCCACTCGATTTTCAATTCACAATTAAAACTGGTATGGTATGTAATGCTCGGTCCAAAGCCGACCAACTTTGCAACATCTGTCCCATTCCTTCGTAGCCCTCATGCCCAAATGCCCATGACCAAAGCCGATTGATGCAGGAGAAGCGGAAAAGGAGAGACACAAGGGGGAGTCGGGCGCAAACAGAAAAGCAATAAGAATACATTCAAAATCCGGGCACGCAGGAAGAAAAGCAAGAAGGACGAAAACTGGCCCGATCAAACGCCCAACATACCCAGCCCATCGCCGACTTTGCGCGTTGTCCCTGCCATCCCCTCCAGAAGCAGAATGCGAAACTGCCAACCGAACCCCGAGCAGTGGAGCGCAGCAAGAACGACAGCCCAGGAAGAAAACCGCAGAGATCCCTGAAACCCGCCTGTTCCAAATGCAAAAATGCCCAATCCACGCATCTCACTATGCTCCTTCCCACGCTATGCACCAAAAGAGAATCGACTGTTTGTGCCTTCCTGCGCTGTCCTGTGGTCCAGGCGGCGACTGTCCAAAAAAGAACTGAGGGTGCGACTCAGACGAGAGCGCGAGCCGCGCTCAATAACCGACCGCGAGAAGGTGCCCGCCGCTTCTCTGATATGCAATCTGCAAGACACATATGTCCGGCCAGGAGTTGTTCTCCTGGCTCTTCTCCACTACGCGGCCGTACGCAATCAAACCCACGGTGCTTCATGGCACCGGCGATCACTGCTGGCCCTCCACCTCCTATGGGAACCCTTGATTCCATTGGCCCCCTGCCTGACCTTGGCCCTGGGCGCCAGGAGGCCAGCCTTGGCCATGTTGCTGATTTGACATGTATTGGGACTGTCCACCCATCTGATACATGCCTCTCTGGCCGCCGCCCATAGCAAGACCGCCGTACCCGGCAGCACCCATGGCCTGCAGTCCAGCCCCTGGCCCATAAAGCTGCTGACCGCCAAGACCACCCGAGCTGCCTTGATGATGGAGCATAGGCATATGTGGTGGCTGCATCTGCTGCGGATGCTGAGGTGGGCTACCGTGCGCACCGCCAGGTAGAGGTGAAGGTATTTGGCCTTGTGCAAGGCTGGGTGAGAATTGGGGGGTTGTCATACGATGAATGCCTGGTGACGGGTGAGGCTGAGGTGGCGGGGCTCCCCAACTGGGCTGTTGTTGTTGCTGTTGCTGTTGCGGCTGCTGCTGCTGCTGCTGATTGATAGCATGAGGAGAGAACGCACCGCTCCCGAATGGCATTGGCTGTTGAGGGGGAGCTTGTTGCGAAATTGATAGGCTCGATGATGACCTCGGATAACTGGGATGCTGAGGCGGAAATTGTGATGGATCACGCGTGGTGTATTGCTGGAGATTTGGTTGTCGGAGGGGAGATTGTATGGGAGGCTGCTGGTGAGTGAATGGAGGTGGATGCATTGGAGCCTGAAGGGCTTGAGAAGAGTGAGACATTGTGCCGGGTTGAGTCGATGGCACGTCGGTTGTGGGAAATCGGGGGGATGAGAAAGGGTGGTTTGAAGTTGCGACTTCACCTTCGACCGGAGGAGGTGTTGTAGCTGGCGGTTCGTGAGGTCTGCGCCAGTAGTCTTCAACAATACCGCGCCGATACCTGTTCTGTTGGTTGATGGTCTTGCTGTACTCAGCTGCATGACTGGCCTGACTCGTCAATTCGGCGTCGGTACTCGAACGGGTGAGATCTTGATACGGCGGGCCTGTAATTTCATGCCGTGGGCGCACGATGTCTTTGTACCGCGATTCGTAAGCAGGGTCAAAGGAGGCCAGTTGAGCCATGGTCGACGCAATGCCGGACTGCAGGGCAGGGGGTTGGACTGTGCCATAGCCCGGTCCGTTGCTGTAAACAATGTCGCCATAGCTTGCGGCCACCGTTGCCCGGGCGTTCAACTGGTCTTGAGCTGCCGCTTCTCTGGCTCTGGCGGCACCTGGTCGCTTTTCGCCGGCGGCATCTTGCTCCGTGAAACCTTGCTTGATGGCCTTGGCCTCCCAGTAGTCGTCCCGCACTCTCCGCCCGTCTTTGATGACACGGCTGCCGAACTGACGGAACATGGAGCGCGCAGTCACCACGGCAATCTGCCTCGACCGATACGAGTAAGGCAGGATTTCGCGGTTGACAAGCTCTTCCTTCTCTTTGACGCTCGCGATGATCTTGAACAGGGACCGATTCTTGTTAAAAAGCAGGTATGAATCTCGATATTGGAGCTGGCGTGCGCATTCGGTGGCCAACATAAACAGCTTCTGCCCTCTGCCGGGCAGGATGAAGGTCCTAATTTTGTACTCGCGCCCACCCTGAAGATAGCCTAAATGGTCCACCTTCTTCTCGCCTGCCTCATCAATCTCGCGCGGCTGATATTCGTCTCCTTCTGGTTTCAGCACATCGCTGGTGTGGTCCCTGACTGTTGGTAGTGCTTTTATGGTGGATTTCGGGATGGTGCGCGGTGGAGAAGCTTGCGTCGGCGTCAGCGACGGTGCTTGTGAGCCTCCTTGGATGCCAGGCGCTTGGTTTGGGTCGGGCGAGGTTTGACTGGACGGTGTCAGGAGAGCGTCAATGTGGGAGGTGAAGTCGGCGGAAGCCCTGGGTGTTTTGGCTGGTCGGCCACGTTTGCGCGGGCCTGCAGCACATGTCAGCCTACAGCCGGGGAGACTCGCGCGCAGATACACAGCGTGCGCAGACTCACCATCGTCGTCGCCCTGATGATATTCGCTATACTGCTCGGGCGACCGACTCCGCTTGACGCCGCGCGGGCCTGATTCGGCTGATGACTGTATCAATCCACCTGGTACGCGCACGAGGTCAGTGAAAGCACGCGACACCGGAGAGGGCGCGGAAATCTCTGCATCGAGGCGACGATGCGTTCAATACCGCAGCTAATCAAGTTGTGACCGACTCAGAGACCTCATGGTCTTCCAAGTGGTCGGGTCAAGAAACCAATGAAATAAAGCGTACCACTAGCGTTCAAAGCTGCAGGATTGATGGTTCCTGAACCATCGCTCATGGCGCCGACACCATTCAAAACATGTGTAGGCTGGCGAGTAGGTGGATAGATGGACATTTCAGGGCCGAGGTGATGAAATGGTGGTGGTGGTAGTGGTGGTGATGCGCAAGCTCTGCACCCGCATCAGCACGCCAGGGAGCTGCCAGGCAGCACAGAGCTGAGTGCGACCCAAACTTGGAAGATTCGGGAGAGGGTGCCTGCGTCGGGCGAGTTGCTCAACTCCCCGCCTCTCGAGCAATGTGCGACAGGAGGAATCTTAGAGTGCGACGACGAGGCCGACGGCGACAGGTAGGAGGGTATGCGCGGAGCGAAGCGTGCACAGCGCAGAGCACGGTCGCAGGCGTGCAGCAGTAAAGTTAGCGAGGATGACGAGGGTGATGCTGGGAGCCAGTGGCCGTGGGCGGAAGGTAGATTTTGGTGGAGGAGGACGGCAAAGGATGCAGCTGGAGCTGGGGGGGTTCTTAGTGTTGCAGTAGTGTCTCTTGTGCCTCTTGTGCCCCGAGAGAGACGCCTGTTGGTCGGCCGGATACGCCACGGTCAGCCAGTGGCCAACTGCTGGGATCTGGGTGTCGCAGCGTGCGGAAGTACGACGAGAAGAATGGGGAGATGGCGCTTGGGGCCTGCAGCTGCAAGTCAAGAGATGTCTCTTCCTTTTTCTCGCCCTGTGTCTCACTCGGTTGCTGTCTTAAGTTCCGTGCGGTCGTGTGGTCGTCAGTCACAGTGTGCCCGGCTGGTGCCCCTCCCGCCCAAGATTGGCCTGAGCGTCCGGAAAATGACGACTTTGCCGAGGGAAAATTGAATTTGGCGGCTGGGAAGACGCGCAGCCCACTGGTGTTAGCGGTGGCGACAGCCGCAAGTGATGACAGTTCTTGAGTCTACTAGGGTAGGCACAGCGCTGCGATGCGAGGCCCAGCGTCTCGATTGGGGACGAATAGATGACTCGGTCAATATAGAATCTGGGGAATCTGCGATCAGACGGCCGGGAGGGTGATGATGTGGTTTAAAATTGGAAATCCAAGGTACGCGAATGACCAGATGACGGTTGGATCTGGATGCTGAACGGCACTCGTAGAAGATGATGTTACAGCGACTTTCTGATGGAGCTCGATCTCTGATGGACGTGCTCGTTGTAATAGTGCACGGCCTTGGTGACGGATCGAAGGTGCTCGCGAGAAGCACGCCTGAGCCAATGACCCTAGTCGCTCTGAAGCGGCACGCTGCGGGTGCTTGTTCCAGGCAAACTGGTTAGTGCATCTGAGCACTACGCATGATCCTTGCACGGCGCCCAGTGGATCTCGCGGTGGGTTTGAAGAATGTGCTTCCGCAGTACTGCCGGCTGCTAGGGAATAGGCTGATGCGCAAGACGAATGAGATGGGCGTGCGCTGACGGCGAGACAGTCGACAGTGATTGGCACACGGTCGCTATTTTCTACAGGTGTGCATTGCATACAGCAGGTTGGAATAGAGCCTCGCAGCAGGGTGCGGGAGATGGGCGGCCAAAAATGCACCCGGTGAAGTAGGTGGGAGGCACGAAAGACGAGAGGGTGGGAGGGGAGAGCATGTCAGCCACTACATGGGTCACAGAGGAGGAGCAATATTATTGTCTCGAATCGGCCAACTCGGGAACTGGTGGGGACAATGAGACTGTCAAGAAAGAGTCGAGCAGGCTGATAGGTACTGTGTGTGTTCAGAGAGTCCAAGCGTGTCAGATGGCTGCCGAACAAGCCCGAATTTACTTGTGTCGATGATCGATACGTCTCTTAGGCTGAGGTCGCGCGATAAGGTGGGTGCTGCAAGAGAGATGCACATGCAGCAGCGGCAGCTTGCGATATTGCAGCATACAGCGAGATACGGTTTAAGCGGCACATGCGGCCAGGGTCAAACGCTCTGAGGCCTCTACATATGAGAATAGGACGAGTAGCGAAGAACAGGGAACAGGGGGTGGGGCAACCAAGATGGAAGAATACTTGTACTCGTACATTGCAATGTCCAGCGCCGAGTTATTGAAGTCCAATGTGCATCTTTAGGTGTCCCTAATGGCAGGTTGATAGGCACTGGATATGCTCAATGTGCTCCATGAATACAGTACAGTAAGAGCCTCCGGCGGCCGCTCTCTCGCCTCACTTGGTACTTCGTACAAGGTACTCGATAGCCTTGGCTCGAATTGAGAACGGAGTGATCAAAAGATCCAAACCCAGAAGTGGTCTTTCCGGCGCTTCGTCGCCTGTCTGGCCTAACCGGGCCTTCAATCTGCTCCTCTTTCGGTCATACTGTACCTGCCATGGCGTTCTGAGTGCGAACCTCACACAGCAGGACGAAGTAACGGTGCTTGAAGGCAAGCATGCCAGGCGCTCAGACTCTAACAGATTCCCTCTGTTCCTGGTTTAGGTTGCAGCGCCTTTCCCGTCCGCCTTTCAAGCTGAAGGTGCCCTCGATTTCGGGTCGTCTCCGGGGTCCACCCTCCTAGAGAGTCATGTGGCACCAAGCTCCCCAGTCTCCTCGATGCCATAAACTCAATCGCGTCTATGGGCGCTGATGATACGTACATCCTCGTACTCCATAGGGTTCCGGTTCTTAAATCCAGCCATGAGAGCCCAGCGGTCGCATCAATGTCTCTCTCCCTCGACTCCATCACTTGTATCTGTCGCCCATGGCTCCGACGCCAAGTCATCGACAGTCGCGCAGCAGTCCGCGCCGACCGGGTGGACTAACTAATTGGAATCCAGCTGATGGTGCCGGTGCGTCCGTCTCTCCAGCCGCGCTCTTGGTATGTGCGTCTACTGGGTATGGGGCTGCTCGAGTCCGAGTGTCAGTTCCTTCTTTGTCCTCTCTCCATCGTAGCCTCTTCGTCAGCCACTCAGCTTGCAAGGCCAGTTCGCGCTCGAGTCTCCATCTGTCGGCACAGGTCATCTGCTCGAACGAGACATTGACATCCCTGCTCGTGGCGGAAATGTCTATCCATGGTTCTCCCTCTTCGGTCATCGCGATCGACTAGCGAAATCCCTCTCGTCCACTCAGCGCCCAGCAGTCTAATGACTCGAGCAGCCGCTAGGCAACCCTTTTGCTTCTAGATAGCCTCGAGTCCCAAACAGTGCAACGCTTCGAGGCTGCAATTCTTGTTTTCCTTTCGCTCGCCTCTCGCCCCGCGGAACTCTAGCGGCTTTCGCGTTCGGCGAGTGACCAGGAGCATCTGTCAGCTGATACAATTGGTTATTGAATCGAGCAGTCCCCATGACCACTCCTTGACCAATGATGTTTTGCCTTCAGTCATCCACTTACGCAGTACTCGTCGGTAGGATGGGGGACCCACCACTTGGGGCTTTCTGTCCGCAGGTCTCTCTCCCGATTCAGTGTCTCGCTCTCTCCCCAACCGCGTGTGCTCTTCCAAGCAATTCAATAACAATCTGTCAATTGCGTTTCGAGCACACGCCGCACCAGAGTAGTGAGTGGGGCAACGCTCGTTCAGGCATTTGTACCCTTCCTGTTCATGGGCTGTTACAGTATTCCCGGTTCTCACAAGCTGCCTGATGTCTTTTCGTCATCGATGGGTCATCCATTCATGCATCTCGCAAAGCAAGCCCCAGCAAATGCTCTCCTGTACGCACGGTACATAGCCAGCCGGGAAACCTCGCGCTGGTGCTTAGTCTAGCTCTGCAGCTCTGCTGATTGGGCCTCCCCGGATCAGCGGCCGCATACGAGTAGAGGGATGTTCGTGGATCTCGCCGTGGAGTCCATCCGTCCCGAATCGCTCTGTTGCCCACGCACGCACGAACGCACGCTCGTCCTTGCGATATCGCACATTGCCTACGTAGACTAAACCGCTTTCTGGCGGCTTATGGACGTCTGCCACAAATCGCAAGCCTGGTTGAACGCCATCTCGGGCATGTGCCACTGTGCCCATTCCCAATGGCGACCATGACGATCTGAACAGGCCTGAAGTAGTTCTCAAGCGGGGATGGAGCTTCAGGAACTGCTGTACGTGTATACTCGTACTTGTACTCGTACGAGAATCCGCTCCGTGCTCAGGGGTCGTCAGCTCTTAGGACAAGGTCATCTAGGAGGAATGTCTTTGCAATGACGACGCAGTGCAGTCGGCGCCCTTGTCTCCCAGCTGAGTTTTGCAACTGACGAACCGCTGGCTTTGAACCTAGTCACGCACCATTGAACCATCGGCATGGTTACAAGGACGCGGAAAGATAAACAAAGTATAACTACTGTGTAGAGCAACGCTCGTGAAGACGAGGGCAGGAAAGCCGTGTTTTGTGCTTGCGAAGACGTTTGGACGCCTCGTCCTGCGTACAAGTACTCGTACAGCGTAGACACACAGAGTTGCGTGGTGTCGCAGCCCCACCCTAGCTCGACAGGCTGATCACATTGCTGGGCATTTCGCGAATGATCACTGGCTGAATAAGGGTGGCCGTCGATAGGGCAGTCTGCAGCAGACCATGCATCTGGGCTTGTCTTTCAGGCTTGAAGACCAGAGGTCACCAGTTTGGCCCCGAAAGCAACCCCTTGCCAGAGATCAACGCAGACTGAAGGCCATGCTCTTCGGGCCGTTCCAGGACCTGCACGCACTTGTGTGCGTGTCTGCGAGTAATAAGAAATTCGAACCAAGCCCAGGTGATGGTGTTGCCGATCGTGATGGTGTGCTGTGGGCAACTAACATGTCAGCTAGGCAGTACCGAGTTTAGGACGCAAGTAGTCTTTCCAATCTTTTTCACCCACCGCTCTCGGTACGCTTTGCACCGGGACTCATCTGGCACAACTCCGCACGGGCTGTGCATTGGGAACAGCAACGAAAATCCTCAAGCCTACCCCGTACTCCCTTTCTACGTGAGCCACAGAGAAAGGCTTGGTACCTCAGTACTGGAGCCTGATCGATACTGTATACTGGGCTCCAGCACTGCCAGTAGCTACACACAACAGGAATGGCGAATACAGCCATGTCTAACTTGATGCTGCCCAGGACCGAGGCTTCTCCAAAGGACTGCCGGCTGCGACTCTTAACTTAGGGCCGCTTGTAACACCTCGGAACAGGGCGATGCGAGCCGCACTCGCAGTGCCAACCTTAACCATGCCGCTGCTAGTGACGTGCATTGGATCATGCAAGATCGCTCAATGGCACGTTTGAAGTGGGTGTGCTCTGTGCTGGCAGCAATGTGATGGCATGTATGTGTTTCCTTTGTCCCCACGTCCAACTGTCCATCGTGTAGGAGATCTTGCATCCGTCTTTTGTCCATTGTGCATCTTCGCGCAGCGTTCCAAGCCAAATTCGTGGTGGGTGTTTTTTTCTGGCCGATTGGCCGCCATTCCCAGCTATTGGGTTCGTGACATCCGAGGCAGGCAGGACGGTTGGAATCTCAATTGAAGGTCAAGGAGGACAAATCTCGTGCAACGGGAGCTGCACCATTCTGTGACCGGTGACTCAGAATCGGTGCTCTGGTGTGTTTCATGTGTCTAACCTATTCATGATGAATCGGTGTTTCAGCCATTGACACTGAGTTGACATTGAGGAGACGAAGATCTTATGGGAGGGATTGGGCAAGAGGCTACGATACAGTGACATAGTCATTCACTCCAAGCTCACGGACCAGCCGAGCTTCTTCCATACTGTCCAAGTCTGGCATATTCAATCTCCGGTCTCTTGACGATGCATTTGTGTACCTCCTCTGCTCGTCTTTCCAGCAACAAACTCCATCGAACTCCATTAATTCAGGGGTATCTCGTGAAAGGACCAACCAGCACCAACTAGCGTGTACGCCTCTTTTTTTTTGTCTCTCTCGTGAACACATAGGGTATCTCAGCTTTTCCTCACCTGGGTGACAAATTCCGTCCATCTGTGTGTGGCTGGGGTCACATTTGTCGTTACTCGTAACGTATCGCTTCCATGTGCGACAAGTGAACAAAAGCTCAGGTTTCATGTATGCCATCCCACACCGCCAGTTCGCTTCATGGTTGACACAATTCGTCCAAGTTCGCACCAATGTCCTTCAATGAAACCAAACCCACTGAAGTCTCATTACTAACCTTCGGGTCCTAGCCGAAGGGAACAATAGCCAACATTTGACAGTGAGCCACCATCGGCTTGATGGCTCGGGGCCTCCGTCGACTCCAATTAGCTGTTAATCTGACTGACATCGAGATCCATCAAAGCCGCAGTGACAGGCGTGCGATTTATAATTGGAGGAGGCGTCCTGCGAAGGTCCCATCCAGAGATCTGCTATCATCTGGATTGAAATGGCCAGGTCCAAAGTGAGCTGCAAGATCAGTGGTGAAACCTGCGGCGGTGAGCCAGTTAACGAGATCTTTGTCCTCACGGTTACGGGCAACCAAGACTCCCGTCTCTGGATCCTCCATGATCTTAGGTTCCAACTGGCGCATGCTGAGTAGCATCTGGATCGTCTGAGCAAAGGATTCGGCTTTCTCGGCGTAGCATGATGGGTTATCGGCGAGAGGGCACGCCCTACCCGGCAGAGCCCAGCTCCGATACAGCCAGCACATGCGTTCTGCACAGTTTAACAGGATGAATGCAACCAAGAATGACTCGAAGGGTTTGCCCTTGTTTCGCAGGAGCCGCTGCTCAAAGTGGTGCAAGGCACTTCTGCAGATGACACTGGCACGCTTCTCGATTGCTGCTTGAAGCTGATTCGTCAAAATACGGTGAGAAACTGGATGCATGGTGTCGTCAATCGCAGTTCGTCCATTGCCAAGCTCAGTGTCCTTGGTGAAGAATGCCGTCAACTGAGTATCTGTTATCACCACTGTTGCAACCCATAATTCAACGATCACCGGAATAAGATTGTCGGACTTCTCGGCGTTCTCAACGAGCATGGTGCCTTGTTGTTCTGCTTTGATCGCCTGGGCAAGCTGAAGACTGCATTTCATCGCTGGTGATGGCTCCTTCTCAATGATCTGGGCACAAATCGACTTAAGGTAGTGTTCGACCTTTGGTAGCACATTGTCGGTTTCAAGGTCCAATACCACCACTTCATCTTCAGGAAAAAGTTGATCGCCGCAGACAGTGGGAGTGGGTACCTGAGTAAATTGACGAGCTTTGAAGACGATTTTGTGGTCAAAAAAGTGGAAAGCTTCCAGCCTGCCGCTGAACCTATTGAGGTTGGCTTGGGTCTTCAATTCCTCGATGTCATTGTGCGCTAGGACTGTGTGAAGCATGGCGAAGTAGAGGGGGAACTCTTCGTCGAGTCTAGTTCGGACGCATGAAATATTCCACAACCTAGGATTTTCGACCGAGGCGCATGCTTGACAAGGTGTGACCTGGGAACACGTTTTCCTCAACATGCGGCACCGCCAGCAAGCACCAAGCTTTCGCACCTGGCGAACTTCATCGCGGCGCTCAGGTGCAAACTTTCCACGGACTCTCTGCTTGTGATGGGACGCTGGAAGGTCGTTGCCTTCAGACAACGGCGTTGATTGTTCATTCGGGTTCATTGCGATTGGTCGGAGTTGCTGGCTTGGTAATCCATCCATCTGACGGGGCTGTGTGGCCATTGCTCGGGAAGGAGGAAAAGTCTCGTCCAACGCATTAGGTGGGGGCATCGGGTTGAAAGGCTCAGCAAACTGCCGTGCCAATGGCACAGCTGTCGGTGGGAAATGCCCAGGATCCTGGAAAGACAGGGCATGGGCCTGGGACTCTTCGAGAAGCTCATGAGAAATATCGTTGGATGATAAAACGTTGCTTCTCGACGCATTCTCATTCACCAGTGTCGCATGTGCTGTAGCAGCTATTGTAGAAAGATCAGGAGCTCCTGTGCTGACAAGGGAGAGATCGTTCAGGGAAGTGCTTGACACGTTGCTTATGTAGGAATAGCCGGCTGCAAAGGTTGGAGCAGTGGTAACTGGGAAGCTGCCTTCTTCCAGCTGAGGGTCAAGTGGCGCACTCCCAGCTTGATTCACAGAAATGTAGCCAGCGCTGTCTGCCGTATCGCCACCAACATGGCTCGACGCATCTGCGAGAACGTTCAAGGCATTGTAGGGTTGCCGTGTGTTTAGAGCCGCAGGTCTTCCCATCCTATTGTGCTGGGTCTGCTCGCTACCATGGGATACCACCAATATGCCATTGCTGTGGGTCAGCTCGCTATCACGGGTCCTAGCCACTATACCATTGCCGTGGGTTAGCTCGTTATCACGGGGTCCCGCTAATATGCCACTGCCGTGGTTTAGGTTGTCGTTCTCTGTGACTGTCATGTTGTTGGCATCATCCCCTAGCTCGCGCGTAGGGTCAACATATGGACTGAGATTTGGCAGCACAAGGTCGTGGAGGCGGAAGATGATCTTTGCACGCTCCGCATAGCTAATGGCAGGACACTTCTTGGTCAGATGAGGGACCATGGCCTCACTGCGGCCTCTTGAGAAATGTTCGCCGCATCTCTTGCATGTCTGTTCATAACGGTTGGACATGTCGCTGATCTTGGCACCACGTTCAAAGAACTCTGCCATCAGCGGGTTAGGTCTACGACCCATTGTCGTTGTTCTTGTGACTGAGCCTTGTCGACAAAAATCGTCTGTCAACAGGACAATGCTCCCGCCAGTCCTGTTTCCGCAAGTAGTTAGCAGGCAACCCGCCGAATGTTTCAATCGACTCACGAGATTGGCTGAAGCACAATGTCTCCACGCCCCGGCAGAAAGCGAGCGACGGGGTTGGACGAAAGAGAAGTGAGGTCAGGATGAGGTCGGACAGTAAATTTTCAGTTACCGAGCAAATAAGCCTGCCAACCCTTGGCTCACCCTTTGCAGGTGTGAACCAGGTAAGCAGACTGTCTTCAAGTACACGTCGGCGACGACAATGTCCAACAATTAAATGTAGAGCGGTGTAATGTGGCAGAATTTTGAAGTTGGAGAAGTCAAGTTGACTAGCGTCTTAAAACCTCCGCGATGACGTTGACGAGGCTGAAACACAGCCTTGCAGGTCCAAAAGATAAAAGAAGAGGCTTGGGAGATTCCCTTCTCTTCCTCCAAGCATGCTGCTCTACAAGTATATCCATCTAGCTACTCCCTAGACATCTATGACAGCTCCATATCTCTTTGTGGAAACTGGCAAGAAAGAGCTGACCCCTCAATGCTAAAGACCTGAATTTTGAGAAGCATTGCACACCCCTTTACCAACCCAGAGGAGCTCGGCTTCGACAAGATCATTATCCTGGCTGTTTGAGAGGCAATTGAGATATCATAATCTCGCTTATAGGCGATTCGTAAGATGCAGATTCTCAGTACTGTCCTCTAGCTGACTTGTAATACAGGGCGTCGAATCCGGGTGTCGTGGAGGGCTTTGCTTTGTCCTGTCTGCCTAGGGCCAAAGGCTCCAAACGCCAACCATACTGCCAGTAGCCGAACTAACCATCAATCTAATACTTTTTTTCAACGCCCTGCAACTCATACGTTTCGGTCCTCTGGCGGGCGGTAGGGCACTCCTAATATTTGAAAGATCCTCCTCTCGTCGTGTGATTCCACTATCGTCCCGTCGTTGATCCGTTGTCGTTTAGGGCCTCTCATCACATACTTACACAGGCCATGCTGATTCAATCGCATTCCCTTTTTGCCAGCGAGAAATCTGATGCTTCGGTTGAACAGGTCATTGCCTGTGAAGTAAATCAACGCTGCTCCAAGCTCCTCCCATGGTACAAATAGAAAATCGATACGCCGCCACGTTGCGTTACCAGGAAGTGCCGATGCCCCATGCCATTTCGAAGTATCATCTCTCGAAGAGCGTCCAGCGGCGAGCGCAACCTTCAAGAAACCTTGATCCGTCAAAGCTGGAATGACAGTATCGAGCATCAAGGTGCGGATACGGACTATGTCCGCTCCTTCCATGGTGATGATGCAGTCGATGTCACCGGAGTCTAAGCTGCCGCGTCGGTACGATCCTCCCACGATCAGCTGAAGTTTCGCATCTGCAGCTTGGAGGGCTCTTTCCACCACGGCGGCGTGTTGCTCAACCTCATGGCGAGGGATTCTCTGCTGGAAATCATCGTAATGTTCGAGCCCAACTCGCTGGCTGGGCGTCAAGTCGGCTTTTTTCCGGAGGCACTCCAGGGATCGAAAGCCTTGAGCTATCCAGCTGTAGGCAGTGGCCTCTCCGGCACCATACACTCCCTTGAACAGCTTGAGGACTTGAGTTCTGGGGTCATTCTGTGCGTACTCAAGCCGCTTGTACCGGCCTGTTGATACAATCTCCTCAACCTGAGCGGCTACGCTGTCACCCAGTCCGATGTTCCGAGCTTCTTGACTTGTCCGAATCAGCTGGCTGTGTCGTCGCAGTCTTCCTATGGCCTCTCGGAAAGCTTTAGTCCGCCATTGATCACCTCTACTCTCATACATTGTTGCCATCTCTTGCAATTTTTCGATGCTCTGGGCGTTGGCGTTCTGGCTTTTCGATGCGTCGTTATGACTTTCCATGCATAAGAAGCGAGCTTTCTTGCTCGAGGCGTTGGGCTCGGTGTTCGCATTGAAACCTATTGGAACGCCGGCATGATGGTCTTCATCCTCATCTCCGCCCCCTGACTCTTCAGAGAGTTCAAGGGCCCAACCGACATCAGCACCCCCTCGGACATCTCTAATCGCAAGATCAAGGATATCTTCAACTGTTTCCTTGTCGCATGTCGGCCTGGGTGGGTGGGTTGAACTATTGCCTCGCTTCAAATGCTGCAGAGCTTCATTCGGATGTGGAAGCTTGTCGACGCTGTTGCTTTTCGCGATTGCACCAAGTGGGGGAGCGGCTTGGCCTGGATGATACAAGGCTTTCGATCCTGGTACCTGGAAGCGGTCCCAGTGAGACGCCTGAAGATACCGCGATTTACAGCTCTCCAAAAGCCAGTTGATGCGCAAGAGGGCAGGCTGTTTCTGTAAGATACCGTCAGCATTCCTACACGACAAGATTTGGAGAGTTACAAACCGGTATCTGCCCAGAAGGGAACGACTTGGCCACGGTAGTGACATCGAGATCGTTGTTGGTGACGATGATATGAGTGACTTCTTCGCAGAATTCGTGCGTCCATATGGCTCCGTGCTGGACCGCTTGATGCATGCGAATGCGTGTTCCAGAGTCATCGTCATTATTGGGTACAAAGACTGCACAAACTGTGAGGGGGGATTGGACGCGGCCAGGTGAGGGAACATACAGAAGACGAGACCCTTGAAGATCTGCCAGTCCGGATCAATTGGTTTCGCTTTTGCCGCGAACTTGGGGAGTGGTTTAAGCTTTGGTTGACCTTCACCTTTCAGACGGGCCTTCACATTCGAAAGGTCTGTAAATCTTGTCCTCAGCTTCGGATGTCTAACCTTGGTCGAGCCTCTCTCGGGCACAGTCGCCGCCCTTTCCAGACGAGGTGTCGGTGGACCTTGCTTGTGTGACTTCTGTTCGGGAAGTGTGGACGACCGGGCCAAGAGAGGTTGCCCTGCTGCTCGCTGATCAGGGTGTGCAGCGTCCTGCGATGGCTTCCGCTTCCGGCTCAGCGACGTCTTCTCGTTGGTGACCCTTTCACTCGGAGCTGGAGTTGCTCTGGGTATGCTGGCGACGGGCTTGTGGAGTGGCTTCGTAGGCGGTGGTTCAGGGGAGCTCAGGGTCGTTTCCTCCTGCTCATCCTCATCAAGGTCATCAAGGCGATCTAAGTCCCGAAAGAACTGTTCCTTTTCTTTCTTCTCTTCTGCGGACAGCATCTTTGGTCGGTGTTGAGGTTGGGGAGCTGTGGACCACGACTGTTGTGCATGGTGTTGCGCAGGACAGGCAGTTTGTACGACATTGTTTCACACGCCGCGCGGGAAATCCAATTCTTGAGCAGTCAGTGAAGGCGGGGTGAGTGGGACGGACCGTTGTCAACCATTCTTCTTTGTCCATTCACACTCGAACACGATAATGACGCGCTGTCACATGATGCGTGCCAAGCAATTCCTGTACTGAGTAGAGCTCAGGAGTCGACTTCAATGTGTGCGTGCAGTACGAATTGGTGACTGCCCTGTATTTCGCCCTTGACCCTCTCTGCAGGATGGGACGAGAGGATTTTTTGAGTCTGTTTGTCTCCCTAGCATTGCGCCCTCACACCCATTGTCTACACAGACTCTCGGGATCGTCACCCAGCCTAATTCGCTATGCCTCCACCTCAACGCAAAACAAAACGACCCTTCCGCCCAAGCCAGGAGCCGAGGTTAAAACTCGACCAGCAATTCCTCTTCATGTCGGCCTCGATCGCAACCCTGAAAACGTGTCCGCCATCTCCCGAATCCCTATTCCACGAGGGGTGAGAGGCGAGAACTTTACACCTCAAGTGCTAGCACGGCCATTGGGCCTTGAATATCCTCCCCGACCCGGGCAGAACAGTCCCCTCGATAGCCGCACACTTCGTGAAAGGCACGAGGAGTTTACGAGCTACGACAAAGCGCTAGAGCGACGGCGTGTCTACTTGCGCACTTTCTTCCGCCCCTACTTTCAAGAATGGAGGCGAATGGACTATCACAAGGGAAAGAGTTTCGTGTCAAGCCCACGGTTGTTCAAACGAGACAAAGCGCTCTACTTTCCGAATATATGGGGCCAGACACTGGCTAAAGAAGGGGATGGGCCCGATGGTGGGCGAGATACCACGCCTCTCTTGCTGGGGAAGGTGTCTCTTATCGCCATCCACTCGAATTCTTGGGCTGAAGAGATGGCCAGTTCGTTCATTGGGGAGAAAAGTAACCCAGAGTTGAGCAGACTATTGGAACAAAACCGCGGGCGCTTGCAGCGGGTGGACATCAATGTCTCAGGCGACTGGATGCGTGCTCTAATCGTCAGGATGTTCAGCGCCCGAATTAGAGAAACCATCCCAGAGGAGCGTTGGAGCCGGTATTTCAAAATCAAATTACCCCGCGACATTCGACGTGGATTGTCAGACGAGGTACGCGATGCCATGGGCTTTCTCAACACCCAGGTCGGATACGTCTACTTAGTCGATTCCAGCTGTAAGATCCGTTGGGCGGGAAGTGCCTATGCGTGGGACGGGGAAGTGGATGGTTTAAACGCTGCAGTTCAGAGACTACTTCATGAGGAACGGACGCTGGGAGAGGCGTCATCGAAGCCGTTACCATCTTCGGCGAATATCGTCCAAAGACCACGAGTGCCACCAAAAACCTCAACTGGGAAGCCCAATGCAATGCCCAACGCTGTCGTCGCGTAATTCAGATCTCCACACAGCCAATACGGTCCAAGCAGTTCAATGTCCTATAATTATCAGAATACCCAACACGCCTTTGATGCATCCGGCCTTTTCATTACTCATAAAGCACAACAATCAATGTTCACAATTCTCCTCCGGTTCTGGCTTCATGCTAGACGACCAAAAAATCAGCAAATGTGTCACATGGATGTTCTCCGACCGAGCCAAATTCGACTTACCCACACTTCGGACACGGCATATCCGCCTCTGCGCCATCAAGAATCTCGTGCTGAATCTCGCACTTCTTGAGGCCGGTGACTTGCACTTTGGCGCGGCCGTTCGCGTCGGCCAAGAGCGTGTATTTCTTCGGCTCTGACGATTCGGAGCATATTGAATGGACATAATACGGTGCTGGTCGTGCTGTGCCAGGACAGCAGCTGAAGTGATAGGTATAATAGATGCACATGTCGGGTTGGGAATGTCTCTTTGGCCAATCGGGATCGAGAGAAGGGTTTTGTTGAAGAAATTGTGGGATCTGGTAAAGATGGTCCGAAGGAGTGCCGTTTTCAACTTCGGGCTCTGCTGTGTCTGTGGGCTCGGACTGGCACCCAAGCTGGTCTGAAGGTCGTTGGCCTAGACACTCGGGTCGCTGCTCGTGCGGCTATTACCGTGCGCTACGGAAGCCGACTGGCACCTGGCTCTGAGTGTGGTGGAAGTGCTGATTCTGGTTCCTCTGCTGAAGTACTGGGATCATTCATATTCATATCCCATCAGCCCGTGACGGAGGATTGAATAGCGCCTCAGGCCAACGCTCGTTTGCCTCCGCGCAATGTAGTGTCACTTGCGCTCCGCCCGCTGAAAGGTTCCGCGCTCCTTTGTTCCTGGTCCCCGGGTTCGGAGTCTCGCAGCAAGAAAAGAAGGAAATCGATTGTTCTTTGTTCATGCGCAGCACCGCAGACAGATTTCTTCTGAGTCCAGCTGATATAGTAACACAAGTCGAAACAAAGCGGAAGGGCCCGCCTCGCGCGCGCCGATAAGATATGAGATTACGAGGTGCGAATGGGTGTATACTGGGTGTGCGAGGGTGTGTATACCACAAGTCCACTACCGATTCGATACAAGAAGGGCAAGACTAGGTATTGAGAAGCGGCAACGCAGAAACCGCTATCAGTTGATGGTAGAAAGAAAAGGAGCATGAGAGAAAGACAGAAAGGACGTTCCAGTCAATGCCGAAAATTTAACACCATGCCAATGCTCGGGCCCAAGAGCCTCAGCATTCACACACACACACACGTCGGCATCTGCTCGAATGTGAACCTCTACAGTAATAAGTTGGCATGAAGATCCGAACGGCGCGCAAACCTCGTACAGGGATTTTTCGCCCCCCCGCTCGCCTCGCTCAAGCTTCAGGCGCCGCACAGTTCTTTTTCCCGGCCTTTGGGGGTTCCTTTTCTGGAAATCATCATGACGCAGCGAACCTTTGTGGTCCTGCAGCGCAGCGTACACACGGAGGCACAATAACCTAGTTTACTTTACCGGGGACTCACTCGGGCTAACTACGAGTAGTTTACACGGCAAGCGCTCCAGCCAGCTAGGAGTGAATCAATTACTAGATCCAAGACGGGGAGTGTTCCCATTGTCGCGCTGTAGGGTCCTCCCATGCAGGCTTGCGTTTTCCCGGGCGGGAACCGGCACAGCGGGATTTTTGCGCAGCACAACGTACAGTAGTAGCGTTACCGTCACGCTGAGAGGGGTCCCGTCCACGATCATCTATTACTACTACACAAGTCACACGAAGGGGAAGTAGGGGACCCTAAAAAGCTTGTGTCGCTCAAGATTCACACCTCAGCATCATATGTTACTTGACTGCTTGTGAATTACTATTCGTTTCCTCGCCTTCCGCCACCTTGGGTGGTACATAGGAGGAGGTGGTGGCCCATTCAGCCGGAATGTTTATCCCGTTCATGCTGTGGTTGTCTGGAGGGCTCTGACGTCTGCCAATACAGAGTATATGACGGTAGGGGTGGTAGCTACGAGTACACCCCCCACGCGCGAGATATGAACTTGTAAGGATTGATTGAGGACGCCTGCAACGAAAGCGCTCATCAAGCCGATGCCGTCGGCTTCCACGGCCCACAGTCTGATTCGTCCGGGGAGTGGCCGTCAGGGCAAGCGGGCACGAGAACACGAACACGGAGAGGGAGCACTCCAACTACTAAGCCCAGGACGGCGGATGTACCACGCACGCATGGCCATATACTTACATACCAAAGGAGCAGCATCGGTGCATAGTAGTGATGGTCCAAAGCTGTTTCGGCTAAAGACTGAGGACAGCTGCTTAGCCAGACCGAGCACGTGGGTTCCTAGTGCATAGTCATGAAAGGTGACGCGCGGCCCCCTCCGGGAGGGCTGAGATGCAGCGTGCGAGTAGTGTAGTCTCAGAGCGTAGAGCGTTAGATCTGACACTTGACCTTATGCTTGATAGGCGAGCCAGATATCACGTAGGAAAGTCAGGAAATTCAAACCTACCTGTAAGACGAGAGCTAGGAATAATGCCAAAAGGACCGCTAGTCCTTCTTCGCCCGGGCCCGTTCTCCATGAAGGAATGAACGACGTCGAATGCAACTAGTCCGGTACTACTCGTACGCAGTACAACGGAAGAGCACAACCTCAAAACTGGAGCGGATTAGAAATGACGGGCGGACGATTGGATGTATACGATAATTTGGCTTGCGCAGGGCAATTTCAAGCCATCTGGATCCAGGCAGAGAGAGGGAGAGGTGCTGTTCTGAATTTGCAGCTGGGATCAAGGGACTCTACCTACGCATTCCGGCATCACAGAAAGTCGGCGAGAGAATCGGCGAAGGGGTGTTCTAGAAAAAGTCTGTTTCATGCGAGTAGCATGTCATTATGAGGGGCCGTCTTATCCGAGCGGCGCAAGTTACAGATCAGGGCTATAAAAAGGCCAAGGCTGAAATCGTCAGGGACGTTGAAACTCTCGGTTGTAAAGCGACGTGACCTCGGCCGTACAGTCGGCTCTCCGAAGCTGCCTCCAGATCCAACTAAGATCTCCCCAACCTCGCTCGCCGACATGTCTTGGTTCGTGCTGATGTTGGATGCTCTGCATATCGCAAGACTCTATTCCACGGAGATGCAGGTAGCCGTGAAACGGGCCTTAACATCAGAAGATTGAGTGTGATGCACGTGACAGCCAGCATGACAGGACGAGGCCGTGAACTTAACGTAGGAGAGATCGCTATGGTTGCGCGGGGCCGAGAACATAGACTCGGCAAACCGTTTTGCCAGTCGTCCGTCAGCCTTGCATATAGCCAGAGCCCTGCATAAATGCTGACGGGCCTTGCAGACGCGAAATTCTGAATAGCATTGTCGTGACAAACATGGTCCTCCAAAGCCAAGGTGGGGAAAATGCGCGAGCTCGAGATAGACATGAGGTAAGATGCGGATTTCTCATGTCGGTTCGTACAGCCTCGCTCTGTGCCCGATTGATCTCTGTTGTGGGTCTGGCGATAGCAAGGTTAGCGTACTGCGGTGAGAGGCGATATTGTCAGCTGGCCCCGTTCTGGATGAAGCAGAAGCAACATGAAGGGATTTGCATCAGATGGATCGCCGCTCATGTGGGATAGCCTCTCTCGCAAAGAGGTATCAGCCCGTGTGTCGCTAAAGTCGACGTCTCCGTTAGTAGATGCGCAAGCATTCGTCCGCGAGGCACCCATCATCCCCTGAGTTTGATTCTGAGTACCCCGAGGTTGGTTTTGAGATCCCCATCGCTCCCAGCGGAGCTGACCCGTGTTGCGCGCTGTTATATGCTTCTCGCCGGTATGCCAATGTGCCGCAGACCGGACCGAATCAGACCGCATGGACGCCGTTTCCCAAACGCTCAGAAAGCCCCCGGCCTAGACATGCTCGCACATCAAACTGTCATGCAGTGCCCGCTTCAGCGACCATTACTCATTTGTTGAGCTGCTGATTTGGCCATTCCCGTCGATCAACTGAAGTAAAGCAACATCAAGCAACAAAATGCAATGAAACTTCCCAGGATGATGCCATCCCTCCGTCTTTTCGACCCGATCCGCTGAATCAAGCCATTGACGCCAGGTATCTGCGCCGCAGCACCCGTGATCCGCCGATTAATACTCGATAACGTTTCTCTTTGAATGCCAAAATTCTCATTGATCGCATACGCTTGTGACAGGACTCCGTCTATCACACTGTGACTTTGATCGAGCCGCGTGCGTTCTTGAAGCATGTACTCCGCCTCAGCTTCGGCTGGGTTGTTCGTACGGAACGCGTCAATATCGGAACGCACGTTTGCAAGCAGGTGCTGACGATCGCGGGCTTCAGAGATAGATGCCTTTAAGCGGCGGAGTTCCTGGCGGTGCTCGTTCAGGACCTCACGGTGCCGGGAGAGGTTGTTGTGCTTGAGGGAGGATGTACTGAGGGTGGACTCGGAATCAAGGAGGCGAGAAAGTTGGGATATTAGTCCTTCGCGCTATATACACAGCGTGTTAGCACAGACCTTCTGATGCGCGGGAGCAGTCATTCGCAACTAACCTTCTCTAGCAATTCTTGGATCTCTGCTTCGTTCCTCTGTTCTTCGTCAGACGGTTTGGGAGGGAGCTTCGAGCTTGCGGCGTATTGTGAGTAGGTATGAAATAGCGCTTCGGTCTTGCAAGTTTTGTCAGCCCCAGAAGCAGTGTCCGAGGCCCAGCTGGCAATGTACCTGACTCTCAAGCGTCCTGATCTGCTGGCGCAGCTGGGCCCACCCAGTGCCAGTTGCCATCACGGCAGTCGTCGATTGACGGAAATGTGGCTGTCTTTTTGAAATTACATATGCAGATATGCAGAATCCGTCAAGTATTCAGCCTCATGATCTGACACGGACAAGATTGATCTGTAATTCGACTCGGTTGTTCGTTGCACTTTGACAATCAAGGTGTCCTGACCTGCCCCAAACGAGGCTGAGGAAGGCCCAGCTACGCCAAGACGGGGTGGTCCGCATCCAATCATAGAAGAGTAACTCTTGGCACTTCCACAAACAATTTCTGAGGGCCGCAGATTCGACATGCAATATCGACAACGACGTTCAGCCTCAATTCCCACACGTTTCTTCACATCGACAACATCAATCAGCAGCGAAGATGGTATGCGCCTACTCCGGATCCCGTCGGCCAAGCAATTGTTGCCCTTATTTTGCGTTGCATGAAGGATTGATCGCTGACGACAAGGTTTCTAGTCGTCGAACAGTGCTCGTGTGAAGCCGGGCCAGCTCTGGGGCAAGAGCAAGGATGACCTAAAGAAACAACTCGACGAGCTCAAGACGGAACTGGGCCAGTTGCGTGTGCAGAAGATCGCAGGTGGTGCCTCATCAAAGTTGACAAGAATGTACGTTTCGAACCGGCGGCTTAGAACCCGCACCCAACGGCAGGTTTAGAAGGATCTAACCAAATGGCCAATGTAGACACGACCTCCGCAAATCCGTTGCCCGCACTCTGACCGTTATCAACGCCAACCAACGACACCAACTTCGTCTTTTCTACGCCAAGAAGAAGTACCTCCCCCTCGATCTACGCCCAAAATTGACCCGCGCGATCCGTCGTCGACTGTCGAAGAAAGACGCTTCTAGAGTGACCGAGAAGCAGAAGAAGAAGCAGACACATTTCCCGGCTAGGAAGTATGCTGTCAAGGCGGAGTAGGGTGGTCAAGGAGTGAGCGTCGGGCGAATGTGCGCGGGCCGTGAGCGATCGGTGCAGAATTGAGGATTAGAGATGAGGCAACGGCATCTTCATGACCTTTTCGAGGGCATGCATGCGGAGACTGACATCAATACTGGGAAAGACCCGGGCTTCTGATGCAGACGCATACGTGTGAAATGAGCATGGCAAGTCGCGACTGCCCAAAGGCAGATGTCCTTGGGCGCCCTGCGAATCAAGAAACAAGAACAGTTCAATTACTTGAGCGAAATCTTTCGCGATGTCGCATATTGCATTTCTGGATGTTGGGTTCCGTGCTACTTGCCATCTAAGAGCTACTCATTCGGGGCGTTTCGCATCACTTACGAGGATTCTCCCAAGGCTCCAGCACCCAGTTTCCGTCACAGACGCATCTCGCCAACGACATGGCAACCTGCCTTGGCCATTCTTTGGGCGGTACAATGACATCCTCGCTGAAACTCCCACATCTGATGCATCTCCTGACCATTGGTTGACTTCCGCCATGTGGCTCTGCCGTGCCCTTCGTGATCGGTCGCTTGCGAAGAACATCGTAGATCACATCCGTAGACTGACCATCGCGCCGATAACCAAGGATATCCTGATTCAAGAAGATGTATTCCAGGTCGACGTGGTCAACGAACAATTTGAGTCGGTCGATCAACTTGTTGGCTCGCAAGCCTGAAGGACTGTTGATCAACTTGCTGAGGAGAGTCTTGATCGTCGGCTGATACGACTCATGGACGACGCCTGTAGCCATCATGTCAAGTTGTCGGACTGCCGTGGCTGCAATATCACCCTCCACGTCACCCGCTGCCGACCACCTGTATTCAAGAAGCGCCTCTATGGCCCCGAAGGACAGACCTTTACCATTTGTCTGTTGTTGAATGCACTGCAATAACTGCAACTGATGTTGTGACTTTGGCTCCGTCACCTTGGCATACGTCCTGACTGCTCGCACAAACGCGATCAGGAAGATCCGCGAGGCGTGGCAGTTCAAGAGTAGTGCGACGAGGCCTTGAGTTCCATTGCCATGCGTATCACCGAGTCTTCCGCGGTCCTTCTCGTCGAACATGTCCGGATTACTCTCTCGGTCACCCACTTCTAAGACAGCATTGAAGATAAGTCTGATAAGAGACAGACCCCACCTCAGGTTTGCGCACAACATCTCGGTGAAATCCTGGCTGACGACCACGGCCACATTCTGTATGTCTCTGAGGTTCATGATCAGCAATGTGGTAGTTTGTCGAACGTTGTTGACTATCCACGCCCACTGCGCGCTTAATGTCCATCCGCCAGTCCTTGCATCGGTCGGCGCCGTGGACGCAAGGTGGGAGCAGGTCGATGCCAGGCTCGCATGGTAAGAGAACACTTTGGCCAAGACTTGTTTGTGGAACATGTGTTCGAGCTCCGAGCCGGGCGTCTTCTCATGCACGAATTCGCCGTCACGGAAGAGCGTGCGGTAGGCGCTCGAAATCACTGTAGGGACCAGGGCTGCAGGAATGGTGCGCGAGGCACACATGAGGATATCGTCGATCGTGGCATTGGACCAGCAAGCTCGCGCAAAAGTGAGGTTAAGGGATGCGATCGCGGCATCAACGTGAGGTTGTAGCGGTTGTTGTATTTGAGTTTGATCTAATTGATATTCCATGACAGCGAGCTGGGTTTTGTCATTCGCTGCGAGGTCTGCTCTCACGCAAGCGCCAGGAGAGAAACTTGGATCAAGGATAACTTGCGTGTAAGGGAAGGCGAAACCGGACTGTGACATACAGGTCGTTTCCTGCGCTGAGGCGGCGTAGGACATTGGTGACAGGTCTTCTGAGCCGAGAAAATCCGTCCGGTTCTCTAGCGTGGTGATTGCAAGAGTCTGGACACCATCTACGTGATGCACCGTGGTGATTACCTGCTCTTCCTTGTCCGGTTGTTCCTGCAGAGTGTAAAGGGGCTTCGTTGCTGCCGCAGCAGAGCCTGTAGAAGGAAGGGCGTCGAAAAGAGGGTGTAATTTTGTTTCAACTGAATTCACCGCCCACCTCTTGATCAGACTGGAGACTAAGAAACCGGCGTCGGGAATGCTGACAGTTCGGTTGACACCGGTAAACACCGCAAGTATGGTCGGAGGCGTTTGAACCGCTCTCTCTACGTCTGAAGTCTGAACCACCTTCAGATGACTCAGTCGCCAAGACTCGGGATCGTAGGTGTCGGGGACAGCAGCCGAACCAGACGGTTGAGATGACACTTTGCTGGGGACGGGATCGATGGTCAGGACAGGAAGCCCCTCGAGACCTTGATTGACTTCTGTCCAGTCAATGGCGAGGAAATAAACTGATATGATCTTTTGGTAAGAGTGTATAGCAATCAGCATCTTCCCTTCTACTGTAGGGGCGAAGCTGGCGTGAGTGTATAAGACTCCATCCCGCAGCGTCAGTTGTTTGTTGATCTTCAAGTACTGTCCGTCACGTCGTTGAAAGCAGAGTGTTATCAGGCCATTGCGGTGGACGAGCAGGACGGCCCTGGGCCAGTATGTCCCGAGGGGTTTCGCCCTAGCATTCGCGTGCTCCCATCGTGTTTCGCCCTTTGAAGCCTGAGTGACCACGTTTCTTGGTCTTTCCTGCCTATCCTGGTTCAGCCAAGTCATGCCGATTGGCTGGGAATAGTCGTCGCCTTCGTCGATGGCGCCCTGCCGAGCGAGATTTAGACGATTGATAGCCGTCAGAGCCACGTGGTATATCCAAAGTCGTCCCTTGATATCTACCACGGCAAGCTCACCTCCGGTCGCGCTCCAAGCCAGGCTAACTGCTTCCTCAAAGACCGTTGTCAAGGAGTGTCTCTCGTGGAGATCCCAAGACCTGGACCCGTGGTCATACCGCAGGCACTCAAGATAGACGGTCGAGCCATCTTCGGAGATACTGGCGAGGTGGCCATGTCTTGACCACGCGGTCCGTTCTAGACAACCACTGTACCATTTGCGGGAAAGTTGTTCGACGGCAGCTGGGTTTGGAGCGAGGGCGACACCTGGGACCGTACCATTCAACTCGGCATCATTCAAATCGGCGGCAGCATCGATCTGTTGAATTTGTTGTTGGAGCGAGTTCTGGTCGAAGAACGACTCGGACGCGAAGTCGTCAGGCGGATCTTGATCCATCCGGTTTAGGTGGTTCATCAAGAAAACTCTCCACGCGCACTCGTACTACGAGCTGAACACGCTAGAGTTTTCCATAGCGTCCCACTCAAATGTTCCACGGGGGGCGGTTATGCTTGAGTAGTAAATACTTTATATGCGTAGGTGGAAGGATGCTTGACGGTCAATCAAGGAGTCTTGACTACGCCGTAAGCTTTTGTCAATGTCTGGCGCGAGGGGAAATAGGATGCTCAAATGTCAGCAGAAGGTCATGCGACTTGGAGACAAAGCTGATGTTACAGCAAACTGCGAATAGGAAGACTCTTTGTCCATCCTCGATGTACGAGTAAGAACCTGCACAAACGAAAGGCTGAAACAGCGGCTCGAGGTAGATGCACAAGGCGGGCGTACATAAAAGCAGCGTGTGGGCAAGCCGTTGCCTAACGAAAGCACAAGCCACAGTGGTCGTGCGGGGGCCACTTTAGGCGGTAGCCGGGGAAACAGTAGCAGGTATCGCACATCTGGTACGGAGTGGTGGTGCTTGCATCTGCTTCACACGAAACAATGATAGAGGATATGATCAAGATAGAACGCTCATCAGCTGTGTGAATTGTAACTGCGGCCGTCTGTCATACGAGGCATGCTGATATGTACACTGCCACTCTCTTGAGGTGCTGGTTGGGCGCCTGCACACGATCTGCCAGGTACTGGAATAACGCAGCGCCCAGTACGGGTACGGAGGGCCCAGCACCTAATCGTTACCCGCAAACCACGGCCAGCCAATCGCTTGTCGGTCGACGGCCCCAGCATTCCTACCCGCTGCGTGTGTTTTGCAGCATGCGACCCGAGTTTTGGTGTTTCGATCGGGCATCTGCCAGGTCAGGGCTGCAAACAGCCGCCCGCCGCTGACGCTTTCTGCTTGGGATGGGCCCCCGTCCCTCCCGCCCCATTCACCCTCTTCCCTGTCCGGGTTCGTGACATGTCGTCTCCTCGGCCAGCCTCATCATCGACTCCCAAAACTGCGCCTCCCGTGCCTGACCCTCAGCTCACCCTCGCAACAAACGATCCTTTGCGACCACTTCACTCACTCCTCACCTGACTTTTTCTTAGTGAATTGTAGGTGACAAGTCGCAGAGCGCAATTTGTTGTCCTATAGAAAATTCAGAGTTAACTCGACACCCCCTTGCCGGATGGGTAGCTCCTTCCCGTCATGCGATAAATCAGTTGTCCCCTCAACCTCACCCGCAACTCAACAGCAACCACGATGGAGTGCGACCAAATGTCAGAGCTTTCATCGCCCTTGAGCTCACTTCCCAGTTCTCCTCTTAGCTCTCCTCTCAGCTCTCCTCCCAGCTCTCCTCTCAGCTCTCCCCCAGCTTCGCCAACTTTACCTCCCGGCTTTCAAGTCGTCACTCCACCTGCCTCCCAGCATGCTGGCGACGAAATGCCTCGCCCACGAAAGCGCCGGAAGATCGAGCCAAAGATCCGCACAACCCAATATCTGGATCTGACCTCTGACACGGCGCAATCCGAGTACGACCGCAGAGAGGCTCTCGATACCCTTCTCAAAGCTGTGCGAAACAGGAGAAAAATTGTGGTGGTGGCAGGGGCTGGCATATCTGTTTCAGCTGGTATCCCCGACTTCAGGTCCTCTCATGGCTTGTTCAAGAGCCTGAGAGGGGAACACAAGTTGAAGAGCTCCGGCAAGATGCTATTCGACGCCTCTGTCTACAAAGACGACCACTCAACGGCAGAATTCCACAAAATGGTCCGCAAGCTGTCCAAGATGGCCGACAATGCCAAGCCGACCCTCTTCCACCGCTTCCTTGCCAGACTAGCTGTTGAAGGACGCCTACTTCGGCTGTATACTCAGAATGTGGATGGTCTCGAGTCGTCCTTGCCGCCCTTAGCCACTCAAGTCCCTCTTAGCCATAAAGCGCCCTGGCCGAAGACGATCCAGCTTCACGGTGGGCTTGAGAAAATGATGTGTCAGAAATGCAGGCATATTTCCGACTTCCAAGCGCATTTGTTTGATGGAGCCTCTCCACCTCTATGCCCACAGTGTGTCGCCGCCGATGCGCTAAGGACGACACATGCAGGCAAGCGAAGTCATGGTGTTGGAAAGTTACGACCTCGAATCGTTCTCTACAACGAGCATAATCCTGATGACGAGGCGATTGGTGCCGTCACCACGGCAGACTTTCGAACAAGACCTGACTGTGTGATCGTGGTTGGGACCAGCATGAAGATTCCGGCAGTACGGCGCATAGTCCGTGAGATGTGTCAGATTGTCAAAGACAGACGAGAAGGCACCACAGTCTGGATTAACCACGAGCCAGCGCCGCCTGGGAAGGACCTCGAGGACTGTTGGGATCTGATCGTCAGTGGCGACAGTGATGAAGTTGCTCGACTGGCACGGTTGAGGGAATGGGACGATCCTCGCACCGATGGAGCTGAAAACTACACAGAGGCCGATCTTGATCGAGTCAGGTCGAGTCAGGGCGAGATCGAGGTACTGATACCTCCCACTCCCAAGAAGAGCGAGACTGCCGGCTCGCAACTTATGTCATCTGTGGAAATCAACACAATGACTCCTCCACGAAGCCAGAATGGAGATGAGTCCCCGAAGAGGGAAAAGAAGCCAACGTCCTCCACACCCTCGCCGATTCGCATCAAACTGAACGTGACTGCGCGGAGCAAAGAAGCTTCTGCAAAGCAAGCGACAGTGATAAATGCAGCCAGCAGAGGGAAGTCGCTTTTGGATCTTCTCAATGGCCAAGAGAACAAGACCAAGAACGCTAAATCCAAGACCTCGCTCAACAAGAAACCCAAGGTTACGAAGATTAGGGCATCTGGCAAGCTCTCAAAACAAGGAGTAATCAATGGCAGAATCACGAAACCCGTTGTTGAGGTCAACAAGACCGGCTTCAAGCAGCCTCTACCAGAGCCACTGTCGCCGCGGCGGGATGCAAACGAAGCAGCTCCAGCCGTCATTTCAGAATTCTCAAGCGCGGAAGCAAGTCCGGCGCCAGAGACGCCCCCTTCGACTTCTGCCAGAGAGGAGTGGCGCAACAACGATACAGTTTCACCCACGGGAAGGATTCCCTCAGACATGGTCAGGTTATTAAATTAGATGACTTGGATTTCAGACCAATGATGGTGTGGGTTGCGATGGGCAACCATCATGAAGGCTACTCAGGTGCTCATGAGGCCGCAGAGGCGGCAGAGGCCGGCTTTAAAATGCATATTTCATATTGGAGCACAGGCTACAGACTCCATGGACAGAAGACTGGGCTAATACTGTTTCATCATGATACGGAGGGGCGGCACTATGCATCTGTGTCGCATGTACAGCTGCATACATACACAGGCGCTTGGAACCAGTGACGGCGAAGGCTGCCAGATACCCACTCGGCGGCGCCGATGTTGCTTACGTCGGGGGACATATTCGTAGAATACTGCATTTCGTTTGCATTTGATCCCGGTCCAATGACTTGAGGCATTTCTGAACAACTACTGGTAGCATTTGTTTCATACATACATTGGGAATTCCAAGCATTGCCTTACGAGGGCCGCTACGGAGTACAGAGCATTAGAAACAAATGCACCATGGGTGTGGGATATCATCTATCGCATCTGAGAGATCGGGAATCATGCACGCACGCACGCACGGTGTGGCAGAACGAAGCGAGAAAATAATATCTCAATGCAAATCGGAATACCTATCAATGTACACGCTCATCTATTGCTCTTTCAGAGAGCCCGCCCAAACCCATGGTAAGGCCCGTCATCTATGCCAGCGAAATCACTCGCCCTCAGCCGTCTCCTCCCGGCATTCATCCCGACTCCCGAGTCACGAAGCCCAAGGTCTCGACTGTGGCGCGGGCTATCGCTGAAGCTCGCGCGCTGCCAACCGCTAGGCATGCCGTCGCTCACGCGCCAGGTCGAGTCATCGCCACTGGTCCAACCTTTCATCGTCGCGGTATTAATAGCGCGAGACGTGCCCAGGCCGAATCGTCCTTCGGCTGGAGGAGGATGTTGCGCACCCGGCGGGGGTAGCTCAATGGGGAGATCGTACTCACCACCGCTCTTGCGGCGGAGGACGTTCATGTGGGGATACCCGTTGTCGCCGACGATGGCCTTGTCCTGGCCGGGGCTGTGATTGGCGGTGGGATTTGCTGATGGTGATGATGGTGATGATGACGGAAGAGAAGGCACGTGTGGTAGTGGCGCAGAGAAGACAGGATAGGCGCCGTAGTCGTGGTCCAGGGGTTCGTAGGGGAACGAGTATCGTGATCCGCCGCTGGAGCTCCGCCGTGCCCTGCTTCGTGGGGGCGAGTAGCCTGAACGAGTATCTGGACGGACTTCGCTGGATAGCGGAGACGGGACGGCAGGGCGGTTCGCATACGCGGCGCCAGGGGCGGCTGAGCCGAGGCCGCTATCTCTGCGCGAGCGGGAGGTCGCTGCTACGGGCACGCCGTAAAGGTCGCTGTGCTGCGGTGGGATCGCGGTCTCCTGCGGCGGCGGCGGCGGCGGCGGCGGCGGCTGCTGCTGCGAGACGTGGGCAAGTGCGTCGCCATAACTGCCGCCAGAGAGGTTCCTGCGCTCTCTGGAGCTCCTGCTTGAGCTCGAATGATCGGAGTCGTCGCCGGAAGCAGCCGCTGGAGGTCGGGCGCGTCGATTGCTGTTGCTGTTGCTGCTGCTACTGCTGCGCGAGCGACGGCGTTCTTGATCCGGGTGATGTGCCAGGATGGCACCCCCTGCGGCGCCAGCAGCGAGCCCAGCCAGACCTGCTTCGAGGCCATGGCTATGGCTACCATCTTGTGGCATTGCATACTGCTGGTCGAAGGCTGCGTTGGCTCTAGCTGCGTCACGACTGAAGCTCCTCCGGCTGTCGCCGCTGTTTCTCGTCGGATCCTTGGTGAGTGCCGCCATCTCAGCGGCCGAGTCAATCGGTGAGACAGGAGAGTACGGCCACGGCTCGCTGTTGTTGACATGGCGCACAGGTACAGGCTTGCGACTTACTCGACGAGTGACAGGAGGTTCTGACGCGGAGTTCGCATTTGCCAACATCGCTTCTTCATCCTCATGCTTGTCGTGTTTATGCATGAGCGCTCCTCCAGCTGCAGCTGCAGCAATACCCGCCGCGATTCCGCCTTTGTGATGAGACAACGGACTGCGAATGCTGGTGCTCCCAGCAGTTTCTTTGACGAAAGGGTCATCCCCGGGGATTGTGCCGTCCGTCAAGCCAGGTCGAGAATTTGGCGCCGTCCGCCTCGGTGGGGGTGGAACAGGAGCGAACGGGTTCTCTTGTCCAACCCCATTGCGGTAAGCCGGGTGTTCAGCCATGAGAGGTGCCGCACCGGAGACGCCTCGAGCATGACGCGAAGAGCCACGACTTGGAATCATACCCGGGGTCTGATGGTCTCTCCAGGCTTCGACTTCATCGTCCCCTGCGGAGAGGGCGCTGTGGCGGGGCGAGGAACCATGTCTCCTGCGCTTGCAGCAAATCACCAAGGTCAAGATGAAGAAACCGAGTGCCAAAGCTCCAAGAACACATCCAAGGATGATCGCGAGGTTTGTGTGAGAGCTGGAACCGGATGACGAGGGTACGCTCGTCGCAGTCTCCGCGGCTGCTCCAAACACTGAAGATGTGCCCACGATCGGTGTTGACAATGTCAAGGAGGATGTGATCTTGGAAGAAGGATTCGCGGAGGAAGCCTGTGAGCTGGTATGGGAGGTGGTCCCCGCTGAAGTCGTAGGGGAGTTGATTGATCCGAATACAGCTGACGAGTATGACGAGGTCGAAGATGCCGAAGTCGATGTTGAGGGTACGAATGGCGAAGCGCTCGTACCGTCGCTTGTTGCCAGTGAGTCGGATGCAATGGATGCGGAGGCTGTCGAGATGTCCCCCGTGGAGGTCGCCGTTGCAGAGACTGCTGCTGCTGAGGCGGCCGACGCAGCCGATGACAAAATGGAGTTGACCTGTGTATAGACGGAATTGGCCTCGGAAACGATAATACTGAGGAAATTAATGCTCTCCTGGGCTGCCACCAGGTTTGCCAAGGCTGGCACAACCAACAGCAACCGACAGGCCTTCATGTTGCTGGTATGAAGTTGTGATGCTCTCTTTCGACCTTGATTAGGGGACCATAGATGTGGTCTGATCGCCACCACCGATTACTCCCTCGTTCTAGGGATGGTACTGTAATTGTGCAGTCAAATGCAGGATATGAAAAACATTGATGCAGCGTGTTTCAAAGGAAAGGTTGCATATGCACACAACGCAGCGATGGAGAAAATGTTGCTTCAGCCTCCATGAGAAGAGAGAAGAGGGATCTTCCTCCGTAGCATCGCCCTCCACAGTAGATATTCGACAATCAGTGTAGATCGCTCACCTCGGGTGTCCATTGCTAGAGATGCGCATCTCTCAGGGTACGAGTTCTCGTAGTCGTGGCCTGCGCGGCTGGCGCGCAGCTAAACACATGTCGACAGGGAAGAAAGCAGGTAGGGAAGCCAGTCAGTCGTGATCGCTAGAGTTCTGGAGCTGCATCTCTGATACGAATGGTTGACAATCCCAGAACGCCCTGCGCAACTGTGAGATGGGCAAGAAACTAGCGCAAGCGATGCAGGAGCGTTGAAGGCGTAAGTGGCTGTTCGACGAAGGTCTGGAATGCCGAGCAAGGGACCTGGTCGCCCTGGTGTGGCGAAAGTTGGAAAGCAGATCCGGAGGAGCGATCTGCAGGGACTCGTGAGCAAGACCATGAGTGGCTGCACTGAGTGGCTGAGTGGCTGTGCCATATCAACCGAAGAGCCGCTAATAGTCGCAGTGGCAAAGATCATCAAGTCGGCTGTCAGGATGGAGGTCTCGAGAGTCTCAAGATTGCGGAAAAGATGCTATCCGTGGTGAACACCACATGGCCGTACCGAGTACGAGGTACTTGTTACTCGTGACGAGGCTCCCTCCATGTAGCCAGCTAGGGCAGTGTAGGCGCATCACAATCGAAACGCAGCCCACATATGAATCAGAGCTGGGTGGCAAGAGCCCGGCAACGCAGGACGATCCCTTACTTGGGGCAACTTCAATCGTATTTTTAGACATTGTTGCATGCAACAAATGCCTGCCAAGTAGCCTGGACGTTGAATCCTCGCTATCTGCCGAGCCTCTTGGAAACAAGTACCGCACCGTCCAGCCGACTGGATGGAGAGTAAATCCACGCAATAGCCGGGAACAGCTTTGCAAAACCAAGGGGTGACTCCCTCTACCAGCATGCTTCGTGCACATTTCAACGCCAGCACACCTGCGTGGCCGCGATCCGACTTGGTCAAGTTCAAAAGCGTCAAAGAGCACCTCGAGCTCCAGGCCGTGATTCGACGTCGCCTACTTCATGTAGCGATATGCACTAGCAATATTTCAGACTTGCACTTGCTCTTGCACGCTTCGCCACCAGGCCGCTAGCTTCCTCAGGTGCACTGTTCGGCCGTCAACATGCTTCGGCCGATGGCAATGGCGGCCTCCCAAAGATCGAGCGGCGTGGAGGTTGCAACGAGGGTTGGTCGCCCGGCGTCCGGTTCGTCTTATTGATTCCGAGCCTCAAACCTACTTGTATCGTACAGAAGTGTGTCATTTGCGCGATCGCTCAGTCAGGATTGGAACGTTTCAATTTGGATCTTTTTCAGCAGGGCCTGCTTGCTGCGCGGCGTTGGCAGGAAGATCCTTGAATCTGCTCAGAAGAACTCTTTTATACGTTCGGCAGAGTCGCCAGATCGCCGAGTGTGTCTGCTTTCTGCGGCCTGCACTGATGATATTCGAGGGAGCTCCAGAAATCTCGACTTAGAATCAGGCGGTGTGGAAGGGAGCCATTGGACTTTTTTTAGAGCGTCATCACTTCCGCGTAAGGCGGTCGCTTCTCCATGTCGCTGTCAATCTTCCCTCGAGCGAAGACTCTGAAGTCGGTGTTCGGCATCCTTGACGGAAAGAGGCAGACATCCATTTGATTACCAGCAACTGGCAGTAGGCAAACATACGAGGTATGTAAGGATAAGAGTTCATCTGTACGTACTCGGGATATCCTCGATTGACGTCGGCCGGTTTCGACAAGGAAGCACCTGTCTCCTGCCACAGTAACGAGACGACTGGCCGAAGATAAGAGTCGGCCAAGCCGTCGGGCCGGTGCTGAAGCTCCTTTGACCGCCGCTTGAGGCTTAGTGTACGGTCACCTGAGGCACCTAACGGGGAGCTTAACCAACTTCGAGTCCTTCCTTACTTAGTCAGCGTTTTAGGCGTTCTGCCCTCCCCTAAAGGCGTCTGAACGAGAGCGACAGAATGTCTCCGCGGTCTGGATTGAGAGTCTTTTCATAATTCAACGTTCTTAGACATTACTGACCGGCTCGTTTTTGGAAGTATCTGTTTCAGCAGCAATCGGATACTTATATGGCGCATTCCTCAAGGATGGCGTTATAGTAGCCAGAAATACAGCGACCCATTGCCGCTCATAAGGTCACCCATACAAGACAGAGTCGAAGATGGCGGACACTGTCTCCCCGAGCGATCACGCCGGAAACCTACATATCGAGCAAGTCGGTGTGCCCGGTATTGCTGGTACTTCTACTACTCCTACCGCTCGGCGTCTAGCAACCAGCGAGTACACGACCGAAATTAAACCCTCGGCGACAGTGCGCCCGAGTCCTGGTATCCCACATGCATCAGAGCGCTCGGATGTCGAGCTCAGCCCTCAGGTCTCCAAGTCATCAAAATCAATCCGCCTGGAGTCACCGCCAGTGGTGGTAAGGCCACCTAAAGTTAAGTCTGACGGCTTCAGCAATGCTGCACTCACTTGGCTGTCTTGGAAGTCAAACGAGGAGAAAGACATTCCTGACTGTGCAAGATCTGTGCGACGGTCCTACTCATACCGGACGACATTTCAGTTTCTCGGGTTTAGCTTGTCCCAGGACATTAACTACAGGACGTCTGCAGGTGGGATCGACGCTGCCATTGCAAGCGTCCGTTTCGTACGTAAATGCTGGTGAGGCACCAACAAGAAGGCATTTACTGATGTGTCCTGGGGGAACAGGGATGGGGGAACTCGGAAACCAGCTGGGTACGTGACAGGCTACCACAAGTACGCCAGAAATTTGGATTATCCAGAAAAGAGCAGTCGGATTCACCAGACGCAGAGAGACAAAGTGTTTCCAGTCGAGAGCATAGCAGTACGACGGCTGTAGAAAACCAGAAGGCCTCGAATGAACCCGGACACGCGGTGCCCAGCATGGCACATCCGTGGCTCAACGACTACTACTATGTGGTCGTGGGCATCATGAGCGACGAGACCGGGCCGAGAGAATCCTTACGTCGCGTCATGCGGATTGACGGCCTGTTCCAACAAATTCGTAAGGCCCACAGGCAATTGAGGAATCCGATCCGAAGAGGAATGTCCCTGAAAGAAGTGTCGGGTTTCGGCATTTACCAGTGCGACCCCAACAAAGGCCACCACAGCGAGGTAGAACTGGACGCAGAGACGGAGCGAGCGCTGGCGGAGCTCTGGCGGAGCTACAACACGCACACGCTCGACTATGAGGGTCGTTGGCTGATGTGGATCCACCAGCATTTCAACAACAGCTCAAAGAACGCAGAATTGGGTACTCTGACCTTGGAGTTGAAGCTTCGTTGGTCGGTCTTCAAGGTTGTGTTCTGGGGCGTGGTGCCAATCCTGCTGAGCTTGGCTGTTGGGTTCTGGTACATGTACTCGGACCATGGAGAAGTCGACGACGTGGCAGTCGCAGAAGCAGCGTGGGTTATTGCCACGTACATAATCACGACATCCGCGTGTAAGTGCCCCTCTCGCCAGTTTGTCCTGCAAAGACATTAATTAACCTTGAGCAATTAGTGATATTCGCACTTCTGGCTGTGATCACGCAACTTGGTGATGTGTGAGCTGCGGGGTACAAGTATTGGGCTGTAGTTTCGGACTCATGGCTGGATACCTGTCAGTGAGGAACAGCAGCGTGCTTTCGCGTGCAAAGAAAAGAAGCAGGTTTGCAACAATGACGCGAACCTTTTATCAAACCACGTGACCGGCCAAGCTGATTTCTTATCGGCAGCATCAGGTGATCTCGCGCTGCCTGGCGGACTTTTAGGGAGCTCGGGAGAACGACCCGTGGGAAACTGTTTGTGGGCTCCCTTGCATGGTCTATCTCTCAGAAACAGCTTAGCACGGCCGCTAGCCTGGTCTTGGCCGACCGCATATACAATGCCATTGGCGGAAATAAGAAATAGCTGGAAATAGAGTGTGCGCTGGTGGATGCCACCGGCAACTCAACTTGCACCACTTCCGCAGGGAAGCACATCAGCTTCCATCCGCTTCCCATCCGCCCTCCCTCGTCGCTCAGGTGCCTCCACTCTGATGTGTCGCCCTGTCTTTGGTCCCGAAGCCGCCCCCTTCCCCTTCCTCGCCCTCCTTCTTCCCTTGTTTGCTCCTGCTTTCCACCTGGGTCGCCTCTTTACCTTCTTGAGACTCTTGAACTGCGTCTGCCTGCACCACTTCGACTCTTGCAAACCTGCACCTGTACCAATTCTCTGCGCCTGTCTTGCCACCTTTTATCTTAATCCTTCTCTCTTCGACTCTGTATTTCTGTTCGATTCCCAGGCCGCACCTTTCCGATCTTCGGCCGCCTTTGGGACACGCTGATCCCCATCTTCTGCGTCATTCATTCCACGGCACGCTCCAGCCACCCACCACACTGTCCGCCGTGCCGCAACGCCCGAAAGACACTGACGCTGCGTTGGCCTCGTTGTCGCTCTCTATTGCCGCCCTTTGTGATTATCTAGCGCTGCGCGCATCTTCATACACGATTAACACAATTGTAATACCAAAACGACCTGTATTCTAACGACTTTGCAAACGACGGCTGTCTGAAATCTACTTATTCTACTCACGTACCGCTGGCAGCGAAAGAGAGGTTCTCTCGTTCGACTGACTTCCTGGGATTCCTGTGCAGAGTACCATATCATCGGCCCGGGCTAGACTACAAGAGTTGTGAGATTGAGGTCTGCGCGCTGTTGGATTCTCGAAACAAATGGCTGGCGGCGCAGGTTCTAGTCTTCGGTGACTAAATGGTCCAGATGCATACGGCGCTGACATCGAAGTCGCATCAGATTGCTCAGAAAAGCACCCCAACATGTTGCGACTCCTGTCTTGGACAGGCTGCGATATGGTCAACTCTCCAGACATGAGGATGTTCGTCTCAAAACAAGACTCCCCTGGGTCTGGCAGTCTCGCAATGCCCGCCGTTCACAAGCGCAAGCAATCAGGCGACCATCAAGGCCAGGCAGATAAGAAACGAGCCAGGACTGTTGAAAAGCACCAGAGCGCCACCACGGCGGTACCGGCTTCCACACCTGTAAATCTTACGCCCGATCATGCACCCGACACACCCAAAACGAGTGCTTCGAATACGAATACCCTGCAATCATATCTGCCGTCGCCGCCAGAAGCAAAGGTGGAAGACTCGGAGTCGCGCCCGATGGAATCTCCGGCCAAGGATGCAGACTCCAATCGGTTGGAAAAGATCCGAAATGTAATCCAGACGCAAATCGGTCTTGAGATTTTGCTCAAGCACAAGGAGCTTCGACTCATTGACCAGGAGATGGCAAAGTGTCAGGCCTCTTTGGAGCAACTTCGTCGATGCCGAGAAATCCCATACCCCGGAACCCAAGGTCTTTCTACTGCCGTCAGCAATGGCGCGGGCCGTGCTCTTCGTACCTCATTCTCGACCCCGCTTCCACAATCTCCTGCACCCTGGGGTGTTCAGGATGGACCTTATACCCGTCATTATGCACGATGGCTACTACCAGATCCGCGCTTCGACGGTGGCGAAGTCGAACAGGCGGTCTCCACCCCTGTTGGCAAGTCTCCCATGAAGTTCAGGTCTCAAACGAGGGGCAGCTTTGCAGAAGGCCCGCAAACATCAAGCCAGTCTCGAACGCAACGTGCAGGGAAATTGAAGTCCCTGCCTGCTGGATATGGCCAGCCGAAAGAGAAGGCTACTGGACCAATGATCATCAAGAGGAAATCTGACGGTGCCACCGTGAAGCTAGTGTGTCCGGATTGTGGTCGGTCTGATTTTGGGAGTGCTCAAGGCTTCATCAACCATTGTCGAATTGGTCATGGGAGGAGTTTTGCGTCCCATGACGCTGCCGCCGATGCTTGTGGAGAACCGGTCGAGGTGGATGAAACGGGAGCGATGATTGGAGTTGAACCTGTTCCGACACCCACGACTGGCAATGTCCATCCGCTGATCCGCTCAGCGAAGCTTCTGCAACCGACGCCGCCCCGCACAGCATCTCAGACCCTATCCGGAGACGCCAACACAGAGGCCGTCAAGCCGAAGGTATCTCCTGATTTTAAAGCATCTATTCTGACACCGAACCTCTCCGACTTGGTCAAAGGTCGGGGTCTGGGACTTGATCTTCAAGAACTGGTCTCCGATGCTAAGACGAGAGTCGACCTGCCGGAGTCTGATTCGGAGGATGACGAGATGGACGTCGATATACCCATGCAGAATACTGCCCAGGGACGGCATCCGCAAGTCGCTGGCAGCAAACAGCCATCCAAGGCTACGAAATCGCCCATATCTTCTCCGTTACTAAGTTCCAGCATGCTGAGATCTACAACCAACCTGCGAGGTGGCGCTATGCAGCAATTAGCGGGTGCTAACGGTGCTTCAGCCCAACCGCGGCTTCGAGGAATGACGTTGCCCATGAATGGTGGTTCCCCGACCGACTTGCGACCCTCTGATCCATCGCCTACCAGCGAATCGAATCAAGCACCAAGCCTTGTGGATGATGATGAGGAATTTGAACCACACTCGCCAAGCAGTAGCTCGATTTCTGACGAACACGACATTGGAGAGATCGATTTCGAGGTGCAAAGTGATGACGATGATGCGCGCAGTGTTCTGCGTGGGCCAGAGTTTCAGCCAACTTGCGCGCAAGCTGCTCGACCTACCCACGCTCGAAGACCCTCAGCTATCCGCCGACATGGTGAAGACAGAGAAGAGAAACATGTTAGCTTCGTGAGCCCCAGCCCGTCGCGCGAGACGCCTCACCCTCGTGTCAGTGGGGATCGAAGAAAGAGGAAAGCTTAGACTCCTGGGGAGATTCACACCATTAGACTTCTCCCTTCTCAAGAGCTGTTTGACCAGCATACACGGGAGTTCGTGGTAACAGCAACTTCTTAATCGGGTGGACAAGGCTGTCGTGCATTAGCGAGGGGAATTGGATAAACGAAGGCGCGCAAGCTGAGACAGAGACGTCCAAAGGACTTGTACATAGCTATCTATCTTCGCGGTGCCTGCCTCCTGCCCGCCACTCGCCAAGCAGACTTTATGTTTGCTAGTCAATGCGAAAGACTCATCTCCAGCTGGACTTCACTAAAGGAAATGGGCCAGCGAATGCTGATGTTGGAGTACTTGGTACGGAGTACATTAATATGGGATCTACATAGCCAACGGTGATCGATCGACCCAGTTCTCACAGGAGCGTCCAGCCAGTTAGCGCCGTACGCCAGCCATAGTGTACACTGCTCTTGTGCAGGAGTTGTGTCTGCTGCCGGTAAGCGCACCATCCCGGCAGCTCTCATCTATTATGGTCGGGAGGGAGGGACCTCTGAAGAAGGCGACGAAGAGCCGTCATCTGAAGAGGCCGAGGATGCGGACGACTCGGGCGGTACGAAATATCGCCACAATGCCTTGGCCCAGAAGATGGTCTCCAGCGTTCCGAAGATGCTGAGTGCAACAAGAACGGTTATCTTGACGGTACGGGTCGCTCCCAAGTCGGCGAAGCTGAAGGATGGTTGAGCGCCCTCTGAGTTCGCATGTGGGCGAGTGGTCTTGTGGGTATCAGAACGGCTATTTTGATGTTGGAAGTGCGAAGCCCGTTCGCTGAAGCGTCGGAGAGACGAGAGATGAGCCCTAGATGGACGCCGGACTGGTGAATGAAGGAGATACTTGACGCTGGATCTCGACGCGTGGTGGTGGAGCGGCAGCTTCACGAGAGCCATGGGATGTGATAAGCCTGGCATAACTGCGTATGTGTCGTAGGAGATGGAGCTGGACAGAGATGCAGCAGCAGTCTTGCCATAGTGGAAGCTTCACTTATAACAATCCTCCTGGGGCCAACCCGCCTCCTCGTCGTCCTCGTCGTCCTGGTCGTCCTGCCCAAGACCCCAGAATTCCCTCGACACGCTTTTCCCAATATGACGTAGCGTTGCCAAATCACTCCTTCCATTGGCCGCGTATTTGCTAGTGTACGACGTATTCGAGTTTCGTATTTTGCGAGTGCGTCGTGAGAACGATCTTCCTCCATTCGTTTTCCGTCGAGTTGATTGACTCCACGTCTCAGTCACACATCGGACACCTTGGTTGCAGAAGGAAAGGCGGGTATAGCAGTAGCAGCCACCAGGCTAGCCAGTTAGGAGGCAATGCCTCCGCGCCGCTCGCACCAGAAAAGCCGGCGTGGCTGCTTGTCGTGTAAACAAGCGCACATCAAATGCCGAGAGGACGGGCCGCCGTGTGAGCGGTGCAGATTGAGAGGGACTGCCTGCACGTATCCCGGTCCGGCGCCGGGTGTTCAGCAAGACACGTTGCCCCCAAAGAATGGCATTCCGGCGCCGCCGAATCTTCGGCAAGACAGTTCGTCAAGGAATGGTACTCTGGCACCAGGTCTTCAACAAGGCATCTCGCTGTCAAGCAACGGTATTCCGCCACCGGCCAGCGCCGATGTCGACTCACAGCTCGAGGAGCCGCTGTTTCCCAGCAGTACGCGCCTGCTGGAACTCCAACTCATGCATCGGTGGTCGACGGTTACTCACAAGAGCATGTGCACTCCCGCTGCCGGGGATGAGCACGTCTGGCGCCATAAACTGCCGACATGGGCACTGAAGTATGACTTTTTGCTCAACGGCCTCTTGAGCCTGACGGCATTTGAAGCTGCCAGCGCCTGCGCCTCCTCGGGGCAGAATCGCGACAACTACGTCAATGCGGCGACAGAGTACGAGACTCTCGCGCTGAGCAAGTTCCGCCACCACCTCCAACTGGCCCAACTGGACCAACCGCATCCCAGCAACAGCAGCTACGAGCCGGTGCTGGCGTTCTCGATGATGCTGATGGTTCTCGCGCTCGCATCGGCGCAGTTCACCTCCGACCCGCAGCGAGCATCACCCGGCATGGTGCAAAACACGCTGACCCACTACCAGCTCATTCGTGGATGCGGCGCCGTGCTCGGCGACGCGGGAGAGCAATACCTCGCCTCGAATCCGTACGTGCTGAAACTCACCCGCTTCGACGATCTCCCGCGTTTGCCGGTCGATCCGCCCTCGACGGCCATGCTGGCGAGGTTGAACGAAGTCAACGAGCGGCGGCTGACGAGCACGGTCGGCGAACCGTACGAGGCAAGAGTCCAGCACGTGAAATACTTCGAGGCGTGCAAGAAGTCCATCGGCTTGTTGGAGCAGTACTTCGCCAAGTGTCCAAGCCGGGGCGACGTCGACGTCAGCTATCAGGGCTATATACTGGGGTGGTTGAACATGGCCGGGGACGAATACGTCGCGGCCATCCAGGACGGGGATCACGTCGCGTTGCTGGTTCTGATGGTCTGGGGTGCCGTCGTGGAGCCGCTCGGCCACAAGGTCTGGTGGGCCAGGCGGTTCGGGAGGCTGCTGGTCGAAGAGATCGCCAGACAGGTGGGCAAGGGGGATGTCGATGCCTTGACTAGGGAGATCATTGCGTCCGCGATAGAGTGGGTCGTCAACACTGGTCCTTGACGTGTCGAGGAGGGGCGCCGGTCGTTGACGTAGGGACGTGTGGACTGTGTGCGTGTTGAACTAGGAGACGACAGTGAACGGAGGCATTGGCGTGGTACTGTATTCCTCCGCATTGAAAGCCCGTCCCAGCCGCAGCCGCAACAGTATTCAGCCTTGTCATGTACTCCGTATACGGATCACGAAGCCGTGCATACTGTAACCCTGCCTGTAAAACAGGCATTCAATGAGATATATAGGTACAGAGTCCGGTAGATTGTCAGGACAGTCTTTCGCCCTGTTCCTGGCGCTCACGCGTCTGTCTATGTATCTGGCGCTCGGAATTCGAGCTTAGGTCATTATCTCATCGCACCGCATTGTATCACATAATGTTACAGTACATCACATCATATCATATTATACCATACTATGGTATCCTATCCTATGCTCTATATCGTCGCTGTACTGCAGTTACCGAGTAATAGAGGGTGATGCACAACGCCGGCAACGCAAGAAGGTCCGCTCGCTCGCTCGCTCGCTCACCTAGTCATGTACTTAGAACTGGCGGTCTGAAGAACAATGCATATCTCGAGGACTGTGAGATTCTCATCGGATGCGTATCGAGCCGGCGCCAGTGGCAGTTTACATACACTACCACTTTTGGTCGGCTCGACTAGCATTTCTCATACCGCGTATCTTGCTCGACTTGCATTTCTCATACCACGTATCTGGCAAGCGCTTTACGTACCACACATGGATCCGACATTACAGCTGGTCCTCGTCGTCTGGGTCGGGCATGCCTTCTTGGTATGTCCAGCCGCCGTCGTGGGTGGGAATCGAGGCGATGGTGGACTTTCCCTGGCGTGCACCGGGATGGTGTTTCTCATTCTGTCCGTGCTCTTCTTGGTCGTTTTGCTCACCGTGCTCTTCTTCACCACCTGCCTCCTCGCCTTGGCCTTCGTCGTAGTCCTCGCCCTCGCCCTCGTCTTCTTCCTCTGTCACACTGACATCCTCGGCCTCACTGCCTAGCTCCTCCTTGACCAGGTCTTTGCCCTTTGACTTCTTCCGCTGCTGCTCGTATTCGCGATCATACTCGTCGTCGTCGCCGTCCGAGGAGCCACTCCCTTCACTGTCGCCTTCACTGCCAGGGTCGTAGTCCTCTTCCTCCTCGTCTTCTTCGTCGTCAAGTTGTTGTTGCGCCTTCTCTAGCTCGGTGCGGCTGTCTCCGTCGTCTCCTTGCCCGGAGGCAGGGTCGCCATTCTGTAACGAATTCGACTTCGTGTTTGGTAACTTCTTCGCCCGTCTCGCCTCTGCGAGGCTTGCGTCCTGCAGACCGTGCCTCTTCACGTATTGATCGATGCCCGCAAAATCCGCCTGGTCGATCATCGAGAACTCGACCTCCTGGATGGCATTTGCATCCGCATCCGCCCCGTCAGCACTGCTCGTCCGATACGCGATGTTCAGGTTGAACGTTCGCTGCAACACGGACGTGTAGGAAATACTCTCCACGTCGTCAAAGGCGAAGAAGGCGAGCGGTTTCTTGAACCCAAAGAAAATCCCGTTGTTCAGAAAGAACAGATAGCCGTCCTTGCTGCCGCGGAAGGCCTTGACGTGGTACGCCTTGTCGCCCTTGCGATGCGACTCGGGCGTCGCGCTGTAGAATTCTTCCGCGCTGGGAAGGCAGAGACTGGTGTTGGACTGCCGCAGGACAAAACCGAGGGCACTCTCGAGTACGTCGTCAGGACCCGCTGCCACTTTGGCTAGCTGGGCATTGGGGATGGTGCATGATTTCAGGGGCCCGGCGTTGACGCTCCATATGATGGGTTCCACGGGGACGCCCGCCCTGGGGAGCAGCACGAAGTTATACTGTTTGGCCGCCTTTTCTGGCACGGGCAGTCTCAGCGCGTACGCGAACTGCGCCAGCGGGACTTCCATGTCGACTTCGTTGGTGGCGGGGTTCCTGGTGAAGATGGCGAACGTGGTTTCCGCGGCGTGGATGTCGCTGCCATATTGCGCTATGCCCAGGTGTAGCTTCTTGCGTTGAGGCAGGGAAAAGGAGATGTCCCTGGCCTCGAGCAGCACTTCGCGGGGCTGGTCTTTTTGTGCAAGTGTGATGGGGAGGGTCGTCGCGCCATTGGGCAATTTGCGTCTTTTGGAGGCCGGCTCGTCATCGATAGTACCAGTGGACACCGAGATTAGGTGATAGTTCGCAATGTCCTCAAATAGCGGTGCGTGTTGAGGGGTCGCGTCTGGCCGCAAAATTAGTGTCAGGGAACAGTGAGCCTCTGCAGCAATTCTGACGGGGGCTTACCGATCGCTTCGAATACTCTTTTGCGTAATGCTGAATCGCGGGCAAAGGCACGGTCGATTGAGTCACGGCCAGACATTTCCTAGATAATGTCGTGAGCGGCGCTGGGGAGGCAAGGTGCGAGTAAACGACAAGGGACTACGGTGAGGAGTCTGGTGTTTTGCTACAACGGCGAGTCTCTGGTGTCTCCAACTGGCGATGACGACATGCACGGCGCGTTTGGCGCCCCTGAGCGTGTCTCGCTGTTCAGCTTACAGCCAATCGTTCATGAGGGAGTACAGCAAGGCAACACTGTTCAAAGTACACGTCTGATGACCGTACTGCACGCTATCCAAGGCATTGGGCGGGCCCCTGGTATCAAGGTCAGAAGTACTGCCCTCCATCGAACTTCTCCTTGGGCCAGAACTTGGCCTTGATGGGGTTGCCATTGAAGATCCTGCCCTCCAGCGCATTGACTGCCCGAAGAGCACTCAGTTGGCTCACAAAATGCACAAAAACCAATGCTTCCTCCCCCTCGCTTTCTGGTCGGTGAATGTAAACTCGCTCGACACTGCCATACTTATCACCACATTCCTCGCCGATTTCTTGCATGATCCCTCCCTCACCCCGCGCAAGCTCGTCATCCAGATCCAAACCAGTCAGCATGCCTTCTAGCCGGATGACTTCAGACATGGCTCCAAACTTTCCTTCTTCTTCCGCTTCAGCAGTCTTGGACTTCTGACCACCAAGGATCTTGCCGGTCCCTGCAGGCGTAGCGTAACCTCCGCCTTCAGCGTCGGCCCTCTTCTTCCGCTTATCAGCTTTGGCGTACAGCGGGTTAATGATGCCGGTGCCCTGAGCTCCCAGACCTTGACCCTTGCTCCAGCCATATTTGGCCATGAGACGTTCGGCAAACCCTCCTTGGCCAGGACGCTTGGACCGTGGCTGACCATCATCTTCGGTGTCGACAGCCTTGGAATCTGCAACCTTCCCTTCGTGTTGTTCTTCTGATGCTGGGATAGCTTCCGGTGCTGAAGCCAAATTATACCGCACCGGTGGGCGTGATATTTGTGCTGTTGGCGGCGTCTGTGTCTGTGTCAACCGCAGTCGACGTAAGTATGCGTCCTCTCCAGTTGGATCATCAGGAATTTCAGCGGGCGGAGGCGACGGAGGGGAACTCTCATCGTTCAGGTTGGGAGGTGGAGCGAACGTCATGGGAGGTGGAGCGAATTGTTCTGCAACATGTCAGCGACATCACAGCACAACGTGGTGCTGTTCTTACTGTTCATGGGACGCCTGTGACCATCGTCTTCAGAATCGCTGTAGTCTTTCTGTTTCATACGATGCCTATATAGTAGATCTTTCCATTCCCTCACTTCGCGAATTTTCTCCTCACTGTGCTTGTACTCTTCATAGTTGTTTGGCCTACTGGGGTCATAGATGTCATCCCAATTTTGCGTCACTGGAGCTGCTTCCTTGTTCTTCTTGCGCTTCTTGCGACCCCCGCGTGGGCGCTTGTCCGTGTAGAAATGGCCGACATCCTCGTCATCCGAAGCAGTGCCGGTCCAGTCGGCGATAGTCGTTCTGGGCGCAGCAGGCTGGGGAGCCGGAGGCTCTGTAGCGCCAGGGTCAGCGGCTTCTGTAGCGGGAGTCGGTGTCGTGACAGGAGGCGGGATTGAGAATTTGCTAGCGATCGCTTTTGCTTTTGCTTTTTGAGCCGCGACTTGGGGTCTTTTGGTAGGTTGGAATCTCAGAGAAGCTGTGTATCACACGAAAGCATGGCAAATCCGTGAGCATATCTATTCTGCAAACCTCGAGGTCCTTACGACGAATGATGTACCAGCGAGTGCTTGCTGTTTCTTCACAGCTTCATCTTGTTCGGGCGAGCCTTCGGCCGGTTTGTACGAGACAGGGGCACTGGAGATGGTGCCAGGCGCAGAACCTTTGGGGTCGAGGAGGTTTGCGTACAGCGACAAACCTCCCCGCGCAGGTGTGGAAGCGTTATTGGCCATTGTCATGCATGCGCTGTGTTTTCGAGTTCGTGGTGAGACCAGCTCGAGGGAGAAATGAGGTGGAGGTGAAACTGACCCCGTAAGGTTTAGCCTACAGTCTCGTGACTCTAGGCGGCACGGCCAGTTCTCGGGGGAAAGGAGGCCCCTGTCGTCTCAGAATCACTCCTCCTGCTAGCCTTACATGGTGCATCGGAAGCAGGCTGCATAAGGGCCTTGGAGTCACCAATCGCTGGCCTGGAGCAGCATGCAGATTTTCGTGTTCTTGTCCCAGTTCGAACGTCCTCAAACAACATCTCCAGCTGAACTCAGCACCCGATACTTTCACCATGTAGTTTTATCGAATCACCCGATGGCTGTTCAGACAATGGCTTTTGGCCCGCATGATGCCACGATAATGCCCGGTAAGATACGAACAACGAGATGGGGCGCGGACGTGTCGGGCCTTTCTTATCTGGGTGCTTCGCGTCGCATCACGTCATTTTCTTTCGAGGAGTTACTTTTTTCTGGCTTCGGGAACCGTTGATATTAGTCGTATAGAGCGTTAAGTCTACAGACACTGGACTTCGTCGAGTTCACCGGTGCTGTTCTTCCCGCTCTTTCCTCAGTCACCTCACTTTCCCATCCCATCCCATCCCATCCCATCCGGCCATGGCCATGTCCACGCTCTCAACCTCCTTTTCACCATCGTCCTCAGCAACCGCCATCATTGTCCCCGGCAAACCCACTGCTTTGTCTGTCTCCTTCAGGCAATTGACAAATGACATCTTGGCCTTTCAAAAGCAGCTCGCACAGCTGGGCATCCCATCTGGCGACGCAGTCTCAATAGCCCTGCCCAACAGCTACGAGTTCATTGTCTCCTTCCTTGCAACCGCCTTCCAGCGAGCAATTGCAGCCCCTTTAAATCCAGCCTACAAACAAAGCGAGTTCGAGTTCTACATCGAGGACCTCTCTTCAGCAGTCATCATCTTACCCCAGGGTGCGTATGCGAAGGATGGCCCTGCAGTCAAGGCTGCTCGAAAATACAATGCCGCCATTGCGGAATGCTACCTAAATGGAGCGAGCGTGGTCCTGGACGTCAAAGAGCAAGGCAAATTGGCACAAAGACAGTCTCAGCCTGTTGCTCGAGCTCAACCGGAAGATGTCGCGCTCGTTTTGCATACTTCCGGCACCACAGGAAGACCCAAGGCCGTCCCTCTGACCCATCGCAACCTGACCAGAACGATGCAAAATATTCGCAATACCTACGAACTCACCCCTCAAGATCGGACGATGCTGGTCATGCCTTTGTTTCACGTCCACGGCCTGTTGGCTGCTTTCCTCGCACCGTTAGGTGCCGGAGGTTCTGTCATTGTTCCTGATCGTTTCTCAGCGCGGACTTTCTGGGTAGATTTTCTGGAGCACAAAGCAAACTGGTACACTGCAGTGCCTACGATTCATCAGATTCTACTCAAGGGGCCCCCACCCAGTCCAAAACCGAAGATTCGATTCATTCGGTCCTGTTCGTCTCCGTTATCACCCAAGACGTTCCGCGAACTCGAAAAGGCCTACGGAGCACCAGTTCTAGAAGCGTACGCCATGACGGAAGCGGCTCACCAAATGTGCTCGAATCAACTTCCTCACCGTGGGAAGCGGAAGCCTGGAAGTGTTGGCCTAGGCCAGGGGGTGGAAGTTAAGATCCTGGATGATGACGGCAATGAGGTCCCTCAGGGTAAGGAAGGCGAGATCTGTATTCGCGGAGAGAATGTCACGAAAGGCTATCTCAACAATGAGAAAGCCAACAAAGAGGCATTCACCAAAGGGGGCTTCTTCCGGACTGGTGACCAGGGCAAGAAGGACGAAGATGGCTATGTCTTCATCACCGGACGAATCAAGGAGCTGATCAACCGCGGCGGTGAAAAGATAAGCCCAATCGAGCTGGATCATCTCCTGGCCGGATATCCAGAGGTCTCGGAGGCCGTCACCTTCGCCATTCCTTCGGAACTGTACGGCCAAGAGGTTGGAGTGGCAGTCGTGCCCAAAGCTGATAGGAATGTTACGGAGCAAGGCATCACGGAGTTCGTGGTGAGCAAGACCGCAATCTTCAAGAAGCCGCAGAGGGTAAGCCCCTGCCCGTCCTCCTACCGACCTTGTTCCGATGTGAGACTTGCTGACCAACTTACTAGGTTTGGATATTGAAGGAGATACCAAAGACAGCGACTGGCAAGATACAGAGACGGAAAGTTGCGGAGTCCCTGTTGGCCAAGGATGAGCCTAGAGCGAGGCTATAGATGCACTCCGGGGGTCGTCTGGGGTTTGCGCATGGATCACTCATGCATCTCGGTGTCGAAGGGCATACGGATGTGCAGTCTGGCGTTAAAAGGAAGCGGGGAAACCGTCCTGGGGGACGTAGATTCTGTCAATGTGTGACTAGGACGTCTGTCGGGTCCCTAAGAATTATCGTGGTCTTATACCAAGGTGGGTGAATGTTTTGGCGAAGATTCGACCATGGTCTCGAGCAATGAATTAGCGAATGCCCCCGGTTTGTGACTGAGATCTCCAGATCTCCCTTCTAATCTTGGAGCAAACACCGAATGCTTCTATGAACCTCAGCTGTATCCGCTGCTCTACAGTTTACAGTGAAATCATGTACACACGAGGAAGGCTGAGGCCCCCTGCCCCACTGATTGACGAGCATGCTCCCCACTTCACGCCCTTTACCAAGCTGCGGAGAGATGCGCCCCCAATGTTGGAGGTCGGACCTCTCGTCGCTTCCTCGTCGAATTCGTCGTCAGATCGAATTATTGACGTTTCCTTGTTGACTTATAACATTCATGTCTGCAGTCTTGCGCCGACATCGCCTTTTATCTGGCCTAAAGAGTCCATATATCTCGGGCCTTATACAGATCAAAGCAACCTCTTCCCCACAAAGTAGCCGAGCTATCGAAGGCCTATTGACCTCAAGACCCAGAACCTTCTCTACCACAAGAACAATGTCCTCCTCAGCGCCTACGAAGGAATGGCTTGTCCAGATCCCCGATCATCCCAATGCTCTTGATAAACGCCTCGCAGTACGCCCACAGCACCTCAACGGCTTAAAACCCAAGATCGATGCAGGGATCGTGGTGTTCGGCGGCGCGACCCTGTCCAAGCAACCAGCCGAGGGTGAAGGACCAGACATGACGGGCAGTGTCATGCTAATCAAAGCCAACACCGAAGAAGAAGTGAGGGAGTTCTTGGAAAATGATCCGTACACAAAAGGAGGAGCTTGGAATCCGAAGGAAGCGAAGATCTGGCCTTTCAAATGTGCAGTGAGGACGGCTCTGTAACAATGAGGGCATTGATCAAGACGACTGAATAGGGGACAATGCACGATGAGAACATACGATGGAAAAGGTTGAAGGTAGAGCGAGGCGAAGTGATCAACGGAGCCCGTGTGCCTCAACCATAACACAGATTCTAAAACAATAAGTCAACCCAGCAATACTCGAACGAAGGTATGGCTTGTTCGATGTGTAATATTCTACTATTCCTTGCACCACTTATGTTGATTGGAATGTCCGATGCGGACTGGCATTCGGGCCGAGCTGCGTGACACGGCAGTGGGAAGCAACAGGGCGTTACAGGTATTCAAACTCTCACCAGCTCCAACTCCACCGAAAATATCACCCTCAAGCCGACTGAATTTGAAGGTATATGATCTGAGATTCCCCGAGCCGAAAGTGACTGGTGAACGAGGTCCGGGAGAAGGTATTCGAGTGACCAGCAACGCCACCCGCCGTTCAAATTCCTGCAGGTTGCTGGGCTGAATTTGTTCCCTTCAACCTTTTCTCACTTCAACGTCACTTGCATCTACAGATGGGCAACTGCGATCGGCCTTAAAAGTGACATGTTTTCCTTTGTGTCCAAGGATTTATCAGTTGCTTCCTTCTTTTCCTTCTTATTTCCCTGACGACCTTGCGTACACATCATCTTCGCAACTGCCTCTGCTGAGGTTGATCAAGTGCTGCCCAGCTAACACGAAGATCGATCCACGAAGTTACGCCCAACAACTTCAGCAAAATGAATCCTCTCACCTTTCTCGCCTCCCTGGCTCTCCTGGCCCTTTTAGTCTTCGGCCAAGAAACCGACAGCACCATAGCTCCGATCACCGAGAACAATCCCTCTCGAGTCACTTTTCAAGGAGTCTTGCAGTCTGGCAAGCCCGTTCAAGGTCAGATCACCGGTGTGTCCAGCGACAACGGCACTGGAGTCAGCTTTTCGGTCAACTTCTTCAGTTTCCCAGATGTCGCTCTTGGACCATTTAGTAAGTTTCAGCTGAACGTCGTCCTTTGACCTCTCCACCTCAAACTAACCTTAAGCGCAGACTACCATATCCATCAATACCCCATCCCTCCCTCAGGAAACTGCACCGCCGCAGGCGGACACCTCTCGCCGTTCGGTCGCGCCGATACACCGCCGTGCGATCCAATAAATCCTCAAACCTGCCAGCCAGGTGATCTGAGTGGCAAGCATGGCAACATCTCTCAACTCGCATCCGCCGGTGCTCCTGATGGCTCTGACAAGACCCGCCGGGCCATGAATTCATTTCAGGCTAGGTACCTGGATCTATACCTCAGCACGGATACCAACAATGTGGCTTTCTTTGGCAATCGATCAGTGGTAGTTCACGCCGCGAACGGCACAAGACTGAACTGTGCAAATTTCACACAGATGATGCCGGCCGAGACATTTGGTGGTGATGGAAGCGGGAACGCGACAAGCAGCGATAGCAGTACACCTACTGGAAACGCCGCAGTGGCTAGGGGACAGATTTCAGTGGCTCTGATGTTGCTTGTGGGTGCGCTAGTCTGGGGGATTTGAACGGAGTAACCAATAGACCGGCGCGTCAGATGTAGGAGAGTAACCAGCACTTGATATGTCAAATATGACATGAGGGGACGAGCTTCAGCGGGACTCTCGCCAGCATGGGGGAATGACGCTATCAGACGAATAACGAATCGTGGGAAGAGGGTGTGCCAGTTCAGCTCGGATGAGTTGAGCTCGCAAACAGCACACGGAGCTTCATTCCACGGCATATAGACCAGATAATAATATCATGATACAGACCCAGCAAAGGCCTTGTAACGATCTTAGAGGGTGTCAAGATTCATATCTCATTTCGCATGCCGTTCGATACCAGTCCAAACGACCAATTTGCGTAGTAACCTCTCACATAGGAGCATCTCACCCGACTGTTAAAACTCAACTCAACCTCATCAGAAAGCCAGCCTGGATCAATCTCTCGACATCGCCTTTTCTGACAAAGAACTGGCTATTCTTCGTCAGATTGATGGCCCCATATTCCGTCTGGATCTCTCCCGCATCCTTGAGCACCCGCACATCGATGAATAAATCCTTGGGTGGCTCCAAACTGCCCGTGAGATCAATATCCGTCCACTGCGCCTTATATTGGCCAAGGAAATCGGTGTACGCATGGAAATACGACGCCTCCTCCGGAGAAACGGAATTCTGCGTCCCCGACGACGACAACGCCGCCGACGCCCCTGCAACTGCTGCCGTCGCCGCCAAAGATATCTCCGTATCCTTCTCTTGACCCCTCTCCCCGTCCGCCCCCGCGCCGCCGCCGGCGTCCAAATCCCGGCCCTCCCAGACCATTGTTTCCAACTTCTCGGCCCTCACGCGGTGATAGGCCAGTAGACAGCGCTTATTGCGCCTCATGCTCAGGTGGTCGACGAGCAGCGCGCACGCCGTGGCCGGGTGCTCCGCCGGGGTGAATGTGTTCTGTGAGGAGGCGACGCCATCGTCATCGTAGACCGTGGTGTTGAAGGGGGCGAGCAGGCGCGTGACGTCCCGGTCCAGGTCGCGCACTTCGAGCACGATGCTGCGGATGAGTTCGGTCTGGTAGGCCGGGAGGGCGAGGAGGGCGGTGGTGCGTTTGGCGTGCTGGACCTACACGAGTGAGAGGCGGGGGTGTTAGCCGGACGACGCTGCTACGTATTCTGGCAGGAGGTCTTGAGACTTACGAGCTTGTTTCCTAGCTCGCCGTGCATTGGGTCACATGTGGTGGAATTCTCCGAACCTAAGTTTTCTCGTATGAGGCGGATGGAACCCGAGCGCAAGAAAGACGCGCTTGCAGGTGTGCTCTGAAGTGACACAGAACAAAGTTGGATGGGAGGCGCAAGGGGTGGGATGAACGCGGCGGACGGAGGAGCCTCGGAGCCCCAAGGCGCGTCGAGATGTTCCGCCAATTACAATCGAAGGCATCGCGGAGGCTGACCTCGTCCTCCGGTGAAGAGAAAGCGGGGGGCTCTTTAGGTCTCATGCCCCTGAGTTTGGCAGCCTTGCGGGGCATCTCATCTTGCCGATTCGTTGTGAGCGTTTAAGATACTGCAAAATGCTTGAACTTTAAAACCATGACAGACAAGTGCTCAGACAGCCGCAGTGCCGAAGCGACCAGTGTCCTTACTGGGTCCGCGGCAGAACTGAAGGGTATTACTGACATGTCGCACACATACAGATGCGGTGCGCCAACAACTTGAAGATCTTCGTCCACTACGGACTTTGGCTCGAAATTGCCATCGTAGGTCCACCGATATGGCATCCGCAGAGAGCATGCAGCATGCAGCATGGTGGATAGTGCCGTAACCGGATCCTTTCCCGCTTCGTCCATACCATACCTCGTTCTCAGGCTGCGCTTCGTTTCCATGAAGCTGGAACTGCCAAAAGATCTTAAAGGTGATATCATTCAGAGCAGCAAAGATGTCGTCCGCACTATTTTGCCAGCCGGCGAGCAGAGGGAAACGTAAGCCAGACAAGTGATCGGTCCAGTTGAGGTTGCGAAATCGAATCTCTGGAACAGATCCACCGGCCTCGATTCTATTTCCGCCATAGACACAATCTCCAAAACTGAACATAATGTCTACACGAGCGTGGCCCTGGTGGTGAACGGGATCCGAGTCGGGGCGGTCATTGTCGCGCAGATGCCAGTATTCATGATTGACATTCATCTCCACATTGAACGGGTACATGGTCCCGCCGTTCTCATCCCGTCGCCCTCTTGAGTAAAAGATAATCTTAGCGTGCGACTCTCTGGGAATTCGCACGTTCCTGATGTTGCTGACGAAGCTGGTGAGTGCATGTGTTGTGGGATGATCTGTGAGTCCAGCACCAACCATGACTTGCACCCGAGAGGGGAGATTGCCGCCCACGCCGGGTCGGGCGAGGAGTTTCGGGCTTTCGATTGAGCCGCCGGACAGCACCACTGTCTTGCCGACAGAGGATCGCCTAGCGGTATGGTAGTTTCAGTCGTTGTGGCCCGATAGCTGCCGCCATTGATGTGCTCCACTTCTCGACACATTTGTTCAACAGTGGATGTAAGCCTGGACCGTCTCCGCGGTTTACTTGAGGAGTGAGTCCCACCTGATTGATCAACATCTCCGCTACATTGAACACGCCAGTAGGCTCCACGAAGTACTGCTCCGGAGGAACACCAAGTGGACTCAGGTTTGGTTGATGCAATGCTCGCAGGGTTTCTTCTATCGAGAAGTCTTACGCTAGAGGGCTCTGCCGAAGTCTCGCAACTATTGCCTTGGCAATGCCACCCATAGTTACAGATTAATTCATCCTCTCGCCAGTTTTGGCAAGCAATCCGGACGCTAGATCGTGACGCGCCCTGGAAGGAAAGAACGCGAGTTCCCATGGTTGGATTGCGGGGAAAAGACAAGACCGGAAGATCGACCGTCCACCGACGTTCTGCTGAGGCTGCTCGTGGATGTAGTCCTGGCTATCCTTGTTCCCGGACTGGGTGGACGTCCTGCAAGCAAAATTTCTCGCGACGCTAGCGTTTGAAACGCGACATATATTGTAGACATGTGTTGGATACAGGTACGAACCTGTTTCGAGCACTAAGATTCGCTTCTGCTTCCCTACTCGTTCCGCGAGATCATCTGCTAGGGTGCCGCCTCCGAAGCCGGATCCGATGATAATCAAGTCAAAGTCTTCTCTTGTACCAAGGTACTGATCAAAAAGGCGTGACTGTGTCGAGCTCTTCTCCGACACAAGATTATGGTAAGTAGAGTTGGTAAAATCCATTGCCAATTCTCTTTGTGTACTCACACTGACACCGAGTCGAAATAGTGCTTGCGATTTCGTGGTGGTTTGCAGCGTTCTGAGAGGATTGAGCCAACAATTTGCCCACTGCATGAAATGACCGCTCTGACAGTTCATCTGTTATCCCCGTACTCTCGGCTCTCCAAGCCGCTGGCGACACGCATCGGATCCCGTGGGTGAACTCGACGGACTCGCATTCGGACTTTCGTAGCTGGTATTGCAGTGCCCAGGGCTTAGCGCACATCGTGGAGGTCAATCACAGAGCTTTATTCTGCCTAGGAACATTAGTTATCAACAATCGCCGATCAGAACGCCAACGCTCGGCCGACCTAGCACTTCCAGCGTTGAGTTTTACAACCAAATCAAGCCCGAGAATCATGTAGTTATGCATACTTAATAGCGCTTACCCTGTCGAGTTTTTCTGTACCAAGTTTGCCCGCTGATATTTACTGTCCCAACCCCCAGCGGCGTTCACAGCTTCAATCCGCCTCGGTGTCAACCCTGCCAAGTTGGTTCGTGTCTGCTCGTATACCGCCAAAATCAATGGCTGTGATTCGTAGGTTGATGAAGCTCTTGACCTTTTGTTTGACCATGCAGTGGCTTTGTTCACAACTTGGCACTTGGCGGATCATTCTGGCTTGGAAACACGCGCTTTTGAACAACTGCGAATACAGCCTTGACTTCAACTCTTTTGAAGTAGACATTACTCGCACAGTTGGCACGAACCTGGATTTTGTATCATCTGACATCTAATCCTAGACTGATGCCTCAGGTGGCGAAGCAAAGACTAGTTTCAGCTTGATTTAGAATCATCTTTCAGCACTTCTTGATCGAGCCAGCCTATGCAAGTCGCTCTGTGGTAATACAGGCTAAGGTACGCAATGAGCTCGTATTAAAAGCAGCCTGACATCCAGGAGGGTGTCCTGTCGTCAATAATCTGGTCGGAGACTGGCCCAGCTGACCTCCCACGTTCCTAGGCAAATGAAACCGCAAAGTTCAGCCGTTCTCAGTGTTTCGCTTTCCAATATCTGAGCTGAAAAAGAGGAGCTATATCAGCCGATCTCTGGGGGTTCCCATTGGTTCATCTCACCCTCAAGTGGATGAAACCGAGTTGGGACAATGGCTATAAGAAGCGCCAATGGACTCAATGACTCCTTCAAAGCTGTCTCAGCTCAGCCAGACAAAACCAGCAAGACATCAAGATGACAGATCAAACTCCAAGGAAGGTAGACCTCAACAACGTCCAGGGTGATGTCCTGTAAGCTTGGTAAGATCCCGCGCACGACAGTTTGCTGACTGATTCAGACTGGGCTTCACCAAGAAGGCCGAGACATTCTTTTTCTTCACCATCACTGATGCTGCAAAATTTCGTGTGCAGCTCAAGAAGATCGTGCCGTACATTAAAACCAGCAAAGATACGCAGCAGGCTAAGCACGATATCCTTGAGCACAAGCGGAATGGGAAGCCAGGCCTTATGAACTTGGTACAGGCCAATATTGCGTTCAGTAAACAAGGACTTCTTGCGGTCAGTTTAAATTCTGCTCTGGCAGCGGTCAGTTGGTAACGGCTACTGACGATTTCTCTGTAGCTGGACGTCAATGAAAACCTCGGTGATACAGCCTTTGAGACGGGCATGAAGGCGGATCGCGTTAACCTAGGTGACAGCGACGGCGAGTGGGATCCTAAATGGAACGAGGCTGATATTCACGGCGTTCTCTTTGTGGCTGGCAATGATAAGGGTAGAGTCTCTGGTGAGCTGAACGAGATCAAAATGATTCTTGGAGCTACTGTGGCAGAAGTCGAACTGCCGCATGTCGAAGGCAAGAATCGTCCAGGCGATGAAGACGGAAATGAACAGTGAGTCGCTGCCCGTGCACCTGCGGTGATACATACTGAATGCTGGAAGCTTTGGGTATAAAGACGGCATATCCCAACCTTCGGTCGATGGCGTGCCCACGAGTTTTCCAGATCAAACACCAATCAAGCCCGGCGTGATCCTGCTTGGACATGACGGTGACGCCGGCCGCGAAACTCGACCCGAATGGGCTTTTGAGGGCAGCATCATGGCTTTTCGTGTGCTTGAGCAGCTGGTTCCGGAGCTGTCAGTTCAGGGATCTCCCTAGCCAACGCAATGCTAACTCAATCCTCCGGTCACGAATTCCTCGACAAGCACCCCATCAGGCTTCCGAACTCGACAGATCCCGAACTAGGCCGGGAGCTTCTTGGAGCAAGACTGGTGGGACGATGGCCAAGTGGTAAGCTTTCCACGATGTCTGTGGTAACAGGGTGCATTGCGTGACTTTTCTCTATTCCAGGCGCAGCTGTTCAACTCTCGCCGGACAAGGACAGCCTGCATATTGCCCAGGACAAGACTAGTAACAACATCTTTGTGTACGAAATGAACAAAGACCATCGAGTGGGCTGCCCTGTCGTAGCTCACATTCGCAAGACGAATCCGAGAGACGATCTGAAAACTTTCCTCGGGGCATCGGACACCGCCATGGAATCTCACAGGATCCTCCGTCGTGGCATACCGTACGGCCCGGAAGTCAAAAGGAGAGAGTGGATTCTGGGACAGAGTGCCAATAGAGATTCCAATAAACCCGAGATGGCGCGTGGTCTCCTCTTTGTGAGCTACCAGAGCGCACTGAACAAAGGCTTCCAATTTATTCAGCAATGTAAGTGTATGAATCTAAACCTGCCGGAACCAGGGGCAATCCGCTGACACTATGTCACAGCGTGGTGCAACAACATCAATTTCGTGTCGGACGCGACCGGCATTGATCCATTGATTGGCAAGTCTGATCGGGGGTTTGCCACCGGCCTGGGCCTGACTGATGATCCAAACGAAGAGGGTAATCATGGAACGGGGGAATTTACACTGAACAAATGGGTGATCCCGAGAGGCGGCGAGTACTTTTTCGTGCCCAGCCTGAAAACCCTCAGGGACGACTTTGGACGGGATAAGAACACAGCGGAGAGCGGTCATGGGGCGCAGACTGTCCTTGGAGGCTGAGACGGAGTGGAGAAGATGATGATCGCCTGAGACGTTCTTCAATAAGGTTAAGGGTGCTCAGCAGTCGTGGCATTTGGTGGTTTCAAGTAGGAAGCACCAGCTTTACACCACCCACATGTGATCTGCGCGCGGCCACGCCATCACGCAACTGATACGCTCTATCTTCTTTCAACTTGACGAAAATCCTCGTAACGCCCGCGTGAGGCCCATGCCCGGGGTGCACCTGACGATGCTAGATCTTGAGCGGTCTGGATTTCGCAACTCCGGATCCAGGCCGGTTTCCGCTCTGTAAAACGATGGTGGCCCACTCAAGATGTGATGGGTAAATGAAGGCTTTTGATTCAGCTGAACCCATCGGGGAACGTTGTCAGTTTGATGAGGCTCCGAAAGAGGCGCCCAATAAAAGCGCAGGAGAAGTGTCACGCGGTAGCCGTGACTTCACTGGCAATACCGGCGGGATATAAACGGGCGCCAAGTGTTACACATGGCCCTCAGGCGCGACATCACGAACAGGTAGGATAGTTGGAGGCCATACACTCTCATTGGATAACTCATCAAGGTGTCGGAAGACCAGCCAAGCACGACTAGTTACATAGGATCCCAGTACGGGTAAGCGATAGTCGAAATGCCTTTGTTCTAACCTCCGCCATCAGCATGGCTTGGCCATACTTGCTCTGCTTGGCCAAGCTTCAAGCTCTCTGTGGTGCCCGTTCAGCCGCGCAGCGCTTTCGGTCAAGATCGTATTGCTGCTGGGCGTCGAGCGGGGTTCCGCTCACGGCCACTAAATCCTTCTCGGCGTATCCCTTTCATGTGCAGCATCCGTATTAAACATTGACCACACTCTTTCCTTGCCTTGTACTATTAATACAGTTGCCCCGTGTATATACTTGGCTTGCAGGTGCGCAAAGGACGAGCTGGACAACACCGCTCGTATATGCAACGTGGACGCAATTCTGCTATTGCCAATCGCACCGTTTGCTTCCTCCAATTACGCGATTGATATCCTATCAGCTTCAGTCTCTTCAACGGCTTCTTCTCTCATGCTCGAACACCGCAGCTTTCCATTTCAGCTGCGGGGTCAACAATGTTGATGCCAAGGACCAACCCTCCCCGAGAGAGCCAGAGAGATCACGGTCCAGTGTTGGCAGACTATGAGTCTATAAGGACATGATTTTCGCTATTCAGTTAACCTTTCGAACACGATCACTTTCCCTACAGCGGCTCAATATTTATGACTATCAAATCTACCTGATTGCATTGGTTCAATATCAAGTATCTTCTATCGATATGGCGGCCGCGGCTACATTCGATTTTTTCAAGATTCGCCAGGTGCGTTTTGACCTACAAGTTGGGAATGCGCAACCAGGTGTCTCCGAGGTCAAGAGGTACCTCCAGCGATATGAGTACCTCGACGCTGCCGTCGCGGTTGACGACAATTTTGATCTTCAAACCCAACAAGCGATTCGTGATTTCCAAGATTGGTTTGACTTGGACCAGACCGGATGTATGGATGGTCCGACCAAAGCTGCTATGACCAAACGTCGCTGCGCACTGACCGGTGGCAATCCATTGACGGCCAATACAATCGGACCTTGGGACCAAAAGACGATTACGTACGCCTTTGGTCCAACTTCAGTTGACTTGGACCCTCAGCAGTGCATGGACGCGGTACGGCGAGCTTTTCAGACATGGGAGGATTCCGGTGTTGGTCTCACCTTTCGAGAAGTCGGCCTCGATGTTCCTCCCCATATATACATTGACTGGCGCAACGCACAAGATCCCGACCTCGACATGACGGGCCCTACGCTTGCACATGCTGACTTCCCACCGCCACATTCCATCATCGCGACCGCTGGGGCACCGCTACCTTTACACTTTGATGATTCAGAAAATACATGGGTTGACGGCGTTGTGGCAGGCGCGTTCGATATTGAAACGGTTGCACTTCATGAGATCGGTCACTGCCTGGGACTGTTACACTCTAATGTACCCGGGTCGGTTATGTTCCCAACTGTGTCGGATGGCTTTCTCCTTCGCGGTCTTAAACGCGACGATAGGCGTGGAATCAGGCGTCTCTACCCATGATATTGGTGTGCCCAACCAATCATTTTCTTCCAAAAAAAAAGGGATGCTTCACTGGAGGTCAAACACTGTAACGGTCGTCAGTTTGGACGGAAATAGTTCTAGGATAGCTTAGTGCGCAATTAATTGAGCTTTTGCCCTTTGCGAAATTGATCCCATAAAATTGCCATGAAACAATAGAAAGGACACCCGACTACCAGATCCTGAGTTTCCATTAGGTGAAATCGGACTGAACAACCCTCAGATGTAGAAGATTGTCTTAATCACCCCGAGATCAATTCGTGATGGCGGGCGAAAGTAAGCATGTCATTTAGATAGTCCAGCCATGTATCGGTATACTCAGCTCGCGCGCCGGGCTGTGTGCAAACCGGGCTTTGGGTGCCAGCCAGCCAGCCTCCCACTGAAACGTTATTGACTCCTAATGTCCTATCGCTATCACCAACTCCGCAGCAAGCGGAATCATCGTCTCGACCAGCGTTGACTTGGTATTCGCCCCCGCTATGAGATATCTGCAGCTTGCGTGACGGCGACAAAAAGACAAAGTTGCTCTGAACAGAGTGACTGCTTCTCTTCCGTGCGTCTCAAAGCCTTGCCGGCCGGTGTTGTTCAGCTCCCTGGCTAATGGCGGCGGGGGAATTGCATTCGCCGGCGGTTGAATGGCTTCAATGCAGGCAACCTAGTCGAACGTGTGGAGACGAGTCAATCGCTCTGATGTTGCTGCAGATGCCATCCTGATCATGCGCCTCACATGGAGACGGCTATCTTGGCTGTTCGTCGGACGCGTAGATGGAAAAAACTTGCATGGCGTACCACCCTCTCAGGGAGCTTAGATGCCGTGTTGCGTAATGGGCTCAGATCAAACCACATGCAAGTTCCAGGACAAGTTTACATCGCCATAATCGAGCTTACGCACAACTGCGTGTTCCTGCGACGCGGGCCAGGTGGAAAGGATCGTTACCCGTGCATCTCGACAGGCGTCTCAGATCTGGAATGAGATTTCCAGGCACCGAGGGTGCCTTTGGCTATTGGACACCCGAAGAGTACATCGAGAGGAGGACAGTCGAAAACTTTCACGACCTCCCACAAACCCTTGGCTCGGCCAGGATCCACATCCGCACTGCGTTTGAGATGATCCCAGAACTCAAATACGGGCTCTGGCTGGAAGAATGTCGAGTCTTCCACGACATCATAGCAACGAAGACGAGGGACGGAGATCACGTCGAGTCTATCCTCAACTTGGAGGGAAAGCTCATCCGGTCCAGCTCACACGGGCAGAAGCTAGAGACGCCCTGCAAATGCGATTGCGAATCTCTCTACTTTCGCATTGACAACCTTGAGGTACACACCACTTGAACATATCCGGACATCGAGAAAGCCACTTCAGTTGCCGACACCACTGCCACCGCCACCGAACGTTCGTTCCGTCAAGGCTTCCATCTCTCCATATGAAAATCAACTGCTTCCTACGACCTCGAACATCCTGATTGTCTATTTTGCCGAAAAAGCGCAAACTACGATCCTGAGAGGACTGGTCAGAGCGCGATGTCGCAGCTGCTGATCTACACATACTTGTGCTGCGGGAGCGGACCTTTCCATTTATCTTGCATGTTCCATTATCTGGAAAGTCACAGCAATGACTCGGAAACTCAATGCCCAACCTGCCATCAGATGTTGGGATTCGGACGTGAGTTTTCCATAGAGGTCATGAAGAGGCGTATTTTGGGACCGGGTACCTAGTGAGAAACACAGCACAGATCTGTCTGGACCGTGATCGGCTTGCATCTTGAGCTGGACGTGACTCGCAGTGCTCGGGCTATTCTTGGGTTCGAATGTGGGATGGGTTTCAGGGAATCAAAGAATGATGTTCAGACTATGAAGGAAAGGGGAAATTGTCTTCTTCAGAACAAAGCACTGCTTAGCTCTGCGCAGAGGCTCAAGGTTCACGGGATCTGAGACCACTGAAAGTGATTGAGCAATGGCCGTCGCGTGAGTGAAAGGGATCTAATTGAGGTCTCAACCATTACACAGACCACCATGTTGAACTTTTGAGATCGCGAGCTCGAATATCGACGGCAATATGAGGTAGTTTCAACAATTCAATGAGACAGGTTCTAGCTTCGCCTTTGATTTCTTTGCCGGGCAGTTGTCGTTGCCCCGAAACGTGGATCAAGGCAGAATCAATCGCATTTGCTGCCGCATCTCAAGCATGAAGGATCCTCGATACATATACCAGGCCGTAAATTGGATCCTAGAGCTTGCTGTCAACACACACTTCCACCCCTACTCACACTCAATATTACTGCTTCACAGCTCTAGTCCCTTGTGGGCTCTGTTCAAACTCACAGCCAAATCATCTCAGAGATACACCGGCTACCACATCAAGTCATCTCCGTGCCTTCAAGATCAGACATGTCTCCTTTTCCATCCGCCGCCGCAATCGAAGACTTCCGCAAAGTCAGCAAATATCTCGCCTGCTTCGCTCGCGGGCTCGGTATTCAACTCTGTTACTGTAGTAGATTCGTTTCCCTTGAGCTTGAAGATGCAGACATTGCCATATTCACGGCTCTGCCGCAGCAATTGGGAGCGCTGTTCTCGCCTCCAGCTCCAAATTTCAACCCAGTCGAAATAGACACGTCCGCACTCCAACGCACTCTTCACCAAAGCGAAAGCTGGGTCCGACGGTTCATCGGCTGGGCCGCCGGAGTAGAGTGTTCTCTCGTACGTTGGGAGAATGGGATCTTGTGCGCGGTGGCCATGGACCAGGATCCAGAGTTCAGAGAAGTGCGCAATCTCGTGAGACTCAAAATTGCGCTGTTACGATATGCGAGGGCAACGCACCGCTCGAAGCTCCGACACTCCATTCGAGCATCTCACAGCGAAGGGCTGAGATCGATAGACTGCAAGGATGTTCTCGCAGCGGCGTTTCGAGACATGGGCCTCACATCTGCTCGGATATGCAACCACTTTGCCGTTGTGTCTCCACAGACTTCGAAGCTAGATGCCGACGCTCTCTGTCCTATCTGCCAAGAATTGCTGGCCTTAGCTCCGGTGGTAGGAGAGATCACTGCCCCATCTTTGATCCAGACGCGCAACTGTTGCAAGCAAACTTATCATTTGCATTGCTTGTTTTCATGGTTGGAATCGTCGGCGAGTGCCGGAAATGGAGCGCTTGCGACGTGTCCAACTTGCCGGGCTGGAGTGAAAGTGCAGTTCTTCGTCGAGGCACTGGAGATGAAGACAATTGAGCTGGAAGCCTGTTAAGAGTACGACGAGGCATTGGATAGTGATGAAAGAGGTTCCAGAGATCCAGAACGCCCAATTGAATGTTTCCAGGGGCGCAGACACTAGGTTGCGAATTTGTGTGCGGAATTGGCGGACAAGACGGTCTGGAAATGGTCAAGAGAGTAGCATGGCATAGACACTGGGTGGGATCACCGGATGAGTGCGTTTTCAGGAGACTTGCGCTGGTCCAACTCCTGGAGGATCACCGCCCAAACCTCCTGATCGAATGAGGACTCTCCAGTTTAGGGTCTTTTGACCATAAGGATTGAATATCCAGAATTATCGTTGCGGTCCCTGGCATAGACCTGTACAACTCAAATTGTGCGGCCATTAGAGTCACTCACCAGTCACCCCTTCAGGTCGCCATTGCCTCTATGTGTCTCCGTCTCGTCTTCTGAGGTGACTCTCTTAGGCTCACTACCAGATCACCCTAAGCACATTGGTATTCAGACACAAAATGTGGTATCTTGACAATACAATCGCGTGAGTTGGGATCGTGAGCATCATGTTTCAACGGGTATTCGGAACAGGGGGATTGGTTCATCGAGGCCTTAGGTTCCTGACGGTTGCTCGTTTCTTGCACGCACGCCAATACCGACGTCGGTGCCACCACGTCAGAGCCGTATCTACCCAATCCGATGCCCGCTTCCAGTCATAAGTAACAAACGAGCCTCTTACCACCCGGATTGGAAATTTTAGACATTGGCATATCAAGTTTCATGAAGGAAGAATACCATCTCCGAATGACTACCAACCTTGCCTACATGGTCCATTTTAATGAAGCAACAAACAACATGTCTGTCAACGTGCCGTCCAGCGGCTTGTGCAACAACGAACAATAATCAACTTGAAACCCGAGCAAGCAATAGTGGTGACAGTAATCAGTCAGTAATACACCCGCCACTCAGCCCCCTGTCGACAAACACCCCTTTTGCAACCCTCGCAAAAAGCACTCTCATGCGGTTTGCCCTCTTTCGAGCTGTGAGGCGGGGGCTCCACCTGGATGCCCGCCCACTTCTGGATCCAGTACGCGACTCGCTGGACGTATGATTCCTTGTCCAAATCCAGTGTGCCCAGCTGGTCGCAGACCTTGCATCGCTGATTGAACACCACGGCATTGTACCTGTTCCGCGCGTAGCCCCTGATGAGTATGGCCACCTTCTTGCTGCCCCAGCCTTTGGAGCCGCAGGTGCTCCTGCATCTGAACTTGCCCATGACGTGGGTGCTGTATTGGTTGCGGGCGCCCTTGCCGGTGTCGGTTCCATAGAACCGTGGCAACGACGCCATGCTGTGGGAGACTGCGGTCACGACGTGTTTATGGAGTGAGGGAAACATGAAGGTTGTCCTTGTTTCGGCGGTTGGTCTGGAGGACTTCGTCTTCGCCATGTTTTGCAATGATAGATTAATTACTGCGACTGCCCACCGGCGACTGACTCTGAATGAGATGATGGAGAGGAGGGTTTCGTAGAGAGAATCACCTTTCCGCAGTGATCTAGCTAGCACCATGGTGTGCTGTGATGCTTATAACATTGTCTCGGACACGACATGGGACGCGTGCGCTCTGCGTCTGCCTCTAGGTCATGAGCAATGTCTATGGTGGGTGTGCGGCTGGCTGTGCCCTCCACTGGCCACTATCCCGACCGGTGTGCTTTACTCGCAGCTGAGCTGCATTCACGAAGCCTGACTTGTCAGGATGACTGTCGCCGGTGTACCAATCGGCAAACATTAAGCTGCTGCTGCTGCTGCAGGCCTGGGCAGCGATCCGCTCAACGATGTGCCTTTTTGACTTGCAACTCGATGAACTGGCAGATCAGGTTTCTTTTCGCCCAATCCACAGGAAGTTCCCGCAGCATGCCTGTATTCATTCGCGTGGAAGGCACTGTCGTGCGCGTTCCGCCTCCGCGAGTCCGAGATCCTTGCATACTTGAGAGCTCGAGAAGCCTTTACCTTGGAAGAAATCTCTCATATGAAGTTGGTGTTGGCGTCCACAATGGACCGAACGTGGCGAGATGTGATTCGTGCTGCGCCATGCAGAGTGTCGAATCCAATGAGGGAACATGCATGATCCAACGAGGGGAATGGCTTCAAGCAGGGCAAACGATACCAATTGATTGACGAACCGATGTCCGCATCACGATTACCGCAAGTTGAATTGCTGTGTTTAATTTGATGACAACTCGGACCTTGGGTAGGTTTGGAAATTCTCACCTAGACACGCACTCGACAAATAGTCATTTTGATTATACTACAAAGGGCATTTGCGAGCCTTCCACAAGTATTTCAAACCCATTCCTCCCCTTCAAGGCAAGATTGTCCACTCATCCTTGTTCATGACAACAAGCTCAGATGTCAGGAACTCAGGTGATGCAGCCCCCAGGACGGCATGACATTTTTTCCTGCCTCTTCATGACCTAATATAGCACTGCCGCCATAACAGCAAGACCGAGGATGGAAGTGAAAGGAGCAAACAGGTTGGTCGAGCCCTCCCATGCGGAGGCTGCGCCGCCGGTGTACACGGAGGGCTGAGCAGCAGGCGGGGCAGTGGCGTTGCATGTCTCATTCAGCGGGATCGAGCTGTTCAGACCGACGGAGAAGATGCCCGTGCTAGCATTGGTGGCTACGACGACGACTTCCACATCCATGGCAGACGGGGCTGTATAGCCGACGACCGCGATGCCGGTCGTGGCGTCCGTCGTATTGCTAACGATGTCGGTGTTGGCACTGACATCGCGGAGCGTGACCATCAGCGCGATTGGATCCAGGGCCTCGACAGTGACGTTGAATGTCTCGCCGGCCTGCGCCGCGTAAGTGAAGCTGTTGGTCCCGGTCTGCAAGAACTTGGCGGTGCTAATGCCGGGGAGGAGAGTGCCCGTGGCGTTGGCGCCAGCGACATCGAGATTCGTCAGCCCGTTCGCCAGCACGAGCGCCACAAAGGCCTGCTGCGTGCTTGCTTGGTCGATTGTGGCGTAGATGCCTCCGCTCTGCAGGATCGCGCGCAGGATCTCGACGTCCTGGTTCTGCGGCGTGGGGGTGAGGAAGCCGAACGAGACGCGGATGCCCAGGCTGGCAGCGCGCTGTGTCTCCGACAGGGTAAGGTTTTTGCCTGACGTGGGAGAGTCCAGACCGTCGGTGAAGACAATGATCCCCGTCCTGTTGGCGGTGGGGTCATTGCCCGGGGCGGTCAGATCTTGGATTGCAGCTTGGATGCCTCCTCCGATTGCGGTGTTGTAGCCCAGCACGATGCCGTCAATGATGCTGTTGGCCCCTGCAGGGTCACCGAGAGGGTAAAGGACGTCTGCGACCTCGGAGAATGCGACCACGCTGACAAGATCCGCTGCCTGGCTACTGCTGGCTTCGGCTTGGCTGATGAGGGCGTCGTTGAGGGATTTAGCAGCCGCAAGACGGAGGTTTTGGGGATCATTCGTCGCCATGGAGCCGGACGCGTCGATCACGAGCCCGACTTTGCGGCCACCGCTGCTGGGGCCTACACGCCCGAGAAGGCTGTTCAGAACGCATGTGGAGGAGGGTTCTTGCCGGACAACGTGCGTGGCGAGGAAATGAGGGTCTGCAAGCGCGGGCAGAGCATTGGCCACGAGCAGTCCAGCTATACCCACAGCTTTGATGATGTGTCGACCCCTGAATGATAGGTTGGAGTTAGCATGACTCGGAAAAAGAGCAGGACTATGAGAATCGAGTCAAGGATCGATCCCTTCCTTACATGACTTGTTGGAGTGGTGAGAATACCCTTCGACTGACTTAGCGGAAGTGAGTGTGCTGCAAGAGAAGGAAGCACTAACAGGCCTGGACCCTGCTTCTCTAGGGAATGAAACACGCGGGTAGATTGTGTGTATAGTAAGGTCGCAGGAGATTCAGAAAGAGCACCTTTCGTTATATATAGCTGAATAGGATGGATAGAAGATTCACCCGTGGACTTTTAATCCTCACCGGCCTTGCACCACACGAATCCTCTTACTCTCCCACATCCTCATCGCCCGTACATGTCTGCTCGAGACGCGCAATACTGGTATGCAAAGCTGGCAAATTCCGCCTTGTGACAGCTGGCTTCGAGAGAAGTCGTGTCCAAGGCTGACACTGGTAACCAGTCAGACCAGAAGCAGTATGTGCCCAGCCGCCTCGTAGATCGCATTTCGAAAGTACAGCAACCTTTCTGATTCTGATCCTGATCCTGAGAGTTTGGCCCGAAGATTGGGAGATGACAGGTCGAAGGGCCGGGGTTCGCTCATACTCGCACCCAATCAAGGGAAGAAGCTATTAACGATTGAAAACAGAATGCGCTCCTTTACCCTGTGAACTGTCGTGCGCACCTCAGCAGCAGGCAGACGGGCGCGATGCCAAGATCCACGCCAAGCGCTCCGCCAGGCAACGGCGACTGTGCTTGTGTGAGAAAATCGGTCTTGGCTCATCTTGGCTCATCTTGGCGGGCCCCTTTTCCTCGTGATCGCACAAACTCTCTTTGCACGGGTCGCTTAGCTTTGCCATGGTCAATCGTTGGCATTTCACGCTTTCAACATTGTCGAAACAAATTCCCTCTCTATCCGAAGTGTGTTCAGCTTCGGCCGAACGCTCTGTGGCCCGTGATTTGTAGCCTGCGTACGAGCGATTGATTGTCACCGACTATGACCAATGCTATGACTATGCCATTTTGTTTCTCTTCAAGGATTGCGCGCTGTTGCGCATGCCTGTAGAGCCTTCGAAATCCATGCCCGTGGGGATGAGTCCGATGGAACCGTAAGGCCCTCCGCTGCACTCTGTTCCGAAATGGCCCAGAGAGTTCAGAAATTTCGTGTTGGACCGACGGGTTTATTTCAAAACACGACAGTTGAAGTTAAAATCTCGTACTTTTCTGCGGGAAGTCTCAATGTGCAAGCAATACAGTCATGGTGCACTCAAGCCAGCAGTGCGGTGCTGCCTGGATGGACAATAACATCCAGTGGAGCGGCATTTCATGCAGGACATGGATAGACTGGCACATCTGCCTTGCCTTCCGCCCAATGATTGGGGCGATGTCTCAATTGTGCTAGGGTAGAGTTGCAGAGGCGCTCGATGGGCCGCGCAAGATCAGATAAGGCTGCAGAGTTCCAAGGAGCGGGGACATAGTCATCGTATGCTTGGGGCGATGCAGGGATCTAACGAACCGGCAGACTGGTCACGACGCGAGTCACTTTGCTGCCACGTTTGTATTTGGTGCAATGTTCTGGCATGGCTTGAATAAGTCATGAGGGCGAAGAGTGGAAGATATGGTGGGACCACCCAAAGTGTCTCTTCTGTTTCTCTTGCGGGAGGCGCTGCCACTTAATCATCGCCAACCTCTCTTGATTGTGGAGATCTCTGCCTCTTAGTCGTAAGCTCGACCCGGGTCTCGAGCCAGCTTCACATCCATCTCCTTCATTGCGAGATCAGCCGCTTCGTGGATTTGTATTCCCTGGAACGGTCCTCTCGCAGTGGACGCTCCCGCTTTGGCTGTTACAATGCAATGGAGGCAAAAATCCAAGGCCGGGAAGGTGGTGATGCAGGGGATTTGCCTCGATCTGGTGGTGAAAGTCCCGCTTATTAGAACCCAGAAACACATGATCAGAACTAGTCCCGTCAGGACCACATATGCTATCGCAGTCGCCGCACCCACATCAATCTGGTTTCTCGTTACAGCAAAGAACACCGCGCTATCGCGTTCGAGTCCCTCCGGAAGAATGACGTCGTCGTAGTTAGTGTACAGAATGTTGCTTGGCAGCGAAGAAACAGCTGCTCGCTCCAGGTAGCCTGGTTGGCAGAAGTAGACGGGTATTGCCAGCAGTGCCTGGAGAGCATTGACCGCGCGAGCTTGGAGCGCAGGATTCTGCTCCGAGAGCTCGGTGATGGAATTCAGCATCGAACCGATCATGGCGGGGAACAGGTACTTGCCTGTGCCTAATCCGAGGATCGAGACAACGCTGGCCGTGGTAGAGTCTGTGTCATTGCTAAGGCCCAGAAAGTTGTCCCACGCTTGCAATAGATCCAGTGAGTTTAGCGGCGCGAGTGTTTCCGGCACGTCGGTGAACTCGTGCGAGATAATAGTGCCGTTCAGTCGCGAATATGCGATTTGTGCTTGCCGGAAATTTGAAGTCAGGCTGGTCGTCCAACTCGGCGTTGTGTTCCATGCCAATTCCTGGTGACAGTTTCCGGTGATGATGTCGGAATACTTGCAGCTTGAGATTTCTGTAGAAGTTAGAGAAGACTGATGTATTGATACCGCAAGCAGCCTGCACAGCTCGCGGGTATACTTACTAGCTCGTATCTGATTTGGCGCCACATTCTTTACACACAGCATGAAAGCACCAAGAGTGGTTGTCAAGACTTCCGTGTGATATGTTCGACAATCTGTATCATTGGCGAACTCCCAGCTATTGTTTCCCTCACTGAAGCGGAGTACGTAGCCCTGATGGGTTTCAACAAGCCAGACGTCCGCTTGTGGATGAGCCTGCGTTGTGACTTGGGCAGCCAACTGCTCCTGCCCCGCAGCGAGGTAGACAGCTCGTTCACAACCGTGTCCTCCTCGCTCGTCAGCTTCGAGAGAGCATGATCTTCTGCGACTGGCATCGGGTGTGATGTCGATAGCGTGCGACGGATCATCCAGAAACCCACTGAACGAAGCACCCAGTAGTATGTCTGTGAAAGGGGACAATGAAGTCGCAACACTGGTGTTCATAGAGCCCAATCCAAAGCCAAGTGGTGCTGTCGTCTCGCCAATTTTATTGAATCTGAGCACGATCTCCACCTGGCCTACCGCGATTTAGAAAATAGTCGACAACCACCCGAAAATGTCAAGCCCGCATGTCCGACTGTGCTTACTGATTCAAGGTAGGGCCACTCACTCATGATCAGCACACCCAATCCTGGCAACAATACCACGCCAAATAGCCTCAGGGTGCTCCAGAGCCTTGTGCTAGCTCTAGATTGCCCTCCAGCTATAAGTTGCATCAATCCTAGGAGGCCGGTGCTCGGTTGCAGTGACAAGTACTCGGGTACGGGTATGCCCTCGGGTCGTACAGTTAGGAGCCACTGCACTATCTCGAACGCAGAAGAAATCGTAACTGCGAGCAGAAACGCTGTGGCTTCGGTTAATGCACGGAGAACGAAGATCGCGTTGCTCGCCGACGAATTGACGAAACCGCTTTCCCATAGATCTGGTCCAAAGGCGTAGAATGCTGTCAAGGCAAGTAGAATGCCTGTAAGAAATGCCGAAAGCCAGGCCAGCGGAACATTCTTTGGCCTTCTTTCTTTCAGAGTCGGAGCCCCCATAGATTGGGATGGCCTGATTGTATCGCCGTTCCCTGAATGGATTTTTGACTCTGTCAACATGTGATGGTTGCTCTTCTTTGACGAGCGTTCATGGATGGCGACATTGTCGGCTTCGCAGCTTTGCGGCAGCTTGGCTTGCTCAGACTCCTGTGCATTTAGGGCAACGTCTGTGGCTACGGGCACTCGAAGAGCTTGATTATCGAGCTGGCTCTGCGGAGGAGCACGAGCAAGTGAGTTGAAAGACCTGGCATGATAAGACGCATCCATCCTTGGATTACTGCAACGAGGACGAACGACGTAGTACTTCGTTCTGTGAAGGATTGAACGAAGTACTAGGCCATCGAGATCGACAGAACACTGGAGCGCTGGAGATGCACAAAACGGAGGAAACATGCACTTACCAGTTGTCTTCCTAGTTTCTCGTGTTGAGCTCGTGTCAAGCTCGTGTCTGTGTCGCCTAGCCCGCACTGCCAAGGCTTCCACTGCTTGTTTCTTGCCAGCAACACGAGGTTCTGAAAGTTTTGGAAGTTTTATGACGAGGCGCCTTGCAATAGAGCCAATGGCCGCTGCTGTTGGAATCAACTGCTTTTGGACTTTTGGTCACAAGGGCTGCTATCGGAGCTCATTTCCAGAGTGAGCTTCTCGACGTATATGTCTCTCAGCCCAGTTTCGCCCATCGCCGGTCTGTTCTCGTCCATGCTAGATTGCCTCCAAACCCAGCATGTCTTTGCATACTATCGAGTTCTTGGGGCTTCTGCTGACCCTGGCAGTCGGCTCGCTGGGGTTACGGAACCCAATCACGGCGTCCCCGACGCTTCATCCTCTACTTCTCCGTCAGGCAGGAGATCCAGCCGCATGCAACCTTGTCAACAGCATTGCAGGAGCGTGCTCTGCGAGTACCGTCAGCTTCTTCGACCAACCCTTCAGTGTGGCCGCCAGTTGCCTGTGCTACTCAAGCTCCGTCTACCAACCATCCATTTTCGATGGAGCCATCGAGACATGCCTCACCTACCTTTCAACAGCTTCTCCACCTCTGTATACCTCTCTTGCTGGAAGTTTCGGAACAGGGAGTCCCTGCTCGTTGGTTGGTGATGTTCGGACCAACACCCTGGTAGACGATAACCTTGTCTCCTGCTCGTCGTGGTATAGCATGGAAGTCTCCTGCTCCTCCGACGATATAGCCTCCTCTGCTCCACCGTTCTCGGTCCAAGCGAGCTGCTTGTGCTATACCAGTTCCATCTTCGCACCCACGGTTTTCGATGGTTACTGGGATGGCTGTCTGGAGTATTACAAGACCGCTTCATCGGAGTACTACTACGAGACGCTCTCTAACGGAAACCTCAATACACCTTGCGCGAGGGTTGGGGATGTCAGGGCCACCTCGAACACAAGTCCTTCAGGTACCGCTGCCTCTATACCAAGCACCACAGCGTCAAGCGCCAGCAGTGCCTCCCTTTCTCAGCCGGCGACTGCAGGCAGTGGAGCGTGCTCTTTTTCGGTACCCTGTGCTTGGTGCCTCGTTGTCGCAATGGTTTTGCCACTGGGTTTCACCAGGGCATTGCTTTGATTTCCAAATTGCATGTCAGAGATATGCTCCACCTAAAACACTTTGAGATGAAGTTTCCTCGTTCGTCTAACTGCAGCTCTGCGGAATGATGGCCCTCGGCTGCGGAAATTTGCTGGATCACATGGCAGCAGCTTGCTGGATTGCGCCATGGATTTAGAGTTTGATAAAAGGCAAAAGATGTTCAGTATCGGGTAGGAGACGAACATGCGCTGTGGACAGCCTTTGTAAGCAGTTCCGAGGGTTCTTTATGAAAGGGATTGTTAGAGAAATAACTCGTAGAGGCTCCGGTGGCTCTTGGATTCCGCGTCGGCTGCCCCGTTTCGGAACGAAGAGTCTTGGCACGCTAAACAATGGCGCTAAATGCTTTTAAGTCAACATCCTTGGCACGTGCTTCATCTCAACTCAACTCAGCGAGGAGACACAAACAGTTCCATGACAGCATCACTTTAGGACTCATGCCACATCGACATCCGATTAAGCTTGCCTCGTGAGGCTTAGTATACAACAGTCTTCCCACGCCAAGTCGACAACTTGAGTCGCAGAGAGTCTAGAAGGCTCCGGCCCTCCGGACGATTCAGTCACGTCATTTGCCATCCCAATTGCCAATCCACGAGATATGCTGCTTTTTGTCTTCGATTGATTCTTGTCGGTTCTTGACACCATCCACAAGACGGCTAAGAGCTCGTCGAAGCTTTCCTTATCAAGGCCCTGGATCTGCAGGACGTCCTGATTTGGCGGCTTCGCAGATATCGGCAAAGCCGCCACGTCCAGAACACTCGACAGTTCGGTTATACTCCAGAAGTGCAGCTACGCTAGAGAAAATACGCTGCCCACGAGTCTGTACATCGAGCCTTTCGCATCGGCGTGCAGATAGCATCAATAACGCCACTAATGACGAGCAAAAGGTAATTTCGTGGTAGAGGACAGCATTTTTTCTGTAAAGGTGTCTATATGGTTGATTCAATGCCCACGTTGCAATGTTTCGTTTTGTCCGCTTCATCCGTCTGTTATCACTTGTGTTTCTCTTCCCGTTTAGACAATGGCAGAAAAAGCACCCTCCGAAAAGGCGCCCTCCGTGGTCTCATCCACGCCGTCCCGGAGCTGGAAAGGGTGGCTGTGGGATTCGGCTGATGTATCAAAAGAAGAAAGACGTTTCCTTCTGAAGGTTGGTCCCGAGAAGTCCTGCTATCGGATTCGCCTCATGCTAACCAGACTTTCCCATCTGCAGTTGGACTTCACCCTTCTGACGTTCGGAACGCTGGGAATGTTGATTAAATGGGTCAGGGGCGCCACTAAACACTTTCCCAAGTTGATGGCTGATGTCCGGTCCACAGATCGATACCTCGAATATTACCAACGCATTTGTGTCGGGCATGAAGGAAGACTTGAATTTATATCAAAATCAGTACAACTACATCGTCGTTTCGTGGACAGTAGGCTACATCGTCGGACAATGGGTACCCATCTTCGCCCGTGCAAGCTGCAAATGCGATGCTTACACTAGTCAATACAGCCATCAAACTTCATCTTGACCCGAGTCCGGGCTCATAGTAAGTACTTGATTGATCGCATCATGGAGCTCCAACATTATTGACGTCCTGAAGTCTGGATCCCGTTCCTTGAAATTGGATGGACAGTCTTCACCTTTGCCCTCGCAGGCGCGAAGTCCTACAGTGCAATGCTTGGTTTGCGGTTTGTTGTCGGTCTCTTCGAGGCAGGCTACTGGCCGGCCCTCTATTACATTCTCGGCAGCTGGTACACTAAACGTGAGTTTGTTTTGCTGATTGTCAAAGACCATTGTGCTTTGAAATGTTGCTGACCACTTATTGTGACTAAAGGTGAACTTGGAAAACGTAACGGCATTTTACAATCCGCAGTGTCCATCGCGCCAATCTTCAGTGGCTTCTTACAGGCCGCCATCTACAACGGACTCAATGGTCATGCTGGACTTCCTGGGTGGAGGTGGCTCTTCAGTAAGTGCCTTTGGTTCTGCTCCGTTCTTCCCTCCGCTACTTGCTTATATCCAACGATATAGTCATCAACGGTATTATTTCATTCCCGATCGCAGCGCTCGCCTACTTCTTCTTGCCTGACACCCCTGGCACCGCGAAGCCGAACTGGCTGTTCACTGAGCGTGTAAGTATCAACCGTCTCTGAACCAACAGACTGGAGTGATTAATCACCTTGTTCGTCGTACAGGATATCGATATCGCCAGGGAGAGAATGGCGAGAGCAGGGCGAATCCCCGAGGGGAAGCCATACACTGCCAAGGTCATTCTCGGCTACTTGACCAGTTGGAAAACCCTTCTTTTCACCCTGATCTTCAGTAAGTTTTTCCCTCGGGCCTACGCACATACGTGATTGACATTGTCAACCTCTACAGCGATGCAACCTTTCGGGAGCCAACCATTCACATCATTTGTGTTCTGGCTCAAAGCACACAACAAAAAGGGCCAACCCGCAGTCTATACTGTTGCCCAGATTGTATGTACCCCTGTATACCCTGGTCCTTTGGCGCAAACGATCTCCGTTCTGAATCCACGTGTGATGCTCTAGAATGAGTACCCGACCATTGGAAATGCATTCACGGCAGCATACTCGCTCATCGCTGTTTGGATCTCCGATGGGCCTTTGTGTGGCCGCCGGTGGCCGATCATCATCTTCAACAATCTGGTGGCGATCATCATATTCGTCCTCCTGGTCGTCACTCCCGTCATGGGCCCCTTCTCCCAACGCGCACCCCTGTACATTGTGTCTTCGATTGGAGGGAGTTGTGTCCCGTTGACCATGGCGTAAGTCCTTTCATTATTCTCCACCTTCGCCACGAGACACGAGACACGACGGCTAACGTTGCTACTTCCGCCATGACAGGTGGATGACCGAGTTGATCTCTAATAACGCGGAGCAGAGGGCGTTCACTGCAGCGTCAATGAACACTCTTCAATGTGAGTATCTTCTCCGCTTCGCTCTCCCACACCACCCCAACATACAACGAATCGTAACGCTGACAAATTCACTTCCTGCGCAAAGATACATTCTCGGCCTGGATCCCACTGGTCTGGTTCCAGCAAGTCCACCAACCCTACGGTTAGTCTCTCTGTTCCAGCCTTGCCAGCGCCGACGTACTGACCGTTCATTGTTAGTGACGCCCGGAAACCGCGCCGCAGCCGTGGTGGCGGGCTTCAACGTCATCGTCTTCACCACCATCGCACTCCTGGCCCATCGGGAGAAGTTGCGCAAGAAGCGCAATCACCAACTCCAAGCCATAGCAGTCAGTGGCACGGCATCGGAGTCCGGCATTGAAGAGTCGACCCTCGATGCGCCCACCTTGGAGGCAGATGCCAAGAAGTTGGCGCTAGGCGTGCAGGCGGTGGAGATTCGAAACGCCTAGCTTGAGGTGCGAACTCGTTGGTTGCGAGACCGGGGAAACGATTGACACATCGGGAGGGGCGAATGGCTTGAATGGCTGGGGACTCAAGCCGAGACGATGGTTAGACACAGAGTGGTAGGTAGATAGGTAGGTATTCCAAACGACAAGACGAGTTGAGGGTCCGACACCCCTCCCTATGCGCATTTTCTACCGTACCTGCTTCTTGAAAGGTGGCACGCGTACTCGTACTGGCCGGACGGACGGATGGATCGACGGATGAGGAACCCTCGCTCTCGTTACAGGATATAGTGGGCAGAGCTCGACGAGGTTGACCAGGCCGCAAAAGGGAAAAGGTAGATCTCCTATGATCGGATCCGAAATTTGATCTTTTGTCGTGTCTTTGTCTTGTCAATGTCGGATACGAATGCTGAGTACTACGCACCGAGTGTGCAGTCAGTCTGGGGCGTTGTTCGCCGGGATACGAGGCTCGGTACGATCGTACATCTTTGTACGGAGTTACCATATGCAGTCCAGAGGAAATCTCGTACGGATTACTGTAGCAACTGCACCTCACTACTCCGCAAGAAGCATACGCACCGGCTGGGCAGTTCGAGCTTCAGAACGAACTAGAGCATCCACACCGCGCTGATCCCCAGTCGGCGCGGCCATCGTTCATTGTGCAATACATTCCGGCCGGGGTGGTGTTCGCGATTCCTCCGTTCACGCGCGGTGGACAGAAATGGGTGGACCTTCTTTTTTCCTCTCGCCCACGGGGAATGCACGCTTTCGTACAGGACGAGTTGCTTCGCGCGATGAAGCTCCTCACTCTGAATTGAAGCATGGGTTGTGCCGAGGTTTGTGGAATGTTCATACCCTCACCATCTCCAACCATCACCAGCGTGCCTTCCAAGAGGATATATATAAAGCAGCCGTGTGGTCTAGCTTTTGGGGGAGCCTGAAACCGTCGTATAACAGGCAGCTTCCATCCTTCCTTGCACGCAAGCACGCACAACACCCGAGATGATCATCGAACGAGATGTCGGAATCCCCATGGATGACGGCGTCATCCTGCGTGCAGATGTGTTTCGGCCAGAGGGCGGTCCTTACCCTGTCATCATGACGATGGGTCCCTACGGCAAGGGAGTCCCCTACCGCGTGGGATACAAGGCGCAGTGGGAGTGGCTGATCTCAACTTATCCGAACATCCTGCCAGGCTCGTCGCGGGAGTATATGAATTGGGAGACAGTCGACCCGGAGATCTGGGTGCCGTGGGGCTACGTGTGCATTCGCGTCGACTCCAGAGGTGCCGGCCGGTCGCCTGGATTCCTGGATGTGTTCTCGCCGCGGGAAACCAGAGACTACTACCAGGCGATTGAGTGGGCTGGCACACAGCCGTGGAGCACCGGCAAGGTCGGATTGAATGGAATCTCATACTATGCCATAACGCAGTGGCTGGTAGCGTCGTTGCAGCCTCCACATCTCGCGGCGATGATCCCCTGGGAAGGGGCGGCGGACATGTACCGCGACATCGCACGCCACGGCGGCATACAGTCCAACGGGTTCCTGCAGGCGTGGTACCCGAAACAGGTAGCCTCAATCCAGCACGGAAACCCAAACGCTGTCCTTGACCCCTGGCTGAACGAGCCGGCCAGCGGCCCGGTGTCGGCTTTCCTGTCTGACGAAGAGTTGAGGAAGAATCGGAGCGATGTTGTCCACGACATCCTCATCCGACCTCTGGACGACGAGTGGTACCGATCGCGTTCCGTTGACTGGAACAAAGTGACTGTCCCGTTCTTGAGTGCGGCGAGTTGGGCTGGGTTTGGCCTCCATCCACGAGGGAACTTCGAAGCCTTCACCCAAGCAGCTTCTAAGCAGAAGTGGCTCGAATGTCACCCGGGGAGGCACGAGGAGTGGTTCTACCTGGACGGGCCGATGGCGATGCAGAAGAGATTCCTGGACCACTTCCTGAAGGGGGCCGACAATGGGTGGGACAAGGAGAGTCCCGTGCTTCTCAACTTGCGAAGGCCATTTAGTCGGGAGTTCGAAGTCCGAAAAGAATCGGCTTGGCCACTGCCACGGACCAGCTGGACAAAGATATACCTTGAAGCGAAAGACTCTTCGTCGCACGGCTTGACCTGGACGACACCTTCTAAACCTTCAGCCGCCACATATATGGCCATGCAGGACAATCTGACATTCTATTCCGCACCGGTCGAGCACGACACCGAGATAACGGGTCCCCTGGCGGCCAAGATCTTTGCAGCTTCGTCTACTAAAGACATGGATCTGTTCGTGACTTTTCAAGCCTTCTCGCCTGACGCCCGCGAGGTAGAATTCCAGGGCACTGTCGACCCTCACACTCCGCTGGCCCAGGGCTGGCTGCGGGCATCGCATCGGAAGCTTGACGTGGCCAAGAGTTTGCCCTACAGGCCTTACCATAGTCACGATGAGTTGTTGCCGCTTGAGCCAGGAGCTGTGTATGAGCTCGACGTGGAGATATGGCCGACCAACATTCTGCTTCCGAAGGGATATCGCTTGGCCTTGCAGATCAGTGGTAAAGACTTCGAGCGACCTCAGCCTCCAACTGTTCCGAATGAAGCGTGGGTCGCTCGTGGTTCGGGCCCATTTTTGCATACCCATCCCGCTGACAGGGCCAAAGAGATCTTTTCTGGGAAGACCACTATTTTCACCGGTGGAAAGACGGCATCGTACCTCCTTCTTCCCGTGATCGGAAATTAAGGGAGCGACAAGCCAACCAGGTACAGTACTTTGCACGTTTTGGTGTAGATGCGCAGCAAAGTAGCCCGGGGGCTTGGGTGATGTACGGCTCCAATTCAGTCACTAGGATATCCGTCGCTCTTTCTCAGACGCAAATGAATGGTATCATCCAAGTCGTATCCATTCCCGGTTCAGATCGAGCCCTTCGATCGTCGACTTCGGGTCAGTGCTCATAAGAAAGCTGTCGTAGCTCCCTTCCGCGTCATACACATTTCCATTATAGTCAAACTGGACGCTTCCGAACCGTTCAAAGACGTCTCCAACGGGGCGTAATAGTAATCCAATCCCGTACAGCTTCTGCTCATTGTCCGGCGGAATGAGCACCATACACTTCGTCGGGTTGTTGACGATTGTGGCATGTGATTCATCGTCCAGCTTGCCAGAAGGAGAATAACCATAGCACAGTGATATTATCGCATATCGCACCTTCCCGCCGGCGAATCGTTGCATGGGGATCACATAGGCTCCGCCATACTGGATCAGGCTCGTCGCAAGGTAGGTGATTTGCATGAAAGTTGTCTGCACAAAGAGCTCGATATACCGTGATAGTGGGAGTGGATTGTCTTTCAACCTGCTCGACTTCACGAATTCTTCCCAGCTCAATGTGCTCCCGTCCTGCTCGACTAAATGTAGCCGAATGCTGTCATCAGCGCTTCTGGAGATTCCATTGTAACGAAAGCTGCCCGTCCAGCCGACCCAGGACCAGCTGGGAAAATCGCCAGCTCTTCTCCTCTTTGGTATGTGTGCTGACCACAGCAGTGCGGACAGGAAAACCTTGCGAGTTGGGCGACCCAGCATGGGGAGACCGGCATAGCTGTTGAACTCAATGGCGGTGGCAGACTTTGAGAAAGCACGGAGCACACCAACAATGGCATTGAGACCATCGGATTCATAAGTCATATCCTTCGTTGCGTACTCTCTCAGAATTTCATAGATCTGCTGTGGTTCCCTTCCAGGGACACCGCTCTTGGTAAGCCAGTCGTAGAAGTGAGTCGAAGAAGGCCCTCGAGATGTATGGGGCCTGTCTTGCGGATTGTAGAATGGCATACTCAGTGTTTCGATACACAGCATCTGCCGGCAGAAGAAGTAAACTTTATCGTCCGTGAAGACTAGGCGTCTGCGGGACAGCAAAGCTTCTTGGAAACACCACGCCCTCTTCGCCCATGGGATGGTGTGCAGAATGGAGTTGAGATCGCCGAGAGTGGAGACAAACAAGTCCTTGCCGATTCGAGCATAAGGCTGCTGTATACGCTTCCTCTCTCCAACTCCAGGTAAGCCGTAGTCGATACTGTCACCAGCAGCTGCGACAACTACGAGCTCCGCACCAGCGTAGACTGAAGCTCTCCGTTAGCGCAGACCGTGACTGACCCGGTATCTGGATGTCCACCTCAACAAGTACAGTGTCAGAGTGACTAGTAAGATAACTTACTGATATCCATCTTGCCTATCTGCTCTTGCCTTCTGTTTTGAGGAATGCAATATCTGTCTACCCACAAGTATCGGAATCCGAGCTGCCTCGTGACCACCATAGCGTCCCGGATTGTACGAGGCAGCAGCCTCCAGACGAGTCTATCACCTGATAATTGAGATCCGACACCGCCGCGACCCCATACATAGCTCAGTCCGACGTATCGGTGCTGAGGCTGTGCCCTGACTACCTTTGGTGGAGACGCCAAACAGTCAATGAATTGCAAGGAAGGCAGGACCTCAGCAGGCTTAAGGTCACAATGCCCAGTATGGTAAAGTTGACAGTCCGAAAGCCAAGCCTGTAGCGAAGAATAGTCAACGCTACCGGGATCGAGGAGGACCGGGCACAGAACACCAAACCCGTCTGGTACCGTTAGATCGGTTCTCCCGATACACGCTCCTTCCCCTGCGGGCTGAGGAAAGTTAGATCGAGGGGCCGAATTGGGATCAAGATACCAGAATTTCGCTGCTGACATCATGCGATTCCAGTTGGCCGTTCGAGGATGCTTGAGTTTGACGCTGACTTCGCGAAGATCGTAAGAGCGGCCTCGCATGGGACCATTGACGCATTGGTAGTCGAAGGAATGAAAGGCAAACAATCTGCACAAAGGACAATCGGAGTCCATCATTTCGATCGGATAGCCCCAGTTCTCAACCAGTCGAACATTGTGATTTTGGAGCCCAGCTTCAGAGACAAGTTGGGGACTTGCGGCACTTGTGAGCGACCATTTCAGACAGCGTAAGCATACCCTACCACGGTCGTTCTTGGTGTAAGGAATGTATTTGTATGGAGCACCGACATACTTCCCGTCAACGACTTGGGACTGGTTGCAAGGCACAGAGAACTGAAAACACGGTTCCTTTCGAGTCTGCATCCACTTGGCTGCGAGGTCAATTGCAGGCTCGGACCTGCACCGTCGAAGATGGCGCATAGAAGCCGGCATATCTTTCCTTTTCGGAAGCCGTTTCTCTCTCCAGTCTGTCCCATCACACTCTGGATTGTGACACTCAGAGATGGGAAGCCTGATCAAAGCTGCCAAGGCGGGCCGCAGATCCTTACCTCACGAGGTTTGCCAAGCAAAGTTCCCTTCGACGCGATGAACGCGTCGATATCTTCCAGCTCGATCGCAGTTCCCAGACAACAATAGAGACTCATGAATGGGGGACTTTGATACGCCTGCGCTGCTGACGGGTAGCTTTGCCTGAGGTTGCGCCTGACCGAGACAGCGGACTCGTGAACGATTTAGATAGTGGCAAGAATGGATGTCACACCCCCCGCAGTCCTCCTCCGAGTTCTAGCTGCTGGGTACATTGTACGCCTCCTGACCGCGCCACGTCTGCTTCTTTCGGGTTGTCTGATCGACGGCTCGCAAAGGGAGCCCCATTTGACGTCGCATTCCGCAGAGGGAACACTCTACCAATCGTCTCACTGCGATTCACCGCATATCATGCGACATATGGGAGATGCACTGCAAGGGGTGTTCAGATACCACTTGCTGTAGTCCTTATCGGCTCGTGGACAGTGGCGTGGCCATTGTGGCGTCGATCCATTCATACTGCGTTCCGAGATATCAATGCCAGCAGACAGGGTAGTATCCAAGATCGACCCCTCAGCTCGACTCGGCGAAATTGGTAGGAGGGGCGTCCTGAAGCGGGCTCGCCGGTTGGGCGAGAACAGCGCAAGGGGCAGAGGTTTTCAAGTTTTCCTTGCCTTCTAGCACCGACAATTCGAAAGGGGATATTGCTGGAGGTCTTATCTGCATATGTGGATTGCAGCGGTAAAGTTAGAGCTGAGTTCTGCGGAGTAGCGGGCGAAGCTCTCCTGATGCCGTGGCAGGCCAATGGAATGGGGTACCAAAAGTACGAGGAGAGATCTACATTGTTGTTGCCCCAGACAGGCTTACTGACATGGCAAGAGGCCGGATCAGGAAGTGCATGTGCAAAGTCAATCGCAAGCAGTGGGAACCAGAGTTTTCTGCGGATGCGAACCATGTTACGGCTCAGCTAGCGGTGACCCCGGATGCACGCCCCAGCGACTGGTAAAGCGGGACCCGGGTTCGGCCAAAGTCACTTACAAATAACTCGTATCAAGGGCATTGACCAAGACTATCGACTTCGTGTCCACGCCTCCGTTTGTGGGGTAATTGACAAACGAAAGGAGGCATAGAGAGCAATAGAACGCCGCTCAGGTTCCTTCAAGCAGAGGATGTCACACTGCAACTATCATGTGGCGTTATCTTGATTCGCATCAAAGTCCAGCGAGTCGAGATCACAGATCACAGATCACGGCTCGCCTTGAAAAGTGATCGAAGAAGTGGCATGAAACTCCAGCGCAACAACAGGGACTGCCCTTCACATCTGACAGAGCAGAGAAAGCGCTGGAAAGTTGACAAACTTTCAAGAGCTTGCGCTCTGACCGATCTTCGAAGCAGGGGTAAGCGGTAGCGGGCCGCGAGGGTCCCGCTTCCTTCAAGACGTCGCGCCATCAAGTCCATTGGATCCGATTCCGAAGTTCTAAGGAAAGTGAAAGGTGCAAGAACACGGCTAGTACTGGTAGGAGCTGCGGAGAAGTGGCAGAGTTACCATATTCTAATCGTTTTTGGGGGCCAGCAGCACAGCATCGGCAGTGGCGGTGGAACCAGAAGCGGTTCATGAGGAGTCCGAGGTGAAGTTCATCTGCGGCGTATCGGAGATTATGGAATGCAGCAGCCAGTTCCATGACGATCATGTTTGTTGCCGCCTGTCATATGAGTCGTTCGTCGTACAAAGAACCCGTCGGTAGCCAATCACTGCAGACGAACCTTCGGCAAATCACCGCCAGTCACAATCAGGGCCCGCCCTGAATTGAATGTTCGCAGCACTGCAGAGCATATGGATGCAAGCCTGGTTGCAACCGCAAGCGGCTGTTGCAAAGTATGTGGAATGTGACTGGTGGCCCGAGCACGCCGTTAGGAATTGCGGAGCGAGCCCCAGCCCCTCCATATGAACCCTATGCAGAGATAGATACTGGGTTCTTGATGACTTGTTCTGTCTCCCAAAAGGCTCAGTGAGAGCTGCTTGTCGGATTGGATCATTCTACAGTCAGTTTCATGCTCGACATGGTTGCTAGATGTACCTACCGACCCAGCGGGACGTACCGAGGAAAGGGCTAGAGAGACAGGCCCAGTGAGAGTTCATAGCAGGACTATCTGAGAAGCCGAATGCCTGGCAGCAACACTTATCAGCTCTCATTTCCCCGGAACCTGGTTGCGTGGAAGAAGAAGCCTGCAGAGTGACCATTTCTGCTCGATTTGCTTTCGTCGAACTGAAAACAAAAGGAATCATCCTCATAAAGCCGCATGTTGGTCATGTTTCCGGATGCGGCAACTCCAGCTGCAAGCGACGAACAGTCGCAACCGCATCACCAAGGCCGAGACTCTTGCTACACCTTGATATGTTCTCTTGTCAGAGCCTTCTTTCTCTTGGTTCTCTTCTCATGTCAACAAAGATTCTCACCTGGCTTGTAATCTGAGTCTCAGTGTTGAGATTGCAGCTCGCCATCCTCTTGCGGGTAGTTGAGACAAAGGTACCAACAGCTGGCGTCATCCAAGTCGGTCCAGCAACGCCATCCACCTACTCACCGCAAGTATCAGACCCCAACTTTGCTGCAGCATACCGACACAGATTCTTTCAACATCGCAAGCCTTCCCAAACCCCTTCCGTCCCATCGGACGGGTTACTGCAACAATCAATAAAGACGACTACAACATAGTCTCACCACGAACAACGGAGTCCTTTCATCAATTGTCTTTGCCATCAAAGGTATCGCCGCCGAGATAAAGCACGCCTAGTATCGTACGATTGTGCATTGCGTCGGAAAGCCACAGGTAGCGCACTGCACCGACCTGAGACGGGCTTCGCGCGGTTCTGGCAGCTGGGTACAAATCCAGAACACCGGCTCAGACATTGGGGTGACTCCATATAGCAGTCAGACGGATTCAGAACCCTGGCGTATAAGGCTGTCCATCACTCACCTTCAAATCCCTCTGGCCATTGCAAACGTTCTTGGTTCTTCTAGAACTCAACAAGTCAATTCGGAACTCACCTCTACACACATCCATTACCACACCATTCTTATCACTCCAACGAGCTTGCCAGAGCGATGGCCCAAGAATCCAGCACTGGGCGACCTCCATCACCCCCTCATTCCACCGACGGTCGTTACGGTCAGGCCGACGACAACCAGGAGCCAGCACCACCTAGCGTCAAGCCAGAGCCTTACACACCGCCAATGCCTGCATCATCGTTCATGTCAGATATGGCATCTCAACCAGCATATGTATGCCTTCTAAGTCGCCCTCCCAACTGAATGGTAGCTTACCTATCTGCAGGACCCTTACGGTGACCCATCCTTATACCATACAGCACCAACACAGATCTACTACACACCACAACAAGTAAGTCAAGGGATCCGTACGCTTCAAACAAGGGCGACGTACTGACCGTGCCAGACACTAGCTACTTCAGTCCCATCACATACTCCTCCTCAGAACGTCGGGGTCCTCACCCGCAGCGGTCGAGCTATCGGTACACCCTCAAGTCCAGCCGGTACAGAGTCATCACGAGCGTCACAATCTCCAAAGTCTCGACGGAACTTGAGAAAGAAGGCCAGCAGCAAAAAAGGAGGGCCAGTCGTTGAACAGCCGCTAAGTCTGCTGACGAAGGATTATAAGACGCCGGTGCGGGATATGGGATTGTGGGTCCACCGGTCGGTGGAAGAACGGTTAGCAGAGGTTGAAAAGAAGAAAGGATATGTCTCCAGACCAATGAACTCCTTCATGCTGTACCGTTCTGCGTACGCCGAGCGAGTAAAGCAATTTTGCAAGGAGAACAATCACCAAGTCGTGTCGCAGGTGACTGGTGCAAGCTGGCCTCTGGAACCCAAAGAGGTCAGGGACTTGTATGAGCAATATGCCATCACCGAAAGAGACAACCATGCCGCCGCTCACCCCAATTACAAGTTCGCTCCGAACAAGGCAACGAAGAGGACAAGGAACGACGACGACAGTGACAGCGATCCAGAGTGGGAAGGATCGGTCAAAGGTTCCAAGCGAAGTCGCAGTGCTCGCCGGTTCGAGAGCAGAAGCGCCTCATCCACACCCTTCGACGACAGACCAGCAGTCTATCACCGAATGATGCCCGCCCAGCACCATTTGTCAGGATATGAGATGAGCAATCCATATGGGCAACCTCATATGATGATCAGCTCCAACGGCGTGGTGGGCGATTATTATCAGACCGCGACAGCCGTTGGACCTTACGAGCACGTGAGCGATTTTCCGTACCGAAGGATTGAAGAGCCATATGCCGGATACCAGTCGACCATGGGCTTGGTGGGACTGCCGCATACTGAGCATCACGACATCCTGACAACATATTCTGCTCCTCAGCACATGGGAGTTTCGGTCCAGAATGACATGCTCGACCCTCGACTCGGACAGGTGGATCCGAACTATCAGGTTGTGTATTATGAAGAAGGCGGAGATCCAGTGCAGGAGATCCCAAGGACAATCGCATATGACTCGAGCGTACAACTCGAGCTGGCTTATGAACCTGAGTCTTATCACCCAGGCCTGGCGACATTGACGGGAGAAGATTGCGCATGGGCAGACTCAGGGCATGCCGGGTCGGATTTTGAGGCCGAGTTTCAGAGGATGAACTGATAGCTTTTCGAGCGGTGCGCGACAATATGGGATTGTGTTCAAGGATCTGTAGAAATTTGCATCGCGTGGCGTGGCATAGCGGCGGAGTTGGGGAGCCATAGAGTTTTGTTGTCCCTTTTGTATCTATAGGCGAATCAGTATGATAATGCTTATCTTACCCTATCTTGGAAATTCTTTGTGCTCGCAAACTCGAGTCGTTGGTTGGGTGAAGGTGGTCGCAGAAGACTGTTGTGACCTCATCTGAACAAAGCCAGACGAGACAAGACAGACCACGCATTTCTTTCCTCTTTAAAGCGTTCTACAAAGTCTGGCTTCCGAGTTGGGCGGATGGATTATTGCCAAATATCAGTTCGCGTCAAAGGAAGTCGAGGTCGAGACAAAAGATCACCAAGCGAGATACATAAGCGGGAGGAGAGAAGCGCCCTTGTAGTTCGCAGTAGCGACATTCGGGTGGAGCACATAATGTTTAGCACATTAACTCAGCTTTAATTTTGTTTCCATACACTTCTACTTCTTTTGCCAAGGGCAGATTCAAGCTGGTCGACAGCAAAGTTGACACGGTCCTCTGCCAATGCAACTTGAGCTTGTGCTGTCCTGAGCCGGTTCTCAGCCACAACGGCCTGGGCTTTAGCAATTCTCAGTCGAGTCTTTAAGTCCTTGAGTTTTTTCTTCGCGGCGGCAACATTGTTGAGAGATCGCGCATCGTCAAGACAGTCCACGACCTCGGGTTCATCTCCTGCAGGTGGGACCTCAAGCAGCTCCTCCACTGCATACTTGGCATCAGCGAGGGCAAACAACCCCTTGGCAACGGCGAGGACGTCGTCTGTCAAGCCCAGCACTGTCTCCGGATCACATTTATGAATCTGCGATGGCAGAGCTTGCTGCTGGAGCGGGGGGCTGGCTCTTCGAACAGATCCTTCTTCTCTTTGAAGAGAGTTGTTGGAGTCAGTATCAGAGTCAAGACCTGACAACTCTTCTTTGTCGCTGATGGTTGCAAGTGAGTTTCTGAATGGCATAGTGAATTGAAGTAGACGGTAGAATTATTCGACTACTGAAGTTGGGTAGTCATACCTTTCACTATAACAGGAGTCGTGTTCAATCAAAGAGGCGGTTTTTTTGGATGACCATTTGCAGGCCCAGTTGTCGAAGGCTTTGGGAGTATAAGTACTTCGAGTCTGCCGACGCCTCCGGCCTGGAAGCGGATTGTTCGCGGCTTTGTTCCACGCAATTTGCCCTTGTCTGGCGCCGTTTCTAAAGCATTCAGTCTTTGAATCACTGAAAGGCGGACAATGCGTGGTGAAGCCCCTTTTATCTGTCGGGACGAATCTTGTGCAGTCACAAAGACGATCATTTCGAGTTCAAGCCTTGAAGTGCCTACCTTCTTGTTGAGGGAAAGCAACTCGACTTTGTATAGCTGGTCCCACAACTTCCCAGACTGCCTTCACCCCTTCGATTTGTCCAGCATTGTAGCAATCATACGTTTCCTTTGTGCATCGCTCGACGGCTGTTACCAATGGAGTTTTGTCCGAATATTCAGCACCATCGTTCAGATGCCCCGCGTCTCATTATGTTCCCGGACGTGACTCGAATACAGCCCGCCGACGTTTCGCTCGTTCCAATCACCTGCAATGCTGATCGCTGTGCTGTTGTATTAGAAAGGGAATCTATGACGTCTCCCCTCACATCTGTCCCCTGTATTTCCGGTGGCCGACTACGAGCACTCTATTACAAGGCGACCATCCTGTCCATCGATGGAATGACACTATTATTACGTATTTTCCATCTCCAAGGACGAAGCTCTGCTACATGCTCCGGACCAGCAGCTCCACGAATCTGCGGTCGGTTGCGTCACGATTGTAAACGCCTCGATCAACAACACCCATCCGAGACATTGCCAACAATTTGAACAAACACCACCCTTCGAACGTCCACGAGAACCGTACCCACGCACTCATTGACATTTCGCTGAATCAAAATGGACGGCGACCACTCAGGCAAGAACTTGGATGCAGGCGCCAACTCCGCCACCAAGACACAAGATCTAACCGAAGGCATCCACGAGGACACCGTACAAGGAGTACGTACTGCTCTCCCCTTGGTCTCCCATGCAATGCGAGACTTATTCTCTTCTTTTCCTACAGGCGGGCGCTGGATCCAAGACTACAGGCCACGGTACCTCGATGTTCTCAAAGGATGGGGCTGTCGGGCACCAATTCACGGGAGCAGGTCAGTCCGGGTCCTCTACCGACGCTTCTGTGGTGAATGTGTAAGCTGGGATCCGATATCTGATAGACGTACGACATGTACAGGTGCGATTGGAGGCGCCGGAAATAAAGTCGGAGGGCCCCTGGCTGAAGACGGCATGATCGGAAAGAACTTCACCCCGTGAGTCAACCCATGCTATCCTATCCTATCCTATCCTATCCCATCCTTGGACACCGCGTAGCGATGATAGGGAGCCGACCAGGCCACAGAGGCCGTTTAATCTGAAAAGTGGTGATCTGATTTGCACTCAGGTCCGGTGCCATCGGCGGTTCAATCCAGAAAATGGCTGAGAAGAACGAGCAGCATTGAGTTCTGATCGGGCGCGAAGCGCTGGTAGCTGAAAAGAGAGGCCTTAATCGCCTCATACAGTTGAGATAGAAGTTGCAGCATGAAGTCGGTGCTAGCGAGGTGTGTATTGTTGGAATTCCGCTACACCACGGCATACTGTCTTCGACGCCATCGTCTCGTGCCGCAAGGCCGGGTGAAGAACTGGTTGCAAAAAAGATGAATACAACGATTAAACAGCTTTGTATACCCTATCTATCGCCGTGCTATCATCCTTCTAGGATCTAGATATGTAAAGACAGTCCCTGCTAACAGTTCATCGCCATCCTACGATTCTCCTGAAAGTCTTCTCTTTGTGACCTACATTCTCAATGGAAAATCCACTTGTAGGACTTGATGACTGAGTGCAGGCGTGCCAAAGGTCCTATAAATTCCAAACGTGTTGTTTTGGTAGTCGCATCCCTCTTTGCCAGACAGCGGCAAATCTCTCAGAGCATGTATGCTTGATTCCTCGCGATGAGGTGAAATCCGTATGCAACGAACCCAATGCCAAAGACGGTACAGGAGTCGCAAGATGCAACCCATGACTCCTGGGTTCGGTGCTGCACTGTGCTTTGAAACAAGCTTCGGCTTCTGCTTAGTATCTCTCTCGTATCACGGAGTGTACGAGGGAGGCAGAAATCGTAACATCCATACCTGGGATTCATGACACACCCTCCTCCAAAATATTGCTCCGCTGGGATAGACAGAAGGCCCTCTTCAATCGAGGTAGAGTGTTAAGAGCGGATCACATTGTAGAGAGTGTGGACGAAAGCTCAGAGAAAATACTCAGCTTCATTGTATGAAGCTTCTGGATTTCACAAGCCCTTTTTCGAGAAGGACGAACGGAGTGAATTCAAGGGGATGCGAGATACATAAGCACCTCTATCAGCAGAGATTTTGGCCATGGCAACTTCCACAGTCTTGCGACTGACCAGCGGCGCGGATGTCCATGATTGTACTAGCTAAAGGCGTAGGCCACCATCCAGAGTGCTGGATTAGACAGGATGCTAGATTAGTACAAGGATCTCAACAGAAGGATCACAGTCCAAGACGCTCAAATGATGAACTTACAGGCCTTCTGCCCCGACGAGTGACTGGTGTTAAGCGGACCTGCGATTCGTGCGAGCACACTCGCAGGAAGAATCGCATTCAGGCAGACGAATTTCCATTGATGCTTTCTCTTGGCCAGATCAATGCAGGAGCGTGGTTTGGGCAATGCACCCTCATCGTGACGAGGACATAGTGTCGATGTTGTACCTGTGGTCGGTAGACAAGCGTAGTCCCTGCGTTCGATGCAGCTATCTGCTCTTCTCTTTCAGGTCGCCAGGAATCGCCAGGCTCAACTTTCCCACCGACTTGCTGGCCAGTATGCTTCTGAACCGAAGAAGAGTGCCTTAAGAGATGGACCCGCAAAGATGCGGTTTCCAGGCGCTCAGCCTGTTCTTCAGACTTGATGTAGTTCTGGCGTTCTCGTTTATGTAGCAGGCGGATAAATGGCTATTGTCTATGTTTCTGGGCGCGGAAAATCAATGTCTTCTTCCTGTTGCAAACGATAGAGACACAAACGCAGCAGACGTGGATTCTAGAATTGACTGAGGTCGTCGGGTGATGATTGGGCCTCCAAAATGATCTCAGACAAAGCAGAGCCCCTCCCTTTATTGGTTCTCTTTATCGGCCTATGGGATTCTCCATCGCAACCACTTGCCCTCCACCACGTCGTCACCGTCAGTTGAGGGGTTTGATTCGATTGGAACCGTGATTTCGCTCTGACACGGTCTGCCTTGCCCTTCCCTCACAGTTGCGAGTGGAAGTCAAACCACCGCTTGTCGCGGACTCCTGCTGTCTGCATTCAGCGCAGACGTGTACCATGGACCGGCGAAGAAGACGACCATCCCGCCACATCAAGAACAACCCTGCGCGCTGAGTTTCGGTCGACCATGCCCCCTCCTCCATATACGGCAGAGCCCGGCCATTGGTTCTTACGCGGCGTCCAGTCAGCAGTGTTCTACTACCTTTCCTGTACACCTTGGGTTGAGTTCAAACATAAGCGCAAAAGAAGAAAGGAGGCCAAAGAGCAGGCGCAAGAAAGAGCGGATGTTGTTGTCACTCAACCAGGCCGCGTGAGACAGCCGGCCCCATTTCAGACGAACGAAGCATGGGCAGAAGAGTTAATACTGGGCCCTGGTCCCCCGAAAGGGTGGAAGAAGGATACACTGCTGGCAAAGCTTCAGAACAAGATACACAAAGAGCCACCGGAGTCAGATGTTGGTTCCTTCACACCTGACCCTGAGAGGCTCGCTCTGCAACCGCAGGCCACAGGATCTTCCGCAAGACCATCCGCCAACTCTCCTACAGAATTGTCCACCGCCAATGGGACTGAAGAACACTCTTCGGACAGTGCGAAATCTGTTCCGAGCTCACCAAGACTACCTAGAGAGAGGAGGCTGTCGAATGCCATGGAGAACATCAAAGAATCTCTGCGCATATCACTACATCCGCCCAAGTGGAATTGGAAGAGATACGATCGGGAGGACGAGATCCTTGCCGACTTTACCGAGAGAGTCACAAGAATGTGGAACCGCGCCACGTCTGGCATGCATCGTGAGGATGCTGGAGACCAAGAGGAAGAGAACGAGCCCGCAACACACGGGAGGAAGCGGGCGCACACGAACGAGAGCGAGCGTTACGACTATTACCGGGCAAGACACCCTGAAGTGAACGATATGCATCCGCCGGTGGTGTCGCAACTACCGGCGACTAGAGAAGAAGCAGCCTGGATGCTGCTTCCACCTCCAAGCGCGGCGGTGATGGAAGCACGAACGAGGCCTGCTGCCGAACCAGAAATGCGATGGCCGTTATGCGTCATAGGAAGACCGCTGAGAGATACGGAGGCCAAGCTGTCACTGGCTAAGACGCGATCTACAGAACAAGTTGACTCACGAGACTTTGGCAACTCGACTGACACCGAAGCGGAAGACGAGTCTTTACACAGCGCTGACCATCCAGACGAGGAAGGAAGCGTCCGAGGCGGCGGGATCCGAATGGAGACCCAGAACGCTTCCCGGATCAAACATCTATCGGATCCTATCATCAAGCCACCTCTTATACATCCCGCATCACGGATTGCTGGAGACCTTTTTGTCCCCAAGAGAAGGGATTCATGGCAATTCCATTATGTTGTCCCATCGAACCAGCCGGTGGACTGGTGACGTTGATCAGAGAGTCCATTTATCTGAGTGTCCCTCGGCTTGAAAAGAGATGGGATGCGGGATGCCTCTTCATCAAGCTTTGGTGATGCATGTGTGTTTGTTTCGTATATCTAAGCGTTCGTTGAAATTATCCTCTAGCAGGCATAGGCGCGTTGCTAGGATGTCTTATGCGTTACGAGTATTACTCGGTCTTGGTAGAACGTCTGGAAAGGCGAAATACAGGACAAATGCCCTCTGGTTGGCACAATGTTGCAGAATCTCTCATGTCCAGAGCACATCCACGTTCTTTGTATTGCACCATGGTGTGCGGAATGCCTTGAGAAAAAGAAAGCACAGCCCGCGGAGGAGTGACGTTCTATGCATGAGGTGGAGATGCCGCAGACACTACCGTCATCCTGCTGTCTAGAAATTCGTGAATCGAGATGAGGTACGCCATCAGCTGCGCAGTTTGCCACAGTGATTGGATGTTGAAGTGAGATCCGAGACTAGAAATAGTGCGGAGGTGGAGACGGAACCCTCATCTGAACGTGGCCTCAATCTCAGGTAAGGTGACGCTGCAATTTAACGAAACATTCGAGCAGGCGGGTTTTCAACATGCACGATACATCAAGTGCGGTGACCAGGCAGTACGACGGCCAAAGGCAAGTGAGCGTTAAGTGACGGGCTTGAACAAGGGAGCTACGAGCTGTCCGGATTTCACTGAACGCTTGCATCCATTGTCTCAAGGGAGCTTCGTACTCCTTGCCTATAGGGAAACTGTGCCTCCATTCCAGCCGTTGAGCCCATCAACCACCTGGCGCTCTTCTCCACCCCTCCCCACCCTCGCCCTCGAAACGAGGACCGTCAGTGCATCATTGCAGTACACGCGGCAAAAGTCCACACTTTCTCAGCATTCTGTTCCTTCCGGGAGGCTGTGGACCATTCACAGTCTGCGCCACTGAGACCGGGCACTTGGAGGGTCTTGTTCTAAATTTCGCTGCATTGGTTCCTCGACCCCATCACCGCTCCTGAGACATCTCCAAGATCACCTGTCAGGTCTGCATCCGTCGAAGACCTGCAACAACAACACCCGTATTTCTAGCCTCTGCATCCTCTACGAGTACACTGTGCATACCTCTCAGCTACGACAGACCTTGGTTGCTACAAAGCTTGCCTAGACCTCTGTGGAATTGACAAGCTGCTTGGCCTGCGACTCGAGATCAATCAGATCCATCCCTTGCTTGGCCACGCACCCCTACTCTTACCTACAGATCGAAGACGAGTCCTACCTCCCTATTGCCTGCTGCATACATAAGTGCTGCTCGTTCGGCGTCCGGCTCGATCAACTCTGCCACCGGTGCTCAACACATCCTCGAGCGTTTAACATTGTGTTGCAAGATCCAAGATGTGGTGGAAGGTGGCCACTTCCTGGCTCGCCGTGCTTGCCGGGACTGCATTTGTTATCAGATTCTACAGCCCCGAGCTCTTCGGCAAGCTGACGGGGCACATATTCACACGCGCACAACCGCCACTGGTCGCTGCAGAGCCACCTCCTGCCAAACGTCAGAAGGCGAAGCGGACACTTGCAAGTCGAGTCGAGGCTAGCAACAGTGGCATCTCCACTCCCACCCTGAGTGCTACGGAGGGCAAAGTCAACAAGAAGAGGAAGCTCATTTCTCCACCGGTCGAGAACAAGGTCGTCGCTCGAACCAACGAAGGCCAGTCAGTGACCTTGCCAAGAGACGAAGATGATGAAATGAGCAACAAGGAGTTCGCTCAGCAGCTCGCCAGAGCGCAAGCTGGGACGAAACTTGAGCCTGCCAATGCTCAAGGCCCAAGCAAGAAAGAGCGTCGTGCTGCTGCGAAGGCGAATCAGGGCAAGCAAAACGGCCTGGCAGCTTCAGGGCGCTCCACGGAGACTTCCTCCACCACCGGCCGCGATGGGGACGACGATCTCTCCCCCATCGGGTCTCCTTCGACCGGCGCCGTGTCTACTGCGCCTACGTCTCGGGCGGGTGATGTGTCAGACATGCTGGAAGCACCCGCCGCCAAACCCGGTGTTTTGAGACTGACCGACATCAAAGACAGCGGTTCAAAACCGCATCCCAAGTCATCCCAATCCTTCCAGCCCGCCTTGACTAAGAAGCAAAGACAAAGACAGGCGAAAGCGGCCGAGCAGAAGAGTCTAAGAGCGGAATCCGATCGCTTGCATGAGCAGAAGAAGCAAGCGCAATTACGGACAGCGAGAATAGCTGAAGGTAGTTCCAACCAGACCAAAGCAAATGCCTTCACGTCGACGCAGAATGCGTGGCAGTTGGGCAAGCCGGCGGCCGAGAAGCCGACCCAAAACTCTCGCAACGATGAGGTTGTGCCATTGCTGGACACGTTCGAGAAGCCAGCAATACCCACTTTCGCAGTGCATGGGGCTGTCACGTCAGAGCCACTGTCAGACGTCACAAATGCTGTTCCCGATACCACCAATGTCAATGCGGTGAGAAAAGAGTTTGGTGGAGACAAAACAAACGCACTTGCGGCCTCAGACCGGGAGAAGGTTTCCAGACCTAGCTTGGCGAGTCGGTCCAGCTGGGCAGACCAAGTCAACGAGGAGGAGCAGGACAATTGGGCCAATGAGCTTGCACAAGAGGAGAAGTGGGAATCTGTCACAACCAAGAAAGGAAAGAAGAAGGGCAAGAAAGAGAATGGCGACACAAGCAGCGAGGCCAGCTCATCCCTTACGAGATCTTTGCCAAATGGCAGACCCGCTGTCAATGCCGAACAGACGAACGGTGTGAAAAAGCCGGCACCGGAGACATCGAATCGATTCCAGTCCATGGAGGCAATCACAGACCCGGCTTTCAAGGATGCCGAATGGGAGGCTTGAACTATGTGCATTTGTTTGGAGGATATACCCGGACTTGTAGGAGCATGTCACCAGCATGACGATTCGGTTTCGGCGGTGGAATTGTCTTCGACTCTATTCTTTCCTTCTCTAAGTCGATTAGTGGTCGCACGCAGCATTGTCCAGGCATCGTCAGCATTGCGACGGCTACTCTCATGGCACAAAACCAGCTCGGGCTTTTCGGATCATGTTAGCACATTATACCCACGAAAATGGGAGGTCAGCTTCGGGTCTTCTGAATATTTAGGTTTCACCACAGAACGGGGGAAGTAATTGAGAAAGATGATTGCGCCGCTGGGCGTCGTTCCTAAGATAGATCTGCTGTATATGGCAAGCTGTGGCGGCTAGTGACACTCTACGGCGTAGCAGACACAATCCACGGCTGATGGCTGATAACTGTGGCCATGTATGTAGAGAAATGGTGAAAAGGATTGTGGCCTTAGTCAGACCAGGCTCAGGGGTCGCGTGACATGCTATTGGCCGGATCGACACGCACCTCCCCTCATTGCTTGTTTGGTTTGGTGCGGCCAGCGTGTTAAGAATACAGTGCGGTGCGCATTTGTGAGAGTTTCGTTCTCGGTTTCCTTTGCGAGATACAATCTTACACATTCCTTCGCCAGCTCCAGTCGCCAACTACAAAGCCGACGGCGTTGCTCTTCTCGCGGACACCTTTACCATCTTTTGTTGCCACTAACCACTCACTGCATTTGTGCTCGGGACATCTTCAATCTCAGATCCGGACATTCACAACCCACTGCCTCCCTTACCACCTTTTATATCGCCAAACAGGGAGACGCTCTTTCCAGTCCACATTTAATCCCCGCGTCCTCCATCTCGACGTCGAGTTATCCCTCTACGCAAAACCGAACAGCTCTACCGTTGTGGTAGTTCCTGTCATGGCGCAAATACGCGGTACTGCGGGCTACAACCTTGGCCTCAATAACCAGTTTGGATCTCAGAGGAGTAACGATGCTACGAATGATCCGAGTCCGCTTGATCAGATCCGGGAGCAGACCAGTAAGATTGAGGATTGGCTGAACACAATGGGGGAGCCTTTGAAACCGTGAGTGCCGTGTTCTTGCCCGTAAGATGAGGACTGGAGACTTGAGAGCCTCCTAACCACGACCCTGGCTTCCAGGATTTTGCCAGGAATGAGGTTGCCGTCGCCAGTAGCTCAACTGTCAGCGGCGGGAGCCTCCTGTCGGCCGAGAAAAATACACGGCGCGTCAACGAAAGGACTCAACGTGCTGATGGTTTAATCCGCAGGTACCTCCCAGCTATCGGACGCTTCCTGATCGTCGTCACCTTCTTCGAAGATGCACTACGAATCATCACCCAGTGGAGTGACCAGCTTACATACTTGAGGGACTTCCGACACAGTAAGTCACCCTTCCAAACCCGAGGACAAGAGTAAGAACAAACGGATGCTAATGGTATTTACAACAGTCCCCTGGGGGCTCACACACCTCTTCCTCCTCTATAATGTGGTCGTCATGTCCGCTGCTTCCACGCTGGTCATCGCACGCCGCTACGGCGAATATGCCGTCGCTGGTCTTCTCTCGGTCGTGGTTGTTCAGGCCCTCGGATATGGCCTCATCTTCGATCTCAACTTCTTCCTTCGCAATCTCTCGGTCATCGGTGGCCTCCTCATGGTTCTCGGCGACAGCTTTGTCAAGAAAAGGGTGTTTGCAGGTCTTCCTACAATCGATGAAAAGGACAAGAAGATGTACATCCAGCTTGGTGGGCGGGTGCTGTTGATTTTCTTGTTTGTGGGATTCGTCTTTGCAGGTGAATGGAGCATCGGGAGAGTCCTTGTGAGCTTGATCGGGTTTGTTGCTTGTGTCATGGTCGTAGTGGGATTCAAGGCCAAACTCAGTGCCATCATCTTGGTATTGCTGCTCAGCGTTTTCAATATTCTGGTCAACAACTTCTGGACGGTAAGAACATGGCAAAGCCTCAAGAGATAAGATGCTAATGACCGTGCTCCAGCTTCACAAGAACCACCCCCACAAGGACTTCGCCAAGTACGATTTCTTCCAGATCCTCTCTATCATGGGCGGTCTCTTGTTGCTGGTTAACATGGGGCCTGGCCAGCTCAGTGTGGATGAGAAAAAGAAAGTTTACTAGGCCTGTCCTGTACCAACATACCTGGAAAGGGTGCCGTTCGGCGAAAGGTCAATGAAGCACATGTTGGAAACGTGCCAGTCTGGAAGGGGACTTACAGACACCAGCGCTCGAGCCAGAGGAAGTCGCCAAGTGCACTGGATGGCGCACTTGTCGTTACCCCCCGATGGAGATCACGGCCCATTTGCGCGGACAATTCCAAAGCGACTTCTTCTGGCGCGTTGAGATGGCCAACTCCAGCAGGTGGGAATGGTATAACGATGTGCATGAGACCATGCAGGATAACGAGGCAGGCCGAGGATGACTAGGACCGAAAACTTGAGTGACCGCAGGCCGCAGGGCTTAACGGAGCTTCATTTCGCCCTTTGCATTCTACCGAAATGCGACGCGTGTCCCGGAATGGCTCTTTGTTATTTGAGCTTGCATAAGCGGAACATTCAGGGATTGAGCGTACTTTGGGCAGCACAGTGATAGACGAAGCATTTTTCCAAAACTCAAGCATGACTCGCTCCCTGTGCTTTCCGTCGACGGCCTCATCATCACTGTCAACGCCAATTTCACTCGCAGAGTCCCTGCCTTATCAGGTGCCATATGATGGGACATGGACAACTCCCAAGGTGGAGACGACCTGTAAAGCTGCCGGCATTTCCGAGTAGAGGAGGTTGGGTACATTCAGTGTGACCATGCCCAAGAAGGACGTCGCCGAATTTGGCAATCGGTATGAGGCTTTGGAGCCTGCACAGTCCATGCTCGGCTCATCCACAGCAAGGTCTCCTATTGCGTCTATTAAATCCACTGGACGTATGTTTCGCTGGCTCGCTAGTAGCTGCAAGCGGTGCGACAGGCGAGCTGATTGTTTCGGTTTCCTAGGCAGAGAAAATGCGCACTGGACCTTCCATGTCACCTATCCAGGCTATCCAAGCAATGCAGAATTACAACGGTCGGACTAGATGGATATAGGGGAGCCATGATTGACTCCGAGGAGCAGCTAATAACCTGCTTCTTTCCAATGGATGATGCAGGGAACAAATGCTCACGGTCGAACTTGAGTCATAGGCGGCAGCCTGGGCGGAAAGCTAATGTATATCCGCGTCGTGGTCGGTGGAAGATATTCATGCGAACACGCTTTTTTCTGAACCCGGATTCCATCATGTGGTCTTTTCAAGGCGTCCTGTTTAATCAGCTCAAGACTGCTCCATGTTACAGTGTGCAGATGTGACTCTATTTCTCTGGAACTCTATTCTCGGCTCTACAGACATGCGGCGCACTGTCTGTTCGTAACCGAGGTCGTGAAGATCCTGAGTCCTTAGTGTCCAAGCAACTCGGCTCTCCTCCTTGTGACGTTGATCCGTCCGTCCATTGGATCAACATCATCACACAGAGTGAGCAACCCATCAAGATGCTGCGTTGGTAAGTCCCCGGCAAGAGTTAGAGCTAGCTAGCTGTCACAGCTACTTCGATATCTCCTATCAGCTGTGAACAAGGCGGGCGAGCGAGGTATAAAATAAAGTAGATCATAAGCTCCAACCTCGACACCATCACATTCACACTCACATTCCCATTCACCCTCTCACCTTTCGCGTTCGCAAACTGTTACCCATCCTGCTTTTACTCCTTCCAGCCCCAGCTCTCCGTCTTCGCCTCACCACCATCAGCACAATGTCGCAATCCCAATCTCAATCCCAATCGCAACTCCCACCTCTAACAGTGCACCACTTGCACATCTCGCAATCCGAACGCATAGTCTTCCTGTGCGAGGAGCTCGAAATCCCCTACACGCTCAAGACGTACACGCGGGCGCCCATCTTCGCGCCGCCCGACCTCGCCGCCCTGACACCGCAGCGCTCCGCCCCCGTCATCACCACGACCAACCGGGTCACGGGCGTCGAGTTCAACATGTCCGAATCCGGCGCCATCGCAGAGTACATCAACAGCATCCACGGCGCGGGGAAGCTCGCCCTGAAGCCCGACCACGCCGACTACGCCGACTACGTCTTCTGGTTCCACTACGCCAACGCGAGCCTGGGCCCGTCCTTCTTCCGCAAAATGATGGCCCTGACCATGGACCCCGCAGGCGCGACGCCTTATTCCCAGTCCATCGTCATGGCCGGCATCCACAAACACTTGGCCGCTCTGGATGCGCGGCTTGCGAGCACAGGCGCGTATCTTGCCGGGGACGACTTTACGCTCGCGGACGTCATGACCATGTGGTCGCTCACGACGGGGCGGCAGTGGTATCGCGTCGATTTGTCGCCTTACCAGGCCGTTTTGGCCTACTTGCAACGCGTGGCGCACAGGGACGGGTATCAGAGGGCGATTGCCAAGGCGGAGCCCGGGTTGGATTGGACAAAAGGCCTCACGCCCGAGGGGCCGGAGTTGTTCGCCCCGTATAGGGACATGCTTGTGAAGATGGGGGTGGATGGTGAGTCGTCGAAGGCCAAGGAAGCGTGAGATGCTTCACAAACCACGTACAGGAGCAGCGCAGAGATACAGCAGAAGCACGGCGACGAGAGTTTACAGCGCCGCGCAGATTGCCGCGCAGACATGGATCTGTTGAGGAAAGTGTGTGGGATATGTGTCTCTTGTATGTATATGTGTATAGATTGATCGTCGCTCAATCTGGTCTGATCTGATCTGGTCCGATCCGGTCGGGTCGGGTCGTAAAAGCATCGTTTCCACTTCACTTCTCAGAGACTCATGGTAACAAGGTCGTCGACATCCCCTTCCACTTCTATCCCACTGTCCATCCATACAGACTCTTTTCGGGCAATTTCTCCACTGCTAGGTATGTCAGGGGGCAGAACTCTAGGAAATGTGCCAAGTACCGGAAGAGAGGATCGTGCTATCTAGTCTCCGTGCCATGCAACCCAAGTATAAACACGATCTCATGCAGTTTCGCTTCTAGGTAGCATGCAGTGAGGCTCGTTCTGTTACGAGTACGCTCCCTGGGGCCAACAGGCCTTTAAGCCCCTTTCGACCAACATCCCTTCCATGACTGTCGAGCGTCAAAGATTGACTTCCAAAAGATACTTGCACACGTATCTCCTTGACATCCCTCAACCGAAAATCGACTTCAATAGATACTGGCTCGCCTCCTCGCGGCCGGGGCTTTCGAGCAACCGGTCCACCCTGTTCCCACTGCGATTTCCTAACCAATTTCCCCTGTCGTGGGGCACTTCGCCATCCGAGTTCCTCCTCCGTCTCGCCCGCTTGTCACCCACCGTCATACCACGGGTCCACTGGCCGGCTGTTTCGATCCTGATATCCTCAGGGCTTCTTGCGCTCGCCTTCCATCGCACATCATCTCGGGTAAGCACGTACCAGATACAGAGGGGATCGTGGAGTGCAAGGGCGGCACCTTCGCCTTCGTGGCCGATGTGCAGCCGCTCCATCTTGTCCAGCATGGGCGTCATGAAGGCGGACATCCAGGCGGCAAGGGGGGAGCCTTGGTCGAGGAACGGTTTTGCAAAGCCGGTGAACTCGCCGCGCGACAGCATGTGGTATTCGGTGATGTCGAGGCTCATGAGCGTGAGTTTCAACTGCTTCGACAGACGGGGCGGGTAGTGGGGCAAGTGGACGCTTCTCTCCCCCTCTGTGGCGACGGGCATCGTGCTCGCCGGAATGGGCGACGACAGCGCGTATACCCTCGCGGCGGCGTACGGGTCCGCGTAGACGTTGAACTCGGCCACAGGCGTGACGTTGCCGATCCCGTCGACCGTCCCTCCCATGGTGACCACCTCTTTGCATCGCAGGAAGGTCTCCGGGTCCTCGGCGGCGGCGAGGGCAAAGTTCGTCAGCGGCCCGATCGCAATGAGCGTGATGGTCCCGGGTTCGTTCTCTCGCAACAGGCGCAAGATCTCCTTGTGAGCCGGCTCTAGGGACGGGACGAATGCATTGCTTGGCTCCTCGATGTTGACTTCCGGCTTGGCCTTCTTCGTCAGATCGTCGTCCGGCGGCGGCTGCTCGAACAGGCGATCCCAGTCCTCCTGGGGGGAGAAGTGCGGATGACTCGTGTGTGTCCCTGCCAGGCCGTCGACGCCGTGGAAATAGTCGGCGCTTTCGATGCGGTCTTGGAGGGGTTCGTCCGCGCCAATGGCGACCAGGGGCTTGAACTTCGTGATGCCCTCAAAGCCGATGGGCTTGCCTTGTGACTTGCGCCAGAGGAGTTCCTTCTCCAAGATGTGGAAGATTGCGACGACGTTGCGGAGGCATGAGCGCACGTCCACGTTGCCAAACGTCAGGGAGATCAGGAGCACTTCCAGGTCGTCGGCCTTGGCGCTGAGGGCCAGAAGAATGGCGAGGACGTCGTCGACCCCGGGGTCGGTGTCGATGATGATGCGGTTCTTCGGTCCCATGGTGGAGATGATACTTGTAGGCGGTCGAGCAACTAATATCTCATCGACCCGATAGCGCGATGAGGTTCAAGCCAAGGCACCAACTCAAGCGGAAGAATGATGGTGGTCAGGCGGACGTTGCAAAATCCGTTGTTGCACGCCAGCCCAGACAGTCCTTTGAAAGACAGGTGAATAACGCAATGCTTGAGAGCTGAAGGCCTAGGAAGTCCTGGCCGAAATCACACGCAGGTCTGACTGCTGGCTGCTCGTGATTGTTTCGTTATTGTGTGCCCGCGCATCAATCGATGGAGGGGATGAGATCGAGGAGAGAATCGGGAATAGTGCCCGTTGTCGGCGAATTCCGCTTTCTTGGCGGCACCGAAGCTTGTAACTAGGTAAGGTCACGTGCGCCTACGTGATGTGACGTGCCGTCCTTTCCAGGCAAGTCTTGCGACGGCGAGAAGTTCCTCCGCCCGGTTGATATTCGGCTCTCAGTTTACGAGATACGACATGCAGAAGCATCCAGGCGTGATTTGTCTTCTTAGTCAGTTGTGGTGATCAGGTTTAGGATCCGTGCAGAGGCCGCAGACCTGCATATGAGACGGTCGTGAGCTTGTCTGTCTGCTGGGTGATGAGGTCGCAGTCGACAAATCTGAGATCGCGAAGGCAATCCCTCCTGACCAAGGTTGTTAAATCCGCCTGATTCCCCTAGCACAGTAGTAGCTCACCCATAACCGACTGATGGCACTAGTATCATGCAAGGTCACCCCGATACGGTGGCTAGAAAGGGCTAGCTGCTGAAGAATGATGCATGAAGTATACTACGAGACCACGTTGGCACTGCCTACACGGATCAAGGCATGAACAATTTGGCACGCACGTTTTGAGTACCCACCGATACTCCTTCTCAAGCATCCCTCTATTCTATCGTTCTTAGATACAGTGTACCTGGACATGGCGGACTCAAACACCAATTCCACCACCGGAAGACGGTCCTACACCGGGCCACGTTATACACATCGACACCCGCAATTAGGCTCCCTGACAGGCCGCCTCATCAACTCCCCTCATTTTCCCGGCCCTTCAGTCGTACAGTTCTGTTCTGTCCCGTTCGCGAAAGTGCCCCGACGCTTTGCACCATGCATTCCTCAGGACAGCATCCCAGCAAGTTTCGATCGTCGGCCTCACAGGGACTTTACACAATTCGGGGCTGCCTGTCCTCAAGTTGGTGCCACGAAGCCCAGTTGGTTTGCTGCCTATGGTGGAGCGCTTGAGGATGATCTCGGCCTGGAATTCGACGAGTTTACATGTCTTACCGTCAGCATCTCTGTGCCCGAGCCGTGTCTCTCCGCCATTGCAGACGGGAAAGAACAGAAACGCCGGCCTGTCATGGTCTACGTACACGGTGGCGGCGCGCAAGAGGGCATAGGCCATGTTGATGGCCTCCATTCCAACGCTGCGCTAGCAGCCTACTCATCGGAGCTATCTTTGCACGCCGTCACGGTCAACATTGGCTACCGGCTCAATTGGCTTGGCAGCATGGTCTGTCAAGACGTTCTTGACGAGTACAACGCTGACCCCTCGGTTTCACCTCATGGTCCCTTCAACTTGACCATCCAAGACCAGCGTGCAGCTTTCGCGTGGATTCACAAGTACATTGGTGGCTTCGGTGGTGATTCGAACAACATCACTGCCTTTGGCGAGTCCGCCGGGAGTATTTTCCTGGTGTATCATATGTGCGGCTCTCCCGAGCGGCTGTTCAACAGAGTCATCCTTCAGTCCGGAGTCATCTTTGGACATGGCACGTTTGAGCAAAAGAACGCAGAATACCAGGGTCTGCTGAAATACTTCGGGATTGAGGACTCGAGTGCTGCTGAAAGAGTGAGGAAGCTTCGTCAAGTGCCGGCGGAACTGCTTGCAAAGTATCCCGGTCAGCACACCTTACCTTTTATCGGAGACATACCTGGCGTAAGCATCAGGAAGCCGCTGTTTCCAAGAGGAAGCCCGACTTTCTCAGCGCAGACGTCGCTAATAGCATCTTGCCCTTGGCTTGAAGATATTATCATTGGCGACAATTTCTGGGAGGGCTACGTCTTCAGGGACTTCGTCCGAGGTGCTTCACCGAAGCGTCTTCTAGATACTGTCAGGTCCATTTTCCCGGAACAGCAGGCCGCCAGGCTGCTGGAAACATACAACTTACCTGGCACTCTCGAGCTCGCCGCCCAGGTAGATGGCAACCTCTTCTGGAGCAACGTCATGTACCTTGTTGGCGACCTGCTGTTTTCGCAGCCCACTCATAATATGGCCAACGAGCTCGCTCTCCAGAGTGCGACGGCTTCGGGTTCGGCCAAGAAGCGAAAAATCTACCGCTATTCATTCGGCTTGACGAATCCGTTTCCCGGCTCAGAGCACAGCTTTGTGACAGGCCACCATTTTGTGGAAATCTTATTCCTGTTCCTGACACTACTGGACCGATACCCGCGACACCGGGACGGATGGCTCGAGAACCAGGCCAGAGAGACTGCAAAGAGGTGGATCATGTTTGCAAACGGGAAAGAGCCGTGGGACGAGTATATTGTCCATCAGGTCTCGGGAACCGGTGACGCGAGGATTGCAGTCTGCGATGACATTCGAGGCTGGCATGTAAAGACCGTCTCGCAGGATGAAGAAGAGAGCAAAAGCGATCCCTGGGGTCGGAGACGCTATGATGGATGGGCTGCAATAGAGGGCGCATTGATGTCGCTAAAAGCCCCTGAAATGGACCTGAAGACATTTGAACAAAATCTCCAGATGGAACGGTTGCAGTTACTCGGAAGTGTCGTCGGACTTTCCTCAAACTAGCACGGATGGATTTGCAGTTGGTCACTGTCCTATAAAATAATGATCCTTGATGACGAGAAATCGGATTAACTTCAGAGCATCGGTGGGACAATTCCATGATCTCGTCGAGTAGGCCGTCCACAATCCAGGCCGATCACGTGCGCTTACTGGCCTCCTCGTTACCTCTCCAATCAGCCCTCGCGTAATGGATGGATGCAGTTCGCACCGCCGCTCAGATGTCCGGCCAGATGCAGCCAAGTGGGAGCTTAGGGCAGCCTATTTCTGTGCCCCTGGCGCCCCCATTGTCAAGAGGAGGGAAAAATTGTTTTGAATCCGGGGCCCAGATTAATTGCCTTGACAAACCCACAACGCGTGAGCCGTAGAAGCAATTTCTCGGTGGTATTACCACAAACACGGCTACCATGGCTGCTGTGACTCCATCTCTCTATCATCGGTCCCTTTCCTCTTCGCTCTGCTCTCCGTTGTCGCATCACAGTCCTTTCTCGAGATCAGTTGCATCTGTCGGCTGCTCCCCCGCACGCCTCCTGCATCGGCCACTGCACGTCCAATCGCTCCCCAAATCCCAGTCCGAATCCAAATCCCCCACAGTCAATTACGCCGTGACGTCCCGGAATTTTTTCAAGCTGGCTTCCTCACGCTCACGTCCATATTCCCAAGCCTCCAGTCGCTTGAGTTTGATCTCAAGGCACTTGGAAGAACACCAACCGTCCTCGTACCCTCCCATCAACACACCATATACCACTGAGCGGGCTTCGTTGCCTTCGGACGACGTTCCTTGGAATCCTCCGTCACCACCTGCCCCTCTTCCGAAATCGCCCTCGGAAGTGCAGAAGAGACAATTGTCCACTTCATCTTCCGCCAATATGTCTTCGCAACCTCCTCACGCTTCTCTCCTGATTCCCGGCCCCATCGAGATCAGCGATGAGGTCTCCCAGGCTATGGGCCACTATGCCCAGTCCCACGTCGGCCAGCCGTTCGTCAATACCTTCGGCGAGACTCTGACTCAGCTGCGCCAACTGTTCCAGACCAGCAATCCCAACTCACAGCCCTTTGTGCTTGCAGGCAGCGGTACTCTGGGCTGGGATCTGGTGGCGGCCAACCTCATCGAACCTGGTGAAGACGTGCTCGTCCTACACACTGGATACTTCGGAGATTCCTTTGCGGACTGCCTGTCGACGTACGGCGCAAAGCCTACGCAGCTTAAGGCTCCCATTGGAGACAGGCCACAGCTGCCCGACATTGAAGCCGCGCTGAAAGAGAAGAAGTATAAGGCCGTTACGGTTACACACGTCGACACCTCCACCGGCGTGCTTTCCCAGATCCAGCCCCTTTCAGACCTTGTGCGCCGCGTCTCCCCGGACACACTCTTGGTCGTCGACGGCGTCTGCTCCGTGGGAGGGGAGGAGATCCACTTTGATAACATGGCAATTGATGTGTGCCTGACTGCGTCTCAAAAAGCTATTGGATGCCCGCCGGGTCTATCGATCACAATGGTCTCGGAAAAGGCGATGAATGTCTTCAAGGCTCGCAAATCCCCGCCAGGAAGCTACTATGCGAGCTTCAAGAACTGGTTGCCAATCATGCAGAACTACGAGGCGAAGAAGCCTTCATATTTTGCAACTCCTCCAACCCAGTTGGTCCAGGCCTTGAATACCTCCTTGAAGCAGATCCTTTCGAGACCAATTGCCGATCGCTTTGCTCAACACAAGAAAGTGAGTGACTACGTGAAGGCCAAAGTAAAGGAATTGGGTCTGAAGGAACTGGCCTTGGACCCTGCAAACGCTGCTCACACCATGACGGCAATTTATTTACCCGAGGGCCTGACTCCGCCCGAGATTCTCCCCAAGCTTATGAGCAGGGGCGTCATTTTCGCGGGCGGCCTGCACCGGGAGATTGCGGCGAGATACATTCGTTTCGGCCACATGGGGGTGTCGATTACGGATGAGTCGAGAGGTGATGTTGACAAGGCACTTGATGCCTTGAAGGAGGGTCTGGCCGAGGTGCAGCAGGCTAAGGGAAAGAACTAAGTCCCATGATACCTGTCGATGCTGTTGGCGCAGGCATCTTTGCATAAGCATGAGACACCATGCCGAGAACCTGGGCAAAAACTCGGGTAAGAGATGTGCCTACCCGAGATCTTTCCGAGCGTGACGCGAGAAAAAAGTGAAGGCATGGGGAGATTCGCATAGGACATGTCATTTTCTTTCCGGTCAAGTAAGACTGCGGGTCGGGGAAGAATACAGTACCCGACCCGGGTGTTTGGGAACGAACCTCAGAGAGATGCCTAGATCTCAGAGTAGACGGTTATACATATGCATGCGTCGGGAAATATCATCTAGCTCCGGCAAGATAGAATGCGATTATGTCCACTCCTTCGTGTTGTCTGCCAGTTTTTAATCTGTGTCCGTCACCAGGAAAGAGAATGGAGCAAGCCTCATTCCCATCAGAGCATCCCCAAGACACTGATGCTCTTGTGACTCTGGAGCTCCATGAGTCCCTCATACCGTTCCTCCCAGCATCGCCGCTGAAGACACATGTCCTTCGACATGCGGCAAGACAACCCTGGAACTCATGCCAGTCACAAATTCACCTCCACAGTTTGGCCACCCCAACTTCGACTCCGGTCCTTACTGTAGGGCTACAACCCGTGCCACTGTATTTGTAGAACAAAAGTGCGAAATCAAGAGGAAGCGGCATACTCTGCCTCGTATATACTTTGAGTCGAGGAAGGGAGGAGGCAGGGAGGCCATCTAAGGCGCCCACGTATATACTACATAACGCAGAACAACAACGCCCTCCTTCACCTATCGGCTGTCACAATCCCATCACAGGCCAGGCATACCAAAACAGCATTGTATTGGGATCTGCCGGTGTGACGGTCTTGATGAGTAGAGAATCTGTAGACAAGCTTTTGCGGGGATTTATATAACGTCTCCTGGTATGCGCGTTTCGAGGTATGTACTGCCAAGAGGTTCAAGAAAGGCAAGTCAACCCCGGGTATCATATGTCTAATCCCATCGTCGAACGGGACTGAGCATGTATGTGATTATGTGGTAATTATGGGTTGGAATCTTTCAGAAACGAGGCCAGCCAGCAAGCCAGCCTCGACAAATCCTTCCCTCATGACTTTTCACAATGGACAGGAAAAGGCGAAACCAAAAATCAAAACGCCGCGCTATGCAAATCCTCGCACGCTAATGTTTGTTACCCAAAGAGTAAGCGAGACAAACACGAACCCGCTGATTCCCTCCCGAACCCCCGCCAGCGGACGGACAGGGTTAATGTTACTCAACCTTACTGTTGAACCTGCTCCGCGCACGGATCTGTTTGCCATATCTGTAGAAGAAGAAACTGTTTGCACGCGACGATCAGCATTGGGCCGACAACATCAAGGGGAAGCGCGGTTCCGGACGGGACTTACGGCATTGGCACACATGCGAGGGCGAGGAAGCCCAACAGGGAGGAAGCCCACTGGAAGCCCAGGTTCTCATACACTGCGGAGAGCCACATTAGCCCATTGTTATTTTTTGTGAACCTCGGAAACACCCACTTTGAGTCCCGAACAAGGGAAATGCAGCCGCGAACACCAGCCGGACCAGACAATTCGCTGCGACGGCGCTGGCGGCGTAGTTCGGGTACGCGTCGACCAGGAAGGTCAGAATGCCGGTGAAGGCGAGGAACAGACCGATGCCGAAGACGGCGCTGCCGATGATGGGCACGATCCAGTGCACGCTCGAATATGTCGTCCAGCCGAACCAGAACAGGCCGATGGGGACGAGGACACCGCCGAACATGGCGGTCGGGAGGCGGAACTCGGGCTCGGGCTTGACGTTGGGGTCGCCGGTCTTTTCTGCCAACCGCTGCACGAGCTTCAGGTAGTTCTTGTGCCAGAAGGGGTCGGTCAGGACGCCCAGAACCATACCCGTTCCGAGGCCGAGGAAGGACAAGCCGACTTGATAGAGCTGGAAGCCGTGGTTTCTCTCGAACACGAGGGGAAACGCGCCGAAGAAGAGGTAGACGATGCCCAGGAGGATGGCGGCGTAGATGTTCAGCAACAGACACATGGGTTCAAGGACGATGAGCTGGATGGGGATCTTGCATGACCGGATGAGCGTGCCCACTATGGTGCGCTTGACCTTCTCAATGGGTGCGAACCAGCGGTCGTCGCCCGTTTCTTTCCGTTTCTGCTGCGCCTTGTGCTTGAGGAGCACTTTGTGGTACGTCTCGGGGACGAGGAAGACAACGAGGCCGAGGAGCACGCCGGTCCAGATGAGGAGGGTATAGAACGTCCATCGCCTGCGAAAACGGTGTCTGTCAGCTCTGGCCGTGCGACACACACACACACACACAGAGAGAGAGAGAGAGAGACAGAGCACAATAAAAATGCCCGGGGGAGAGGGGTTGAAAACGTACCATTTCGTGAAGTGATTGATGAAGCCCCCGACAACAGGCCCGGCTGCAGGACCCAGAAACGGGGAAATGGTGAAGATCATCATGGGCAACTCGATATCTTTCGGCTCGAACAGATCGGCCACCGTGCCTGCCGCCACAGCGAGAAAGGCACTTCCAGCGAAGCCGTCGAAGAATCTGCCCACGATCATGGTCTGGATGTTCTGCGCCACAGCACAGGGGATCAGCCAGATGAGGAAGAAGAACAGCGAGCCAATGTAGATTGGCCGTCGGCCGTAGAACTATTGCCGCCGCAATGGTCAGTACCTGAGCATGCATCCTCTCACAAACGGGAAGTGGAACGGAGGGAATCTACCTCGGACAGCGGTCCTAGCAGCATGGGTCCAAACGCCAGGCCCAGCACAAACAGCGACAGTCCCAACGTGGCGATCTCCCGGGAACAGTGGAATTCTTTCATGATCTGCCCGTACGTCGTCGTGTATGTCGATGAGGCAAAGGTCCTGAAGCGCCATCAGTCACAGCTCCCCAACCACCACCATCGACCGGTCGCACGCGGTACATACACGCAGAAGGATGCAAACGAGGTGATAAACACAATAAACCACTTCCTGGCCAAGTGGAAGTTGTGCGGACACGACTTGTCGTTTGGCCCGTCCCAGCGCACCTCGAAGGGATCGGTCTTGGTCTTGGTCCTTCGGGCGGTCGCTGAAGTCGTCGTGCCATCGTCCGCTTCGTCCTCTTCGGCCTCAGCCCCATCGTCCAAGTTATATGCCGAGTAGCCGTCCGTGGCTACAGATCTCGTTCTTGCAATGTTTGTCCGCGAACGTGTCGTGCCCGATGTACCCGACGTGGGCACCTGATGGAGAGTGTCCGCCTTCTCGAGGTCGACATCCGACTCAGCCGGCGAATCGAGCGTGTCGTTGCTGCCTGCTAGAGTGACAGGATCATTCTGCTGCTGGTGCTGCTCTTTCTCCAGATCCGCCATGTTTGCACGCCTTTACTTCCCACGGACGATATAGGTAGAGTCAAGGTGGCTGCTCAGATGATACAATATACCCAGTACCCTGTTTCCTGTAAATGAACAAAACTGGTCCGATAGTTGCCGCTTGTTGCAAATGGATGAATAGATTAATGGCAAGATGGACTAGATATGCATCGCGGTCCATCGCCGTGATATATATCGTGATAATACTTGCCAACCAAGACATCACACAATCCGGTAACCACGCGATCATGCAGGATACAGTAATTAGCTTGTCTGCTAAACCCGTACGCATCACTGCCAGAAAAGGGCACGCGCTTCGCTTGTCGGGGTTCTAACCTCCCAACCCTCCAATGGCCGGGCCGCATCGTCGTGCGCGATTTGACGCCCGCAGGTGCCAACGGTAGATAAAGCCGACCTTCAGGTACGAATAGACCGTTAGTCAGCCTAGAAGACTTGGTGGACCAATGCGGTCATATACCCAGCCAGTACGGAGCTGGGTCGGCGGCGATGGAGTGGGTCATCCCATGCGGACGGCGGCACCAGTTGGAGGCCTTGCGATTCTTTCTCCGTAGTGATGTGTGTGATGTGCTCGATATTCGTTGAAGGCCTCTTTCTCCTCGTGCAAATGCAAGCTTGAGCATCGGCTTGCAAGTGGTGTGGCGAAAAAAAAAACCAGAAGAGAACGCACGCGGAGGTACCTGATTAATCCCTGCGAAGAGGCTTAAAGCGTACGAGCTACTGTGATACTCGGTAATTACTGTACTCCGTACTGGGGATCTTTAGGGCCTTCTGGACTGACGGACTACCAAACTGCCAAACTCACGCAGCTGAGCCGTACCTAATCTGTACGCCACCTACTGTAGATGGTTCCAGAATAGCAGTAGATGGTACCATATGCATATCTACTTGTGCGACCAATTGGCCAGCCTGCCATTCAGGCACCGAGACCGAACTCCATGCTTCCAACCGTTTGCGCCCGTCGTGCTGAGGACGCCTTTGACCACAACATAACAAAACAAGGGTTGACAATACCGACGTCAGAAAGCGCACAGCGAAGGAAAGGACGAGTGGGCCTCGCGGACGCAGTACGAACTTCCCATCGTGCATCAACATGTCATCAATCAACGTACGGGGGCGGCTCGCTTTAGTAATTCAAAGTGTGTTAGGCGTTAAGTTAGGCGCTGGGTGGTAAGGCCCAGCGCGCTAACGTGAGGACTGCGCAAATAACTCCAGGTACCTTCTGTGGCGACCGTGTACGAACGTACGGACCGTTGCATCGAATGCGATCGCGCACATCAGGCTTTTGACAGGGGCATCCTTTCGCCTGTACTGTGTACGAGTACACAGCCCCCCAGTACTCTGGATCCTCGCATTTATTACATCTAACGCCGGGGCACTACGAAGTATCTCCCGTCCGGTGCCGACGTCACCCAAGTTATTACAAACTATTAAGCGGTAATACAGTTCAGTAATCTCTAATTACTGTGTAGGATGGAATGAGAATGAGATTCATGAGGCCTTGGAACTAATGCTAGTCACATACTGTAGTGGAGTTGGACTCGTCGAACATAACTCACATCGTACCCCATACGTATACGAAGAGATCCACCAAGATACAATATGTACGTATCTAATTATCTTATGACCGCTCAAAAGTCCGCTGGGTCGGGCCTCGGCGCCCTCTATTGCTCCATAATCTGTGTACAGAGGACTGTGTCGGCATGCGCCTCTTCTTGGACCTGACTTACTTCTGCCATTACCGCAGTCGCGGACACAATCACGCATCTGTACCAGTATGAGCTTGCCGGCTCGATAACGCGTGCCGCACGATCTGCCCCAGACCCGTTAGACGGTCCCGTGGCTCGTTCGAGAAGACAATGCGGATGTATTGGGCGTGGTCGTCACCACCTCCCCAGCCTGTCATGGGAGTGACGCAGGCTCCTGCCGCGAGAAGAGCCTCGGCGGCGTCGTCGGCCTTCCAGCCAAGTATATCGACGCGCAGCAACAGCGACCAACCCCCGTCTGGCCTGCCGACGGGCAGACCCTCGAGTTCGCGAATGCAGAGATCGCGCCGCAGTTGCAGCTCATGGACATAGTCGGGCATGCTCGTCTCAGACAGCTCCAGAGCTTCTTTTGCGGCCTGTTGTGCGATGCCCACCGGAACGACCACATTCGCCATGGACACCAACCCGATGTCGTGCATAATGTGCTCGGGCCCGACAATCCAGCCGACTCGCCAGCCGATCATGCGCAGCTCTTTCGACGCCGACCCGACGGTGATCGTCCGGTCCGCCATGCCGGGCAACGATGCCGGGTGGATGACCGGCCTGTCGTCGAAGAGGAGACGCTCCATCGCGGCATCGTAGATCACGAGGATGTCGTGTCTGACGCACAGTTCCGCGATCAGCTCCCAGTCCTTGCGGGTGAGGTACGCTCCCGTCGGCATGCACGGCGACATCAACACCATAGCGGTGACATTGTGGCTGTCGGATGATTCGACGACCTGCCTAAGCCTGTCCCTATCCAGAGTCCAGGACTGGCCAGCGTTGAATTTAAAGGGCACAAGGCGAGGGACCCCGCCCGCGAGACGTACGCGATTCAGAAGCCCCGCGTAGGTAGGTTCCGTCAGTAACACGCCATCGCCATCCTCGACCGTCGCGAGCAAGGTGTTGAGTATACCGCTGAGGCCACCGGCTGAAATGACACAGTTCGCTTGACCGTCGTACTGGACCATTCCACCGGTCAGGGAGCTGACATGCTTGGCGACAGTCTCCCTCAACTCTATCTGCCCGAGAAATGGCAGATAGCTGTTATGGTCGTCGTTCGAGGCAGAATGGGCTGTGATATCCTGCACGACGCTGTCGGGAGGGATATCCACGTCTAGGTTCTCCAGACGCAGTAGTGCCCGCGCCGACCCCGAACCACCATCTTTCACCTTTACCTTGTCGGCGATGTTGCCCATTCTGTCGACCCCAATGCCATGGAGGGCGTGGAGTCGTTTCGGGCGTCGACGATCTGTCATTCTCCAAGATACTTCCAGGGATGCTGTTTATGAGACGACACGCAAGGAAAAGTCGGGATGGATCTTACGTTGGTCGTTCTATAGGTCCCGTCGACTTGGCAAGCCCGAAACCCGAGGCGCCCTGTGACGCTTTGAAGCCGAGGCTGTCATTCGCGGGCGTCTAGAAGTTGAATGCATTCTCTATCCGCAACTTATCAAGATCCGTCAGGCGACGATTCTTCCTCGCTTCCTAAACCACTGTCGTGGGAAGGAATGGGTCAAGGACCTGGGTATTTTCTGACGGAGTTGAGATTCAGTCCAGTCAGTCGGTGGTTCAGAAACGATCGTTAGCACTGACGTCATCAGAATGCTTGAGATTCATTCTACCCATCATTCATCCATCATTCATACATATTCACCACCCATTCACCTACTGTTGCACCTCTAGACCAACGAAACACTTGTATCCAGAGAAGGGCGCCCTCAAGAAAACAAAGTCCTGGGAACTTATATGGACGTTGCCTCCAGTGTCCCGAATGCGCAACTTTGCAGGTGTGATGTCACGGCTTTTTGAATGGATGTGAAGGACTTGAACAACGAGGTCAGTGCGAGTGCGCGTGCATATTGATCAACAGCAGCAAAGACCTGGGAACCACGCGACAGGAATCTGAACCAGGTGTCACGAAAAGGTCCAGCAGAAAGACGTGAGTGCTCATTTCGTAATTCCTCTCTTGAGATCATGTCATTCCGTCTTCCCACCGGCTTCAGGAAGAGGTCGACGCCCGTTTTCACTCAGCGACAGTCCAGCCAGCTCATACCCCGGACCCTCTGTTGACGAAACTCCAAAACGAACCCTCGCCAAAATCCCCACGGAATTGTTGTGGCATCTCGTTGGACATGCGCTCGGATCCGCTCTCCGCGCTGAAGCCTTCCTCCGACATGGCGAGAGCCAGATCATTGTACGTCAGGTCAGCGACCGGTCGAAAAGTAGTGTCATCGAACGCATATTCCGAGCCGACCGGCGGAGCGGCCGACGACGTCTGCTGAAACTCCATGTTCCAGTCAGGCATCTCCGCGAAAGCGGCATTGTTGGCGAACAAGGGTGGTTGCTCCGCCACTGGATAAAACGGCCCTGCACCGTGGGAACTGGGCGTCATCAGCAGTTCGGATGACCGTCCGTCTGAGGGGGAGCTGCTAGGTTTGGAGGCCAGCGACGGTGACGGGCGGTTCTTCTCCGCCCGCAGCAGGAGGTTGTGAATGACATCGGCCCCTTGTCCCGCTACGCGATTTGTGCGTCGAATCATGTTCAGTCTAGAGAGGGATTCCTTGATGCAGCGGAACGCCTCGGCCACCACATCGGCGTTTTCACTCGGAAATGCAATCAGGACCGCCAGCATGGACACACAGGGTTCGACACTCAGGTAGGCGAGCGTGAACATCCTGTAGTGATGTTGTTCTAGGGTCAGGAAGAATCTTTGCTGGGCGTTCAGCATTTCGATCCCCGCCTTTAGAATCTCGGTGCGACTTTTGGCGATGGAGAAGATGTAGGGTCTGTGGAGCATGAGAACGAACAGCCACACAGTTGCACAGAGGAATTCGCGTTGCGATGCCAAGTGCGGACACTCTCCATCGTAGGACCTGTCCGGGTTCTCGAAGCGGTAAGTCGCGGGGACCGAAGCAATGTAGTCGAGGGCTATCTGATGGAGACGCTCCACCTTGCCGTAATCGCGCGGGTAGGGGCCTTGCGCTTCCAACTCTCTGACCTGCGGGAGATACTTGTGGATGTGGTACTCGAGCAATCGCACCGTGAAAGTGTTTGGCTTGTCGTATTCAGTCCTTTGAAACGGCGCCGTGGATGTGCGGTTTCTTGGGATCTCACAGTCCGTCGGCGGGATGATCGTATAGTCGTTGGGCTTGAAATTCAAGGGTTTGCCTAGCACCATGCCCATTTGACTGCGACCAGCGGTCAGTAACGATGGAAATCGTCTTTCAGTGACACTCACCTGTCCCAAAGGTAGAGGTTCAACATCAGTCGCCGGCGCAACACGACCTCCCACAGTTCTTCAATCGCGCTCTCCGCGTCACTGGCGTACAGTTTCCCGTCATCACGATGAAGGCCCATCTCCTGTGCGTTGATAGCAGCTTGGGCAACGACCAGCCATGCCTCGGCTATCAAGCCGCGGTTCTTCAGCCACGCGGTGCGTAGAATCTGCGCGGCGATGTAATCCAAGTTGATCACGTCCTTTGGCAACAGGCTTAATAGGCGCATCGTGGCATCTTCGGAAACCCCATCTCCATCCTCAGCAATGCCCTTCAGGCACGAAGCATGCAACGTCTCGGAGTATCTGGCCGGGAGGAATTGGAGCGCGTACGCTAGAACCTGGAAAAGCAGGGCTGAAAATATAAGTTTCTCGGAGGAGAAGGTCGTATCGGTGGGGGGACTCGGAGGTTGCAGCGGTAATTGCTGATAGTACTGTTCGAGTTTGGGGATGAAGTAGTTCCTGTCCAGGATGGTGTACTGCCAATTCACCTCGTTGAAGAAGATGGCGACCAGGTGCCTCACGCAAGATGGACAGGGCAGCTGTTTCAGGACGGCCTGGTAGATTTCAAGAGCGGGCGCGCAGAGGGAGATGTGCCTTTGCTTGCGTGGAGACGGCTTGCGCGCACCGCCGACTTCTAGATTCTCGAGTTTCTGCAGAATGCCGAGCGAGTTGTGCACGTTGACGTTGGAATACCCGTACGACGCGAGATCCGGGCTCCATGGCTGCTCCCCTTTCGTCGGGCTGTATTCATGCGCTTGCACTTCACCATTGGGGTGCTTGAAGAAGGCGCTGGCATTGGGGCCGCCTTCCGCAGCCCGATGCGAACGCTTGAGCCTGAAGCCCCGAACCACTTAGAAACCGTGAAGGATTGGATATAAAACCACTAAACTTTACTTACCCAGAGATCGCATCGCCGTACGTGCAACTATCCTGCTTCCCGCGGAGGACGCAGGTCATACATGGCGACTCCCTATTGCACTTGTTCGCGTCAAAGCCTGCGTAGAAGATCGTGCGACAAGCGCGGGCGGTGTTACCTTCTGTTTGCTATGGCGACAATTCGTGCAGCTGAACGTGATGCGCATCCGTTTCTTCCGCAACTGCTCGCCCGAGGCCTCAGCGGAATAAGGTCGGCTTTCCATCTTCTCGAAAGCTTCGTGGAAATAGACGCGCCGCCCGTCACTGGAATGGGAGTCTCGAAATTCCGAGGGCCTGCGGGTGCTCGCTTTACATAAAGCCGCAGGCTCTTGCCCACTGGCGCGCGAGACAGAGAGAGCAAGGCGATTACGAGTTACGGGGGGGAGTTATTCTGAGGCAACAAGATTACTCAGCGCCGCCAAGGGAGCCGGAAGGACGCAATGCGATAGGTGGACAGGGGGGTACCTCATTTTTCACCTGCTACCCGGCTCCGCACACCAATGGCACGTTGGATAAGACCTTGCGCGCCACTCGAGCTAGGACGTATCGTTCTCCCAAGGCTGACCCAGCCCTGGACTGCTCTGGAATTTCGCCGTCAAAAGGCCCTCGAGATCCTCCGCAGACCCGAAGCCAGCATGATGACACTCTTGCTGGACTGCATCGACTATGCTGGAGATTCGATACAAAGCATTGTGAAGGGAAAGGGAAGATTCGGGGCTGCCGTGCCGCTGACTGACGACGCCGGTTGCCACTCGCAAGTGTTGCGCTGCGGCCTACGTGGTTTTGCGTCAAATGCAAGCACGGTGCTATGTCCAGCTTCCTCCTGCGGTCGACGGGGAGGATCATCGCATGTGTGTAACGCCCTCAGAATCCACGCGTTGCCTCGAGCCATACGATCCACCGGAAGTTGCCAAAGATCGGACATTGCCTGTCTCCATGACACGTTTCCTCCTCCTCCCAGTGACCATCAGAATGACCTGCGGGCCACGGAGCAAAGGGTGCTGACAGGGATAAGGAAGCCAAAAGCGTAGCCTAATCTCTAACAAACCCTGCGGGACGAAGGTGTTGCAACTAGTGGATATCGGCCGTGTTGCCTGTCGATGGGCTGGGCATTTGCCGTACGAGCAGTCGCGCGAATCGAGGCAATGAGCCATCCAAGGGAAGCAACGCATCGTCGCCTCAGCCCGACTAATGACAATCTCGGTCCTCTGTTGCGTTCGCGGCATTTGATGGCGACTGGCCCCAACAGCGCCCTATCCGCCGGCCTGCAGTTTGATCTGGCAACCCATTGGCAGAGTGTGGTCTACTGGTGGAGAATGGGATGTTTGATATGCAACCTGGCTGAGGTAATGGATGCAAGAGACACCCATCGTGCCAGGCAAATACCCTGTGTGAATAGGGGGACCCGTCGGCAGTCGAAGGGATGGCTGGCTGGCGGCATGGTCAGTGGAGCATTGAATTAATCCTAGCGCAGTCGAAGAGTCCAGCATGCACGTTATGAAGCCCCCGGGGCTATTCCACCAGACATCTAGACCTGGGATACTCCAAGGACCACGGTGGTATTGCTACGGCGCCGAGGTGATCTTGACCGTCAATGTAAGCCCTCAATCAATCCCCATGCGGATGGCCGAGAATTCCGACGCGTACGAGCGTGGTGATGTGAATCCAAAACCAATGAGCCTCCACGGAAGCAGTGCAGGCCGTGGTCGCTAAGTTGCGGGCATGGCGAAATGGTTCCTTATCATTCATTCACTTGTTAGAACAGCCTCTCTGCCGGCTTGAGTGCTTCTCATCCACGCCCAAAGCTTCTGCTGCTCGGCACATTAGGCAAGCATGTCTTCCAATGAGACGATCAGGCTGCAGTAACCGTGCAGGGTGGGATCCCATATCAGCATGCGGTGGACAGCATAAGTCTGCTGACGGGCGACGCTGTCGGAAAACGTCGCGAAACCCACTCACGGAGGCATGACCGCCCAAGGACGGTAGCGGTATTGAGGCTGCTGAGGCCAAGGTAATGGTGGGTGGATGTGGGCTCAATAAGCCCCGATGAGCTTTCCCTTTCTGACACGAAGACCGACATGCCCTTCATTCGAGCTGAAGCGGCCTCACGCAAACCCCTGACCTCGAGGCTAGGGAAGTGCAGTGACCCCAACGGCCCGCAGAAGTACGCTGCAATCCTTGATAGTTACGGGTGCATTTTTATGGACTTGAGCATGCATCCGCCAATTAACCAATACGGCTGGCTGAGACATCTTGTCTCCATACGATCCCAATGGTGCAGGCAGTAGGTTATCGACGCGGCTAAGCTCCTCGCTTGTCAAGGTGATGTAGGGTGTGTTGTCGTCATAAGGTAATTAGAGGAGGCGGCGGGATCTTGGGCCGCCGCGACAGGACCGAGTGGGAGCTCCTTTTGGGATCTTCTGCCTTGCTGTGGAATGAAGATGCAATGGCCACTGCAGGGTACGGGGACTATTGTCAGCACTGTCTTGACCACCACGTCATGGCCCTCTGCAGTACCATAAAAGATCGTTCACGAACGTGATGCCCAATCTTCCCTGCTTCGCGCTGCCACATTAAGCCTGAGTCTTTCACCGCGATTGATATGCGCTCGAACGCAGGAGCGGTATGAGGCTCATGTCGTGTCAATCTCGGCAGGTTCATCGGCTGACCGAGGTGCATTGAGAACAATGCTTACTATCGTCCTTCACCAAGTAGTACCATATGCGCGAAGCGAAGAGACACAGTCCCCTGTGAAAAGGCATTGTTCACGCGCTTTGACGGAGCGCCGATTTCCCCAGCAATTGGCATAATCGGGATCAGCGCCTACATTGAAATTGGCCTCTGGTGACGATCTCTTTTGTCTTGAGGTCTTGCCTGACTGCCGATTGTCAAGTCAGGCCAGTTGCGCCACGTACGCAGGAGCAGGAAGGCAAGCGTGGTCCTCTGCTGGGGAGAATCGACACTGGCTGCGACAACAGGGAGAGACCCATCAAACGAAGCGATCGTGCCTAAGCGATGTTATCGCAACTTGCAGTTGCTGTGGGTTAGACTTGCGATGCGTCGGCTGGAACCCTCAGGTTATTCCGCATGGCAAGGCTACAAACCTGTAGAGGCCTTGCTTTCCACTGACGCAATGCAGGGGTCGGTTACAGGGAATTGACAGGACCCGAGATCGACCGACATGGATTTGTTGCGACAGGTCCATATCCAATCCGCAATAGTCTTGGTGTGTGAAGAGCCAACTACGAGCGGCTCAAGATGCGTAAACCGAAACCGAGCGCACCTCGACGCTCACCCGACCTGCACGGCTTCTAAACATCACTCAGGAGATTCGATCATGCTGATAACTCTAGTGTGTCATCTCTTCGAACAGGCGGTCCTTTCTATCTCGGACTTTGCAAGAGAAAGAGAGGAGAAAGAGTTGGAAAAAACTCAATCAGTTGATCTTAAGATAGGTGAACCAGGTAATTTGCACCTTGCGCGTCGAACTGCATCAGGCCACTTGCTCCAAGATAGGGAAGCTCTCCCCATTCCTGTACTCCCCCGTACTCGATTTCTTCTTGAGGGACTTCTTCAAGTCAAAGCTCTCTCCTATCCTTTGCCAGTGCTACTATCACCTCAATAAGAGACCGGCAGCAACTACGGCCGTATCGGATAAAGAAAGAGGTCTGCTCATAGAAGCGTGGGCAATGCACCACGGGCCGATAAGCGTCAAATCGTCGCCTACCTTTAGTCGAAGCAGCCTTACGAGGTCAATGACGAGGCGGTTTCCCGTTGAATAATGCCCCGATTTCACCTAGATTTGTCTGTAACTGCAAGGAAGCTGCAGCCTGATTGCCCGGGGCTTGAAAGCGCAACTCGAATTTCTGGTGCCACGACCTATTCGAAACCCTACGAATTCCTCACCTTGAGGCGTCGACATGAGGCTGCTCAATACCGCCACCCATCGGGTGACCGAATTTGTTAGCCAACATGTGATTCCTAATTACGCCATCCTCTCACACACTTGGGGAACGGAGGAAGTCTGTTACAATGACCTTTTCCATGTCAATACTGGCCCCAGGCTCCAGGGGTATCAAAAACTAACTGATTTCTGCAATGAAGCCGCCCGACATGGCTTTCAATGGGTCTGGATGGACACCTGTTGCATCGAAAAATCTAGTTCGGCCGAGCTGGCGGAAGCCGTCAACTCAATGTATCGGTGGTACAAGAACGCGATGGTCTGTTTCGTCTACCTTGCGGATTTTGACGTCGAATCCAAGGGTTCCCTTTCTATTTGCCGATATACCTCCACGGTGGTTCAGCAGAGGCTGGACATTGCAAGAACTGCTCGCTCCAAAGAACGTCGTCTTTTACGACCGTCATTGGAGGGATATAGACAATATATCCTCGCTGACAGCAACGATTGCTAGCATCACTGGTATCGATTCCAGAATATTGACCGGCGAAAGTCGCATCCATCAGTACAGTTTCGCACAAAAGATGAGTTGGGCATGTCAGAGGGAGACAACACGCGTCGAAGACATGGCGTACTCTTTAATGGGTATCTTCGAAGTGAATATGCCACTGTTGTATGGCGAAGGTTGGCAAGCCTTTCGCCGTCTTCAAGAAGAAATTCTCAAGAACAGTGCCGATCAAACCATCTTCGCTTGGCGGATGGATTGGAGTACCGCATCACACCGAAATCTATCTCGAGGCATCCTTGCCTCTTTCCCAGCCGATTTCAGGGACTCCAGCCGCATTGTTTGTACCCAGAACAGCGAGATTCTGAGCTTGGCTGCGTATAACCTCACCCACCAAGGCCTCGCCATTCATTTGCGAACGTACCAAAGACTAGACCAGGAAATCCTTTTGGGAGTCCTTGATTGCCATTTTATCGACCACCCAAACACCAGAATCGGATTGCTTCTCAAACCGCTTCCTTTCCAACCGTTAGGCAACTCTACTGGTGGCGGCTCCGACCCGGTGTCCGACGGCACCATGATACCTTCTCCCCCGCCACGAGAAAATATAAGCCTGAGTTGCCGGCGCGTAGCATAGGACACTCTGCAAAGCGTGCGCCTAGATCCTGCCACAACATGGAAACCCACATCGCTAACGATTACCCCGATCTGGGAAGCGCCGGACGCCGTGCCACCGGCTGGCACCAGATTCCCAATGGTCGACGTCCATTGGAGCTAGAGCTAGGTGAATCCGGCTATTCGCTATTGCGCACGAGCTCCTTTTTTGCTCCAGATGAGTCCGAGAGAATGATATCGTACATCTTCGCGATAAGGGCAGCGGGCGAGGGCGACGCCGACAGCTTCACAGTCCAATTGCGATGGTCTCAGACCACAGATGACCATATTCAAACCACGATTAAAGAAGGCAAGCAACCGACACTGTACGCTTGGACAGCGTCCGCCCTCGACAAATCCAACACTGACGCGGAACGGCAAGTTGGGGGTGGCGATGAATGGCTGGTGCGAGCAAAAGTACGACACCGATTGATAGAGACCTGGAAGGGAGATATCCTGAGTCTGTTCGTCACGGTATCTGTTGTTCCAAGTACTCTCCCGGTCTCTAAATAGGTGTCCTTGATATCTCGAACCAGACGTGCCCCTAGTCCGCCAAACCAGCAACCCCAATATGTTGGAAAGGTGGCCGTTCCGTCTCTAAATAGATATGACTACCGGAATGAAGTGGGAATGGCCTCCCTCCTTGCTTCCTTGGCCCCCGAAAGGAGACCTCTGGCACACTGAAGATGACACTGTTCTCAAAGCAAAACATAGACTTCCACTCTGTTGGACAAGTTTTCCTTTCAAATCACCTTATGGCCTCCACGACGGGTAAGACACGTATGGCCCGCTCAACTGACTCACCCTGACTCGGGTGTGCCCGGGGTGAGCACGGGGCGCCATCACCCTGGTAGTCCCGACGAAGGGTGAGCTCGATGTGAATTTACCTCCTCTGGGTGTAGGAATTGGTCGGCCGGCCGCAAGACCCGGGAACCGGCCAAACCTTTTTCTATCCCCGCATCGAACACCGGCTCCGCGGAACAAGGCATCAAATACATCAACAGTGTCTCCTCGGAGGCTTTCTTTTCTTCCGGGCTTTCCTGTGTGATCTCATAGCAACTCCGTGGAGCATATTTTAAGGCGGTCGCGTCATACAGCACTTCGACGAGGTACCGTGGAAAAGGTAGACCGTACTAATGGCCTTTGGACTCAATTACCTGATGCAGCACAGTCATCTACATACCTGTGGACACCGGAACGCCCCAGTGCAGCATGTCCACCCATCGGTCTGGAAGATGATTCCCAATCACAGGCAACGTGCCTACTTCCATGCAGCCTGCTTTATGAGCGGTCTCAGCGCGCAATTCGGTAGGTTCTACAAGCGTTCCACCGAGGTGAGGCATGAAAAAAGTTCGGCTACACAAAGCCATCCGTTATGTCCCACTATTCCGGAGCGTGCGCCTGCGTGTTCGCCATTTGCAAGGATGGTCAAGTATATTCCCACAACATCATTTTGACATTAAATGCTGTATATAAGCGTCGCCCATAGACCGTCCAACTTGCGAAGGACAACACGACAGCCAATATTGCAACCACCTCACAAGATAGAGTAAAATCACAGATTGCAGCAGAGCAATATGCCATTAACCCAGGAGCAAGCGCAAATTATTACCTCCACGGTACCAGTTTTAGCCCAGTATGGCGCGCAAATAACGACCGTTTTCTATGCGAACATGCTTCGCGAAGTCTCCGAGCTCAACAATGTCTTCAGCATCTCCAATCAGCGAAATGGCCATCAACAACAAGCACTCGCAGGAGCTCTCTACGCCTACGCCGCCAACATTGACAACCTGGAAGCGCTGGAGCCAGCACTCGAGCGTATCAGCCAGAAGCATGTCAGCCTGTACATTCGACCGGAACAGTATGAGATCGTGGGCAAATACCTATTGGAAGCGATGAAGGAAGTCCTGGGTGATGCTCTGACGCCAGCCATCCTTGACGCTTGGGCTGCAGCATACGGCCAAATCGCCGATATTCTGATCAAGCGCGAAGGCGAACTGCTGAGACAGGCCGAAGGCTGGACCGACTGGAGAGATTTCCGGATCGACGCAAAATCAGACGAGTCTGAGGAAGTGACTTCGTTGTACCTGAAGCCTGTCGATGGGAAGCCATTGCCAGAGTTCCTACCTGGCCAGTACGTCTCAATACAAGTCGAGGTCCCTGACTTGCACTACAATCAAGCGAGACAGTACTCTCTCAGCGATAGATACTCACCCAACTACTACCGCATCAGCGTAAAGCGAGAGAAGGGTCTCAACGTCAAGCAAAATCCCGAAGCCGTGGCTCATCCAGGATATGTCTCCAACGTCCTTCACGACCAGAAGAAAGTCGGGGATATTGTTCAACTATCCCATCCGGCGGGCGATTTCTTCCTCGACGTGCGAAAAGAGGGCGAGCGCCGTTCTCCTATCGTCCTGCTCTCTGCTGGCGTGGGCCTGACCCCTCTGACATCCATTCTCAATACCTCCGTGGCGAAGGATGGACGTCACATCTCGTGGGTGCACGTCAGCAAAAACCACAAGACCCACGCGTTCAATGACCACGTCAAGAGCATGGCCAAATTGCATCCGGTCATCAACAAACGGGTCTTCCACAGCAGGCCAGTCAATGGAGAAGAGCAAGGAGTGCATTATGATCATATGGGCCGCTTGGATTTGTCGAAGCTGGATGCCGAGAAGGATTTGAAGTTGAACGACAAGACGGCCACTTATTATATCTGTGGGCCCGAGCAATTCATGGTCGAGCTGGAGCAGGCTCTGCGGGATAAAGGAGTCGATGCAAGCAGGATCAACATGGAACTCTTTGGCACAGGCGGCGTGCCTCAATAATCGAGAGTTCCCGAGTAGATAGATATAGAGATCATAGATCGCCAGTTCGGGTTAGCGAGATAGATTGAGAGTTTACGGCCCGGAACTCCCCTTCCATCCAGTCCTGGACGGCGAAAGCAACTACCGTAACTAGTAAGAACAATGGAAGGGCGAAAGATCCCAACAGCGCGCAATGTGCTCCGTACTCGTACGGGTATGAAAAGGGGTGCAACTCTTGTGAATGCGGGGATTAACCGACGCCGCTGGAGGAAATAGAGCAACGCTAGTCTGGTTCAGGCTAGCCCCCAACGCCTAGCGAGGTTTCCATCTCGCGTCGGAAATCAACAAAGTTTCGTTGACTTCTCTCTTCATCTTCTCTACCGACTCGTACGTACATTTAACGTACATCCAGTTCTCCGGGTCTTTGAACCGGTTGGCTTGTCTGCTTCAGTCCTGGCCACAGCATGTCAGCGCCACGCGCCAACTCGTGGGCCTGAGTCGTTGTTTCGCGGGCCACTGCAGCGCGTGCGCAAATGTCAGAGCATGTCTTAGGTTGGTGGCGGCCAAGCACCTCCAGCGTCGACGAAAATGGATATTCTTGCACTTCTTTTCAACGAGATTACCAAGGGACATGCCTGTCACTCCACAGTCTCCGGACTCCTGACTTCTACCCGACTGGACCTTCGCGCCAGCAGCATCCATTGACAATGACCTTTTTAACGAGATTGAGTCTAGCCCCAAGCACCCATGTCTCCATGTCATCGGGGGAGGTGGACATTTTCTATTTATTTCCACCCTCCCCGTACGACCTACCTTCTCGTCGACTCTTGGATCTCCGTATACACACGATCGTTCGTTCTGTTGGGTGCGTTTCCACCATTACATTCGTTGATTTATATTCAAGTCTCTCGTTATTCCTCGTTGAACATACTACAGTATAGTCTATAATTCTTGTACCTCCGACAAACATGCAGTTGACAACTCTCGTCCTGGCGTCCATTGCCACTTTGGCAGCAGCTCAGACAGCCACTTCGTCCGCTGCCCCGTCGACCACCAGCTCAAGCTGTGCTGCTCAAAAGTAGGTCACGCCTGCCCCATCCCATGAAGCATCGTGTACTGATCCCAGCTCCCAGCATCCTCGACGCCTGCCTGTCCACAATCCAAGGCCAAGTGAACTCGTGCCTCGCAACCGACTACGGCTGCCTCTGCACCCAATACCAAAACCTGCTCACCTGCTACAACAATTGCCCTGCCGACCCGGGCGTCTCAACTGTCCAGCAACAGCGTGAACAATACTGCGCTGCCGCGTCTGCATACCCATCAACCTCGAGCACTCCTGTCGTGACTGGTTCCACCTCCTCGACTGTTCCATTGACCGACCCTACTGCAACTACCACTTCCGAGACTGCCGTTCAATCTGGCTTTGCAACAGGCTCTGGCACTGATTCCTCGCCCAGCTCAAGTGCTACCGACGGCTCCGACTCGGGCAATAGTGCTTCGAGCTTTTCGGTCGGAGGAAGCCTTCTCGCGGTCGCTCTCGCCGGATTGGGATACGTCTTGTAAGGAGGAGGGCGTTTGAGTAGTACCTTACGGGCTTGACTTGATTATTGTGTGGCATACGCGTTGGATAGGAACAAAAGCATAGGATACAGCGTCCAGCCTGCATAGCGCCTGGAGCTGGAACGGACAATACTAATACCACATTCGAGATACTTGCGAAGGACATCTCTTCACCTTTTGCGTTGTGATTGTCTCTTGGCCGTGTGGGATTCTGTCTTCGTGTTGTCTTCGTCCGGCGAGCTTCGTTTCTTCCCTCTTGGTGCCGGCGCCGGCGCCGGCGCTGACTTCGCTGGATTCTGGCCGTCCTTGACTGGTACCGTCCGTTTCCTTCCCAGTTTTGCCGCGATCTGCTCCTGCGGAGTGTGACTGTTATCCGTTTCCACGTCTTCTTTCCCTCTCGGCACGTTGGAAGTGCTCGCTTCCTTGGGTTCGTCATCTGCAGTCGATCCGGGCTCTGCCATTGCCTCGAACGACTTCTCCAAAATCCCTCTTGCTTCGTCGTCAAGCAAGTCCATATGTCCAAGCACGTATGCAACCTTTTCCAACTCCACTGCCTTACAATCCAACCTCGTCAATACCGGCGTTACCGCCTCGAGTAACAGCTGGTACTCCTTCAAGCTATACTTGAGTTTCCCCGCGTCGGGAAAGAACCATGCGAACATCTCATCTTGGAAGAACGGAACAAGATCCGGTGCAAACACGCCGAGGATCAACGTGCCAGTGGCCGGTCCTATGCCGGTGAGTTTACAGACGTGGTCCAGGGCTTTATTCACTTTGGTCCGGTCCAAAGGCTGCGAGAGATCTAGCTCTTCGAGAGCCAAGGACGTTTGGGTCTGGATTGCTGAGGCGTCGTTCTTGCGCACCATGGCGGGGAGGAAAGGGCGGGAATGGCCGTGGGTGCTAGATGAAGGAAGTCAGATACAGATACCGTCACGTCAACACGTAACTATGCTGGAAGAGTCGCTGTAGTCAAGAACGCTGTCCTGCAATCGACGACGAGCCGTTGACCCTGACGAGTGCTTTCCGTTCCAGCCAAGACGTCCTCAGCAGCTTCTGAACAGCTGATACCACCATAGCACATACGGATCCTTCGTTTCTCGCTCCCCCTAGGAGAGACCATCTTCTCACCACAACACATCCAAGCGAAGGCATGCAGAAACAGAAACTCACATCTTCCATTGCACCAACCTCTCAACCTCCTCCTTGCTCAGTGCCGGCACGGCGCCGCCAGCTCCGGCTTTGGGCTTGCCATCTCGCACCTTGGCCTGACCGACATTGGCCTTCCTCTGGGAAACAGCGGCAGGTAACTCCTCGAACCTCCATCTATCGCGCTTCAGTGCTTCTGCAACTTTATTGCGATCGTTCTTCAGCTTCATTTTGTATACATTCTCCACCAGTGCTGGGTAAAGCCCCAGGGCCGTTTGGAATGATGTAGGTGCTAGAACAGTAGGGGCAGGGGGAAATGAACGAGTCATGTTGGAAACGTCCCTCAGGCACCCAGACTATAAGAATAGAAATATTGCACCCACAACTCCCGATAGAAATCGCTTGCCTACGTCAAACACCGAAGGTAGGCTGCAGGAAAGTACTCGTACTCTCGACGCATGAGGGGCGAAGCGCGTCGTCGTCGGCAATCTCGAATACGAGAAATTTCTTGGCGGACGCGACACGCCGCCAGCGCCTTGTTCCGAATCACTCTGTGCGCAAGGCTCGTTCATCTGTGCCATGCCGCTGCAGATTCGGACTATGCGATTCCTCCAGCACGAAGGTGAATCCCTTTTACTGTACACAAACACATGGGACATCTCTTCAGTTGGGCGGGGAGGGCGTGTCCCCTTTCACAAATGGCCGGCAAGGTCTATTACCCACTCTCATCCCTCTCTGTCCCAACTTGACTGCCAGCAATTTTACGGTACCGTAGCAGTACTCTATCAAAGGCTTTCTCTACAGAAATAAACATATATGCCGCAGCACTGACCGCTGAGAGAACCGTTTCTCGTTGTCCCGGGGTGTGGGTGTGGCAAATGGAGGCAAAGCAGAGTCTGGGCTGCTTTTGCGGTCTGCTTTGCTCGTTAGACTTACGACTGCCGGCATTCTCGTGCCTTCATCTACCGACCGCTACGGATCTACCTGTTATCACCACTCCCTCCATACTCGAGCGCCGTGCTGTTCAGAACACCTGCGACGCGTGGACAGGCACTGACAACGTCATCTACTGCGACAAGCCGCGGACGACCTACTTTGATTACGGAAACTGGTCGCTCAGCGGGTGCAACTCAAATAAAGCGTGCTGTTGCGTATTCCCCGTCACCATACCAGAGGGGTGATGCTTATCTGGGCTGTCCATCCGACTTCCGCATAGTAAACACATTTGTGGATGACCGAGGCGCCACAAGAGGCTCTACAATCTGAAGCACAACTGTGGGCCATGTTGTTGTGTGCAACGGAGAGGTGATATCCTGTTAGGCTAATGAGAAGTACGTGATGACGACAGGCAGACCAAGACGGCAAAGTAGATGAGGAATATTTGCCATATGCTGCGAACACTTGAACAGCAAATCCGCCCGGAATCCAGGGACTGCTTACATCTTCTTGATGGCCACCAGTGCCGGAGCCGAGAAGGTAATGGCCTCATTGAGAGTAGAGAAACACGGCCAGGCTTCACTCCCTCGGCTCGCAATGTCGTCGGGAAGCTCTTGGCCGCCCACACGATTGCCGGCGCGTCCACCCTCTGCGAATGATTTAGCACCCCAGCAGCTGAAGCAGTGATGGAGACACATCTGAAAGAAGGCGGCGATTTGGAATAGCACTGTGCAATGGGAATCAATCTGCATTGCTGCTGTTTAAAACGACCGACTTTCAGAGAGCAGTCAAATCGCGTCTATCCGACTTTATTCTTCTAGAGCCTGGTATCGCCGCTTTGATTCAGCCTCACCAGCCCCTCCTGAACACATGTCGCCAGCAGGACGCCAGATTTCGACCAAATCCTCTGGACCGCCACACCCCTTGCATGTCCTGCCCAGGGGCTCTCTAGATCGACCAACATCCACTCGTCCGCACGAACGGCCATAGGGTTGTGGAAGTAAACGGTGTGACTGAGTGAGACCATCATCTGAACCCGGCCACCGGCTTGGAGAGGACCACACGCTGGGTTCTCAATGACACGCCCGGCTACATCGTTTGCCTCACCATCATACAACGGCTGAGCACCAGGACTTCTGCGGCGACTCTTGTCCGACGCCGTTTTGGTGTTTCGTTGGTTCGCGAAAGGAACGAGCCCGTGGACCCGTACAATTGTGTCGACAAAGTAGCCGTCCGACATGTAGGCGAGCGCAACGAGGTGTGATTGGCGCTGTCTGGTCTCATGCGGTCCGTTCGAGTGCTCTGGGATGGTTTTCCTTGCCATACATTTGGCCGACGATTGCGGTCCGGATCGACAGCACGCATCCATGGGCGGATTTTACGCGAAGAGGGCGCGGTGTCGGGAGTGACAGTACACCCTGTGGTCTCAAAGGGTTGAACGTCACTGCCTGGAGATGCAGGATAAGTCGTCACCCCCGCCGCCGGAGGAGATTCATCTGTTGGCATGCAGGTTCCATGCCGGAGGAGGCACTCCCTCGTACCTGTTTCATCCTGGCTTCTCACGAAAGACAAAGATGCCGTGAACACACAGCGTCTCTGCTGACGCGCCTGGACTGTCCTGGTGATGAAATTTCTGCCGTCCATAACTCGCTCCACGTGATAAAAAATCGGCATGCGCGAATTGACGGCGAGCAGGAAGTAGCAGTGCATACTGTGTACCGTGAACTTGAACGGTATTGTGGCTTGCGCGGCGGCGAGCGACGGCGCGACGGCGAGACCACCGAAGACTCCTCGAGCCCCGGGGGCTTGCCAATGTGGACGTGCGTAGGTGAAAACATCAGATGCCTCGTCCCCTACACATACATATGAGCTCAAGCATCGCCTCGATCGGTAAGCAGGAGAGAACGATATCTGTGACTTTGTCAAGGGCCATGGCCAGGACCAGGACTCTTAAACCCCGCCAAACGGAGGAAAGGACGCGCCCTGACAGAGTGGCAATTTTTGCGAACGCAGAAGAGAGGTACATATATAATTTGTGCAACTAGGGACGCTTTAGCTTCAGGACCAGTAGAGAATTAGAAGATCATGAAAGGGTTACCAGCAGGGGCTCTCATTCAAATGGTCTATTGATCATCTCATTCATGCAAGGTTCCGAGGTCCTCTCCGTCCCATCTAGACCCTCATGCCAAACAGATCAACCAGGTTCGGCCCAATTCCGAGGAGACGTCTCGGTACCGAATCTCAGACGCTTGTTAAAACCCAAGATACCGCGTAGTAGGCGCCGCTACATTGAGCAACTAGTGACTGCGCCGACATAGATAAAGCTGCCTCACCGAACGGGGGACCGAATAACTCATATAAACCGCGGTTTGGTAGAGAAAGCGATGGGACTTGGGACGCCATCACTGATTCACCACCCATACGGGGCTACGCCGTCGACATTCTGTAATAACCACCCCAAACGAACTCTCCACTAAACATGCGCTTATTTCCATGACTTGGACGTGCTGGAAGCGCTGTAAGCTCCATTATCGAAGCCCCTGGCTTTCTGTCTGGGCTGTTGGATCGTCAAGCGCCCACAGACACTTCTTTGGCGACCGAGGACGAGACTTCCCCCTTGAATTGAGTTTCAGGTCCATTGCCAACGGCGCCTACATCGTGTGCTTCGATGCCCTCGAACGTGATGACAGTAGTCTCATCCATCCAGAACATGATGATGGGGAGGAAAAATGGGGGCCCGGTGGCCATAGTCTTCAAAACCGTTTCGTCAGTGAACAGTCTGAGTCGTGAGGCTTCATAAACAGACGTACAAACCAGCTGCTTCCAAACATGAATCTCGTGCTGACGTGATGATAGTCCATCGTATAGGCCACGATCTGGCATGCCGAGGACCAGAACGTTAACATGGAGACAAAAACAGAGAGCTATGATTGACGCCGCGTCAGCGATATGGTGAAGTCCCGAAACGGGGTCAGAAAGATGTACTCACGACCTTGACATGGTTGGACAGCGCCCCGAAAGACCACGAGAGATATGTGATGTAGCTGCCGTCCACGTAGCCGTACATGACGAACAAGAAGGCCATGGCCCCATAACCGTGCGAGTAAATGTCCAGTTTCTCGGCCTCGGTCAGATTGGGCTTGGTCTCGATCATGGCAAAATATCCTCCAAGCCAAACGGCATTGACGAGCAGAAAGTTGAATGCCAGTCCGACGTATGCCCGCTAGCGTCTCTTGAGGGCTAAATTATCCGTGATCCAGGCCATCACCCAACCGGCGAGGACGGAAGTAGCGCAGTTCATCAAGCTGTTTAGAGCTCGGGCACGAACGGTAAACACTTGCCCGTTGAACCGGTTGGCCTGGTACACGACATAGTAGTAAACCGGCAACGAATATGGCCAGACCAACATGATCCAGTAGTTTTTACGCACGACTTGGGCGCAGGTGGTCAGCTGGTACTTGAAAGAGAGCGCCGCCTGGTTTGCGCGGAGGGGGAGTCATAGGTCAGCCTACACGAATACACGAATCACCCATCAAGGGACGACAAAAGGGGACGGCGGCAGTGACAACTCGAATTGAACCGAAGAGGCTTACTGGTAACGTCACTCTTGTTCCGTCCTCGCGAATGACTGTGTCCATCGGACACAGGAGGAGCGCAACCCCTGCGCCACAGAGCATGATGATGAAGGGGCCCATATATGGGCCGTCAGAAACGGTGGAACTGTTGGACGTTCCAGCGTTCCAATTCTGACCCACCGGGATGGCGGCCCCGATCATGGTGCCGACCTGGTAGACGGTCCAGAAGGTCGCGACGTAGGATCGGTTCTTCTCCTCCGAGCGTAGGCCACGGGCCCGACAAACGCTCCGCAACCCAGAGGAAGGCGGCAGAGAGACCGCACCACGCACCCCCAAAGATCACGAAAGGCTGGTTACGGGTGTGGCTGTAACACCACAAACTGGCCGAGTAAGCTGCGCAGCCAAAACTTCCGAAGCCGAGGGTCAGACGGATACCGAAGTAATTTAACACCGCAGGAGCCATCAGCGTGAAGGCCATGAAGACGGAAAACAAAGTAATGCTGGCCGAGTCGGCAAGATGTGCGCTTTGCTGCCCTGCACCACCCAACGCGGTAATGACTTGATATATGCCGGCGGTCATGAAGACCACCCAACCCAGCACGACGACTTGGACGCCAGGATGACGGTACGCCGGAATTGTGAGCACCCAGATGTGATAGCTCTTGGGCATCTAACGTGACAAGAAACATCAGTATTCTATACAATCAACAACGCAGCGGATGTGTCAGCAAAAATCCTGACCTCCATCGACCCTTTCACCCTCAAAGCATCTTCTTCAGCCGAGATATGAAGCTTCTGCCCGCCTTCGTATGCCATGATTGTCAAGCCTGGCTCGTGGCTCACGGACATTTCCTTCGGTAGCTATTGTTCACACTCTGAGAGAGAAAAAACTGTGTCGTACAGGTCAAGTGCAGTTGCTCCTGGTGGGGAAATAATCGTTTAGCAGCGTGGAGATCCCCCGTCGAGAGATCTCGTACTCTTGAGGATATATGCTTCCATGGCTTTAATAGTCATTGCCCGATAAGAAATGCTCGTTGGCGAGACCATCCACGAGGAGCAGCCCCAGACACTCGGAGCCCACTTGTATATACCGAATGGATACAGACCGCTTCGGCACTGATACCCGATATGGCAATGTTTTCGGCAACAATGACTGTTTCGGGCAATTGGCCCGGCTCCGGTCTCAGATCAGAGGAGGGACGATCAGAACGCCGATATCTGCCAACACCTTGTTCAAGAATGTGCAGAGTCTGTGGCCTATATTCACCCGAGCCCGAGGCAGATACGGCGAGCACAGGCAAGCTTGAGAGTGATTGTGATGAATAGGGATTAGGGAATAATATTCGATTTCTGCAGCCTCCAGTGCGGGTCAAGTTTAGACCTTGTTGCAATTCCCCAAAGCTACGACAAACGACAGTATCTCAATTGATCTCGTATGTAACGGCGCTATGATCATAGGTCAGAGCCATTGGATGACTATGAGGTTGCGAAGAGATGCTGACGGCAACAGCAGCCTTTCCAGCCATCCTTCAAGGGGCTTCTAGTTACCCGCCCTTCGACTTTCGTCGCTACTCCTACTCTCTCAATCTTGTTTGACACGTAACTATCCTTTCCTCGTGCTTCTTGCCACGACGTCACCCCTGCGATAATCTGAGCAAGAGAGCCATTGTCAAGCCATGCTATTACCCCTTGATTGTCGCCACTGCATCAATCTCCACCAACCACCGTAGGTCGGCCAGGCCCTGGACTGAGATCAAAGTGGACGGTGGGCGGTGCACGGCGCCGGCTTCGTCTGTGGGAAATTCCATCAGCGCCTTCCGGACCCCAGCCGACCATATAGTATGTAAATTTGACGATGTCCTGGACGGAGGCCCCGGCGGCGACGAGGCAACCGCACGTTGCTAAATGCAAGTCTCACCTGTGCTTCAAGCCCGCTGGCTGGCTCCCGGTTCACATCCGCGCCCACTTGGCCCGCACAGTAGACCATCCTGACAGACGGCGGTGTGACGGCAACGTGAGAGAAACTGGGTGCCGAGTCGAAAAGGTCGCTTGGGTTCAAGAGGGTGATTTGGCTCTTTGTCGATGCCATGGTTGGCTTTCGTGGCAGATGCAATGGTGCAGATTGAGTTCCAGGGAGCCAGAGCCTTGATGCAGTAGATTATGCGGGGAGTGTGCTAATACTCTACGCCTGCGAACTGTTCGTGCCCATACCCTTATATTATGAGAGGAAGGTTCGATTCGTGGTATCGTCATGTGTTTGATGAGTTCCGGGGTTGTGCCGCCGAGAGTTATACTGCTCAGGGCATTGCGCCTGGAGAGGTGGCGCGGAGGATGTCGAGAATCATATGACACAACTCGATGTTCTTGAAACAATACTCGAAATCAACCTTTTGGTTGATCTGACCGCTTACTTCACGAAAATCATTCGGCTCCAAAGGTGGCTGGTCGAAATCGTCACGATGGATCATGGATGGCCTTCCATGCTCCAGCGCGGACACGATCTCGACCTGATACAGCACCCACCACACCCGTCGGTATAGCCTCCGGTCCGAGAAAGGCATCCGCTCAGGAGTATTTGGGTCATTCATCAGATTACGATGTAGTCCAATACCAAATGCTATCCGGCACGCCATTCCCACCCAATAATAGCTGTTGAGACTGACAGAATCGGCATCCTCGAGGTACCATGTGAGCAGTAAGGCGGCTTGAATCAGGTAAAGACGATTGTTCTCGTATTGCATATCAAACAGGAGTCTAGTGCGATGATAGAGAATCGACTTGACCGACTGTCGTGAGTCTACCACCTTGGGGTGGCTGCAGACATGCGCCCGTGCTAGCAAGACCGCCTGGAAAAGAATCAGAGGGGGGGGTTGATAGGATCATTGTACCAGCCACGGATACTAGCCTCGTCCAACACGGGAAAGTACGGGTGTATCTTTTCGAAAAAAGCCTCGACCAGTTCGTCGCGGATCTCCTTGGCCGGGAACGAACTTAGCTGATGGATGCTGTCTAGAGACGGGGCCTTGTTCAGATAGTTCTGAGGATTGGGTTTCCAGGGGATGTGTGGGTGAATGCGCGGATGCGGATAGGTCAAGAATCGCTGTCCTCTCTGGTTCAAATTGACTAGGTGGGCAAAGTTCGAGGCAGGAGTCCCGATATAGGCCAGCCGTAGGCGTTCGTAGTCGTCAAACTCGGCCCAGGCAGACGACCAGACGCCTTTGTGGAAGAACTGGGAGAGGCTGTCTTGGGCATAGCAGGGCGATCTGCTCACCTCCCGACCACTATCGAGAGCTGCAGAGAGGTCGGTGAATTGCACGGTGTCTCCAAGGCGATCACAATGTGGAGCTAGGTGGAGGGTATCTGCAGAGGATTCCTCTGGGGTCCTCGAGACCTCGGAGCGCCGACCGTCTAGCCTCCTCCATTTGACAGTAAACCTGCGAGACGCGGTCAGGGCATGGATGGTCGTCTTCCGACGCCCTGGCGGCGGAGCGGCTTACCTGCAATCCACTTCGGATTTGCGACAGGCACTGCAACGAGACTTGTTCACCGGGTCGCACTTGATCTTCCGACGGCGGCACGTATCGCACGAATGCATCTGTCGCCGCGGCCCGGCCTTGTCAACGACGAGAGTCGGGATATCCATCTTTATCTGTGCAGAACTGGATGGATGCTGAAAGTGGTGTTGTCTGTAAAACTTTCCTGCCCTTGCCCGAGTCATGTATCACTCTGTGCTCCTGCTCAAGAGAGCATCGATCAACCGAGGCCAACTGAGTAGGTCCAGCGCCAGCCATTGAGTCATGTCGACCGTCTAGATTCCTTACCACAAGACCTCGCGCTCCAACTCGGAACTCGGCAGCGAGATAGAAATATGCCAGATGAGGAGGGAAAAGCCGTGCCGGGGTTCCTGCTTCACCTCCCGCAGTAGGAAGCCATGCAGGAGCACTCTCACCATTTGACCTACACAGTGCGAAGCTATTCTTCCGATGTGCCCCCACACCACACCCTGAATGAATTGCCTCGATGTCGCTGTTGGCACTAGCTTTGCCATGCCGCCTCCCATGCCCATCTTATAGAAGCCGGCAGTCTATAGGCTTCGGTTTAGGGAAAGACACTGTAGTCGCTTCTCACATCTATTAGAAAAAGAATTAGCGAACACTGAAGGTGTAGGAAGACTTCATCTGCACGTCTGGATTCATTTATAACGCCCTGGTGACGTCGCTCGCAGTCCACGCCGTGGCGAGGTGGTCAATTTGATGCAAGGGCCACTCTTTCCAGCCAATGTCCCTCGCAAGCTTTTAGAGTGATCGTGAGTGATCTAGGTACTTTGCTCCAGGACTGTTGCGAATTCTCCAGCCTTTTGCGGCAGTCTGAAGTTCTGCCATCCATGACTCTAGCCGCGTGAGGATGTGGGTCGCGAAGCTCTCACCCTTAGCCGTACCTGGTGTCGTACTCCTCCTCCCATATGAGAATGCTCGGTTATCAGAGGTTGGGCCTCATTTCGGGCACACAAAAGCTGAAGCTGAAGGTGGGTGAGTCCCTGCAGGGGTGGTTTGTTAGTTGTAATGTTGGAGGGATCGGGCTGTGCGGTGAGCTCATCGAGGGACTGGAGGTCTGCGTCTGTCAATTACTCCTGTAAAAAGTACGAGTACATTGAGTTGTCTTGGTCGAAGTGCTGCCCTCACGGCCCAGCGTCTATGGTTGCTCCTCTGTCACCACCAGGAGTTCGAGCTAACTCCATGTGCTGTTCTTTTTTGAGTCTGACTGACCGAGAGCTTGTCGTGTCGACTTGCAGATGCCTCTCCTGCCCGTCCTAATGCCGTCAAACCTACCCTAGGGTCATAGCATCGCAGTATCGATCAATACCGCCTCGCTCCCCATTGCAATTCAGAATTGATGTTCCGGGGGTGGCCGAAGATATATCCAGCCCGTTCTTCGCCCGCGTCCGTAAGTAAAGCTCTTGTGTATCTCAGAGACACCGGCTTCCTATGCCTTCAAGGTCTTCTTCATCTGCTTCATCGTGGGTTCCTTGCCATCGATCTTTCCGCTGATCCTCGCCATCATCTCCTCTCTCTGCATCAAATGTCCTACTCGCTCCAGGAGCCCAAGCAGACCCTTCACACTGTTGCCCCATTCATCCAACACCTCATCTGGTCCACGCTTGACTTCGAAGTTCACCACCCGTGCCGGTCTGTCGATGCGTGCGTAGACGGTCTTCTTGGTGACCAGGTCAGAGATGTACTTCTCGGTCTCTTCGTCCGACAGGTCCAGAAGCTCGGTAAGGCGAGGGAATGTAATGCGGGTATAGTACTTGGCTACGACTCGCACGTTATGTTCGATGACACGATGCCGAAGGGCTTCGTAGCGGGTAAGCGCCTTCGGATCGCTTGGATCGGCAGTCTTGGAGAAGATGTCTGTTGAGCAGAGGTGGTCACCATACTGTTGCTCGACTATGGGCCAGCGCATAAGCTCTGGAATAGTGAACTGCTTCAGAAGTGCAGCATCTCTAGGCACTTGCGAATTGCGAGTGTCTTGGTGGATACGGTGTAGGAGGTCGGACTGTTCATTGTCGTACGGGGCGAGGAGAACAAAGTATATGACTCGTTGAAGCACAGCGCGGAGTTGGTCGGGGTTGTTCTCGACAGACTCGGTGTCGAGTACTTGCCGGTAGTGCTTACACACTTCGAGGTATTTGTCTTCGTGTTTCGCCAGCGTGATCTGTTGTTCGTAATACCGCAACTTGAGGTCTGTCACATCGTCTTCCTTCTCCGGCTCGGGCTCGTCTGCCGACCTCTTCTTGTCTTTCTCCTCCTGTTCCTTTTTCTCCTTTTCGATCTGGTCGGGCGTCTTCTTGGGTTTTCGAGCGAAATATCTAGTGCTGATCTTGCGGCTGAGGATGGCTGCTTGGGTCCAATCGTTGTTCTGTATGCACAACGACACCTGTTCCAGGATGAATTCTGTCTTCTCTCTTCTCGTCATCGACCCGAATGTCTCGACCTGGAGTTCGCATAGAATGTCGCATGCCGACTTGATATCGCCTTGTTCTTTCTTGATGTTAGAGAGTATCCGCGTGATTCTAGCTCGCTCGACCTCGACGAAGATCTGGTTCATCATCAGCATTCTGGCTCGCATATACACCTCCGCATCTGCATACCTTGCCCTCAGTCACCGTCCTGAGCGCCTCGATGACGCTGAGCTTCGTCTCCAGGTTTGGTGTGTCATCCAGGAACCCCATGACCACCTGCACCATGTTTGTGATGGCTTGTTTCAGCTGGCCATGCTTTTTGGACAGCAGCAGGACCTGTTCGCTCAACAAGCTCCAATCGCCGGCCTCTTTACACAGTGTGACGATTGAAATTAAGCATCTCGATGTCGTGGCAAGGTCTGATGCCTGAAGTACGATCAGTAAAGCGGAGGGGAGTGTTAGGAGTACACTGGTGTCGCACTTGTCTGGCTTGTTTCTCGAGTGAGAGGATTCGGTCAATACCCTTCTGGATATCTTTCTGCATGACAGTCAGCTCAGACTTCGTGTTGGTAGATCATCTTGTTGACCTTCGCTATTGCCTCTGCTTCTGGAAGGACCTTGTCTGCTTCGTTGCTGAAGTCCTTCTCAGGCTTGAAGAGTGCGCCGTCCGACATGGTGGCGGTATGCGAGGGTCGACGAGGAACTAGACGCTAGCAGTATCTGGATAGAGACCGCAGAACCGGATACAGGAGGAGAGGGAAATCTAAAGGGCAGGTGTGACGTGTTGATATGTTGTCGTCGGAGCAGTTTACATGGACTCACCTTGAAAGTCGCTCCGGGCTTTGAAGCCTTGACGCGTCCTTGGCGCCTGCCGCAGCCTTGCAGCGCCTCGAATGACGCTACTGGATCCCCAAAGCTCTAATAGGCTTCATTTTCACGCATCCAACAATTAATCGACTCCTGGTGACAGATGGTCATGGACATTCATATTTAGCAACCAGAACAATCTTCATCAGTCTACCCTATCCCAGCCAAAAGCTTTCCAAATTCGCCCAAGTGAGCATCTTTGCGACAATTCCCAACTGCCTTTCTGGCCCTTTCATGCCAGTCATGATGTCTATCTGATTTCCCCCCTTGGAAGTTACACATTGCCCAGGAAGCCCTGAGACTCCAACATCAAGACAATCTGGTGAACAATATTTCTAACAGACGTCTTCTCGCAATCCACAGTCAAGTCCGCATCTGTGGGCGCTTCGTACGGGTCGTTGACACCGGTGAAATTCCGGATCGAGTTCCTTCTTGCGCGCGCGTAGACACCACGTTTGTCCGTCTTCTCACTGAACTCCAGGCTCGTCGCAACGTGTACCAAGAAGAAACTGCCATATCGCTCAACAGTTTGTCGTGCGTCTTGACGCGCCTCATCAAAGGGCGCGATAGGTGCGGCAATGACCGCAGCCCCAGCTTTGGTCAATTCGGCCGCAACAAAGGCAATACGCGCAATGTTCGTATCTCGGTCTTCTCGGGTAAAGCCAAGCTCTGCCGACAGCTCCGAGCGTACAGTCTCACCCAGGAGAAGGGTGACGGGGCGACCACCTTGCTCGTTGAAGGTGACTTGTAGGGCACGTGCAATGGCGTCTTTGCCCGAGTTAGTATACCCAGTAAGGAAAATGGTGAAACCCTGCTGTGCGCGAGGAGGGTTGGACTCTCGTAGCACTTTGACAACCTCAGGGTAAGAGAACCATTCTGGAATAGGGGCGCCAACTCTCAGTCGTCTTCGAAGTTCCGTGCCGGAAATGTCAAGCGTCTTGACTCCCTCAGGAACCTGATCCTTTGGTCGGTACTCGTCCGTATCAGGCAGGTAGGTCATCATTTGGAATTCGACCACCTCGATACCTAACTCGTCCTTGTACTTTTCTACCGCGTGCTGAGCGTCATAGGGACCATAGAAATCCTTTCCGGCACTGTTCTTCCCAGGCCCTGCGTGGTCTCTGCCAATAATGAAGTGAGTTGCACCGTGGTTCTTCCGGATGATGGCGTGCCAAATAGCTTCGCGAGGACCACCCATTCGCATGGCAAGCCCCAGCAGGCCGAGGACAGCCATGCCGTTGGGATATCTGGGCATGAGGGCCTCATAGACACGGACACGAGTAAAGTGGTCAATGTCGCCGGGCTTGGTCAGGCCCACGACAGGGTGAATGAGAACGTTGGCTTGACGTGCGCGGGCGGCGCGGACAGTCAATTCCCGATGCGCTCTGTGCATGGGGTTTCGGGTCTGGAAAGCCACTACGCGGCTCCAGCCCAACTTGTCGAAATGCACTCGCAGTTCTGCAGGAGTGTAGCGCAGAGCCACATAGTCGTAATGGTTGAGCTTGTTCACGGCTTGAATCTTGCCGCCAACGTAGAATTCTTTGGTCGCAGTGTTCAGGTATTTGATGGCAGGGTGTTCTGGATCTCCTCCAAAGACTTCTTGGGCCTCCTTTTTCTTATCCGGTCTGTACACATCGTCCACGGTAATGATGGCAAGGTTGCGGTCGTCTCGGAAGTCCCGCAGGGTGACTCGGGAGCCTGCCTTGATCTTGAGGCGCTCAACAATCTGTCCCGCGACGTCCAAGCAGATGGGCATGCTGAACAGAGCCCCATCTGCAAGTCGGAGCTTCTCCACGACACCGTTGTAGTCCTTCTCGTTCATGAATCCCTCGAGCGGGGAGAAACCACCGTTCATGATCAGCTCGAGATCGCATAATTGGCGTTCAGTGAGGACGATAGCAGGTAGTTTCTCGGCCTCAGCTGAAAGCTCAGCATTGCGAGGTGCATCTCGGGCAAGGAGATCCTTCAGGACGCCGCCGTGGGGAGGATTGGCCATGGTTGAGAGGGGTTACGAGGGGACAATACAGACTGCGTCAATCGGCAATGGCTCGAGTCAGAGGGGCAACGAAAGGGAGGAATGAAGGGAACTAGCTAATATCTGCCCGGACGAGCGTCTTACAGGAGTATATAAAGTAGTGTCTTCGTTGTATGTTGACACAAACGAGGCCAAGGTCAATAGTCAGAACTATTCTGCATGTCGCAATCCCCGCGTGGCGGCGTGTCCGCATTCAAAATTTTACAGCCCTGCATGGTCGAACCGTGAGAACTTACTTGTTAGCTTGGCCGACTTCCGAGCCCTGTCCCGGTGGGCTTGATCGATAGTGGTTGGTTGGGGCAGATCTTCGCCGTCCCTGGAGGCCTCGTTCAAGATCTCCGGTGCCTGGCAGTCGTGCACGCCCCCCGGTGTCTTTTGGCAGGGAAACATGGCTCTTTTGGAAAAGGAGGCCGCCAGAGGCGTTATTGTGGAAAGCTCAGGCCGGACACTGTGCGCTTTTTGCTCTCGGCGTCCGCTGACCAGCATGCCGATTGCCGTAGCAAGTTCAACAGCATGACAAAGTGGCCACAATTTTAAGGAGGCTGATTGTGAGAGGGAGGGCTTGCCAAGTATGGGGGCCGAATGCAAGTACCATGCGCAAAGATGCTCGAATACGACAACAGCATCACCCAACCCGGCCGCACAGCACTGTATGACAACGGGGGAAGAAAGGGCGGTCTGAAATCTGCAGTCGTGATTGATAGGTCTAAGTGAGGACACTGAGGGGTACGGCACACGAGGATGGCACGCCCAAAGATAACAGGCCTGCCAAGCTTCCTGCCCGCTCTATCGAGTCTAAGGTCTAGACGGCGACCACCCACACCACGCTTTCTCGTTCTTCGATAACAACCATAATTTTATCACCTGCCCCTTCATGCTGCATGTAAATGCAAGGGCTCGTATCACTTCGTTTTGTCCTTGCTCTGTAAGGCTTCCATGTCAATGCACGCTGCTGTAGAATCCCGAACGCCGACGCTATGCTCCAAATTGAGATCTGCTCAAATGCCTCGGGTCATAACTGGCCCTCAAGGCTGACCTTTTCGAGAGCGCGTCCTAAAGCTTCTCGTTCTCTTTGCTTTTCCTGCTCCATCAAGAACTGCGCGTACTTCGATCGAGGGTTATGAATGCCACATTCGGTCTTTTGTTGACCTTTCCAACGACCAGCGCGCTCGTCTTCGCCGACCTTGACAGGCTGTGTCGAGTGCCAGTCACCGACACTCTTGTAGCCTTTGTCCAGCAGGGCGTTGTATGGTACGTTGTTTTCGTCAATGTATTGCTTGATCTGTTCGAACGTCCAGTTGGCGAGGGGGTTGATCTTGAGCAGCCCAGCCTCGTCGACCTCGATAATGTCGAGGGAGCCTCGAGCCCCGCCCTGACTCCGTCTCCTGCCGGTAAGGACGGCGTAGGCGTTGAGCTCACGGTAAGCCCTCTGTGCCGGTTCCACTTTGACGAGATAGTCATATCTGTTGTCGTCGGTCTCCCATAATTTGTCGCCGTACTTCTCCTTGAACTCCTCTGCTGTCTCGACTCCGGCCGGCTTGAAGGTGTGGATGTTCACCAGAGGATATCTTGCTTGTACCCTTTCCACCAACCCCAATGTCTCGGGGAAATGATGCAAGGTATCGAGGAAGACAAGATCCACCATCTGAGGACGAGGGACCTTGAGCTTCGACAACATATCGAGGGACACTAGGCCAGTCAGGCCGAAGGCGGTGGTCTGGTATAGATTTGGAATGGTGGTGATGGCCCATCTCAGGATTTCCTGAGGCTCGAGAAACTGAAGCTGACGATTGAGGAAGCGAAGATGAGGCTTGGTGAAGTACAACTCGGGCATATCACTCTCACTGTTGGCGGCAGAGGCATATCCAGAGTCGGCCCCCTCCAATGAGGGGCTGCTGCGGCCGCTCCCACACGGTGAGTCTGCTCTCACTGACATGACGGTACGATTTGTGGCGAAGGAATTTAGAAAGAACAGAGAGGCTTGTTGCAGAGACGCGAAGAAGCTGGAGAGGGAACGCATTTGAGGAGTGATCAAACCGAACGACCTGGCGAAACTGACGAGCACATAGGAGATGATGAAACTGCTGGAAACCCACCTTTACAAATCAACCATTCCGTATCATTGTCGAGCACGCAATTCAGCGGTGGAGTGAACTAGGAGTCGAGAGCCTCGCCTGCCGCGGGCAAAAATTCGAAGGGAGTGCTCAGATCCCTCATCTCCCTCGAGTGCCTCATCACTTGGTCGATGGCGTGATCGAGAGGCAAACAGCCTTCCCTATGTTCATTGGGTGCCGGCCTTGCTCGACGACTGACATGTATTGTCATTTGCTGGCCTTCTCACTCCGACAGCCGTAGAAAATCGGGAATCGGAGAAAATATGCATTACATGCGTGCGAGCTGGCCTCACTTGGGGATCCATTTTTCCACCCGGACTGGCTCGGCAGCTTGTTCGGAGGGCGCTCCAACCACACACAAGCCCCGAATTGCAAGTTACGTGACTGCTGCTTGTGAGCACATCATCTGGCCAAGAGAGTCAACGTCTGGAGTAGTGCCAATACGGAGCGCTGCAGTGATGTCGCGAGAGGGAGCTCCGTTGACGAAAGCCTCGCAATAAGTAGCCAGATTTACAAATATAGAGCGCGTGATCCTGCAGCAGAAAACCACATCACGGGGTTTTGCCGAGTTCTAGAAACCCCTCTCATTTGTGCGCCAAGCTGCATTGCGACATCCGAGCCAAGAATGTCACGTGCTGCCGATCACGTGAGAGGATATCTCAGCAGCATTTGCGTGCACTTATTGGCTCATACGAGCGACAGTCACTGTCTATTGTACGAGTACTCGTAGCTCGTACTCCTACGAGTACAAGACCTACGACGATGGCTGAAGCGCACCGCTGACATCACAAATCTACAGAAATTCCAGCTCGGCAACTGCTGCCCAAAAGAACAACCAGCTGTCCAGACTTTGTTCCTGCATTGGGCCGAGATGCGATGACGTCGTCCTGCAGTCGTCGATCTTTTCCTTTCCTTTCTCTCATCTCTCATTGCTGCTCGACGACACCGTCCGCGGGCAGTTCTATACAGCTGTATGCAATGCTCTCGTTGTGACCATCTTGTTTGGCCATGGCGTCGCCCACTCGACCGCGCAAGCCGAGCCTGGCGAAAGACTCTCTCACCAGTAGCAATTATCTCGACGACCACCTCGAATACAAGACGCGCCAGACAGGCCCATCGGCGAGCATTGACGGAGTGCTTGAGCAGCCCGCCCGCGTCCCTCGAAATGCCATGTCAAATCTGTCATTGTCGAGCGCTTCCAGGAGATCGATCAGCGCGATCCCTCCGTCGCCCATTGTCTCTCAAGAGAGCGGAGCTGTGCACACAATCTCTCACACAAACTGCATCCCCGAAGCAGGAGATCCTGCAAGGCTAGTTGCGACCATTTTCTACAACTCGGCCGCCCCTCGACATCCTCATCTTCATCCAGACCAGTCCCCTTCTGCCAAGCCTACAGATTTCATTCCCGCACCCGAGATCGCAGAAGGTTCTGCTCCTACGACGAGCATTCAAGAATATCCACTGGAGCCTCCTGCGCCTGAACCGGAACCTCTCGATCACTTGTACGGCGCCTACATCTCTCAACTATGCTTGACCCATTTCCTTTCGACTCTCGACAGCCTTCTAATTCACAATGAGCCAGAGGAGAGGCGCCTGACGTCGTCTCACCGTTGTCTAGCTCCCGATCCATTCAAGCCTCGGGTCATGGAAGTTACCTTCACGCCTCCTCCCAATCCCCACTATCTCCCGTTTGAGCTCATTCCCAAACACGAATCTATCTACAAATTCGAACGAGAGTGGAATTGCGAGATTATCCTGCAGCCCGACACGGTATATCGGCGGCACAGGCGGCTCTGTGTCTTCGACATGGACTCAACACTAATCCAACAGGAAGTCATTGATGAGGTTGCCGCCTTCGTTGGAGTCAAGAAAGAGGTCGCCGCCATAACCGAACGAGCGATGAATGGTGAATTGGACTTTGCAGCCTCGCTCAAAGCAAGAGTTGCGCTTCTGAAGGGCGTGCCCGCCGACGTATTCGAGCGGCTGAAGCCGAAAATCGTCATCACGCCGGGTGCGAAAGAACTATGCAGATGCCTGAAGCGACTCGGCTTCACACTTGCCGTTTTGAGTGGCGGATTCCAACCTCTGGCAGACTGGCTTGCCGAACAACTCGGCCTCGACCATGCATTCGCCAATCACCTTATATCAGATGACAAGACCAATACCCTTACAGGCGAGCTGGACCCCGCGTTCCCGATTGTCGACTCGGCGCATAAGCAGAGTTTGTTGATAAGCTTAGCCAAGGGGAAGAACATCCCGCTTGCACAGACGATGGCCGTCGGCGATGGAGCGAATGACATACCCATGCTGAAAACCGCCGGACTAGGTGTAGCTTGGAAGGCAAAGTCGAAGGTCCAGATGGAAGCGCCTGCGAGACTGAACATTGGCGAGAGCATGCTAGACTTGGTCTATCTGCTGGGATTGACCAAAGAGGAAATCGATCAGCTGCTGAGGGACTAACAACGAATGGACGACGCTCGAGGCCTGTACAACATTCTTGTGGAATTGGCCGAGCGACCAAACACCAGCAGATTCATTCTAGTCTTCGGTCAGCAAGAGCAGCGCCAGCGCACGAGACAAGTCATGTGCTAGTATGCAACAATCAGATAGGACGAATGAGCGAGAAAACAAGGGGTATTCCAGCAGAGTGAGTATTAGTCCTGCCTACGAAGGAAGTATATACACGTTTGAGGTCAACGAATAGACCATGAAAGTACGAAGCAATACGACGTAATGATGAATCCTTGACACCCCGCTATTTAATCGCCTCGAGACGCCATGTGACCCCTGAATACTCTGTACTGGATCAGAATAGTCCCCCCAGCTCTAGGACTGAAGGGCCGTGTGGGCGCGGTGGGCCTTGAGCCTTGAGCCTTGAGCTTGGAGCCGAACTTTCACGAGCTCATGTATACATATGCAGCGTATGCCATGTCATGCTAAGCTACGCGATTCAATTCTGGAGGAAGCAAGGAGGACGAGCAGAGCAGAGCAGAGCAATGCTCCCACGCAGGAGATGCTTGAGAGCGAACTGATGCAATGGATGTGCTAGGATCATACATTTCCTTGCTCTCCTCCTCTTTCTTGTACATGTATATACATACATGGCAAGCAGGACACACATGAGCCCAAGAAAAGAGGTCACCATTCGCATGCACATCATGTATCTTGTGTGGATACCAGGGCGTTGGACCGCTGTGTCCATCCACGTACATACCCACTGCGGCGTATCATACAACAAGGGGAATCAATCAATAGGTCGTGCGGCCACCTCGGCCACCTCTCGAAACCCGTTTCCAAGATGTGTCCCCCAATGCGCGCTGATCGTCCAAATGATTGATAGGCATCAACTCGCCAACACGTCCGGAGTACACAGGGATAGATCAGTAACAAAAAACCACGCTCATGTTCAAGGACGCCGTTGGAAATGCATTATTTCTGGGGTTCGCAAGCCACTTTGCCTGGGATTGCACCGACATTCTATCCTCGGGGTCATCTTGAGCCTGACTCTTTGTCACCACCGATCACTTCGCCATCTGCCATGGTTATGCTGAGCTTGTCGAAATCTGCCGTGAGCAAGAGGTTGCCCAAGCCAACATCCACCTTCGCCGACGTGGTGTTGCCTGACGTTTGCGAAGTAAAGAATGACTCAATTCGCTGCTGTGCATTGACCACGACGCTTACAGCTTGTGATTCCTGCAAGACATAAAGGACCACAACCTTGGCAAACTCCAGTTCCTCGTTGGTCACAGTTGCCGAAGGCCGAGCCGCACTCGTGACGGCAGAAGTGCTCTGTGGTGCCGACTCGGTTGCGGAAGCGGTAGGGCTGGTCGTTCCACTGACGCTGGTAACGGAGGAGACACCAGTAACGACAGGTGTGCTTGGATCTATCGCACCGATGGTCGGAGAGCTCTGGGCGAACACGATACCGTTGGAAGTTGTCGTACCGGCTGATTCGCCATCTTGCCGCCTCTCGAGGTGTTCTCTCGCGCAATCTGCTGCTGCGCGAGCCGTAATCTGTGGTGGGTGAGGGTGGATATTGATAGCCGGTGGCTGTGGCTCGAAGCCCGGTACCATGACGAAGCGCTTTGCCTTTGTCCCCTGATTTAGGGCGCTTGAATTGAAGTCAACAAGAGAGTTCTCACTAGTGCATGAAAGATTGTTGAAGGAGAATACTGATAATATGGTCGACACGTTGAGAGGGATGTCGAATCGTGTTTGGGCATCCGTGAGAGATGGAAGGATTGAAGATCCGATCGTTGCGTTCCTATACTCCGTATTCCCGTCCTTCAAGGTGATGGTCATACAGTCGTCTGCGTCGCCAGAGGTTTCGCACTGACTACCGGTGAAGCCATTCGAGCAAACGCAGACACAGGAATTGTTGCTGACAATGCTGGTGCCACCGTTCCGACAAGGATGGTTCGAAGCGCAGTCGCTGAGGCCGTTGCTGTTCTTGTGTTGTTTTGGTACAAGTATTAGAAAGATAGGTATTAATACAGCGGCAGCGACAAGGATAATGATGGTGACAATGACAACGATGAAAACAGGCAGTGATAGGCCGCAGCATTTCCGCCGTTGCTTCACCGGTCGACCTCTGGACAGGTCCGTTGTTGAGGCGTAGGCCTCACTTTTTTCGCCCAAAGGCCAGGCAGTGTCTCTTTTGGTGGGAGTACCACCTATAGCGGGAGCAGGGAAAGCTGACAGCATGTCCGACATGGTCGAGTGGCGATTTGTGGCACCGCCCAACCCTAACTTTTCACCGCTTCCAAACATATCCAACATGCCCAACCTGCTCGCGGTCTTGCCTCGATCCAGATTGGCAGCCAGTTTCGTGGCCCGCTTGATCAGATCTGCCAGACTCGTCGTGCTCCCGCGCGCTTCCGCATCCCTAACAGCGTCCATGTCGAGTTTGGGCGGTCGTCGACTGGCGGGGATCTTATTGCTCATCGAGGGTTGCTCGATGCCTAGACCGAGCAGAGGGTTCGTGGATCTCTGGGAATGGGCAGAGCTCGGCACCTGGCCTAGCATATTTGCGGATGCGATCGTGTTGGGGGACTTTGGGGTTTGCAGATATTCTCTATCTGCAGAGGGTGACGCTGGAGGTGATGTATCGAAGGGCATCCTGATGGGGGTGTGGCTGCGTGATACAGGTGTTCCAGAGCGCGAACCAATATGAGGCACACCGCTCATGCCAGCAGACACAGCTGCGCTGAGCGCTTCCATTGTTGCTTTTCTGTTGATCTGAGTTGGCGGAGCTGGGAAGTCCTCCGGTATATTTGGCTCCAGCTGGCTCTCTCTGTTTCTTATGGTTGTGATAGCAGGCTTTGCGCGTTTGCCCAGACTTGCCTGCCGTACTATCTGCTGCGTTGGGTCGGGCGAGTAGGTTACGTCTGACTCCGGGCTGCGTGGCTCTGAGTCAAATCGCTCCTCGAGACCTAGAGCCTCACTCTCAGCATAGACCGACCCGGAATATCTCCTCGAGGTCGGCGTGGGAAAGCCCCGTGATTTGGAGCCGGGTGTGGTCCCCGGAGTGAAATCATTGACGACTGACGACATGTAGGAATCATGTCCGTTATACCTCCGCCCCGGCGACTGCTGCCAGGGTTCCTGCCTGGATCTGCTGGAGCTAGTTGGGGGTATTGGAGGCACGGCAGGAAATCTGAAATCTTGTACTAGCATCCCATTCCCACTAGTTCTCTGTTGTGGAATTGGGCGTGCCGGGCTGCCAAATCTCACTGGAGGAGGCGCAACTCCCACGCCAGCAGGGACTTGCCGGGCGCTGAGCTTGACATTCGGGGGTACTCTGACTGACGGGTGCGGAGGGAATTGCTGATATTGCGAAGGTTGTGCGTAATTAGGCTTAGAGTAGTGGAAGCGGTTCTCAGCCGACTGCGATGTCTTCGGAGGGGATGGATCCATGGTGGGTATTGCAGAGATGTGCGTTTGTACGAGGCGGTCCGGGTTGACTTGAGGCGGATATCAGCCACTGCTTTGTTCTTGGACAGTATCGACAAACGCCCGAGGCTCTAGCACGGCGCATGCATGTCCGTGACTCGTGTTTGAAGTAGGGAAATTGGGCTTTCGTGAGGTAGAGGTGTCACCTCTACAGGTGTCAGTGTTACTCGAGAAGAATAAAACCTAGAGACTATGGCACCTGGTCAGCGAAGTTCAGAAGACGTTCCATTCCAAAGCGTTGTTCCGTAATCATTCCGCCCATGTCCTGGAGCTCGAGCAATGTAGACAATGAGACCGCGTACCTCAGGCTCTAGGCCCACTGCTGTCGTTGCGAAACCCGCACGGTCTAATCAGCTGTGCGGGTTTTCAGGTGTCGCTCAGTGGAAACGGACGTCAGAACTGGCTGACGTGGACTGTCGTTCGATCGTGATAGGGTTGGGGGCAATGGCTGAGTACGACGAAGAAACTCGCAAACTTGTTGCGGTACATCAATCGCGAGAAAGAAGGTGCGGGCGTCGAGTCCGTCAAGGGTCGAAAGAACGGGGGTGCGGTCCAGCAAACGGGTAACGGTTTAAATGAGTGTGAAGTGCTGTGCGCAAGGGCTACAGCGATTCAATTGCGCAGCAATCAAGGTCGACAACGAGTGCTGAGTTTCTATCCAACTGGATTCACCGAATCAGGGTCAGGGCCCCAGGCTTGAGAGGCAGTCGACGAGAAGGAGAGTAAGAAACTGGATGAGGGAGTGGAAGCACGACCACAGGACGGCAGAACGATAAGCAACGGAAACGAAGGTCAACGCTGAAAGTGGGTGTAACTGAGAGTGAAGTGTGAGAGAAGTCGTGTCAGGAGTTGATTCCGATACCAGCCAATGCATGAATCGGGCCTGGCCTCGATATTGCACTGCCGTCAAGGCCCCATGCCGTGGGATCGTGATTCTCACGCCATTCTGGTCTTGCTCTAGCCATGCCAGGCACAGGCACCTCATTGGCTTCCTCGACCAGAAACCGGCACCAGAAAAGGTGCTTAAACACGCTCGCCTGCAGGTCCGGGGCTTGAATCACAGCAATTCTCCACCCTAGGCACGGCTAACGGGCGCTCTGAAACACAAGCTTCCATGCGGCCTGCTTGCGACGCACCCCAAGACCCTTGCTTGACTGCCCTCCTGCGCTCATTTCTGCGAACTTGCGCTCTAGAATTGCGATCCAGTCACGACATCCCGTGCATAGAACAGTTTCGAAATCATGGTGTGATCCCAGCTGTTGCAGGGACGAATCGTGAATTCCACCAAACAATTCGAGGTAAATTATGTTGACAGGGCCCTTGGGCTAATGAATTTCCATACGGGTACATAAGGCTCTCGCACAGACTGGTGGAAGGCATGAAGGCTCTGTTACCCCAGACCGGCCGGGCCATTCTCGTGTCTGAGCGGCCAGCTGGCGGCCCCAGTTCCGGCTGACAGGAGGCCCAAGCAGAGGCACGGACGGTCCTTTGTTGTGCTTGTTTCGAGCACACATTATGCATCGCGACTGTCGCTACTAGCTTCGTACACTTTTCTTCTGTTATCGCCGTTACTGTCTGCGGATCACGTTGGTGAAGTGCTCTCTGAGCCTGCACAAGGTCCGACACGAGCGGCGTGGCACTCGGGTCTCTTAGCGAAGGAGCCGTCCTCCTTTTCGGCGAGCTCGGCTTTGAAAGTGGGTTTTGCTTGGTGCGCCGGTTAGCTGCCTTGCCATTCTGGCGCCATATCAACTCCACCAGACACCACTTTATCTCTTTCATCAAGATCAACCCAATCTCATCGCGATGATCTCACCTCCTAAACCCTGTTCTTCAAAAACTTATTCCGACAGGTTCATTTCAGATGCTGGTCAAAATTCCTGCTTATGAGTTCATTTCCAAGGACACAGGCCCTCGAGAACGAGTCGCTCGAGATATGCGTACACAAGACCACGCTCGTACGATCCAGACACGCCATGGTGATCTGTTCTCGAAGGTAAGAATGCATTATGCTACACAGAAAGGGCGCCTCAGACACCGTCAACTCCAGCGACTATCGTACGAAGTTCATGTCCCTAGGTCCCTTTGGTCCGCCCGGAAAGTCCAACCATCCGTTGTTGCCACCGTTGAGACCCAACTTGTTGCTTATCGCCCATCATCGACGATTTCTCGATCCCACGTCTGAACGACAGTATACCTTGTTTCCGACCTGGCTCTTGGCCTGTGTCCAGGAACGTCCAACATACCACTTGGCTTGCAAGGCCGACCACGGCCGTAATCGTTTTGGAAATAGTACATGGACACAATCTTCTCTCTGGTACTTGACTCAATACCCAAGTCCCACCGGTCCGAAGCCCACACTGGCACCATGCTCCAAGTGTTCGCCCCGGGGCCGAGGCCCATCCTGACGGTCGTCGCCCACCCAACCCGTTGCCCAGCCTCAGGTCTTTGGCTTTGCCATTTGGGGTCAATCATCCAGTACACTATCTTGCTTCCTCCCATTCTGCTGCTTCGCAGTTCGCAAGCTAGAATCAGACGAGGATTGCATAAGCAAATGCGCGCCAGACTAACTGGTATATTCGTTGATTGGTGCAACGACTTACTGAAGAGCGCTCCTTCAACTCTGTTGCCATAAAAAGGTTCTTCGCTCCCTGGCCTTTTCACTGTGGATACCAGATCAGGCTTGATATCCCTTCTGTGTTGCTTAGGAGTGCCATCAGTGAAGAGCAGGACCATTGATCTCCTAGGGCCTGCTGAGCAGATGTAAGTGTATTCTCCGCTAGGGTCGCTCATGGTGAAACGTGGTTGAATGAATCAAAATGCCTCCAAATCTGTGAGGCTCCCATTCAGTTAGCATTACAAATAGGGAAAATCTCATTCTTATAGACACGACTGCTGTCTTCGATGGCCCCTTCATCGACAAGGACCTGACATTGGCTGGAAAAGTGGCTGACCTGCACCTGGAAAGGTGTGGCCAGATGCAACTAGGCATGGATCAGATCCATGGACCAAACGGCTCATCAGGTCTCGCTTAGATTGCAACTGCATTGCGCTTAGGCTTCAGCACGACCGAGTCTGCCTTTGCAGAGGAGATTCTGCCATCCAACGTTCTTTCAGCTCCACCATTGCATCGGCAGAGCAGCTATCGTGCCTCTTTTCGGAGAGGAACCTCCGGAACGGGAAGGTCAAGCCGCAGATGCAGGGGCTGGAGGTCAGGAATCTCGAAATTTGAAAGTTCAATCCAACACTTTGGTAGAGAATGCAGAGCAGCGGGCCACTCACATCTATCAGGTGGTTATCGAGCTGCGGCCACGCCCAACCCAGGTTGTGCTCCCTGGCTTTGAAGAGAGGGTTAGGACCAGTCTTTGCAAGCTTGCCAAGCAGAGTGAATACGAGAGTTAAGCTCAGCTCGCGGTCTCGACCTTCGAAGGCCCAGGCCGCATATCGTCACCACCAGACGCACCCAGGATTCGAGCAGTGCCAGGGCGGGACGTCAGAATTGGAGCTCTCTCGACCACAGTGAGACTTCGAGTGCTGACAGAAAAGAGGAAAGGTCATCTTCTCGGGCACAATTGGTGAGCGAGGGCGTACCTTTCACGTCAAATACAGTGGCACCTCCTCGGTACCACTGCAAGTTTGCTTGCTCCTCAGCTTGATGTGGCTCGCCTGAAGACACTTGGCTCTTGGTTGCAAAGAGTCCTTACTGGTAGAAGGCGTGAACGACCTGCATATGCACCAACAATACCCCACCTGGCATGCGACCAAGTCGGAGAGAGACTTGATATTCTTTTCAGCTTTGACATCTCGTTTGATGGTATTCCCAGTCCGCCCATTGGGCATGCGAGCTAAGTTTGCGCGACTCGTTCTGGAGCCCAGGCGGTGTGGGTTCGTCATACTGCTTGTCAGTTAAAATATTCGGCGATGTCGTTGATCTAGTGATGCCCAAATCTGGTCACGCCTGAGCCGGCATTCAAGGAGATCTACGTGGCAAGCCCACTTTGAAATCGACGATATAGAGAGATCAAGCTACCACACCTGACCTCGGAACCTTGCAGGGTACGAGGAATGGTCCCCGCCTGTGCGACGACCGAAACGCCAGTTTGATTGCTGAAGAGGCCGATCACAGATTACACAGGACAACTACCATGGGAATTCTAGCGAAATGTCGAGTCTTTGTGCTCCATCGCCTTCAGCAGGGCAATAGACCCGAAGAATGTGGCGGTACTGTGCACAGTCGCTCCCGTACAACCTTCACACAAACTTCGCCTGTGTGCCATATGGAGCAGTCATTGGGACATGCCTCCCGCTGACTGCTTCAGTGCTTCTAAAACAGACGATGCCTGCAGTGACGGTGGGAATAAGCCTAGTCCAAACACTCGCTCCTCAGATCAACATGAAAGACGGGAATGTCTCATATGCTTTGATTTCAGCTCCGATGTTGGCTCCTTGCAATTCCGGTCGAGTGCCTCCCTCATGCTCAACGACACTTTTTCTGTCGAACGATTTCTGACACACAGATCTCATCCAAGGTGTCGACAGCGCCTGCTCATTCATCTGACCCTGAACAGCAGCTACCAATGTCATACTGTTTCCTCGAGCATGGCTTTCCACCTCGACTTCCCGTCGTGGCAGGCGCCGCTGAACTCAGGTTGGACTGTTCTCATCCGAGCCTCACCTGGACTTCTTCAACGCTACATTGTCTGCCTCTCGTTGCAGATGTCCGCTCGTTGTTGTTTTCTACCCTCGTTTACTCGAATCAACATTGAGCGATACTGCATCTTTTCCACCCTGGCTGCTTCGTTAGCATGGATCATTCCCCTGGGTCGCTGCCATCGAGCGACTCATCCGGCAAATCGACGCACTCCGGTTATCCACCTGGTACTCCAAAGCGTGAGTGATCTTGAGACTCGTGCTTCTCAGAGTTGGTTTTTCGGTTATATACTCATCGCTCCGCATCTGTAGCACCGATCGAACCTCCCCGCCGAAGGTCTTCTCTGTTCTTTTCCAAAGTCCTGCACCACTCGCACTCTCCGAAGACGCCTATCGGCGATGATGCAGACCCTCCCGCAGATCAGAAGAGTGGGACAAAGGGAGCGTTGCCCAGCACGGGTCGGAAAAGAATGTCTTCACCACTGTCGAAGTCAGTTGTTATGCCCGGTCATGTTGCACAAATGCAGAGGCTTTTCCAAAACGCAAAGGCTTCGTTGCGCCTAGATGTCCGTTTCGCATCTTCTCCAGTCGGTTCCATCGACTCGAGACTCCCTACTAGTCCCGAAGAAGCCAAAAATGATACTGCCGAGACAGATCTACTTGGAGGAGTCAGGAAAGAGCCGACAGAAACACCATCGAGGAATTGGAGGTACTCAAGAGCTCCAGGTTTTCTTGTTGGACTTGATATGGACGTGAGAGAGCCTTTCCCAGAAGGCTCACCACAACTTCCTGCAATGGCCCCATTGGACGTTGACCACAACAACGATTTTGTCGGAGAACCACCGAGCAGCGGATTCACCTCTCCTCTCGGACAAACCAGCTTCAACCTACAGGTGACAGATATGTCCGTCTTGTCGCCACCACCGGCGCCTGAGGGCTGTGGGAGCGTCTCTGAGGCACACGAAAGTCCATCTCCAGGAGAGGATATGTCGGCGAGCGATTTGGAGCACCCGATGACCAAGCTCCGAGTGGATGACGAGAATGCGATGGATGTTGACTCAGCCGACGAATCACCCATCGTTACCCATCTCAAACGAAAGTCTGTAGACGTGGAGGATAAGTACAAGGAAGCTTCATCTGGGTCGGAGGAGGGGATCGTCTTGTCTCCCTCAGCCAGAGCTGCAGCCAATTCTGCAAAGCTAAAGCGAGGACTGTTAACCGACCTGTTTCCTCAGCCACCAACCCACAAAGGCAGTAGCGATGGCACGATGTCCTCGTCAAGCGACTCACAGATCCCCCGCAAACGGTGTCCAGACCCTCTATTGCACGAGGGTGGACCTGCGGTGCGGTGTCCTGATCCAACAGCTCATTTCGCATCTCATATGCCGAACATCGCTGGTCACCAGGATGTCACTCCTGGTCCCCACGCATACCCAGGCCAGCTCACTGCTCCAAGTGCATTCGGGCATCCTGCTGTACACTTCAACCGTGCCACAGCGACAGGGAGTCCAATGCCTCTTCTGAAAACCAAACAACCTCCAGCTTTCACAATGGCGGGGAGGAGGCAAGATTTATGGTATCCTCCCACCGAGTTCTCGACCCGCCCCCGGCCTCAACACCGACATCATCATCACCACTTGAATTCAACGTACACCTCGACTGCCTCCGAGCACTTTCAACCAGGGTGGTACTACGCCAAAGACAGCCCGCAATCATCACCAAGGCCGCGGCCTGCAATGTACTCTTTCTCAACGGCAGCAGCGAAAGTCGTTGGGCATGACCCGGCGCCAGACTCCATGATCCGAGACTCATACAGGACAGACACTTTGACGCCACTGGCTAAGCCGCCAAGTCGCTTCAGAAAAAACGGTATGAGTGCCATTGCGAGTGCCCGAGGTGCAAACAAAAACCATGGTGGTGTATCGTTTCTATCGAGACCTCCTCAACGTCGCATGCACTCTGTAAGAGGACGATTGCCAGACAGTCTACAGTTCAGAAGCAGTCCACCAAGGTCTTTGGGGGAGCCTGCCCAGGTATCGCAGCCTAGGAAGAGGTCGCGCGATCTTGTGTCACCAACCACTGAGATCCTTGAGGATGGGACGGCCAGCAGGGTGACGGTAGATCCTCGATTGAGGCTGGAGGAAGGAGAAGAGATCATTGAAGTAGACGAAGAAACACGCGCTGCCGTTCGAATGAGTCTCTTCGGCGCTGCGACTCCAGAGACCGGCAGCGAGGTCGGAAGCGGGCTGAAAGAGCTGAGTCCCAACGTCATGCTGTGCAGGAAGGGAATTGGACGATCTGGCAGCCGAAAGAAACGACGCCCCAGCTATTGGGACGGAGATCTGGAGGAAGTGGTTCGGAGTCCGGCGGCAAGGCATGTCGTTTCATCACCAATCAAGAAGGACGATGTGAGATCCTTGCAGGCAGATGTCGAGTTCCATGACGACTATGCCGACAAAGAAAACAACATCCAGGCGACTGATAGTGAACTTGAAGACGTTTCCAGGCTGGTAGAGGGGCCAACGATTCTGCAAGAAGCCACCGGGATGGAAAATCAAGACATCTGTGGCGACAACCAATACCACTGAATGGTTCCCGCACGGCGATGCTTGGAGAGGAGCTGGTCTGTCCGAGAGCGGGAAAGTTCGTCTACTTATACGCATGATACTCGCGTAAGACATTCGTATACAGTCTTGTAGCCGCTTTTTCGTCCCATACCGTTGCTGGATGTGCTTCTATAGTTCAATTCCAATACAGACTGATATTTCAGCTGCGCTGTTCACACCTCGGTCTTCGGTCAGGAATGAAAAATTCCCGCATTCAGCTCAGTCCAGTTTTAGAACCCTGCATCGCGGCTGAGGTGGCAGACCCGCTGATGAAGCAGACAACAAACTCGACGGAGACTTGGTCGCCGAAGCCTTGGATATTGACGATGACAGACTCAAGGCTGAAAAAGACCTCTCTGGCTCATGATCTTGTAGGGAACGGTTGTTCTTCATGGCTTCCTCGTCTTGATTGTCGGCTTCGCCCCTTATGTTGTACTTGGAATCGTCGAAGAGACCAAGCTCACATCGAATAGTCCAGATCTCTTCCTCTACACGTCTCAAAGATAATGTAGTATTTATGAGTTCTGGTATAACGGAGGACACGGCTGAGGTGAAGTGGTCCTGACACGTCCGAAGCGCTGGAGGAATCAAAATGCCGTACCATCTAATGGGGTCTTTCGTGGGTGGTAGCAAAGCTTCGATCGACAGGTGGTGAGCATACGGGGACAGGCCGCCGTCAATACCATCTTCAGACGCTTGTTGCTGCGGCTCTGAATTGCTAGAGTCCTGCTCGGGGCAGTCAGTAGCTGAGCCCTCCGCTGGCTGTTGCTTGTGTTTCGCCTCAGATTGATCTTCCTTCTCTGAGTCCTGTATCCTCTGCGTCGCAGCTTTTGACCCGACCTCTTGACCACTTCGGCCTCCCTCAGCCCGGTCTCGTCGTCTGAAACCGACCACCCTCCTTGCTTTCATCCGATCGTCATATCCCTCCTCCCCATACCTCCTCCCCGCGCCCAATGTGGAGTCCGCATGCCGGTTTGCTTGCGCGAGCGCGAAGAAGCCGGCTGAAAAGTCTTTACCGAGCTGAGTGCGGACGGTGGTGTATTTGTCCAGGAGGGAGAGGTACTCAATAAGGAGGGTGTCAAGGCGGCAGGAGAGAGCCTCTCCACCGTCGGCGACGGTTTGGGCTTTCGAGGTCAAGTCCGGAGAACTGTCACGCGAATCTGGCGGCGATAGAAGTTTGGAAGCCATGCTGCCTTTTCTCTGAGCATCTCACGCTCAGATCTTTAGTTCGCTGAGTCTTCGTCTCGAGGTGGTAGACGTAGCCTCGCGGAGCGAAGAGCTCGGTCGTTTCGGACGTTCCAGGCCGAGCATTGACGCAATCTACAAACTGCGCGAAAGTGTGGAAACAGATTATTAGACAGCTCAACTCTTCTTGCTCTCATCAATGGAAATTTCTGCCATCTTGCGAAAGACTCCTTTCTTCAACGACTTCAGTGTTTGTCAGTTGGATTTCGTCCTTCTGAAAAGTGTCTCCACGAAGCTTACGACCGAGGCGCCCCATCTCTGCAAATTCCTTTAGCCCATCTGACCTCGAGTCTTGCTCCGCTCCCTGCCTACCAGCCCACCTCCAAGAAAGACAGCGCGCTCGCAGTGTCATAGACTGCCTTTGTCCCTCGAACGGCTCTGCACTCCTGCTCAACCCGCCATCAAATCTCATGGCCTCCGCACTGGCCACCACGGCCGAGACATCGGCGTACAGTGTCCGGTCTCTATATCGCGCGCTGTTACGGCAAGGAAATCAATTCGCAAACTACAACTTCCGAATGTATGCGAGGAGGAGAACAAGGGATGCATTTCACGAACATCAGAAGGAGTCGGATCCGAGAAGGATACAGGAACTCGTGCAGAATGGCTTGAAGGAATTACAGATGATGAAGGTGGGTTCTATTCCTGCAGAATGATGGGCTAAAGGACTATCGGAGAGGGATATATCTGTCTGCCCATGGGCATTTGGGACCTGTTTGCTGGTTTGGCCTTTTCACGGACAAGGACTGACTGTAGGTACTGCAGAGACAAACCGTGGTATCACAATTCTACCAGCTCGACAGACTAGTGGTGGAAGGAGGCAAATCGGTATGTGCATTTCTCTTGCTTGCCTTCCAGTGATGCCCCTTCTCAGCACTCTCGACTGACAAGTTCTTGCAGGGTCGTGAAAGTGGCGATCATGGTGGAATCGTACGACAGAAGGACACTGGGTATGTTCATTCTATGTCGCTACCTGTCTGGTCTTTCTGGCTAACCTGTTTCCAGATGGGATTGACCCTGCCGTCTCTGGCTACCTCTTTCCGCCTTCTTGTACAGTGCTGTGGATGGATGGGCCTTGTCGTCCGGGCCTATGCCGTCCTGTGTGATACCATAGTTATACCACTCTGTCTCTCCATCTGCACGTTCTCACTGTATGCTCCTCTTGCTGTCCGGGAGACTGTAGCTGTAATCATTGTTCCCATCGTTCATCCCATCGCTGTCCCCATCATCTCTGTGTGGTGTCGCACTCCCGTACCAAAGCTCCTCATCGGTCTCATAGTTCTTCCGCCTCCGGGAGAGAAGTCAAGCACCATTAGCGCCGGCCAATCCCGAAGCTAGCCTGACTAGCGCCTCGCTGTCCGCTTGGCCATGCTCTTTTTGATTAAACCTCATCTTGCCCTCTTGTTGTTCTTCATTTCCATCTCTCACTCCGACCACCACGACTCAACACCAACCTTTCTTTGTGAGTATCATCCTGGCGCATGTTGCGCCTGCCGTATATCATTGTCTGACATCGAGGAACAAGTTATCACCATTAGAACGCGTTACAGCGACGGCGTTGGAGTGGGAGAAATTCGGGTGTGATCATGGCGCCGGTAAGTGGTTTCACCGATTCTCAAATGATGTCGCCTATTGCAAGCACACGACATCATTCTACTGCCCGACCCTGCCAAGCCCAACGAGGGGAACAACGAGGGGACTGTTGTTATTGTTCTCTGTCGACTGTCATCGTCGTCGACCTCTCTCTCTTTTCTCTCCAGCGACCACCGACACCATGTCTAAGGAGAGGGAGTGCGTTGCCTGCAACAAGGCATACAAAGACAATACCTCGTTGTATCGTCACTTTAGGGATCACCACCCTCAGCTCACTGGGGGTCTATCGCACAGCGTCAGCTGGGTGAGATGGGTCGGGGCTGGTCCTCCTCCCTCTAGCCTGGATGGCTGTGTTTGGCGGCCTTCGGTGCCTCCTACCGGTGCTCTCCCTGCACCTCTGCCTCTCCTCCCTCTCCCACCTCCTATCCCTGCGCCTCTCCCTGCGCCTCTGCCAGTCCTCCCTCCTCTCCCTCCCTCTCTCCCTCCCCCCCTCTATCCCTCTCCCCCCCCTTTCTATCCTCCTCCCCCTTCCTCTCCCCTTCCTCTTCCCTCTCCACCTCCTCCCCCTCCAACCCACCATGTTGGAGGTGCCGTTGGCTCACGGCGTCCTCTTCGACAGCTTCGCTCTTCGCGCACCACGCGCAACCAGGAACACACGCCGAGAAATCGGGCGGGTGTTCCAGACTTTGACCCGACCGAGGGTCTCCCAGTGCGCCGATGGGAGCGGCAGACCGTCCGGATCAACCAGGACGCGTCTGCCGATGCAGGCGAGTCAAATGCCCAGGCAGATGACAAGGACAGCGACTTCCCGTGGCCCGAGCAGCAGCTTCCTTCTTTCTTCTCGCAGCTCCCACCACACAACCAGGTACGCTATCTACCTTAAAGCACTCATTCTGCAGCTTATTAACCTGTTGAAATAGGAGCTGCTCCGCCGCGCACGAATGGGCAACGTCAACGCAAAGCTCTCAGTCTGGGACCCAAAGACAAACTCATACATCCCCGGCATTGAACTCGAGCGTCGCGAAGCCGCCAGAAAAGCGGCTCTGAACAAGCCCAAACACCCTGCTACCCTCAATCCCGACGAAACACAGCCGCTCGAGGACGACGATGACAAGCAGGACGACGACCCGGACGACCTCCTTGACGCGGAGGGACTCCCAGAAAAGCGTCGCAAGACAGCGTCGGGCTCGTCGGAACGGGTCATCGAGTTCAAGAAATGGGTGCAGGTTCCCCTCGCCGTGGCCGAGAAGATGCCCGAGCCGAAGTATCTCGCAGACCGCCGACCAGGCATGGAATCTCTCTACAAAGGCGCCTACAAGGCTACGAACGGATTTGGCACACTGGGAGACATGGTCGCCTCGGCCATGAGTGGTGGTGCCACAGGGTATGATCTCGGCGACGCGACCGGTGCGCTTGCACCCGGCAGTGGATCTGGCACTTTGAACGGTGGAGCAGACGGTGCAAACGTCGATGGAGCAGCTACGCCTGCGCGCAAGAACATCCCGCCTCGACGCAAGAAGAAGGGTGGACCAGGGCGTCGCCCAAAGAACTGGAAGCCACCTACCGATCCCAACGCCCCGCCCACGACCGAGGCTACCACGGCTGAGAACGCCGGTGACGCGACGAATGGAGAAGGAAGAGACACCACCATGGAAGATACGCCGGCTGCATCTGGAGAACGTATCAACAGTACCGATCAAGGACCCGCTGTGCAGAGCGAGGCAAACAACCAAGACGGAGAGGGTGACGGCGAAGGTGACGGCTCAGGATCCGACAGCGAAGGGGAAGGCAGTGAGGAAGGCGAGATTGCTCCTGCTAATGAACCAGTCCAAGAAGACTTGGCTGGGGATGTTGTACCCGAAACTGTGACGGAGACGGCCGCAGCAGAGCCAGAACGTGCTCCTGAAAATGAAGAAGAGAAGCAGAGTGTTGAAGGTGTCGTTGTCGCTGATGTTGAGATGCCTGAAGCACTCACCGAGAAGGACACCGAAAAGGACACCGAGAAGGACATTAAGAAGGACGTGGAGAAGGACGTGGAGAAGGAGGCTGAGAAGACAGAAGATGCCGCGACCATGGAGTTGGACGTGCTCGGTGCCCTGGAGGCTGCTGTCGATAAGGAAGCAGGCGAGAGCTCTTGACGATGAGAGAACGAAACGATCAGGGGCGATGGTGTTATTGACAACGCCGCAAGGAGAGTTCACTACGATGTTGAATCATGGGCATGATTCCGGAGCGACAGCGGAGAACAGCAGAGAATTGACCATGATACCCTCTCTGTGCACAATGGAACTGTTTTTTATGGATACATTGACGGAATTAGCTGCTTTCCACCAGCACTTCAACTCCCCTTCCTCATTGATTCATGTTTGCATTGAAGCAGTTGCCAATTTCTGGCGACGGTTGGAACCTTCGTCTACTTTACACTACCACATTGGCCCCCCATGCAGAGAGTTGTGCGCTCGTTCTGTGGCGACTGACTTAGTCGAATGGGTTGGTCCGAGTGCCCCAGTATGTGAGGAACAAGCTGAGGCCAACAGTCTCGAAGACCCGGGTGAGGACGCCGACAGCGACAGTGTCGAGAGGTCGCTGTTCAACGACAACCTGAGAGACCAGCTACAAAGGATCGTTAGTATCTATTAAAGCGTCTCCTAGGTCTGCAATGTAAAACTTACCGATGGGGAGTATGTAGCAGCAAAGATCAGACCACCCAAGTATGCAGCTCCCTTGTAGGAGAGAGTACCAGTAGCGTTGATCAGGGCAGCAACACCATATGTTTGGATGGCAGAACCGACAATCGAAGAGCCCCAGCTAGCAGCCGCAGTTGCGGTCTCCTTAGACTTGAAGAACTCCTCCTTGCTGTCTGCGGCCTTGGCACGATGGTAAGTGTCACCGAAAAGAGGGGCCAGGACGGCGGCGGAGGCGGCTTGGTTGAAGACGATGCCGAGGGCAATCGCGGAGGGCTTAACAGGTGGGAGGTCTGGAAACACAGGATATTGTTAGCTTAATCCTCGAACGATTGATGATCTCTCGTGGAAGAGGTGAGGTTGGGTTGAGCTGTCGGGAGTGACGTATAGATGTTTATGAGCGCGAGCAGGGCAACGTACAGTGTAGTGTGGCCATTGTGATGGTAGGAGAGTGTGTTTGTGTGAGTGTGAGATGTTCGATTGAGTCTTGCGAAAGTCGAAGCTGGTATGTAGTCGCTTTGCGTCTGAACAGAAGAAGGAGGAAGAGATGAAGTCGAGGTCAAGCTTATAAGGAAGGAGCCTGTGACGTGCAGGAAGGACTGGGTGACTTGAAACTGGCGAGCCGTGGCGCAAGAACTGACCAGCAACAAAGCAGCTGTCCCACTGGTCCAACGGCACAAAACAATGACGACACGTTGAGACCGCCACGGTAATTACTAGTATTACCAGATATCTGACAAGCTGGTGTCCAGCTTCTGCCGCGGTTTCCAAGCTGTAATGACAATTCCACTGGGCTGCTTTCCTGATGATGTCAGTGCCGAGGATCGTTCCTGAGCACCTGACGTTAATCTTGCTGAAGTATGTTCTCCGAGCTTCCAATGATCGGGGCTTGATCTCTCGCCGAAGGATGGTCCTCATGCGCTCTGGCCCTCGACTCTGAATCTCTCTCCTACTTTCAGTCAGAGGGTATATTCTGCTCAGGGACAACTTTCTCATATGCCTCAAGCCAGGAACAGTCACGTAAATAAGAATTACCCCGGATTCCCAGTCCGCTAGGCTGTTGCCCAATCATTTCAATGCCTGGTATCAGTGCTGGCCACGTTATCAGCAGCCTTGCCGCACAATAGAGCCTCCTCCAGACTGCTTGCGCTTTTGGTTACCTCATCTGCGATTATTGCAAGTTCAATTGTTTGACCGAAATCACGCTCCGACAACCACTAGAAAGGCCACAAGGAAACCTTTAATTTTGACTTCTTACACAGGAGCGTTAGTGATTCGATCACAGCCCTCATCATGTGCAGCTGAATTTTCTACTGTCCCATAAACTCATCGGCTCCAGATAGGAAATCCCCCACCCTGGTGCAACAACCATGCCGGCATCCCGGTCGAGTTCGCCTGAGAACGATGTTTTCGCTATTGATACCGCTCTCGTCCCGGAGCGCGACAACAAAAAGCCCTCGACCACAATCATCACATTCGGCAATCTCCTCCCCCCAGACAAACCTCTCCTGCTTCACGAAGATCTTCAAGAAGGATGCGGTGGTCAACTCTGGCCCGCTGGCATGGTGCTGGCCAAGTACATGCTCACATACCATTCCTCAGGCTCTCTGAGAGGCAAGTCACTTGTCGAGATTGGCGCAGGCGGAGGACTTGTGGGACTGGCCGTCGCGTTGGGTTGTGAGCTCGATGACACTCAGAAGATCTATATTACAGACCAAATACCCATGCTTGCCTTGATGAGAAAGAATATCGCCCTGAACAAGCTCGAAGACAGGGTGGCTGCGGAGGTATATGACTGGGGCACTTCGCCTCCTCTGTCGATTCTTCCGTATTCCTCAGGATATCCGGATGTTGTCCTTGCAGCAGATTGTGTCTACTTCGAGCCTGCATTTCCATTACTCCTACAGACCCTCGGTGACCTGATTGGGCCCTCAACGACGTGTTACTTCTGCTTCAAGAAGAGACGAAAAGCCGATATGAGGTTCATCCGCGACATGATGAAGAAGTTCTATGTAGAGTATTTGGACTACGATGGCAAGGAGGGTGATCGGAGAGAGGGCATATTCCTATACTCCATAACGAGGAAGTTGTGAAAGACATGAAGCAATGGCAGAAAATCCCCTTGAATTCTGACAAAGTATGAACATAAAGACTTAGAATTACATTCTGGTATCTGATACATCGTCTCATCATAATCGTACATTCGGCGATCCACGTAGACCGCCAGGAGGATCCGTATTCAACATCTGATCCTCCAGACCTCGGTGCATGGAGCCTGTCCCAAACAATGGCGCCATACTCGTCAATCTTTCTCGGCTTTTCCACGCAGATCGCAGCGACTCGGTCCAGTCTCTCCTGACTCCACGGAGCTTGGGCCCCAGGCCAATCCGGCGACTAGTAGTACCGACGACTCCCTCTACCGTCTGTGCCATGCATACGTCTCGTGCCGGCAGCCTTCCGGCCTGGCCGTCGAGTAAGACTCCCCTTTAGCTTGAGCATGGCACCGGAGACTTTGTCGCTCACGCTGGCCTTGCGGCGTGGAGTGGTGGTTGCTGTCGCTGGGGTGCGACGTGTGCCGCCAACACGGCGTCTTCGTGTTGGAGTGGCCGTGGTGGTTCTTGGTGTTCTGGTCTTAGGACCGAACAGGCGCTGCCTGAGGGTGGGCTTTGCGCCCACCGCACGAGATCTTGTTGCCGGAGCTGCTGGTTGTTCCACGGTCGTAACCGTAGTGGTGACGGTAGCTCCGCCAGCATGGTGACGAGCTCGTGATCTACCGAAGGGCATTGTCGATGTGATTGTTCCTGTTCCTGTGGTGGTGGTGTTTGATATGAGATGTTTTGGAAGCCTGGGCTCTTGAGATTTGAGTATGGTTTGATTATCTTTTCTTTGACGGGGAAAGAGAAATGGAATCTGGACCGGACCTGGAGTGGACTTTGACCTTTTTATCAATCACCCTCGATCGAAAGCGATGCCCATGGTTTCTTTCCCCGCATGACCGGCGACGTCACTCTTCGTGATCAAACAGCACCGGCCTAGCCACCTGGGTTGGGAGAATATCGCGTCTTTGCATGGCATTTCGACGATCCCCAAGTAAATGGCACAATGGGGAACCAGGTTTCCAAGTTCCAGTCTTCGCTTTGAGGTGTTGGAGTGGGATCGCCAACGCTGGCCAATCCTTTCCCCGGTCGGCAGCCACACCGTAAGGGGTCTGATGACGCAGGGCGACATGGTCATCTCGATTGTTTGCCAACTTCTGGGATGATGCCAGCATCGAGCGCTGTGATCATTGGGTGCCACAAAGGAACCCCATCTCGATGCATGCGCAGGACTGAAAGGGACATTGTGCCTGTGGCGGTGCAGGCGCCTTCTCTAGGATTTTGACTTCCAAGCTACGTAGCTCTGCCGGTAGATAGCGAACGCACAAAGTGCTTCGCAACCAGCGGTGCCGAGGAACCCAGATGAAGAACCGCGCATAGAGATGTAGGGCTTGGTAGATGATACCGCTATTCTAAAGGCATTGGGGTCACCAGGGGGTAAGCCGCAGCCGTGGCTAAGGTTTGTGATCTCTTGAAACTTGGCTGTAGGTGACGAGTTCCCGGCCCGTATTGACAGATGACTCTAGGTACGAAGGAGGCAGACTGGTTATCGAATACTGGAGTATAATGAGTTGGGAAGATTACGACGCAGCGTTTTTAAGATTCATGTCGAGCCTATAACACCTCCCCGAGCGCCACGAGATCGAGATTTCCGGAGAGTAGAAACCTGGTCTACTACATCATAAAGACTAACATCAATAAGAGAGGAAAAAACAAAAACTCTACCTCAACCTCTACTCGAACAGTAGAAGTGTGATATCGCTTTTGTGTTTTGATTGGGCTATATCCGGTGGTGGCAAGCCAACCGGTCTACTCCCATCTCGCAGTCATCTCGTTCGATGCACCGCCGATTTGACTTGTCAAGTATGCAAACATTATGTTATTTCTGGCCTGTGTTATCCACCACTTGTTTCTCTTGTCGGTCGAGGAGGAGGAAATCGAGGAGGAACGGTTTTCGGAGCGACGACGGCGGGAGTTGAACGGAGGACTTTTGTCGCACAATTCGTCTAGGACTCGCCTTCTAGCCCGGTGCTAGTTTGACCTGAGCCCCAGAGGATATTGTAACGAAATTTTGTCAACTTCAAAATATATGGCATGGCATTCAATGGGAATAAATGATTGGTCGGTGCCACCGAATTGTCGGACCTCCAGTGAAGGTATTACAGGGATTTTGGGCGGTCAAGGCTGAGCAGAAACGAGCGGAAACGAGGCACGCCCCATTCCACAGCTACCAACCCATTGGACGCACACATTGTCTACGTAGCCTCCGAGCCAGGATTTGACGGTCACCGACTACCTGTCTACAGACCACTGGAGATGGGCCTTGCGAAGGCGATCTCTAGGTGTGAAGCTGGAATGAATGGTACACGTGCACACGTGTAGGATGGAACTTGTGCAGCTACGAACCGAAGGAGCTGGCTTTCTACGAGGACTACGGCTATTTGCAAATGAGGGTATGCATGATTCGTGGAGGAACGAGCAGATTTGCAATGTTGAGAGACACCGGGGTCAGACGCCGTTGCTTCGATTGCTCCTTCTTGATAGGTGACGTTATGGTGTTTTTGGGGGACTGGGACGACATCCAAAGGCCAAATGATGACTACTTTTCCACCACATTTATTTCAGATCTTTCTCGTCGCACATTCGCCTTGTCTCAACCGCTTTTCCAGGCGGGCCCTTCGGTAACGAGGCAAAGAGTATCAACACATGGTCTCGATCCACGATGCATCCAACCACTGACAAGCGTGGCACCGTCTCTGCCAGATCACTCTTCTCTCTTTCTCGCAACTCATTGGCACCAGCACCTGCCCGAACCCCGGTCGACCGTCAACCTATTGTCCCGCCCCGGGTTACCAAACCGCAAAGAAAGAGTCATTCAGACCAGTGTGGCTCGACCCGTGTCTACGGGGATAGACACAATGAAAAGCAACGGGATCCCCGCGTTGCTCTGGCAGACAAGTTTACAGGTGGGTCATTCAAAGGCCGTCTATGGGAGTCGCTAACCTTTGCAAGAGAGCCTCGACCGCTACCGAGAGAACCTTCATGAGCAGTCCACAAATGACTTGGGCGAAACTGAGAAAAAGCTGGCCAGCAATCTTGAAGAACTCGCGCTCGACCTCGAGGCTCATTGTCATAAGTTGAGCGAGATCGAAGAGCCCCTGCAGAAACCATTCACCGCAGAAGCATTGACAAACGTCCGGACCAACAGAAAAGATGCAGGAGCGATCACGGAAGAAGTCCTGCTGAAAGAGAGCATCTCGGGGTTTCGCAAACTGCATGACGAGAAGGGGCGGATCCTGCGCCAACTCTGGGGAGCATGGGAAGACGTACAATTCGAGATCATGAGTCTCGCCGTAGAGCTCTACGGCAAAGACTCGCTGTCCGTTGTCCAAATGGAAACAGGGCTTATGAAACCAGGCCAGCGAGAGAGACTCCATGAAACGTTCAAGGTTGCCAAAACTGCTTACGATGAAGCGCGCCGGGACCACGCAGAATTCCAGCAGAGTCTGAAAGGATTCGAAGAGGAAATGGGTCAAATCTCCAACAAAGCCAAAAAGGTTGCAAAGGAAATACACGAGGTATGTACTTTCCCGTGTTTCGATGCCGAGTTTGCCTGTAACCATCTATTCCAGTCATATGTCCAGAAAAAGACCGAGAACCTGAAGCAAATTACAACTCTTCTCCAGCAATTCACGGAAGACTGAGGATCATGCCCAGTGGAGAAGCTTGGCCTTTCATTCCACACGGAAGACGGTCCGTGTTAGAGGTTCCGTGTTCAAGGGGCCGTGTTGGAATGATGGATGTCACGTCGTCAGTGCGATCATTTCTGCACCAGCTGACCTCCCAGCTTCCTACAATGAACAGGTGAAAGGGGTGCAAACTAATATCATTCGAAGAGCGGAACCAGACGCGTCTACCCTGCAGCTCCTCTCTTCTCGACGTAAATATCCGCGAATATCCGTCACAAGCTGGGCAATGACGATGAGCTGGATCTCGGAAGAAGCTGCATTTTTCGGGCGGAGCCTTGTTTATTTCCCAACGCCACCAATCTGAGTGTTCAACTGGAGCTCTCACAGTGGCTTTATCTGTGGCGCCGAACAGCAAAACTTGCTGTATGGGAAAATTTCGAATGAAAATCTTGCGCTCGTGTCTTGCTCGGGCGACGTGTGATCGGATGTTTACTCCCTGCGGCCTCCCTTCACCTTGAAAGTGGACACCCCGATAAGGCCTTGTCACGAAAAAGGCGTACAGTAGGGTCCAAACGAAAGTAAGTCAAGGATGCTGGTCGCGCCAATGGACCAAATAGATTGCCCCATTCCATGCGGCAGTGTGCAAGGCTTGTCCCACTATTATCAAAGTTTGTGAAGTGTACCCATGTTTTCATTAATACTCCGAGGCCGGTCAAGCCATGTCTTCTAGAAGTATATGAGTCACGGAGGTGGCCCATACGCATTGCCCTCCATTCTTCGATTCCGCTTGGATTTCTGTCCTGATTTTCCTGTTGGGCGATCGTGATCCTCATTTGTTATTCAATCCATACCTCTGCTTTTATTGTTCGAATACCATGGCACCAGCAGCAGTTTCACCCGTGTCTCCCCCATCACCCACACTGGACAACACGTCCAAGCTAACCAAAGCTGGAACGGCCACAATCCTCGAGAAGACGGTTTCCAATGGATCGAAAGTGGCCGACCTTGACGCCTCGAAACTCACTTTCACCCTGAACCTCAATCCGAAACCCGTCCCCGCTCCCAACTCGCCAGAAGTATGGAGCCAAAACTACACGACAGACCACATGCTCACCGTTCGGTGGACGGAGAAGGACGGTTGGGAAGCTCCTGAGATCCGACCCTACGGCCCGCTCTCCATCATGCCTACAGCATCCGTCCTGCACTACGCGACCGAATGCTTCGAGGGCATGAAGGCCTATCGGGGCCACGATGGCAAAGTCCGACTCTTCCGACCAGATCGCAACGCAAGACGTTTCCTCCAATCGGCCACGCGTATCTCTCTTCCGGGCTTCCCGCCAGAGGAGTTCCTCAAACTGTTGAAGAAGTTCGTGGGCGTCGAGGCGCCCAAGTGGATCGCAGAGCCTGGCACCTTTATCTACATCCGGCCGACCATGATTGCGACGGCGCCGGCCCTGGGCGTGCAGAGACCGAAGGAGGCGCTAATGTATATCATGATGGTGATGTTCCCGAGTCTCGACGACCCATCATGCAAGCCTCCCATGCCGGCCCCTCTGAGCAACGGCGTCGCTGAACCGAAGCCCTCGGCCCCGCCCAAGGGCATGCGCCTCCTCGCCTCGAAGCACGATATGATCCGCGCCTGGCCCGGCGGGTTCGGCAATGCCAAGGTCGGTGCAAACTACGGACCTTCACTCGTCGCGCAGGGCGAGGCGCGGGCGAGAGGGTATGATCAAATCCTCTGGCTTTTCGGTGAGGAATGCTTCGTAACGGAAGCGGGTGGGAGCAACTTCTTCGTCCTCTGGGAGAACAAGACCACGGGACGGAGGGAGATGGTCACGGCGCCTCTTGGGGATGGCGTTATCCTCGAAGGCGTGACTCGCGCGTCGGTCCTCGACCTCGTCCGCTCGGGGAGACTAGGTGAGGATGTGGACGTTACGGAGAGGAGATTCACCATGCAAGAAGTCGTTGACGCTCAGACCGAGGGTCGTCTCATCGAGGCGTTCGGTGCGGGCACCGCGTTCTTCATTTCCCCCGTGCAGGATATCCACTTCAGGGGACTCGATCTTGTTCTCCCGCTCGGGCAGACCGAGGCCAAGCACGGAGACGAGTTTGCCATGAAGGTGAAACGCTTGTTGAAGGATATCATGTACGGACGGTTGGAGGATGAGTGGGGGGTGGTCGTGGAGGAGACCAAGGAGGAAACATACGATGCATGAAGAGCTTGTGTTTCCTGTCGATGATAAGGGCTTTTCCCTTGCTTCTTCCGAGAGCATTGGGTGCGGAGTCTTACGACATTGTTGCAGAGAATGAAAGGCTGGGACGGCATGGCGTAGGCGCACAGGCAGAGAGTCCTGATAATTTCTTCATTTTGTACATATTCTTAGGGCGAAGCAAGCATGGTGGAACAACGCATGGACATACACGTTCATTGGCTTCGATCGGTGCTGGAGAAATGAAAGAGATTTTGCCAACCTGCAGGCTCTGATCCATCCGTAGTAATAGTGGTACAACAGCTGCCCATCGGACTATCGGGCCTGGATCACGATGTCTCCCCCTTCGCGTCCTTACTGCGTCCGCCTGTACTCTGCTCTGTTTCAGCTCTTACCTGTCCGGCCTTCTGTCCTTCAACATCGCCACCTTCCTTGTCGCCTCCTGCTTCGGTGTGCTCGACTTCGTCGCCATCCTCGGTTACGAGGACCTTCTTCTCCGCAAGCAACTCAGCTAGACTGCCGTCCTTGTGCATGTTGATCAGGATGTCGCAGCCGCCGATGAATTCCTTGTCGACGTATAGCTGTGGGATCGTCGGCCAGTCGGAGTATTCTTTAATTCCTACAGATGAGTCTCGTCAGTAAAAGGCAGAATGAAACTGTGTGCAGCCACTCCCGGCCGCTAGCACTGTACCCACCGCTCCTCAAGTCCTGGTCCTCCAATACGTTGAAGGCCGTGAATTTGGCGGGGTCCACGCCCTGTAGACCCAATATCTGGATGCTCGTTCTTGAGAAGCCGCATTGTGGTGTCTCGGGTGTGCCTTTCATAAACAGTACGACCGGTGCTGAGGCGACGGCTTTGTCGATTGCGGTACGGACTTCTTGCGAGAGCAGGCGAGTTTGCGACAGTTGGGACGTTATGCGCGGGAGGATGGTGCTGTGGGTGGCGGAGGGGGAGAGGGACGCAAGAGCGCCGCGGAACGCCTGTGCAGGTCACCGTCAGTATTTGGGCGGGATCTCCAGCTGATGGGGGATCGCACGGGTAGTCTTAATGTTCGCTGGAGCATGGCTGGCGGTAGTTTGTGTGTCGTTTGCTGAAGGGAGAACGAAAGGTCGAGTCACTGTCTGCGGCGTCGGAGAAAAGTGGTTGGAAGAGGGAATGATGTCAAATGTTGACAAATTGACAATCGGCGTGTCGTCGCACCGGATTCACCAAAATCACGCCCGTCCTCTCCAGTCCAGTACGGTACATACTCCCTGACAAATCGCCAGGGATCGATGAAGAGAATAAAATAAATATCTCTGGATGAAAAAGAAAAAATCGCTTGTAGGTTTCCGACACTCGACTTGACTTGACATAACGCAGGTTGTCCTGTCTACTCGTACGGTAATACCATGACCACCACGAGCCCGACTTCGAGCGGCGAGCGCTTTTCCGCGGCTGCATTCGAGAACGACGGCAAACACCACATCCTCCTCGGGGCGAGCGGCTCGGTCGCGGCGATCAAGATACCTCTGATCGCTCAGGCGCTTGGCTCCCACGCAAACATATCCATCCGCATCGTCCTCACCGAGGCGGCGGGGCAATTCTTGCAAGGCCAGTCCGCGGAACAACCGAAGCTATCATCTCTGATCAACGTTCCGCATGTCGATGGGATATACGGCGACGAAGATGAATGGTCCAAGCCCTGGGTCCGGGGCGACAAGATCCTACACATTGAACTGAGGCGTTGGGCGCACGTCCTGGTCGTCGCTCCCTTGTCGGCCAACAGCCTCGCCAAAATGGTCAACGGCATGAGCGACGGCCTGCTCCTGAACGTCATCCGCGCCTGGGACACCACCGGCCTGGTCGACATGCGGAAGAAGAGGATCTTCGTCGCTCCGGCGATGAACACCGCCATGTGGAGGCACCCAATCACGAGAAAGCAGATCAAAGTGCTGGACGAGGATTGGGGGGAAGGCGAGGACGGATGGGTCACGATCCTGCGACCAACGGAGAAGGAGTTGGCCTGTGGGGATACGGGCGACGGGGCGATGATGGACTGGAATCAGATCGTTGAGCGTGTGGACGAATATTTGAAGACCGGGGAACGGAAAATCGAATTGAATGGAGTTTGATTTTGTACAACAGAGAAATGAACTGGCCTATTCATGGAACAATCGAGGCTGATTTCGACTCCTCTTGCGACCTGCGGTAGAGGTAGTCGCCCAACAAGCCGAGGGAGATGGTCCCGCCTGTGATCCAGGCTCCTTTTCTGAACCACCACCAGCAGTCCTTTACGTCCTTCAAATTCACCCGCCGGACCATAGTCGCCAGGGCCAGTGCTCCGCCCCCACAGCTAACGATGAAGAAGACGGGACCCGCTCCAGCGAAATATCCCGCAGTCGCGAGGAGGGATATCTGCGCTGCGGAGAAGACGGAGAGAGCGGCCTTGGAGTTGTGCTCGTGCGCCTGAGCTATCGACTTGATGCCTGCTTTGGCGTCGTCTTTGATGTCCATGTAGGCGTATATCATGTCGTAGTTGAGTGTCCAGGCTACGCAGCTGGCGTATAGTGCTGCCGCCGCGGCGAGAGCGCCGGTATTTGACAAGAGATCGATGCCCAGAGCCGGGAACCCCATGATGGCGCCCCAGGAGAACGTGAGGCCGAGAACGAATTGAGGATAATGCGTGACCCGCTTTGCAAGAGGGTACACCGCGACGAACAGGAGGCTAGGAACTCCGTAATAGAGACAGGGGAGCGGAAATTGTAATAGCAGCGTCAAGCCCGTGAGGAGCTGTGCCCCTAGATATACAACCGCGCTTTCGACCGTGATGGCTTTTCGAGCAATAGGTCGTAGCTTGGTGCGTTCGACGTAGGGATCCAGGTTGCGGTCCCAAAGGTCATTGATAGTACAGCCAGCACCCCGCATTATCAGGGCGCCAGTAAAGAAAAGTGCTGTGGTTGAGGCAACTTGAAGGGGTGATGCCATGGCCATCGGAGCCGCCAGGAGGGTGGAGAACATGCAGGGAAGGAAGAGGTAGTACGTCCCTGCCGGCTTGTCTAGGCGGATGAGTTCGGCGTAGGGAATCCATGACGAGGGTAGCTTCGAGATGATTCCTGTTGTTGGGGGTTTGTAGGCCTGGGGGAGGTCTTGAGTGAGTGGCGCCGGTGTTGTGGAAGTAGACTGATGTCTGTTATGGTTGGAGAAGCCTCTGCATGCTGGGACGCGTTCTCGGTCGAGCACTGTCAACAGGTGAACGTGTTTCTTTGGCTGAAACCAAATTGGTCGACGGGTGGAAGTTTGAGCTAGAGATTGTAAAGCCTTGTAAGTCGCCTTTGGATGCAAAGGCCTCGATATGCATAGCATGTTTGATTCAGCGGACCGGGCAGACGGAAGCCAGCCAAACTTCGGAGCTGTTCAGGAATGCATTCAGGGCTTCATATATGATGTGCTGGGCTGCCACAAGGGGTTTCCCTGCTGTCAGGCTCGTCGACAATGCGTTGAGTGGAATACCATGAGCCGACCCGGAGATACCGTGCTGCCCTCCACGATCGCGCACTAGACGGCCATTTGCTTCCCCGTAGGCGGCAAGAACGTTGGTGCCGCCGCCGAACTTTAGCGACTCTAGAAAGATCGAAGGCGCGTTCGCAGGGGCGATCTTGAAGCCTGATCAATTCTTCCCTAATCACGGAGTAGTTGCCCTTCACCTACAACCCTCACCTTCACTCTGCCCTCACCCCTCCCTCATGACGGGTTCGCGCAGTTGTAACTTGCGCGCAAAGGTCATGCAACGGACTGTTAACCTCCACTCACCTCGGCTTCCTCATATCGTCCCACCGTCTTGGAGTAGGATGCGTTTGATCTCGGCAACCGACGCAAGGAAGAGGAGGTGGTTCGTCTGAGTTGGCTCACCCTGTTGCACACTGCTCCTCACGCGACATGCCTTCTACGCGGCCATGCGCGGCCTTCGAGCCAATTGCGCCCGACTTCGACCTCAAGGGCCTGGTTGAGTCGCAGCCGAACTTCGAATGGGTGGTGCGCATACACTGCGATATGATCGACCACCAAGGCCTCGAGAGCTTTGAAAAGCTGGTGCTGATCCACGTCATCCTCGGCGGGAAGCCGCTTGTCGTCGAGGGCTACGAAGGGCGCCTTGACCGATGGACCTTTGCGCTCCAGTGGCTCCGTGACAACTGCGGCTCAAAGGGTATGTCCTTCTTGTGTGCTACGATGACGCGTCTGTAACTGAAACTTGACTCCAGTCGAGAATGCGCGAGATCTCACCAAGAAGACCAACGTCCCTCTAACCATCGGTCACTATCTGAACAACATGGCATTATTGACAAATCAATGGACACCTCGAAACTACAAGGATCCTGAACGTCAGCGGATGTACCTTAAAGATATCGACTGCCCGCAACTATGGAGAGATAAGTTGGCAGAGATCCTTCCGCCTGGCCTCTTCTATTTGAACGAATCGACCGGCGACATTGGTGGGTTCGGCGCCGTGGACGAGAACGACTCGGTCAGACCAGTCACGAAGAAGGGCAGAGGCATTGCCAAAGCTGGCGATTTGATGAGTAGCTTGCCCAATGAAATGCGCGCCGAAAATCTCATGTGCTATGTGGGCCACGAAGGTACTTACACTCCCGCCCATCGAGAGATGTGCGCAAGTCTCGGTCAAAACATTATGGTGGAAGCTTCCACTGGTCTCGTCGAAGATGGAAAACCCACCATGCCTGGTTCATCAATCTGGTTCATGACGGAAAGCAAAGAGCGAGACGTCGTCTCCGAATATTGGCTTTCGCGGCTTGGCCATGATATTGAGATTGAGAATCACTTCGCCCAGGTCAACGCTTGGAAGAATGCCCCCTTCAAGGTTTATATTGTCGAGCAAAAGCCGGGCGACTTTATCCTAATCCCACCACTGGCTCCGCATCAAGTTTGGAACCGAGGCACCCGAACCATGAAGGTCGCATGGAATAGAACCACTGTCGAAACACTCGAAATGGCACTTCATGAAGCGCTTCCTCGGGCCAGGATGGTCTGCCGTGATGAACAGTACAAGAACAAGGCCATCATCTACTACACCATGCAGAAATACTCGAAGCTTCTCCGCCACGCGGAAAAGACGAGGCAGAAATCAGTGGGAACCAAGCACAGGTCATCTGGCGATGCGAAGGTCCGACAGTTGGAGAAAGATTTCCGCAGACTTCAATTCGTGTTCACGGAGATACTGGTATCGGAAAGCTTTTTGCCCGATAAGCCTGAAAAGAAGGTGGAATTTATTCCATACGACAGCAACATTACCTGCTCCTACTGTCGCTGCAATATCTTCAACAGATTCCTGACCTGCCCCAACTGCGTCGAGCGACTGGCAAATGGAGATGAAGACACGTACGACATCTGTATGGATTGTTATGCCATGGGCAGAAGTTGCGCGTGTATCTCAAAGCTTAGATGGGTCGAACAGTGGTCATGGGCAGAGTTGACACAGAAACATGAGCAATGGCGACACCAAATCCTGCAATATGAGGGCAAAGTTACCGAGAAATCGCCCATGCCTCTGAAGTCCGAACTGGATCGACTGGGCAACATTAGAACCCTGGCGCAGGTTTGTCAGCTTGAATTGGCAAGAAGACCATTCCGCGATATCGCACGCCCACCATCCCCTGTGAAAGGCGACGAGCGTGAAGAGATCGAAGTGATAGGTGCAGATGGAAGCATTAAAATCAAGAAAAAGGTTAAGCGTACAGAAAAGTTCCTCAGAGAGCATGGTCGCTGTCACACCGACCTGCACTGGGAACCAAAGTGGAAGCAAGCTGCATGTACCCAGTGTGACAAGCGCTACTGTTACGGCACGCTGTTCCGGAGGTTCGACATGATGCCACAAGTCATCCTTGCTGATCCAAACTGGACTTGCCCTAGCTGCCAGCAAATATGCGGCTGCCGCCCCTGCAGACAGAAGCCCGGCTACGAATATAAGCCTTATGCGCCCTCGGGTACTATGCTTGGTCACAACACAAAACTAGTTGCAGACCCGCGGTCAGTGGAAAGTCTTGTCGACTTCAGCGTGTCCAATATCGGCTGGATCCAGAAGGCTGACGACGACCATGGTGACCAATCCCGTCGACTTAAGAAGCGGCGCAAAGAGGCAGAGGCGGCAAAAGCCAACGAACCTGAATTGGGCGAACACTATGTTGACGATGATGCGGGCATCGCTGATGGTGTGGAAGCAGGTATTCTGCGGCTTGCAGAACAGGAAGGCTTTGCGATTGACCCAGCTCTGGCTAATGGTAGTGTCCTTCTTGACACGCCTGCGGGAGACGAGGATGATTTCGACGAAAATCCGGAAACCGCGAGACAGCTAGGCGATTTGACCCCTACAGACTCTCCTGCCGCGCTGCCTGAAGGTGGTGTCATTAGAGACCTTGAACATGCTTACGATCGGACCGAGGCGATCACATACGACTATCCAGACCCTTCAACCGCCGTTCACGTTTCTGGTCCTATCGAGGAAGGACAGCCGGCACTGCCCCCCGGTTATGCGCCAGCCAGACCTGAAGAGAGTAGAGAAATTGAGATGACTGGACAGAAGCGCAAACGAGCCAAGATCGATGACGGTGACAGACCTTTTGGCTATAAGAAACCGAACGCGGAGAAGCACAAGCAAAGAAGATCACTCATTTTGAAATTGTCACTACCGATAGAGAAGCTGACCGAGATGGAAAAGATGGCTGATCTCGCAAGGCGCCCGTTGAATGGAACCCTTCAAGTGCCGGCACCCGTCATCAGCTCTGATTTGCAGGCGCTCAATGCAGCAGAGGGCAACCCTCAGGCAGTACCCAAGAAAGTCCGACGGGGTCCGGAGCACATCGAGGTGGAACAGGACGAGGAGTTCATGCCCGGACGAACCCGCGACCGCAGAAAACGTGCACAAGCGGGAGCCCCTTTGCTGCCACCTGATTCAGAGATCACTCGAAGACAGACGCGCAAGCATCAGACCCGGTATCAGGAACCTTCAGAAGACGAGTTCAACGACATGCTCGGGCCGAATGATAGGCGGAATGCAAAAGGCAGCACGACTCTGAAGCCAACGCCGAGCAATGTTGTTAGACTGGACGATGCTGAACTGAACTTTGATTCTACAGAAGAAGATTCAGGGGAAGAGGGCCCTACCTCCAGCCCACCTGTGGAGATCGGACACGGGCGGCCCCGTCTGGCCCCGAGAGCGGCTATAGAAGCGTCCAAACCTGCCACGAAGAGCGGTGTCAGTCGTCCAGTCAGCAGAGACGTCACAGCAGAGGAAAGTGAGAGGCCATCATTGATCACTTCTCCAGCAGTGGCGCCCAGGGAAGCCAAGCTATCCGAGCCTACGTCAACAGCTCCAGCGAAAACTTCTGCTAGGTCCATTGCCGAGGCGCAAGCGAATCGGAGAACGAAGATGGCTTTGATCGAGTCAATGGGGTACGACAGTGACGATCTCGAATATGCATGGTCGCAAGACTCTTTCTTAGACGAACCCGTGTCAAATGGTACAGCGGCCACTCTACCTCAACCAGCACCAAACAAGCACTCCGTCACGGAGACCGACATATCGACCAGCAGCTCTCCGCGCGTCGGGTTGGTGAATAAACCCGCCATCGTTAGTACTGTGAAGGCGTCAGCTGCGGATTGGGTCGACAGTGATGATTCGGATGATGATATGCCAACTCGGGGAGCCTGGGCTTCAGTTAATGGCGGAGTTGCCAGCGCGAGTCGGGCGGTCGCAATGAAGATCAGTGATAAAAGCGCTGGCGGATCCGTCAAAAGAGGCAGGGGCCGGCCGCCAAAACATCGCAAGTGATTTCACGAGAGAGCGAGAATCCGCAACAGGTGAAGGGGGCTGCGAAGTATTGTTGACAAAAGACTGGGAGTGCTAGGCTGGGACGATTTCACGTGCGCATGTGAGCATTGTTTGGGTCTACGGCTCTTGGATATCCAGGAGGGGAGCTATTCAACGGCAAAATGCTGTCGGCGATGACCCACTCGAAGATGGACCAGCAAGCCGTGTGTAAGCCTGGGTTATGTATGACGGGGCATGAGTAGAAGCTGCTGTTTTGAAACGAGTGTAGGTCCGCAGGCACGACATGTCATAGTCGCATCAATGGCAGATCACGTTGAGATCGTTGACTCATCTGCAAGGCTGAAATTTCTCTCGGAGTCCGCGGATATTTTACTCCGGGCGGCGCGAGGCTGAAGAATGACATCGCCGCGTCCGAACTCTGTCAGGCCGACGCAATTTCACGCGCCTCTTCGCATTCTCATCTACTAGGTTTCGGCCTTATCTCTTGTTCTTCGACTATAGCAGCCATGAAGAGCATGCGTTCAGTGCAGCGCCCTGCCAGTCTGCGGCACCTTTTCGCAATGCGTCCCGCAACACACCACTCTCGAGCTCCTCTCCAGCAGTCTTTCCGCACCAGACCAACGCTACAGCGAACGGCGCAGACAACCTCCTCCTCCTCACGCATGCTCCATACCCAGCGAGCGACTACATTCACGTCCCCTCAAATCCTGCGCTCTCCTAGGCTTCAAGCCCCTCGAAGACCCGCCGGTCGTCGATACAACTCTTCCACGTCCGCGCCAGACGCGGAGCCGACATCTCTGAAGGACCGCCTGAAGAAAATGTCCCGCGAGTACGGCTGGACCGCCGTCGGCGTATACTTGGCGCTCTCGGCGTTGGACTTCCCGTTCTGCTTCCTCGCTGTGCGGTTGATCGGCACGGACACGATCGGGCATTATGAGCATGTTATCGTCGAGGGGGCGAAGAATCTACTAAAATGGCCGATTCGGGAGGCGGCGGGCGACATGGTTGAGGAGGTGGAGGTCGTGGATGGCAAGAGGATCTTGGACGAGAAGAGTGAGGACGAGGTGCTCAACGACCATGGATACCGGGAGGCCGAGAGGGCGAATCGGGGGGATAATGCGAGTGAGTATCTCTTTCTCTCCGCCTCGGTGAAGCACGCGACACGGGCTAACACGCGACACCTCGCAGGTCTGTGGACGCAGCTTGCTCTTGCGTACGCGGTGCATAAGTCGTTTATCTTCATTCGGGTGCCGTTGACGGCGGCAATCTTGCCAAAGGTGGTCAAGACGCTGAGGTCTTGGGGGTACAACATTGGCAAGATGCCGAGTAGGAAGGCGGTCACGGCTGCTGGCACAGGTGTGAATACTAAAGGGTCGAAGGTGAAGCCGAGCGATTGAGCCAACGGCGAGCGGCTGGAGAGAGATCACTCGGTCCAGTCAGCTCCATCCTCTAGGCGCTGGATCATCAAATCCGTCCATCCTTGTCTGCACAGGGCGTCCCCTAGATGTACAACTACATGGCATCGAAGCGTGGGGACAATCCGTGTGTGTATACATGCCTGTCGGCAAGGACACCAACTCCCATCCCAACTCTAGCATGCCGGCCTTGGGAAGGAGCCGTCTTCATTCACGCACATAGCATAGACTGTGATAATGTACAACACGTGTTCTTTCCTTCCCCGATCGATCAATCCAACCTCTGGCCCTCCAAGGGATCCCTCGTGCCCTCCTTCTCCAATAACTGCACCTCGGTCCCGTCGTCGCCGCGTAAACTCCACTCCAGGGTCTCGAAGAAGCCGCCCCTCCGCTTGACGGCTACGAACTTGGTCTCCGCCACGCCTTTTGTCCCCTTCACGCGGAACCTGATATTGATGACGCCTTGCATGGGGCTCAACTCCCCACTGATCCACGGCACCTTGCTGGCGAAGTAGATCTCGTCGCCCAGCAGGTCGCGGGCGTGGGTGTTGGTGCGCAACGCGTACAGAATGCTGTTGACGGTGCTGGACGTGGATTTCTCGTAGTTGAAGATCGCTAGGCTGGATATTGTGATGAGGAGGACGAAGATCGGGAGCGTCTTCAGCCAGACTGAGGTCCCGGCAGGCAGATCTGGTAATGCGCGGTCCGGCCGGCGGGAGAGCAAGGGCCCGGAACCTTCGCGGGGAGGAGGTACCAGAGGGCGGATTATGCGGTTAGGATCGGCGTCGGCGGATGTCGAGGTCGAGGTTGAGGATGGGCGCGAGAGCGGGCTCCGGATCAATGATGAAGGTATCGGTGCTTCCCGGGCGTACAGTTGGGCGCCGCGCAGGATGGAATGGCGCAGGGAAATTGGTAGGCTGTGAAGCTGTTTGAGCGCCATGGGCGCGGTGACGAGTTTCTTGCCGTTCATTGCGGCGGCGGCGGCGGGCTTGGGAGCGGTCGTGGGCGAGGAAGCTCAAGTTCTCCAAGTTCAAACAAAGGATGCCCAGATTGTGGTTGGATGTGGATGCGGAGGTGGTGCTACGCCGTGTGCGGCTTAAACCGCGCATCCCAGGAAGCGACCCTAAAATCGTGCAAAAGAACGATCAAGGTTTTGCTTGGCCCGGCTGCTGGATCTGACGTTTAGCCTATTATGTCTAGTACTCAGACAGTACATATTACTCGGTACACCGTTTGGGGACGTCGGTAACCAAGCAGACCACCAGCATGGACTCGCGTCTTCTGAGTGCGGCTGGCTGAGAAAGCTGTCGATTACTCTGTGTACCAATAGTACTTGTAGGTAGGCGTTGACACATGCACCTTGACAAGAGAGGTTCCTCCACCCATTTCGAACGTCGAAATTGCGTGAGTGTGTCCGTAGTTCCTCATCGACAACCGCTGGGCCGAGCAGCTCGTTGGCGCCGTGCAGAAGTCCCCTGAGATTGGCCAACGGCATCCTTACGAGGACAGTATGTTCACCCTCGGGGAGTCGATCGAATTCGACTCGTCCAAGACCGATTATAGGTCCGACATCGACCACTATCCTTCGCTCGAGTCTAGTATGTTCGCAACAATATTCGCCTTAAGGTCGGCTCTTGAGATCGTGGAGGTCGACTTTCGAGTTAATCCTCGCACCTCTAGGCGGTATGGGCCCGATGATGAATTGCCAGAGCTGCCGCCGCCGGTGTATAGAGGTTTCTTGCAAAGTATCGGTGCCGAGGAGACTCACGTTAGCAGTTACCGTACGTGACGTTGCAATCGCTCCCAATATGGAGCACTGGCGCGCTTTGCTTGAAGGAACTCGTCCTACGCTCGTTGATTCCAAGAGGCTATCAATATCGTCAAGGCGCTTCCGCTCTCGGGCAACTTGACACACTATCCGTGCAGATTTTCTCTCGTCTCTCCTGTCTGGACATGCGCCTCACGGACCTGGATTTTGTAGATCCACTGGTATGACCGTGATTGTCCATTGAATGTCTTCGAGGTTTCTCCAGCCAAGGCCGATGTGGTTAGCTCAGGCAACTTACCCGCTACGGATCATTCGAGGTTGTTGACGACGACGGCATTTGTCCACGATCTGAGACTTAAAGAAACTTGAGGTTGATCTAACAGGACTGCGGGGTGTCACCGCAGTACGCCCATACACATGTGGCGAGAGTGGAAGTCAGTCGACACGATTAACGAATACTTATCCAGTCCTCGGTGAGAGAAGACATCCTGGCATTGACAATGCTGGTCGAGTCGTGTATCCGAAACCCCATCTGCGCCTAAACAAAGCATATGTCATCGACAATACATACTTCGTATTGTTTGCTCAGATCAGCGTTGTTATGCTCAATATTGTTGGCGGCTGTGCGGCTCTCTTGGGAGCTCTTCAGTAAACACGAGCCAGCTTCATGGATACTTACTAACGCACTTCGCGACGGGGCTTAGTCCCCCGCAATCATCTTCCGTTAGGCCTAGGCGAATGCTTAATTTTACAACCCTGCTAGCGAAGATTCGGCCTGTTTGGCGAAGCGAATGCTGGATGGATTGGCAGGTTACGGTAGTGCCGATGCATGCACGATCCAGGGGGGAGACATGAAGGTCTCGTCGAGATAAGAAGTATGTATCTCGCACTGACGCATCTTTGTTTGTCTTGTCAATTCTCAACACTTGGCTCGGCATGAAGTCAACAACTTCTGCTTCCTCGATAAACGATGGAGGCGCAACGGGCCTCGCTGCAGCGCTGTCCGTTGTAGGAGGAATCACCGAACCGACTCGCCATCCTAAATTAGTGCTTCAAGTGTGCGGGTCAGACACTTGAGGAAGGCCGTCTTCACCAAGACAAATCTCTTAATCGGCACCACAGCATTTATGATAACGACGTTTTGCTACCGTTATGTGAGATATACCAGCCTGAGGGCGCTGAGAAACGACTGTCGAGCCATCGCAGTGGGTTTCCGATGCAATACCATGCCAGTCTTAGTACTAATTACCATGCGAAGCTATATGGGCAGACCACTGCCACCTCACCTGAGTGCGTTCAGGCGCTTCTTGGGCCGCTGCAACCTCCGCCTTCCCACCGGTTCATGAGGCATGACGGCAGTCAATTTGAGGACTTGGACGAAATCTTCCGTGAATGTTTGCTGTCTGCCACAGACCGCGCATTCCCACGCTTGTGGCAATTCTTACTGTTCGGCAACACCATCGTACCCGACTGGACGCTCCTTCTGTACGCTGCAGTCATTCTACCAGCACATGCTGCGAGATTGCTTGCCCCTACTGTCCTCAACCATGACAGCTTCCATATCCGCACCCAGGATGTCTGTATATGGATGTTTAGCTACTTCGCGACCGGCCTTACTGGCATTTGGCTCAAGCTCAGCCAACACATCGGGCGATTCCTACGATGGTCCTATGGGTCGGGACAAGCAACGGCGGAACTGCCCATAGAGGCCGAGGCAATCCTATTTCTTTACGAAGCTGTTCTCTCGATGAGTGGTCTACTGCTCACTTTCTTCTCGAGATCATCTCGACGATTCGGCAAGTCAGACCGCTCTGACAAGGAGACCTACAACGACCACAATGACACGACCAGAACAACTCCTCCGAAGTCAGCCAGCATTCTCATTCGTGGATGGTGGCTTCTTGAATGTGCCCGACTGATTCCGGTGGGGCTTCTCCATGACTGGCAAGTGCTGCCACTGGAAACAACACAGACGCTCGTGCGGTTCTACCTCAACTCCAGAACGACTGCTCTCATGGACAAGAAAAGCCCCTCCCGTGCACGCCGGGTGCTCTACCTGATCTTGTCGATGCTGTTGATGACGATCATTGCTGCTGGGGACGGAGGACTCGCGCAACGACAGGAACTATCTCCTGGAGAGATCGATTTCCTGTGGACCAGACAGTTCTACGTGGGGAAAGTGAGGTTGGATTACCGCAGATCTTTCACGGCAGAAGTAGACTCCGTTTTGATGGGAGAGGAGGACCGTGGCATCGCGTTCAACAGGACCTATTTCGTTCGTCTGCGCCAGGATCCCGTGGTCGGCATCGACGCCATGCCCGGAACTTGGTCCCGCCTCGATGAGTTTGTGAAGCGAACGGCGGGCGGCGAGGATGAGGATTACGCGTGGCTTCAGAACGAACTGTGAAAGATTGCTGAGGGAACTAGTCAAGTAGCCATGTATATACTAGGTACTTATAATACAATACATGTGCTCACTTCTTTAGGAAATTCTCCATTGACTATCCTAAATAGATTTACCTGATAAGTAAAGTACACTAAACCTAAAGTAGTGAAATTCGTAGTGTCTTCTTCTTCTGATTAGAACTTCTAAAGAATCAATACCAGCACATAAACTCACACATCTACTTTTATTTATTATTTATCTAGTCTCGTTTCACGTCGCTCGAGTCGCACCTAAGGTCTCATGTAGACGCCAGCCCTCGCTGGAAAGAATGTGCTGTACCTCCTCTTTCTTGATTAGTTAGAATCGGACTGCACAACCTCCAGCCCGCTACCGGCCCATCAGATTCCATAGACTCAGACCATCGTAGCTTAGCCGCATTAACCACCGTCGCAAAGTCAACCCGGCCTTAGGTGGTCTCAGCTGGCCACCGCCTAGTCACCACCTCGCCGTTGTTCTTAAGCGCGAATCAGCGCCGCATCGTCGCTATCGGGATGTGGCGCCTGCAGCTCTGCCAGCTAGCTCTCTTCGACGGTGGAGGTAATGTACTGTCCCGGCAGTCCAGTGCGTTGCACCATTCTCGTCGCCGCGCGGCAGCCTCTCTCAGTCCCAGCAGCGTCTTGAGTGAGGGCGGCACGCCCTTCTTCAGGTCGTCCTTAAGGTATTTCTCCGACTAGGCGAGTTTTAGACTCTTAACTTAGTCTTAGCCTATATTAAATTTTTAAAAGGGCCGTTAATATTAAACAGAGTTATATAAGGAAGGCTATGTTATATCTTAAATATAAGTTTTATATTATAGTCTAGTACTACCCTACTTTAACCTCCTACAGTGGGTAGGTACTATAGCACTTTCTATATACTACTAGAGTAGAACTACTATAGTATTACGAACGGTAAGGTAGCCCGCTACATAAATACGTTAGCACTTACTATTAAGCTAGGGGAGTTAAGAGTATATCTCCCGTGCCATTGTCGTATAGGAGACTCTCGCTCTAGCTCTTATAGTTCGAGTCTACTTAGTTAAGATGTAAAGTTAAGGAATGGCCTAATATTTAAATTATTACTAGATTACTACGCCCTACCTATTTATATAGTCTATACCTATTCCTAAGAAGGTCACCTTTTAGTGAGTAATACTATAGTTAATAATTATAAGTATAGTAGCAAGTAGTACTTAGCTCGAACTAAAGTTATATAAACATAGTATACAGCGGTGCGGTAGTACTAGGTATTACTAAATAGATATAGGACATAGGACATAGTATATAGTATAGTACTTAGTAGTACTAATATATATACTCAGTGAAGGAAGGTACATAATATACCTTCGCCGACATTCTACAACTTCGTCACTCTATAGCACGGCCGCCGAAGTACCGCACGCACTCGGGCAGATGTAGAAGGCCCCTCACGAGATGGCCTTAAATGCCCACATACGGTACGAACGAAGCGAAGTTTGCAGAACTACAATATCGCAGGAGCCAAAACGTTTATGATCAGCGGGGAAAAATCAAGCTACAGACTTTCCTGCGCCAATATAGTGTGGCACTCCCTTTGGGTGAAAGAACGTGCAATCACACACTTTTCTTATACGACATCTCGGGGAGAAATCCGACGACTCGAAGTGGTCAGTCACTTGAGGTTGTTGGGGGATGGGATATTGGTTCGCACAGCCCACGGCGATATATTCCTTGTAGCGAGCCTCGAACATTGGCATTCTCTTCGATGGCCCTGGAGTATGGCCAGGTTTTGACACCCAAGGAGATGGACACTTTTGATACGTATATGCGTACTATAGTATATTAATATTGAACGGGGCTCACAGCCTCGTCTAAGAAAAGAAAAGCTTCCAGCAAGAGTCTTCTCTTGGTCTTTCCTTTCATTATCCAAGCGGCAGACCGCGGGCGAGAAGCAACCTTGCTGTTGCGCGGTACCACCGGCTGTCACAGACGCATTCCGGCTCATTTTCAATTTCCTGTGTGGTCTATCCCCGAGACTCCTGAGGTCAAGTATTGACCTCAAATGGGCCCAGCGACAATAAATGTAATTGAGCATCCCACGGCACAGCCAGCAGATAGTGAGTATTACCCTCGACAAGTCAACCAGCATTTTGGGATAACTTTACTTCTCTTATGTGTCTCCAGCTAGTATTCCTTCCTGCTTCTGTGATCCTTCTTTCTCGTGGGGAAGCGACATGATTTGTAGCGCGTGCTCAAGCCAGCCAGCATCCGATCAAGTGGGTTCTCAACCAGCAGGGTTTGCTCTCTCTCCTTCGGACGGGACTCCCGCGGGTACTTTCCCTACGTCCGCGACAGCACCAGCCTAGTTTAGTTGTGATGGCCTTCGTTGTTACTGTTCGGCCAGAGAGATATATTCATCCCGTTGGTTGTATCGGGACTCCCTTGCCAGTCCGAGATCTGTGCACAGCCTTACTGGTACCTCGACGTTGAACTGCTGGTCCAGTTAGTTGGTCCATGAAAACCACGGGGGGAGATTTGTGGTATTCATACTCGCTCAATACGCTAGCTTACGCTACATACACTTTTGGTCTGTCGCCCTGCTGCTGCCTTTGGGACTATCTCCGCCAACATTTGCCAGCTTCCCAGCACCTAAACGCGGTTCGTGCCAAAAATGACTATGTGCCTTCCTTGCCCGGATGGCAGTCTCCCATGCTGACTTTAGACCACGCCAATACCGCTTCTTGTTACCAATGCTTCTCCAACACAGCCAATACCTCCACATCCCACTGCTGTCGTCTGGTAAACTGCTGTCAATACGTTCAGACCGACTCGTAGGTCAAAGAGGATTGACCATTCATTCCATCACGGATAGGTGATGTTGATCATTAGTGCTGGTGAGTGATTACCTGATCACGGCGCACCAATTACAATGCGTATGGGTTCATGGATCGAATAGTCAAGCATCTACAAGCATGTTAGTGACATTTCGACTGAGCCATGAGGAGTTGCAACTTACGGTGGACTTTTTGTGAGGTCGGTTTTCAAGATGACCGGCACACGAGTCATTTCAGTCACGTCCTGGATGTATTCGCCACCTTCCTCTCTCAGCTTGAAATAGCTGAGATACTTCTCTTTGTCGGTCAGGTTGTTCTCGGGGATGTTGCCACCCGCTTTGGCAATTCTCGAGTCCGATTGGGTCCTGGCCGGGCCGTTGGATGAACTTCCGTTGCGGCCGGGAGATGGTGGCAAACTCTGAGTCGATCGGTCAGCTTGGTTGGTCAGAGATACTCCGGAAGCCATCTCTGTGATCTCAGACGCGCTGTCATCGTCGTCGAACAGAGCATCAACATCATCGGTCGACATCGTATTGCTATCGGTCTGTTTGCGCTGTGACTCGTATCGTTCTTTGGCGCGTTCTCTGGCCGATTCGGTTGCACTGTTCGTACCCCCCCTGGTGCTTGCCGAGGTACGAGGTCTCTCGTCTTCAGGAACGTAAGCAGACGATGGGACGCCCTTTTCCCAATAGAGCTCGAGCACTCTTTCATCCTTGCGGAATTCGGCCTTCTTCAGCGGAAGCTGATCGCAGTGAACACGTTTCTCGAAGCCGTACTCTGGGATGAGGATATCGAAGGCGGACTCGTACACACAGATGACGATACCCTCGCTGATGAGATCGCCGCCGACCTCCTTGCTCTTCTTGTCCATGAGTCGACAGGATTCGATGTGGACACTCTGCTCCTGTGCGGCATGAGCGGAGTCTTTCTTGTTGTTGCATTGCTCTGCAGTCTTGGCCAAGCTTTCCAAGTCTTCATTGAAGTCAATGGCACCATTGGAGAGCGCAGCCTCCAACTGGCGGTGGACAACAATGTCGGCATATCTTCGCGAAGGGTTGGTGAAGTGGGTATACAGAGGCAAGTTCAAAGCGAAATGCTGGCGATGGTCATCTCCGATCTGGTTGCCGATGTAATACTTGGCACGCTGAAGGGTCTTGACCAGGAGAGTCTCCATACCCTTGCGTAGGTCGGCGTCCTCCACCTTGAAGAGGCTGTTCTGCAGAGTACCACTGCTGGAGCTGTCGACTTCATAGCCGGCTTTAGTCATGCGGTCCACAAATGTCAGAAGCCGACGTGGGTTGGGAGGCGATTGTCTTCTCAGAAAAGCCTTGTCGGGCATGGCTGCGAAAATCTTCTGGGCGACGAAGAAGTTCGCCTTGGCGGCAAGCTCTTCCATGATCTCATGAGCAGCTGAAGTGTTGAAGATGTTCTGTTCGACTGGGACGTTCTCGTCGTCGAGCTGATAAAGCAATCGGAGGGGAGCAATGTTCGCGGAGCGGTTCCCGAAGCGAGCTTCTCGGAATTTGTTCGCCAGCTTGTGCAAAGTCTTGATGTCGTCGACGGTAGCACCTTGGAGGCCTGATTGCTCACCGCCCTTAATAACGGCATCGATTGTCTTGTACGACAGCTTGCCTGAGCTCTGAATGATCGACTTTCGGATGACGGGTTCTCCTTCGACCTGCCCAGTTTCGCTGTTCACCTTGAAGATCACGCTCACCGTCAAGCGACCCTCCCCGGGAAGAAGGGAGCAAACCTCAGCACACAGCTTGGGCGGCAGCATGTTGACAGCTCTGGTCATCAAATAAACGCCAGTTCCTCGCTTCTTGGCCTCTCGGTCCACCAACGAGTTTGCTTTGACAAAGTGCGCCACATCAGTCACGTGAATACCAAGCTCCACCAACCCATTGTCAAGTTGTTTGATATGAAGAGCATCATCGAGTTCGTTGGTGCCATTGGGGTCGATTGTGAAGGTTCGCTCATTTCGCAAGTCAAGACGAGAACTCAGACTTTCCTCACTCTCGGTCTTCAAGGACCAGTCATCCCATCCGACACTCTTCAGGACGGCATCGGAGAATTCGTCAGACCCGAAGTTGTTGTCTCGCAGTAATGCGTCAGTCTCGACGCGGAGGTCACCCATCTCCCCTAGTTGCTCGACCAGTGTGCCAAACGGATGCAAAGAAGTGATCGGCCAGCGCTTTATGCAGGCGACGAAGATTCTGTTGGCGTAATCCATGTGCTTGTCGACAAAGTCTCGAGGTGCTTGTTCTGTGGGAATGGCAATCAAGGGCACACGTTTGTCGGTAGGCTTGAACCAGACAATCTTGGGCTTGTCCTGCATGCGAGACTCCGATCGTGAATGTCCGCCATCACGTTGCTGTCTTTCAGCCTCTTGCTTCTCTTTGGTGGCCTGACTGCTCGGGCGCAAAAGACCGAGGGTCCCTGAGAACATTTGCCCGGCGACACGTTCGATAACTGCGACGACGTGCCCGGCATAGAGTGGCTTTTGCTCATCGCTGATTTCCTCTTCCTCCATGAGCAGCAGACTCTGCCCTTCGACCTCAACGTCGTCATTCTTCTTCTGCGTCGGACGTTGACGAAGACTGCCACGTCGACGAATGCTACCATCAGGTGCAATCGACGTGGTATCGGTAGTCGAGGAGGTATCACTCTTGCCATTCTGACCAGTACCGGATGAGCGCGTATCGGTGATGTCCTTGCGCTTTTTCTTTTCTTCCTTCTCACGCTTCTGACCCCAGACTTCATCCACGTCAAGCAGCTCGATGGCCACCAAGTCACCCTCAAGAGCCCGGTTTCGGTCTTTACTGCCGCAGATGAAGATATCAGCGTCAAGGTCACTCGTGGTGACATAGGCGTCGGAACGATTCTTCTTGTTCACTCGAAGAATGCCAGCAACCAGCTGGCCGTCATTCAGCAGCGCAGGGAGTGTAGCTTGGGGGAGATAGGGAGTGAACAGAGTCTTTCTCTGCTGTTGTTGCTGCTGTTGCAAGCCCATGGGAGGCGCATGTTGGCTGGCTTGGAGACCACCAAGCTGGGCACCCTGCAATGCCTGGAGCTGAGCAATCTGCAGCGCGTTCAGCTGCTGACCCGCAGGCATAAAGCCTGGCATCATCATCTGGCCTTGTTGTAATTGGACCAGTTGAGGCTGGCCTGGATATTGGAAGCCGCTCATGGATCCCATAGACTGATTGATCGATCCACGGCCGCGGTGACCTGGCTGGAACCCCATTCCCTGAGGTTGACTGAATTGGCCCATTTGCTGTTGTGACTGGTCGTTGGATTGCTGGTTGTTCTGTTGACGCCAATTTCCTTCGAAGTTTCGAGATCCTTGTCTCGTATGGCTGCTCTGGCTTCCACGGCGTTGGAGGTCCGACTGGTTACCTGCACCAGCTTCACCTTGAGGTGGGAATTGGAAAGCGCTGGTGCCACGGCCAGCCGCACCTCCACCACGAACACCTCCAGCGGCCATACTCTGGCTGCGACTGTGACCCACACTGCGAGCATTGCCAGCGCGCCCGATACCCAAGCCCCCGGCAGTGACGGGCGTGGTAAGCCTGTCGTCGGATGGAGTCGCCGCCACAGGGCTTTCCACAGTGCCGCCAGCACCGGGTATAGGGAACTGAAAGCCAGCCGCCGTCCTCTTCTTCTCCGCAAGCTCGGCAGCCTTCTTAGCTTCGGGAAGGGCAAGTGAGTGACGTCTTGTATGGCCACTTTGTGCAGAGCCTCCTCTTCCACCTCCACGTGCACTGGTGTTTTCACGATTCTGTCCGAGAGCCTGCTGGTTGTAGTCGCCGTAGGCAGTGCCCGCAGCACCTGCAGAAGGTGCCGGAGGAGGGCCCATGGCCATACCCGGTAGGGCAGACTGGTTCCGTCGATGAGCAGCAGGCTGAGTTGGGGCATTGCCTTGCATTCCCATCTGTTGCTGCATCTGAGGAAACTGAAAGTTGGGGTTGTTATTTGGAGAAAGAGCGGAAAGGTTGGGTTGCCCTTGGACAGGGGAGTAGGTAGGCATGCCTTGCAGAGGTTGCTGGATCATGCCCATGTTGACATACTGCTGATGAGTCGCAGCAATCTGTTGCTGCTGTTGTTGAAGCAATTCAATTTGTTGCTGAAGGGCCAGCTGTTCCATCATGAGCGGGGTGAGCTCAGATGGACTTCGTCGATGGGCGATATGAAGTCTGCGCCCTGCAGGGCCTGGCACCCCAGATTGACCTGGTTGTGCCATCTTGAAATGTGTTCAGGATCGGACTGTCTTTCCTAGCTCTTTTTCCGCTCGAGCCGATGAGTCTTGAGAGGAGTGGAAGAGGGATGAAGGACAATGCTCTGGGTTGTTCAAGAAACCCCGAGCACCAAGGAGGGGAAGGATACCAAGCTGGAAAGAAAAGTCAGTACAGACTGGGTTGCATGCGATGACAATTTCTTCAGATTGGCAATGAAGCCGGGGATGCGTGGGGAGGCACGGCTGTAGATGCTGCTTGCTCAAGCGCAGCGCAGAGAGATGATCAGACTCACCAGAAATTTGCCAAGTAATCTGTATGTGGTAAAGCTGTTATCGATCCTTTTCAACCTGGCTTACGTTGTGTGACGCTCGAACGGTAGGCAAACGATGGTTCCGAAGCTGGATGAATTGGGTATTCTGTTGACAAGAGATTTGGATCCTGCGGCCGAGGTGGAGTGATCGGGCAGTGGCAGTTTCAGCGACGAAACTAAGTGAGACGGTAGCGTAGAGCTGATTGCCGTCGCAATGGCAATGATGAGAGCTCAGGTGCAAGCAGGAATCGCCAATCGTGACTGCTAATATGGTGCAACGGAATCTGGTCGCAGGCAGGCTCAGCCCGACGTAAGATTCTTTTTGGGCGAGGGAAGGACAGGAAACGGAACTCGACGGGGATGGCACCCGCAGTGGCAGAGGGCAGGAGCACACGAGGGAGTGACTCGGCTGGTTTCAAGGATTGTCTGGCCAAGGTTGAAGCGATGAGAGCAAAGACAGAATGGAGGGAGAAGATGATGAGCAAGAGGACGTCGGGAGGAGGGGAGACGGAGATGGAAATGGAGATGGAGATGGGAACGTGTCTGCAAAAGGTCTTGGTATTCTTCTACTAGTGTGAGAGAGGTGTGAGGCGCACCAAAAGGCTCCCAGTAAGGCTATTGCTGGCAGTTGCTTCATGCTCACTCGCTTACGCGGTCGATGGCAGGCTATCTGGACACATCTATCTGCCCTATTGGCGATGGCCGTCGTGTTTCCCCTTCACCTTTGGCCCCTCTTATGAACTGTAGAGAGAGACCAGACCGGTCGGGGTCCTTGCCTATTTGATCCTTCTTCTTGGTCGGGTAAGCAGCTTCCTCGTGTTCTATGCGAGGAGGAGCAAAAGGAGAGAGTCTCCCATTCCTTCTGTAACCATGTACGTTGCTGGCCATTTAGACGCCGATATGCCGCCAGGTGAAAGCATAAACCGCTGTGATTCAAGTTGCACCGTCGGCGCAAACGGTTGATGCCAAGACTGGCTGCGCCGTCACAGCCGGTGCCCGCCCGCACCTACAGGGGCTCTCCAGGCCGAGTTTAGGCTTCCTTGGACGCACATCACCCGGCGACCCAGGCGAGACCTTCCCCACCACGCTGCTGGCACTGAAACACCCCTGCCAGTCGCGGTCGTCTGAGACTCGAACTCTTCTTTGTTAACTCCCAAAAAGTCGTTCCATCCGATGGACATTCAGCACACCCAATTCTTCGCGCGATCGCCCATCAGCCAACCCCACTGCTTCATTTCGGCTCTCCAGATCTCTCGACGCTATCGACGCTCCCGCAAAGTCGCGCATCCAAGGTAGAATTGCTGGGCTCTGGGCTGCCTACAACAGCCTTGCCTGAACAGTGCTGCTTCCTTTTTTTCCCGCCACAAGCTCATCCTCGACGTGTCTCAAACTGAGAACAATCACTACCGTTGACCCTTGTGGCCCAGAGTCTGGCTTTGCTGGTGTGATTCCGACTATTTTCTATCTTTCATCCAAGTGTGGTCACGGCTGATTCTGTCACTACAAACACCTTTTTATCTTCTCCGACAGCCATTGGTTAGCTTGAGCACCCAGAATCGCACCAGCTTACCTCTCATTCCGAAACTGGTTTCGACATTCGTTCACTGCACGGGTCGAGGGTGGTCAGCCCAAGCCTTGGTCACGTGCCATCAACATGGCCAAACTCCATTCTTCGCCATTTTCAGCCAGGAATAGTCCCAGAGTTCGGAGGAATGACGACAGTCCCTCGCGGCAGCTGCAATGGGAACTTGATCGGGCATTGGGCCAACTCCAATTACACGAAATCGAGAGTTCCAAGCTTCATGCTTATCAGAAGCGTCGGCAGCGGGACGAGCTCGACGCCCGAGAGGCGGCCCAGGCTCACGTCCATCGGCTAGAGCTCGACGCCGCCAGTGCCCAGCATGAAGTTGTACGAAAGCAGGCCGAGGCTGTCCTCCAAGCCTACATTAAGAAGGAGGAAGAAGAACGACGAAAGCGTGAGGAAGAGGAGAGAAAACGGCTAGAGGAGGAAGAAAGACGAAGAAAGGCAGAGGAGGAGGCTCGCAAGAGAGCCGAGGAGGAGCGAAGAATCCGAAAGGAAGGTGAAGAGCGTCGTGAGCGTGAGGAACGTGCTCGACAGGAAGCGGAACGCCGCGCAAAAGAGAAGGCCGACGCAGAAGAAAAGGAGCGGATTGAACGAGACGCTGCACTGCGAAAGCAACAAGAGGAGCAAGCAAAAGCTGAAGAGAAAGCTGAAAAGGAAGCCGCTCTTAGGAAATTGCAGGAAGAAACCGCCAAGGCAGCATCTCCAAGCCAGCCGGCTATAAAACCAACCACCTCCCGCCCAACTCAAGTCCCAGCCTCGGATATCGAGCAGCGACATCAGGAATACCTGGCTCTCCACAAGAAGTTGAAGACGTTCCGATCAGAGTTCTGGACGTCGGCCAGGAAAGACGCAACCTTGAAACCACACGTTGGTGACATGCGACGGGCGATTCGAACAAGCGTAGGACAGTTGACCGACGACAAGGCCGCTAACCGAGTAGGGGTAAGTACTCCGATTCCCGCTCTGATGCTGGGGTCGTCTCCAGGCTGACATCCAATACAGCACGACCGAGTCAAGACAACTCTGCTTCGAGCACTCAAGGAGCTACCATCGCCTCCAGCACGTGTGGGCGACTTCTTGCCGGCACATCTCAACCTGGGCGACAATGGCGCGACCACAGTCCCATCATTGCTTCTGTATCTTCTCTCGATTTTCAGCAAAGCCGTCATGGCCGCCTTCGTCGGTGAATGCGCTGTCAACGCTAAGGCGGCTGAACCGATCGGCACCCTCGTCGCACAGATCTTTTCTATGCCCGACCTCCAGTTCGCTCGAAACGCACCTGCGAATAGTTCCTCCCGCCCCGTTCCAAGTCAATCGCTGATCCCGATCCTTATGTGCAAATTCCACGCCGCCGCTCCCATTCTCTTCGGCATATCCGGCTCCGAATCCACCACAGCAGGCAGACTCAGACTTGGCTGGCGTCTCGATAGGATCGACGACTCTACCGACTCGAAGCGCGCCTTTACGACTCAGAATAAACACTACGACCGTCTTACGGGTCTCGGTGTAGGCTACGCCTCTATTGCGCTACGAAATTTCTCAAAGGCAAGATTCCAGAACCCGTGGCCACCTGTGCATTTCTGGTCCAGTCTGGCGCATATCATCAACACTCCCCCACAAGAAGTTCAGACAAGTCATCTTATACTGTTGAAGAACATGTTGGAGAATAATTCAATCGACCGCTTTGTGCTGTTCTTTGGGGCTGTCGGCATCGCGGCGTTGAGGCAGGCAGTGCTGGAGTTTCCAAGGACGTTGCCCCACGAACTGCAGGAGAAGCAAGTGACCAAGTCATTGCAACTGATGGTGGAGGGATGGAAGAAAGAGAATCATTTCTCACTTACATAGGCTGCAGGCCCCTTCGGCAGCATTGGAACGGCGGACAAATACTAGCCTTTCGAAACGCGAGTATTGCCTTTGGGTCATCATTGGGCCACTGAGCATTGGTGCATGGTGTTTTCGCTCCGCTAGGCATGGTTCCGGCGGGATACCGCTCAGTCTTTTTGATTTCCATGTATTGCTACCAGTCATGAAAGCCATTGCAGTCAAATGGCAAATAAGACGATCGGGGGGTTGGGGCTCAGGCCTAGGCGACGGTTCAACCACAGACAGGACCAGGAAGTGGTCGGTCTTGTGAGCCTCTCCTGCTCTGCAACAGTTGTGTATTTGCAGAAACGGACCAAGCACAACTCGACTGTGCATCGGGAAAGGACACTTCACACAACCCCCGGGCCTTTTGAGCAGATCAATAGAGACAAGGATTTCTCTCAAACCCCCAACACCCATGTCTTCAGCTCAGCCTTTGCGCTTTGATCCCTTGAAGCGAAATCAAAATTCATTGGCAGTGCTTCCCATTGGACACCTTGGATCTTCATCCGCCAATAGAGTCGAGCGCTCAGCACCGTAGTTGCTGGTCAACGACATGTAACAACATCAGCCAGCTATTCTGTTCTGCATGCCCATGATACGCGAGGTTCAGACTGTTGGGTATCTCCTTGCCTTTTCCATCCTTCGATGTGAACGTGGCATATGGACTCTGCACGATCCTCAGCCTCTGCCGCTTGGCGGCCGCTCAGCCTTCGGATTTCCCAACTTGGCGCATATCAAGCTGAAAGCCCACACCAAATTCGGACAGACAGCTGAGCACCATGGTCTTGACGCAGTCGCTGGATGTGCCACGGTTATGTGACATATAATAGCTGGAGGAGAGCCATCGTCGCAGGGTTAGACTCCAATTCCAGCAGAGTGGGTGTCCCAGGCATCCATTACATTGACCTGTCTTGCGTTTCGAAACGGACACAGTCTGAACTGGAAGACCGGACTGGACTGACATGGACCGCTCCTGCTTCCATGACCTTCGTGAACGAATCGACGCCCTCCTCTCTTGACTCGACATCCGACGGACAAGCAAACACAATCGCACCGTGCAATGAGTCGAAAAGTCCATCTGGTCCGCCACGCCGAGGGCCTTCATAATCTTCGCGACGACGCAACAATCCCAGACGCCCCGTTGAGCGAACGCGGGCTCGACGTCGCGGAAGACTTAGGCCGACGCTTCATCCACGACAACTCGGACAGCGTGGGCGCCGTCCTGGTCTCGCCGCTTCGTCGAACCGTCCAGACTTCTCTCGCGGCATTGTCTCGCGTCCTCAGTGCGGCCCACTATCCCGCCAACTCGGGCAAAGGGGTCAGAACCGGCGGCGTGACTCTGGTCTTGGACCCTGATCTGCAGGAAATCAGCACCCCGGCGTGCAATGTCGGATCGCCGCCAAATGTGTTGCTGCATGAGTTCCCTGAGTTGGAGGCCCAGATCCGCGGACTGCCGTCTCGGTGGTTCGAGAAGACGGGGCCGTGGTCGCCTGCTCGTGCGGCCGTCGCGCAGCGGAAAATCAGGATCCTGCAACGGCTGTGGGACGTTTCTGAGCAGTTGCGGGCCAATGCGGACGGGAGGGAGGATATCGTCGTGGTGACGCATGAAGGGATTATGATGGAACTTGTCCCAGATGCGCGTGTGCCGCTGGGCGCCTACAAAACCTTTACCTTAATTAAGACGGGAACAGACGTCGTGCTGCGATGAGGGAAGAGACGGGCTGGTACGAAGAGAAGAATGCCAATTAACTGGAAAGGAATGCGAGCGCGGATGGTTGGGAGGTCATCCTACCAGTTGTTGATCAGCGAGCAATATTTGGTGATGTGAAGAACCCGGTGGTAGAAGAGAAGCAGTGGACGAGAAATACACCCTCACGGCGCTGTTCGTCTCGTCCATGTGCCTGCCTCTAACTTACAGACTGTGTCTTCCGTACATACTGAAGTACTGTGTACAATTGATCGGCTATGGAAGCCAGGGCGAGCATGGTGCCTACCCGTACTTTGGTTTCCGTCCCCGTTTCGTCGATCATTATCAAGTCCTAGTCCTTGGCCGCGACCACTTCAATATGGTCGAGAGCCACGCCATCGCTCTTTTCGACCAGTCCGCGGCCATCCGAGGTCATATGCAGAACGACTTCATCGCCAAACAAGGCTCCCATCTCCTCAACCGGCAGGCCTCGAGTTTCCGGGACGTAGGCCCAAACGACGACCTCGCAAACAAGGCAAAAAGCCATGAAGATCAAATACATCCTCCAGGTTCTGCTCGAGCCTACCGTCAGCCGGGGTTCGCAACACTACTTTAAGGAAGGTGTAATCAGCAGCGCTTACATGTTCCGAAAAGCCAGCGGGCCCGGGGTCGAAAAGGCGATAAACCCAACGAAATAGGCGAACATGCTCAGCCCGATGCCCTTTGCTCGAATCGTGGTGGGGAAGATCTCGGAGCACCACACGAAGGACGGGGCGTCGATGAACTGGAACAGCACGATGAACAGGAAGATGAAGCCGACTGCTGCGCCCAGGCCCGCTTGGTTCGTGCTCCCGAGATACTCTCTCTGGAGAAGGGCCTCCGCTAGCAGATTGAGGGCAAGAGCAGGGAAGCCAATCACTAATAGAGGTTGGAAAAGCTGGAGTGAGCAATGAGTCCTAGCTTGGGAGCAGAGCAGACTTACAGAAGAGCCGCCTCCGGCCAAACATGTCCATGGTGAAACAAGCGACGAACGCCGCGATGGTCCCGACCACCGCATAGATGGCTGTGGAATCAAAGTGTGAGAGAGTCAGTTGCCTATCACTTGCGTCTGGACCCTTTGTTTTTGAGCAGACTAAATCACCTACCGTACACGAGCAATGGCTTGACGCCGCTCAAGCCGAGCATCCCGAATATAACGACCAGGTAATTCGCGATACCGTTGACCTAGAGACAAACGTCAATCCAAAGGTGATACACCCCTGCCGGCTGACTCACTCCAGTTGCTTGGGATGCAAACCTAGCACAAGTCAGCCCAGGTCAGCACCAGCGTGCGCCGTACTGTGACAAGGAAGCATACATGATGAATAGCACGAGAAGCGAGCGTTTCCGCCAACTGGGTTTGGTGAACATCTGGATGTACCCGGACTTTTGCTCCTTGTCCTTTTCAACCTGTGCTTGGATCTGCATGAACTCCGCCTGGGCCGCAGAGTCTTCCGGGTCGGTCGGGTCACGATGGAGGCGGCGGATGACTTGTAGGGCCGTTTCGTGACGGCCAATCCAGCACAGGTATCGTGGGGATTCTGTTCTTCTGGGTTAACATCGCCAGCACAGCACGACATAGTCTAAGGTAGGTAGGTGGTAGTCACTGACCGGGCACGAACCAGATTCCGACAAGAAGACCCAGTGGCCCGAGGCATGCCAGCGCAAGCGGGAGACGCCATTGAAGGGTCTCGTTCTTCGCGAAATACGTCCCCACGGAAACCCACGCAACACTGGAGGGCTGGTCAGTTGAAATACACACCCACACCACAGACGGAAGACCGGGGGTTCAGAGACATACGCCACGTATCCGAGCCCGAATCCCATCACCGTCATGCCAGTCATGAGTCCGCGACAATGAGCGGGTGACACCTCGGTCAGGTACAAGGGGACCAAGCAGATCTGCATCCCGAGCCCGAATCCATGCAATATCCTGATGGTGATGAGCATTGCCAGATATGGCGATCCAGCAGCCCAGCCGGCACCGATCAACGAGAACAGCGCGGATGCCGCGAGGGCTTTCTTGCGGCCCACCCAGTCGGCGAGCCAGGCCTGGGCAATGGCGCCAAATGCACCCCCGGCGGCGAAGAGGGCATTGACCGCGCCCAGTATGCTGGAAGGTAAATAGGTCGTCAGCATGCATGCTTGGTTCGTCCGTCGGAGGAGATCTCGTGCTCACTTTGCAGTATACTTGCTCGTTGCTATGCATATGTAACATGTCAGCCTCTACCCTTGAAACGAACCTTCAAAGTCACTCGTCGCTCACGGTCAAGATCAAAATCCTTGTAAAACCCTGGTTGACCTATGCTGGTGATGAACACGCCGAATCCATAACCATATCCGAACGTGCCGATGGCAACGATCATCCCGATCCAGATGTTGTAGGTGGTAAGTTTCGCCATCTTTGCAGTGTGGTGGTCGGTGATATCAACTGGGGTTCGAGACAAGGTTGTCCTCCTGGTGATGCCCTCATCCTGCTCTTTGATATATTATGCATGTTTAGGACGTCCTCGTGCATCTAAGCGTACAATAGCCGTGTCGCCGAGGCAGATTTCACCGGTATCGGTTCTGAAATCACGTCCATCCGAAGTCTGGACGCTTCAGACGATCCGCCATGGAGGAACCCGCCCCGTGGGGAAGCAAAGACGGAAGAGTGCTACACCACCAAGGCCGGGGGTTTCAGAGGCTCCACAGCCAGGCAACAGCAGCAGGCGACACGATCAAGTCAAGTCAATCGACATACCGGTATGGACAGACTTAGCAGTATCATTCATGTCGCTGTTCGACCAACCCAGATTCTGACAAAATCTAGTTGGCGCTCTCTAGCGATCGACTAGCGGCGTGGTGCAGCATTTCATGATTGGCTGCTCCGTGTAATATCACCGTAGCTGAGCCCTGTAGGGAGTACTATGTAGCTTGGAACCCACACGCAGAAACGGATGCATTACGAAATACGTATGATGTATCACAAGAACAAATATCCCCATTTCAACGAAAACTCAGTCCCCATCCGCCAAGACTCCGGCTCCCACGTTGCTCGCCGCGAGTCCGGCCGCAGGAGGAGGCTGGCCATGCCGAACAAGTCCCCAACGAACTCGTCCAGGTCGACCAACCCGTTGAGCAAGATGAGATTGTCTCGCAGCCGCGGGAACGGAAACCGATCAATCCACCGCCTATGCGGCATCGCGAGCTGCAGGGGGGTCGGGTGCAGCGGTTCCGGCAGCGAGAGGTATTCCCGCGGCGAAGCTGCCTCATCATTGGAGTCCGGACACCCCGTGCCTTGCATGAGCCCGTGCTGGACTAGAGCCGAGTAGATGGGCCAGGCTGGCCAGCACAGGAAATAGTGGTCCGTGGGCATTTTCATGGTGATCGTGAGCACGGAGGATGGTGATGGTCGCATCGCTTCGATGCGCAACACGGGCAGACGAGGAGCGAGCGAGGAAGCGTCCCCACGCGGTGGCGACGATGGCCGTACATCGAGTCCCGCATCGGGGGTCTCTGAGGGGACAGTCTGGCTGCTCGTGCTAGCATCCCTGGAAGGCTCGGACGGGGTGCCGAAGCTGCCGGTGCTGGCACTTCCCGCTTCGCTCGCAGGTGGTCGACCGAGTAGACGGTCTCCTGCAGAGCACGAGACCACCAAGTAAGTAAAGAAGTAAGTAAGTATCAGACGGCTACCTCTGTGGTAGAGACACCAACTAAACGCCCCATGTTCGCGGGCACGAAAGGCTGACCAGAGCAGACCGCAAACAGGGAGCAATGGCCAACAAGGGACTTACGTCTCGCCCGCTGCGCCAATCTATCTTGTATGCGCTTCCGTTCCCTCGCGTCCTCGACTCCGAACCAGTTGTCAAACCTGGCTTCGGTCCGTGGACGTCCTCGCTTGCGCCTCTCCGCCATTCGCGTCAAGGCGTGAGCGTAGGTATGTGATTGTACTCGGTATGCTATGGAGGGAGCAGAAGAGGCAGGGTCTGTCTCTGACAAAAACAGTCGTCGAGCACCACACTGTGATGGCAGTAATAGCTGCTAGTGGAGCCGATATAAGAATATGCACGGCCTAAATTCTGAGAAAATCCTCGACCTTTAATATGTGGAGAGACGCGTGAGAGGGAGAACCCCCTCTCCCCCTCCTCCGCACATCCACACCCACCCCCTGCCCCCGTACTCGTAACTAACCTGACCACCCTGAGGAGCCAAGTGCTCCGGTTCATACAATACATCGTATACCGATAACCCAGGGTACTCGCAGGCATACTCCGTACGTTGGCCGTTGGAGCCGAGGATCCGGCAATGTCAAGCCTATCACGGGCGCTCGCGGTAGCCGGTTGTGCTGTACTGTGTAACCTCACGAGAATGTGTGTGCGCGGGTTCCGTCTACTGTACGCCTACTCGCATTTACCGGGCATTACTGCGAGGTTCTCTGTATCATGACTGTAGTGGCCCGTATCATACTACGGACGGCCACGTTGTTGTATGTAGAATTCCTGCTTCGGTATGTGCGGCGAAAGTCAATGCAAACAGACACGGCATACCTAGTTCCTGACACCTGGTGCATTGTGGTACTCGTGCTGTACAGTAATATATCTTGTGTCCTCGTCTCGCCATGCCCGGCTTGGGCAATTATTACTATCTGGAAGTTCCCCGTCATCCTTAATTACGTGCTCATTGCTTCTCCCCTCTGTTCTGCCTCGACCACCACATGGCTTTATCCTGCGCGGAATCACTATCAGGGAGCATGCATATTGAGTGCCTGGTTGAGCTGTTGTCTCTGTCTATCTGCGTCCGTCGGCAGTGATCCACGCTGTCTTCGTCATACCACGCCAATACACCCACGTTGTCACAATGTCATAGAGTCACGCTGGGAAAGGGATTATTATGAGCTTGTAGGAGAAGTTGATCGGACTGTTTCCGATATGAGTACGTATATGATTCACATCCTAGGGCCACTTATAGGTTGTTCGTAACAGCGATCCTAGTCCTGTGTACAGGACCAGCCTGCATTGTTTACTCTAGGTATTCGCCTCGCATCTCAGGGTGTCACCTCTCTGTCCATATCGCTCTCGCTCACCATTCTCAACTTTAACGGCAGGCTTACGACAACACCTTCCACTTACCTTCGGAGCCCTCACAGACACTGCAGTTCTCGTACTCTTGACTCCAGCACTTCGCCCAGGACTTCGGGGGCCACGGGGGACCGGCACCATGGGCAGGTCATGGCACTATCAGCATTAGGTAGTAACCATCCAAGCAAGCAATCAGTATGGAAAGGTCTGTTGCAGCAGTGGTAAGTCACGACAGGGGGGCAAGGAACCTCACCTTCTGTCCGCTCAAGAGCATCATAACAGATTGGGCATGGATCTTCGGTCTCGTAGGGCCGGGCGATTGGCGCTGGCTGGACAGTGGAAGGGATCCTGAACATATCTCGGTATCGGTCGTTCCGGAAGCGGTCAACAGATGCTCTCAGGCGCCATCGGTATCTGGTCCGTTCGTACCGTGAAGCATATGCCTCCAGGGTCTGTCCGTTGGCGACAAGTGATTCTTCACGTGCAATTATGTACCTCTCCGCATCGAATAGCCGTTCGTGGATCTGTGAAAGGAGGGTCTCGGACCTAGCGAGTATCTGTTCGTAGGCCCTAACATCGCAATCCTCTCCCAAAGCAGGGTCGCCCCTCACCTCTCGCAAAAAGGGAAGCCAGACCCGGTCAAAGTCACTGCTGTTATCTGCCAAAGGCCGGTAAGTATCCACATCGTCATAAGCCACTATGCCGGCGAACATGCGGGTTAAATGACCGTCGTAGGCTTGCAAAGCGTGCATGAGGTTGGCTAGGTCGAGAATATCACGATCGGAACTAGACCATCTTCCTTGCGGATCGAACTCCTGCCGTAAGTCAGAAGGAAGGGCGATTGTCGACAACATCAACCAGTCGAGGATGCTGTACTCCTCGCTAGCGGTATTGTTACTGTCACTGTTGCGGTCACCATCGGCATCACTGCCACCGTCGCTGTTACCGTCGTTGTTGCGGTCACCATCGTGGTCGTTATAAGTGTCGATGTCGCTGTCGTCGTCGGCGAGATGGTATGGCGGGCTCTCATTGACTATCAGGACTCCGTCTGATCGAGTAAATTCAAAGCGAGTGTCGCTATCCAGGAGATGCTGCGAAATTTCCACAACGCGCCGTGTGTTCCTATCAAGGTAAGCAGAGAACAGCCGCGACAACACGGAATGTGCGGGAATTCCCAGCTGATAGTCGAATATGACTTCTAGTGAAGGTATGCACCATTCCGGGTGGTTGGCCAGAGGGCCTCGGAAAAGGCGTGCCATCGCCCCCAGTATTCGACGAGCGTCAGCGTTGCCAACCAGCTCATCCCGCCCAAAATCCAGGACATATTGGCGGAGCTCCTCCATCGATGGAGCCGAGTCAGGTTCCGCGAAGCCACCAAGCAACTGGCGCCTAAGAGCCGTAGGGACGAGGCCAAGCGCAGTGTTAAACACTGCAAACGCCCTGTCGAATACTGCATCCGCCTCAGCCCGCTGAGCCTCACTCATTCCCTGGGGCAGATTGTCGCGAAGTCGCAGAAGCTGTTGCAGTTCATCTCCCGGAGCCTGGTCTCGTTCTGGAATGAGGATCCAGCGAACAGTCTCTGCGAGCTCAACCATGTTAATTGCCTCACCTTGCGGAGCGAGCTCGGGAGCACTGGTAGTGTGATCCATTGTTGTTGTTTGTCTAAAGCTCTCAGATTGTCTTGGAATTCTGAATGAGTCTTGTGGTAGAAGGGCAGGAAAATCGGGGGATGTGTAGAACGTTATAAAGCTCGCGAGATGGCTGCAACAGCCTCCTCCACAAGCCATTTTGCGCACTGGAACAAGGACCAGGCCGCTGCGTTGTCTCCTTTTACCGAACGAGCCCGGCGGCTGTGTAGGACAATCCGCTCATTGTCAATTGAAGGCAGCAGGCACAATGGAGGTTGCAACGACGTTCATTGTCCCATGTGCTTCTTCTTTGCCACGAGGAAGCCATCCAAGGAATGAGCCCCACAAGCAGATACTCCTTGTATGCCATGACAATGACGGTTCTTTGTCAACGAGGAAGGCTGGTGTATTGTGCGTGCGTGATCATTTCCGTCCCCCGTGTAACAAACATTCTTTGTAGATCGAAAAAGGACTAGCTTCCACTGAGATCAAAAATTCCCTAAAGCGGCGTTGGAGTGCATATCGCGTCCCCTCAGCTCCCCTGTAAAGCAGCGCAGGGCCGTCTGCTTCAGACATTGAAAGGTTTCCACTGGCATCTGTGTATTGATATTGATTTGCTTTGATGCGTCTCGAGATACTGTACTTTCTTTCCGTACAAAATGCGTGCCTCATTGGCCCTGCGGCTTGCAAAAGTGCAGTTGACACTGTTTACACGCGCCAACTGCGGACTCTGCGACGTAGCTAAGTCGCGCATCGTCGAGTTCAACAAAAAACAATCGGAACCAGTCAAATACTCCGAGGTCGACATCATGGAACAGGGTCACGAGAAGTGGAAGGATGCTTATGATTTCGATGTACCCGTGCTACACATCGACCGCATTTCGGATACGGGCAATGTCGGTCTCGACGCCGCCTGCAAACTCATGCACCGGTTTACCGTCGAGGAAGTGGAAAAGGCCGTTCGAAAGGTCGAGGAAGGTTCACCCTGAAGTGCGCACGGGGTCCATGTGGGATTCTATTTCTTTTCCTGTGTCACCAAATTGGCCGCACCGTACGCAGCCCCTTTCACTGCCTGAGCTGCGGCATGACCATAAGAGCCCTTGGCCTTTGACAATGACTCGGCCATAAACACTGGGATGGCGGTCATGTCATTCACAACGGAGATCTGGAAGACATGGTCAGCACTCTCAGCGAAACGGCAGGAATGGATTGCGACTCACCATCTGGAATCCTTCGTCGGCGTATCTCCGGGCAAATTCCCCAGAAGGACAGTATATTCCAGACTTCTTACCGGCGGCTTGAGCAGCCTTCAGAATCCTCGTAATAGCCGCCTTGAGCTCGGGGCTGAAATCGCCCTGTACCGGGTGTCCGATGTTGTTTCCTAGATCCCAAGGTCCAATGAAGAGCACGTCAATCCCGTCAACCTTTGCGATTTCCTCCACCTGCACGCCAATATTAGCCTGAGTGTACAAGCGTTGGCCAATCGCGTCCAAACTATTATACGTACGACGTCCAGAGCTTCCTTCGTCTCGATTTGCACGATGGTCAGGAGGTTCTCATTTGCGTTGTTCATATAGTCAAAGCCCGACAGATCACCTCTGATGTCAAAGGCGCCCATGGAAAATGGACTGCCGAATCCTCTCTTCCCATAGGGCGGGAACTTGGCTGTCTGGACCAATCTCTTCGCGTCTTCGACAGTGTACAGCAAAGGGACGATGATACCGTGTGCACCGGCGTCGAGCGCTCTCTTCACCATCCATCCTTCGTTGGCAGGAATTCGGACAATGGGACTGACGCCCACGGAGGCTACCGCGTGAACGGACTCGTGCATCTCGTTGTCTGCAAGGGGAGAGGATTCAGTTAGCATTGGTCGTCTATCATAACGAGAGGACATGCTTCCGGGGCGGAAGCCTCCTCCTCATGGGCGCGTACCTGCAATATTTCCGTGCTCGGTGTCTATGCATATCCAATCAAAACCTGATCGAGCAATAGCCCTTGACAAATGGGTGCCGGGGAGCATCTGCCATGCGCCGAAGGACAGACCAGACCCCGTGTTGAGCGCCTTGCGCAAGGTGTTTGCATTCTTCAACGCCGTTGCCATGTTCACAGTAGTGAGGTCGCAGTCAATACAAACCTAGGTGGATAGGGCTGCTTTATGCAAAGTCGATCGGAGGTCGACGCGCTCGAGAACGAATATCTATGGGATGATTGCAACTGGGAAGCAACGTGAAGGTGGAAAGAGAGAGTGCAAGGAAAACGGAGTATGACCAGCCTTTACTTCGAAGGGCGCACCTTCTCGTATATTTACAAGCCTGGCTGGGACTTCTACGGCTCGAAATCCGTACAGAGTTCGCCGTTTGTCGGCCTCCCACTTTCCAAAATGTCAATGGCGCGGGGTAAAGGCCGCCGATGACGCTCGCTGAGGAAGAGGAAAATGTGACCGAGGATGTTTTGTTGGAGTGAATGTTCGGTGCGAGCTGGACCGAGAATGCTTCCCCAGGCCTCTGAGTACGAGACGGTCCTCAACTGCGCCTGACGGTTCTCTACGGCGCTCATGGCGTGGTGTGGCATGGACAAGCACTGCTGGGACTCGCAAGAAGATGACGAACAGTGTTGATCTTATTCCCGAATTCACGACCCATTCGGCCTATATCTTGCTACCTCCTCTCGGCCTCTCCAATGTCTTGGTAGCATTTCTGTAGTTCTTGACCAGCTGCCGGATGGCCAGATCAAGCATCACATCTTCGCTCCCACCAGGTATCCGGGCACCGGGGACCTCTCTATACATCCGTTCCGCGATCTCGCCCTGTCCTGTTCGCGTGTATCCGTTTCCGCCGAACAATAGCACTGCGGTTTGTGCACACTCATTCAAGACCATCGCGGCCTTCGCCTTCGCGAGAGCCGTGAGCCCACCGAGCTTGACATCTGCTTCGGCCTTGGTGAGCTGAGTCATCTGGTACACAAATTGCTCAACCCAAGCTTGCAGCGACTCTAGCTCTGCACCTGCCTTCGCTAGCCGATGACGCACCACCGGCTGTTCAATGAGGGCCTTGCCGAACGCCTCGCGTTTCATGACGTATTCGAATGCCGAGGAGAGAGCGACGCGGGCTTGTCGTGTCACCCCAACAGCGATAAGTAACCGCTCGTGATTAAAGTTGGTCATGATGTAGCGCATCCCCATACCCTCCTCGCCGATGAGGTTCTCAACGGGCACCTTCACGTCGTCGAGCTCGATGTAGGTGGTGCCTGCGCTGATTTGGCCGGCTACCTTGAGTCGGCGCATCGTCACGCCGGGGTAACCTTTCAGCGGGCAGACAATCATGCTCAGGCCTGCCGCACCAGGGCCACCGGTGCGGACAGCCATAGCCGCATAATCGGACCAGAAACCATTGGTGATCCATTTCTGCTACACATCAGCCACATGTCGTAAAGTCCGGCGGCTCAAGTTACCTTTTCTCCATTGATGATATAGTGTTTCCCATCCGGTGTCTTCACAGCCGTGGTTGCAATATTGGCAACGTCACTGCCAGCGCTGGGCTCGGTGATGGCAATACAAGCTCGCTTCTTGCCTGGGAGCAGGTCTGGCAGGAATTTCTCGTGTAGCGCCTTATTTCCGAACTTGATAATGGGAGGAATACCTGTAATACGCTGTCAATGCAATGCGCTGCACGCGTCTAGCGATTCGAACTCACCAAATGAGTGACCTGCCGTCATGGAACCGCCTGGGCCGGTAACACCAGGTCGGGCCATCTCATCCAGGTATATACCAGTGTGCAAATAGTCCCATTCTTCAACGGGTGTCCCCAGGATATCATTGATGCCCACCTTCTTTAGCCATTCCACCGGGAGGGGCGCGGGGAGATTGGGAATCAGCATGTTGTGTTTTTTGAAGGTCTCGAAGAGATGGTCGGGGACAGTTTCCTCGCGTTCCCACTCCATGGCGTAGGGCATTAGGTGTTCTTCGATGAAGGCTCGACATGCCTTCTGAAACCGCTTGTGCGTTTCTTTGTAGTATGGAGAGGGAAAGCCTGCAAGCCAGGGCGGCTCAGAGAAAGGGATGATATTCTTCGACGACATCGCAAAGACGCGGGTTGAACACGAGAGAGGAAGTTGGGAGCTCGATTGCAGCAAATCCCTTAGTATACACGACAGCAGGAGGGTCTAAGGTAAAGGTACATTCGAGGCAGCCTGGTCCAAAATATATTCCCAGTGCGACGCGTCGGCATCGAGGTAATCCCATGGTTTCTAGACTCCAAGCAGCTGGGAAGCTGACCGACTGGAGCCGTGGACCGACCACCGAGAGATACCTCGGAACGAACTCAGCTTCAAGTGAAGAGCCGCCTTGGTATGGACCCCGCAGAAAGGCGTGAGCCGCCCACGTGATCTATCACGTGAGATCCAGCCTCATAGCGACTCTTTATCGACGGTTCACATGCCTCTCATCTTTCATTCACCATTACAGTAGTTCTTGAACTTTCCTTCCTTGCTTTTTTCTACAAACTGTGGGAGCGGCTTCGAAAGTTTCTGGTCTCGTCCGGCCTCGACGTCACTGTTGCTGTAAGCTCCTGTCACTCACCTGTTCAGCTACTGTTACAAGGAAAAAATGCTCCATATCGTACTACTGCGGAACGTCGTCGTCGTCTCGGACTTGAGGTTGTTGCTCACCAAGGACATCGAATAGCTCGTGAGTGCCTTGACTCCTCGCCCTTCGAGTGGCCGAAGACGGCTCCCCTATACTGGCATGCTATCGGAAGGGTGAGGTCATCTTCCCCAGCAGCCGCTTTTGTGGCCCCTGCACTCTGTAACTCTGCACTTGCCCCATCTCCGCAGTTCTCCTCGAACTATGCGAATGCTACTAGCCAATCGACACACAAGGTCAATTGTCGCTGGATCTATGGATGTCACTGGCTCGCCTAGTACTGCATGTGGTTGTCACTCCAGCAACAGTATGACTCAATTTCACCATTTGCTTTGAACCTTGTGCTACCATTTCGGGATTATACCAGCATGAACTGCTCACGGCAGCAAACCCCATCCAGTGCAATTATTTCGTCATGGCAAACGTGGCTGCATTGAAACCGCTCAAATACAAACCTCGCGGGACTGCCGTCTCGCGAAGGATCCCAGCACTTCCCGCAGCGGACAACCACAGTCGGTCGGTGAGAAGCAAGTAATCCATCCCTCCCTGGGACCAAAATCTATCCGCGACAACCATGAACGTCGACCGTCCAGCCCGGCGGATCCGCCTCCCATTTCAGAAACGCGAGTCGATGCGTCCCAGCGAGGATGAGACACTCGTGTCTCGCCGTGTTCCGCTCCTCGGTTCCCTCCCGCTCGGAGTGAAAAACCACCTCGTCGCCATGATAAGCGAGTTTGTCGGGACCTTTCTTTTCCTGCTCTTCGCGCTAGGAGGAACAAATGTTGTCAACGCGGCGCCTGAGCAGGGCCAACCCGTCGACCTGGCTGCCAACCCTGCCAAGCTGTTGTTTATCGCCTTGTGCTTTGGCTTCTCCCTAGCGGTGAATGCTTGGGTCTTTTTCCGGGTCAGTGGAGGGCTGTTCAACCCTGCTGTAAGTACACTTCAAGCAACTGTCCCCTCGCTATAGATTGGTTGTCGTGCGGCTTGACCGACTCAAAAAAGGTATCCCTCGGAATGATGGTCGTCGGCGCCGTGTCCTATCTGCGGGGCTGCCTCATCATCATCTCCCAGATCCTCGGCGGGATCGCTTCGGCGGCCGTCGTTTCCTGCCTCCTCCCCGGGCCGCTCAACGTGCGCACCTCGCTGGGGGGAGGGACGTCCGTGGTGCAGGGTCTTTTTATCGAGGTATGTTTATGTATAACCCGAGCCCAGGTATCCTGTGACCCACGCATCCGGCTATGGCACTGACCGATTCTTCTCTATAGATGTTCCTGACCGCGCAGCTCGTCTTCACCATCTTCATGCTCGCCGCCGAGAAACACCGCGCCACTTTCATCGCCCCTGTCGGCATTGGCCTCTCTCTCTTCATCGCCGAACTGATGGGCGTCTACTATACCGGCGGATCTCTGAACCCGGCGCGCTCTTTCGGTCCCTGTGTCGTCCTGCACTCCTTCTACTCTTACCATTGGATCTACTGGGTGGGGCCCAGCCTTGGGGCGTTGCTCGCCAGTGGGTTTTACATGTTCATCAAGGCGCTCGAGTACGAGACTGTGAACCCCGAGCAGGATGCCAGCGGGCATGAAGGCAGGGCGTTCGATCCGAGGTCTGGCGTTGAGAAAAGAATCGACCTCGAGAGTCGAGTGGAGGACGCCGGTGCCAGTAACGTGGTATATGCGCCGAGCAACGGACACGCAGGTGCTGCTGGTGCGGGTACGGATCTCGAGCGCGGCATTAGTGATGGTGCCGGTGCTCCCTATCATGCGCGGTAAAGCGGGGGTTCAGCTTGCTTTGTTACAGGGCTGGTACATGGTTACAGGGCTAGTACATACGACGGTTTGAGGGATCACGAGGTTATCCATCATGGCTTGTCTCCCGTTCTCCCCGGCGAATATTGTTTGACCTTGATTATAATGACGACAACGGTCGTGGGAGCGGAGTGACAGAGGCATGAGCCGTACAATGCCTCGCTAGGACTAAATACAATCCTTCAAAGCCGCGCCTAAGCAGCCAAGTACAGAGGATCCCACTCACGCACTCACTACCTCCATAATTCTCACTCCCTTCTCTTTCAACGCCACAAATGATACGTTCCTAACAAAGAAATGCACAAACGAGGTACGCACCGTAGAGTTACGCGATGTGCCTCTGATCCGCGCGCTTTTTGGACGTTTGCCAGAGAAGCAGGAGCAGAAGCAGAAAGGAGGAACGAGTCTTCATTATTGTATAAGCACGCCCGTCCCCACCAAGAACAGACGAGCTGTAAGCCCCCGAAGCTAAGCGCGCCATTATTATCCCGGACGTGGTAAGAGTGCACAGTACTGTACAAGCGCAGTGGCCTGATACGTACAGTCCATGATTGCATAGTATGGACTCCGGTCCTGCTAGACGGGGGAAACACCTCATCATCGCGCAAGGCCCCATCAAGGAACATCGTGGATTGTTATTGCGTTTTGAGCCTCGCTACTCCGATCACGGCGAAAACAACGCATCTGGAGCTGCCCATTGCCCGCTACCTCGATGGATGATGAACCTGGAGGCATGCCGCACAGCCTTGTCGAGGCGCAGCACTGCTCGAAGGGGTGGGGTGTGCAGGGGTCCGGTTTCTGGAATCTCGCGCTTGTTGCCCGTTTAGGGCTTCCTATGTACCCGCACGAACCTATTAGGGGGCATTGATCGATGCGTCTACAGTACTCGTACCTGGACCTTCTCGCGAGAAGCATTCTTTCAGGCCGATCGTTTCGAGTCCTCTGCCTGCGCAGATGATTTTCTAGTATTGGAGGCTCAGGTTCGCAGATGCACTAGGATACACTGTAGGTATTAATCACCCCGTAAATTACGCAGTGCAAGGACTCTCCACGGTTTCGTCGTGTCTGAAGGGTCTTTTGCCGAAGCCCCCACAGCCACGGATCTTCAGTTCAGCCTCGAGCTGAATCTTACTTGTGTATCGAGTGCATTCCGCGAGCAGTCGGACGGATATAATGGCCGTCAAAGCCAGCTTCGACACCATTGAAGGGGAAGTCAGAAATCAGGCGTCGAATCCTCCGAGCAGGGATTCAGATATATTACAGCGTTCTGCCACGGACGGTAATTGATGCCAACCCAGAAACTATTGTACGGTGCACACCATGCCCAATGTCGGGAGACCCAGCCGCGATTGCCATCTTTGTCGCCAGCGGAGAGTGAAAGTAGGTAAAGCTACGTATCCATTCGAACATATAGAGATAATCCGGGCATTGACGACAACTGGTGCTACAGTGCGATCTGGGCGTGCCAGAATGCAACCGGTGCATAAGACTAGGGAGGAGGTGTCCAGGGTATCGCGACGGGTCTGAGCTCATGTTCCGCGTTGAGAGTCCCTCCTCGTTCGCCGAGGGCGCCAACCGAGACCGCCGGCGGAAAAGGACCAGTCCACCAGCTGCCGCGGCGACCAGCTCTCGTCGTCGTCGTCGTCAGTCTACAGGGTCTGCGGAAAGCGACGATGCAGAGCAAGAGACGTCCAGGAATTCAGGCCCTTCTCCTGTGGGGGCTCTCGAGCAAGGTGTGTACTACCTGCCCGCATGGGTCAGACCGAGCGTGGGCATGCAGACTAACGCGCGCTCTCCCGCAGACGTCGTCATCTTCGCTGGGTGGTACCTCTTGCCGTCCAGGCAGCTATCGGAATGCTGGGACACCCATGCACTGGTGCTGGCCTTGAGCAATATCTGCTGTCCCCGGAGACACACTGCCTCGCCGGTCTTGCTCATTTCTCTGCCCCAGATGATTTCAAGGGCAACACCGGACTCGGCGATTGTACTCACTTGTCGAGCTATCGGGCACGCCTTCCTCACATGCAAGGTGGACACGGCCGAAGCTCGATCCAAACGCGCAACAACGTATGGACAAGCTCTGACTGCAACAAATGCGGCGCTGGAAAACCCGGGGCTGCAGGTCCAAGACGAGACCCTTGCCTCAGTATGGCTGTTGAGTCTGTATGAAGTAAGACCCGAAGACCGCACCCCTGTGGGTTGTTTTGGCGTGCAACCTTCCCAGTCCCGGTCGAGGAGCTTCTCCCTACACATGCACCTTCATCTCTCCGAAAACACATCTTTGCCAGAGCAGACACTGACTATTAGGTCACCACAGCTGATTGTGTCATCCGGGCATGCCACACATGCGGGTTATTTACCGCAAAACCACGGCGTCGACTCGTGGATCGTTCACACCCAGGGTCTGATGAGCTTGCTTCGCCTGCGAGGCACGTCGCAGCTGCAAACGCCTACTTCGCGAGGCCTGTTCTGGCTGGTGTACAATACCATTGTGAGTCACTGGTTGGGGAAGGACCCCCGTCTCCATAGATTGGTTACCAACGTTCAATCACAGCAAGTCAGGTGTTTCATCACCGGCACTGATAGCCCCGCCGAGTCTCTCAGCTGGTTCCAACGGCTGGAGGAGAACTTGGTGGAGGAGGAAACCCCGACGTATCGAATCTGCCTCTATGCCCATCGCGCCAGCACTCTCTGTGCACAGTTCCGGCACTTCATCAACCACGGCACAACCCGAACCTCAAATACCGCGGGCGAACTACTCGCTGACGCAGAGCGGTTCGAGAGGGAAATGCACCAATCATGGGAAGACGGCGGTGAGGAGGAGTTCGAGGCCCGACGGGTCGCCGACGCTTTCAGCTACCGCATCTTATGCTGCCGGGCATTCTTCTACGCGTTTCGGCTCAAGTTCCAACTGACCCTGCTAGAGTTGTTGAACAAGGTGCGAGTTGAGACGCACGACAGCCATTCAGCAGCGCTGCAAGACCAGTTGGAAATCCGGGTTCGGACCGTGCAGAGTGCAGCGGACGAGATCCTCGCCTGTGTGCCTCTGATCTTCCCGACATATGCCTCCCCCGGCGTGACCCGCGGGTTAGAACCCAGGCTTTGGACGGACGGAGTCCGCATGCTCTGGCCCCTCCGAATGGTGGCGCTCCGGAGTGCCACCAGGGATGACCAGAAAAGAGTAGCCCTGACGGCCCTTCACAAAATCAAAGATGAACTGGGGATCCGGCCAGGCTCGACTGTGGTCATCCGCTCCATGTATGCTTCCTGAGAAGGTTGTCGAGACGGCTTTGAGTTGGTCTCAGCTGCAGGATAAAAACAAGGGTGATCTGGAATCGAGATCCAGGGCGCGTATCACGGACGATCGTCTTCCAGGGGAGCCCCAGGCTGTCGGACAGCAGAGATACCAGCACGCTGGGAATCGCGGCTCGAGAAAACTCTGGGTTGGCGGGCTCGACTCATAAACACATAATATTATGGATACAAAGGTTGTACAATTGTGCTGGGACTGTCACCCTAGTGCTGGGACGGACGGTCTCACCTCCACTAGCCACTTCGAATGACCGCATGAACGCTCTCAGTAACCGGTACAATTGTGCGTTCTCAAGCACGAAGCTTCGTATATTCGTCCCGACAACTGCCGCAGTAGTCATCATACCAGTCCAGCACCTCCTGGCTCACATCGGTAGTGTTCTGTGACAGATCACTCAGCACAATTCCCTCCACGACCTGGCAACGGCGATGCTCCGCCAGTACCCACTGTTCCCACGCAGCCAGCATCAATTCTCTCTCGACGCTGTTCACCACACGCACCGCGACCAGAAGATCATGCCGTTGAGACCCCAGTCTCTGGCGGTTTTGCTGCACCTGTACCGCTGGGCTGTGGCTTTGTCCCGCATGGATATACTCGGGGTCATGCTCGTCATAGAAGACTCTGTAGCACGCGCTAGAATCGCGGGCTGGTAGATGCGCCTCACGACTGAGGACCTCATCTAGGTCGCTGAGGTATACGGCACGGTTCATGACAGCATTAGGGGACACCCCCAATCGAGCCATGAAGTTTCCAGCCTTGCGTTCATGCCACCAATCGAGCGAATCGCGATATGTGTGCCAACTGTTGTATAGTGCAGATAGAACAAGTGCAGCTAGAATGACTTTGTTTGCGGAGAATGTTCTCGCCAACCATCTCAAAACGCTCAAAAGCGACTGCAGCAGGGTCGCTGCAACGCTCTCGGCTGTGGAAGCGGCGCTTTGTGCCAGCAGCCCTGTCATGCTGCGCACAATCGGCTGTCTTCTCAGTTCAATGTTCACAGCTGCTGCATCCACCAGAAGCTGCGTGGTCTCTGTCGAGTGGCCCACTTGACCGAATATCTGAATGGCTTTCTTCGTGCGACTATGCGCGCCGAGTTTGCTGACTTGATCCGCAACGAGATCCATAAGGTCTTGAGAATCAAGTTCGAGGTCGTATAATGCCTGTCGTTCGACGACGCCTGCCAACAACCAAGCTGCATGGAACCATTCAACTTTGACAAAGACAGCAAGCTTGCACTTAGCTTTGGCGGTGTGGGTGATCACAATCTTGCTGACAAGGCGATGACAGTTCTGGTAGGGCAGATGCCATGGTGTCCGCTTGTCGGTAACGACATAGCACAGATGATCGCTGTTCACGTCGACCACCTGGTAGTCTCGAATTTGGGTGTATGACTCTCGACCAAGGAGGCTGATCGCTGGGCTATCGAAAGCCAATTCTCTTCGCAATCGTCCTTCCCCTAGACTCAGCCAGGGTCCTTGCGATATATTCTTGGCTCGTCTTTCGCGGTGTAGAAGTTGCCAAAGTATGCTCTTGTCTCCAAACATGACATGGAACAGCGCCTTTGCGCTAATATCGAACTCCCTTTCGACCGCAAGCCGAAGATTTCCAGGCGGGGTATATTTGACCGGTAGAGCAGGAAGCTTGAACTTCGATTCGCGACGTCCCAGTTGGGTCTGATGGAGTGCACGATCGATGCGAAGTGGGCCTTTCAACTCGGTCCCTACGGTTGAAGCCCTGCTTCGATAGCGCGGGCCGCCTGTATCGACCGGTGTGTTTGGCGAAACGTCCTCCCAGCTTTCGAGGCTCGGACTTCGGTCAGGAGCCTCGGTCTCCATCTTAATCAAAGCCTTCATGGTTTCCTCCAAGCTCAAGGGTGTATCGGACACGCTGTTTCGGATCAAAAAGTTCATTCGCCTCTGCAAGAGCCTCAATGGCTCCAAGAATGTCTTAATCGTGATCCTGCGTGCACTTCCTTCTCCCGTAGCTTCCTTCAGGTGCAGAAAGATGAAATCGCAATCTCTACCGGGAGCGGCAGTAGCTTCATCGATTGCACTGAGAGGTACGCTGGATGTGAGTACCAGGCCTAGATGGTTGCTGTAAAAGTAGATGTCCCGTGGCGTCACATACACTCGACCTGGAAACTCTTGCTTTTCGCTAGGGTTCCAGGTTGCCCGAAAAACCATCACCAGACGATCGTCGCGTCTTGAATTAGGGAAGAGAAGGCGGAATTGTGCATCTTGCGACTTGAGCTGCAAGGGATAGTAGTTCGGGAACTCAGGCACCAGGAAGTCGCTGCTGATCTGCTTTGTTGTGATACGGTCGACACTTATTGTGCTTCTATGCTGTCTCTTGCCTGGCGACGGTGTGCGACTGCGCGCACCCGTTTGAGGGATACTCAAATCAAGGTGCGGTATCGATCCTTGCGAAGGAAGAGCCGAGCGGGCTGGAGAGGCGGATGCTTTTGTAGGTGAAGAGGATGGCGCCAGGGTAGGACTTCGTAGAGCCAGCAGCTTCACTTCGGTCCTCTCATTGCCCTCACTGCGCTCGAGTCGGTTGACATAAGCCGTGCATGAGGTTCCCCACGTGTTGGCGAGTATACCAGTGGGAATCCCTGTCTTGTCGGGAGCAGGACCCAGTCCACGCTCCCCAGTAATAATCACTGCAGACCTGCTTAGGTTCGTTGGCGATGGAATGGAAGCAAGAGTCGAGGGTGCGAGGCTGCTGCCAGGCATATCTCGAAGAGCTAAGGTGAAAGTACTTCGCGGCTTGGAGAAATCGCCTTCGGTACTCTGGAGAAGCGGGAGACTGGGACCGACAGGCATTGAACCGTGGCTAGCTGCTATCAAGCCTGCAATGCCACTTGGAAGATTTGGTGTGGATGGGCTGGGAGACACCTGGGTTGACGCTGGGCTTTTGCGGTGCAGATCCAATTTGGAAAGTATGCGAGAGGCAGTGTCTCGCTGAACGACCTCCTCCAGGGCTGTCGACCTCCTAGACAGATCCATACTGGTTTCTCGTCCGTGCTCTGTGCCGGGGACAGGAAGAGTATGTGTCTTTTCCAAGGCAGGGATATCTTCACCTCCGGCACCTGGCTGGGTTGAGCTCAGGATAGACACTCCGAACTCGGGCACTGGCGGCGCACTTATTGCAAACGCAGCACCAGCCTGGATATTTCCACCGCCAGATGCCATGGACTGCAAAGCATCTCCATCATCGACAGCCTTGGACTTGGCCGTGTGGAAGGCGTCTATCCAGTCCACAAGCTCCGCCTGTGTTTCGGCTTGGAGGAGGATCGTGTTTTTGTTTGTCTTTAATTCGAAGCAGAAGCGGCGTTCTTCTGTAGGGGCAGGACGAACATTACACAGTAGGACGCCAATGCGCTCACTCTCTTCAACCCCTCCTGCTGTTGTGCTCTGTAGCAGCCAGCCAAAGACCCCGTTGCGAACGAACGCCCACCGCTTCACCCAGACAGTTCGAGTCGGCTTCCCACTGTATGTTCGCAGAAACAACCAGCCTTGCTTCTCGCCAGTTTTGGACGCAACTTTCTTCGGCGAGCGCTGAAGGGTGGACGTGCTGGCGCTGTGACCGTGACCGGCGTATTGAGGAACAGTGGACAGGGTGTAATCCTCCAACTCCCGTGATGGCCGGGTTTCTAATTCGGCAGCATCCTCCAGTTGTTTTTTCGCGGCAAGCAACTCGTTACGGAAGATCTTTTCGCTGGACTCCATCTCTGTTAGCCAGCCCCTAATCCTCTGCATCTCATCTGCGCTCCGCTGAAAGGTGGCTGCTGAGTTATCTCGCGACACCCTCATCTCCCGCCACTGGTCAAAGAAAACCCTGACGAGTAGTCTGTCGAGTGCGAAGCGAAACTGCGGGGTCAAGCTGAAGAAGTCCATCATGGCTTTGGTGTAGACCTTCCGAGCTTCATGCAGTTGGAAAGCTTCTTCTCTCAGCGAGGACGGTTCCTTGGACTTGCCCAGCCCAGCATATTTGCCTTGAAGATGTTCAAATGTCTTCTGGGTCGTTTCCACTGCACGGCGAGTCTCTTTGAATGCCCGCAGATCGTTCTGCAGGAATTGTCTGATAGGATCAACGACCATTGAAGACAACCTCTTCACCACTGCTATCATGCTCATCCAGTAGTCTTTGGCTCCGTCACCGTACTTCTTCATAGCGAGCACGCTGTAATCATGATCCAACATTGACTCGGAGAGGGCGGTGGGGAGGACGGAGTGGGCAATAAAGCCGTTGAGGACATTCTCCAGGGTCAGAGATTCGGCCACGAGTCGGTTGGCGGCTTTGGCGTAGTCGTCGAGCCATTTTTCAAGAAGCTCAACCTGCTCGCCATAGTGGACAACTGTAGCACGGGCAGTCGGAGAGTCAATGGCGGCCTCCTTCAGTCCGACGGGAATCAGGTTGATCAGCCTCCCCACGTCATCAGAAGGTTGCAGGACCTGCGCCATCGTTGTCGCTGCACGTCCTGATGAGCGGAGTAGGTAGCGTAGGGATTGAAGCCGAGCCCAGGCGAGTCATCGGTCGGGATGCCTCCACGGCTGCACGTGCAACGTGAAACAAATTCAGGAGAGGAGGCTAGAGGATGAATGCGAACCAGCAGAGCAAGCAAGCCGAAAGTTTTGGTTAACGATGTAATAGAATTGATAGATACTACAACAAATGCGCGTGTCCCAGGTGGTTGCGCAGAACCGCAGTGACCGCACTCCGAAGACCAACGACGTCAAGCCACGCATCGGCATATCACTGCACCAACAATAACTTGGGGCCAAGACTGGGCAACAACATTGTCACTTGTACGTGTACCGCGCCACTGGTGGTGTTGGAAACGGATGTAAATAGGAAACAATACAATTCCTGTGAAGGGTGAAGCTGATCAGAAATACAGCGACTTCTAGACAACTTCACATCATGAAGAAAACGAAAGGCGAGCCCTGGGATATGCGCGTTCACCTCCAATCATGTGCAAAAAAGAGGCATTGCAACATTAGATGCCTTGTCAGTCCGCATACACCTGCTCTTCCTAACCCTTCCGCCCTGTTATGCCGCCTAATCAACCCATTCCACCAAGGAAAGATACGAGCTACAATTTCAGTTTCGACGATGACAGCTTCGCCTTTGTTCAACACGCGTTCGTGAAGCGAGGCTCCGAGACCGAACTTGATTGCGGAGCCAAATCTACGACGCCAACAATCTTGCCAAGCCGTCGGTGCCTCAATTTTCCGTGCGCATGCGGAGAGACTTTTTTGAGCATCGCATACCCATTCAACTCTCCAACGGAAAGCCCATAAGAGGCTTTCTTCTTGTGTACGCTCCATAATCTCATTCTCAGTCATGGCTCGCGAGTTGTTGAGTAGCGACTCATCCGATAGCGAGGACGGTGGTGCAGAGATTGTATCTACGCCGGCGCTCAAGGTCAACGAGGACTATGCCCGCCGCTTTGAGCATAACAAGAAGCGGGAAGAACTGGCGAGATGTACGAAATCGCTCATTGCTCACAGTTTAAGTTGAATCCATACTGACTTCTGTCATAGTAGAAGACAAACTCGGCAGATCCTCCACGTCTCGAAAACGCAAACGGGACGCAGCGGGCGGTCCGGGCAGTGACGAATCTGGCTCTGACAACGAATCGACGAGTGAATCCGAGGATGAAGGGGAATTTGCTACCGAGGCGCTTGACCATGAGATCATGGCTACCATCAACGCCATCCGTTCGAAAGATCCCCGAGTCTACGATGCGTCTACCACGTTCTATGCCCAGGTAGACGATGAGCGGGAGGCGAACTCCAAGGTCAAGAAGGAGAAACCAATGAATTTGCAAGATTACCATCGACAGAATCTGCTCAAGGGCGACACACTCAAAGATGAAGAAGACGCCGCTCCCCTGTCTTACAATCAAGAGCAGGAACATCTGAAGAAATCTATCATTGGTGAAATCAATGCAGTTGCAGCGCAGTCCGATGATGAAGGCGAGGCAGAAGACCCCGGTGATGGCAAATTTTTGGTTGCGAAACACAGGGAGAAGCCAAGCAAGAAGCAGCAGCCAGTTTTAGATGTTGAAAGCGCGGACAAAGACCCCGAGACGTTCCTGTCGAATTTCATGGCCTCCAGAGCCTGGGCAACTTCGGATGCTGCTCCCCTTCACCCCTTCGAATCCGATGACGATGACGAGGAGCGCCGAGCAGAAGAGTTTGAAGAGGCATACAATCTCAGATTCGAAGATCCTGAGAAATCGAATGAGAAGCTGCGTTCGCACGCAAGAGACTTGGCCGCGAAATATTCGGTGCGGAGGACCGAGGCAAATCCGAGACAGAAGAAGAGAGAGACTGAAAAGGCAAATAAAGAGGCTGAAAAGCAGTTACGGAAAGAAGAGAAAGCTCGCCTCCGCAAATTGAAGATCGAAGAGCTTGAGGAGAAGGTGCGCAGAATCAAGCGGGCCGCTGGTATCAAGTCCAAGGATATCCAGCCTGAGGACTGGTCGCATTTTGTCGACGGTGATTGGGACGATGCCAAGTGGGAAGAGGAAATGCAGAAGCGTTTCGGCGACGAATATTATGCAGACCAAGATGTTGGGAGCGAAAGCGATGCCGAGAGCAAGAAGCGGAAGCCCCGCAAGCCCAAGTTCGAGGACGACATCGACATAAAAGACATTGTTCCCGATTTCGAAGAGGATGACAGGGCGGATTTCATCTTGACGGACGAAGACCAGCCGGCAAAGAAGCGGAAGAAGAACAAAAGAGTGAACGAGGACGAGAAGAGAGATGCCAGGAGGGAGCGGAGGATTATCGAACAATTGGTCGATGACCAACTCCAGATGGATCTCGACGCATCCTTGCCAAACCACAAGAAAGCTGCTGGATTCAGATACCGAGAGACATCACCAAAGAGCTTCGGTTTGACCGCCAGAGATATCTTGTTGGCCGAGGACAAAGCCTTGAATGAGTTCGCCGGGCTGAAGAAGCTGGCGTCTTTCCGTGATCCGGAGAAGAAACGCAAAGACGCAAAGAACCTGGGGAAGAAGGCGAGGCTGAGGAAATGGCGCCTGGACACATTTGGTAATGAGGAAGGTCTCAATGCGGCGAATCTGATCCCTGCACAGCTGGACATCAATAACAAGGCAGATGACGATGAGGGCGGGGTGGACATAAAGACTGAAGGAAAGAAGAAAAAGAAGAGAAGAAAGAGCAAGAAGGCGAAGGCGGAAGTTGATGCTGTTGCTGGATGAAAGATGTTCGCAAGACTTGTGCCGATTCAATGCTCAATACACATTGCTTGCATGCATGAGACGTGTAGCGCACAAGCACACCATGTGACATGTGTCGAACACATGGATTCTATTCGTATTTGCAGGTGCACAAAGAGCCGCATTTCTCGAAAACGAGCTCTCCTTGCTGGAGATCTGGAGAATTTTGTGGATCGTACGAGGATAAAAAGTGAAACTTTGTGGTGGTTGCGGCAAAATGGGATGCTCTGAGAAATTTATCTCAGGCCAGACCGAACAACCCGAGGCAGCGCCCGGACAAGCGCGATAGGGGCAACGGTTGCTGTGGCCGGCCTTGCCGGGAGAACGATTTAGGGTGAGAAAGTGTGGATGCCGCCGCAGCCAAAATTTTTGATTGCGGACGATAATTGCCCGGGCGGGACTGAAGGGCCTTCCTGCTTGGGTCGCGCTGGTCGCTCGGGAAAACCGCAACGCAAAGCACACTGATGTGAGATCAAGGCGTTGCCGTATCGGGTTTAGCACCAGTCGAGCTCCAATCCCTTTGAAAAATAACTGTCCGCTTCAGAACTTCGATTCTCTCTTTTTCGCATCTCTGCATCTTCCTCCTTCCTTGGTCCCATCATTTCCTTCCCTCCTCTCCACTCAATCGTAGTCCTCAGTGACTTGCAACCACCGTCAAGATGGCGAAGGGGTAAGTCCGCGCCCGTTCCCATGTTATTTCACTGGTCTCTCACCCGATGGTGTTTCGGCGACCTCCCTAAGCTGCACGAGCACCATCCGAGGACCGATCCATATAACCTCGCGCCAGAGCTAACTTATTCCTTGCAGAGATGTGAACCAGGCCGAAAAGTCCTTTATGGGCATGCCCGGTAAGCCTCGCCATTGCCAATCCCGACCCGTGCGGATTGCATGTGGTCTCGATATCCGCTTGACGGGAATTTGAAGTCATAGACAACGGCGGCTAACAACATGGAAAGGCTTCGTGGTTGATTTTTTGATGGGCGGTGTCTCTGCTGCCGTCTCAGTAAGTTGAACATCCTACTTGTTCGATTCTCAGAAAAAGATCGAAATCTAACCAGAACTTGATAGAAAACTGCCGCTGCCCCCATTGAGCGTGTCAAGCTCTTGATCCAGAATCAGGTATGCCAGCCTGCGCCATTCATTGCCTGTCCTCGCGGATATACTTTCACATGCGATGCGACCATTACCTCCTTTCTCCGGCGCGTCCGCTTCAAGATTGGTTGAAAGATTCGTTTATCACACCCTTTTACGGCGATGATAACATCGCCTCGGCCATGGATGAGGAACAAGAACTTACACTCCAACCACAGGATGAAATGCTCAAAGCCGGTCGTCTCGACCGTAAATACAATGGCATCATCGACTGCTTCAGCCGAACCGCAAAGAGCGAGGGTATCATGGCTCTGTGGAGAGGAAACACTGCCAACGTTATTCGATACTTCCCTACCCAAGCCCTGAACTTTGCTTTCCGCGATACCTACAAGTCGATGTTTGCTTTCAAGAAGGAGCGTGATGGATACTGGAAGTGGATGGCTGGTAACTTGGCCTCCGGTGGTGCTGCCGGTGCCACTTCCCTGCTCTTCGTCTACTCTCTCGACTACGCCCGGTATGTGCCACATGCATCAGTCGTTGTGATCTCTTGCTAACTATGCACAGTACCCGTCTGGCCAACGATGCCAAGTCTGCCGCCAAGGGTGGTGGTGGTCGTCAATTCAACGGCCTGGTCGATGTCTACCGCAAGACTCTCGCCTCTGATGGTATTGCTGGTCTCTACCGTGGTTTCGGTCCCTCCGTTCTTGGAATCATCGTCTACCGTGGTCTCTACTTCGGCATGTACGACTCTATCAAGCCTGTCCTCCTGGTCGGTCCTCTCGAGGGTAACTTCTTGGCCTCATTCATGCTTGGTTGGGGTGTCACCACTGGTGCCGGTATCGCTTCCTACCCTCTTGATACCATCCGTCGTCGCATGATGATGACATCTGGCGAGGTATGTATCCCATCTAAGTTCATCCCAACAGATTTTAACAATTTTCGCAGGCTGTCAAGTACAAGAGCTCTTTCGATGCTGCCCAGAAGATCATGGCCGCTGAGGGTATCCGATCATTCTTCAAGGGTGCCGGTGCCAACATCCTGCGTGGTGTCGCCGGTGCCGGTGTGCTCTCCATCTACGACCGTACGTGTCTCCCTCGCACCATTCTAAGTTTATGCTAACCGTCTGACAGAGGTTCAACTTCTCATGTTCGGCAAGAAGTTCAAGGGTGGTTCCGGCTAAGCGCCTCTTCACCCAATCGCGACGATCCTGACAAGCGACTCATCCGATCGCCGAAGTGGTACATACCAAGGGATGCACGGAGTAATCTGGTGCCTTCAGTTGGAAGGTGGAGAAAACAGTGTACGATGAATTGGTGATGCGCCCGTGGCCGCAGTTGGCAGCACAAAGGGATGAAGAGTGGATGAAGCACATCTTGCAAATAGAGACATCAACGACCACACAACGAAAGGGGGACTTTACGAGGGATCATGGGGCTCGCGTTAAGCAACTTTTTCGTTGAGACAGTCGTTGGGGATATTGTTTACATTATGCAACGGGGTTTCTGGCTTTCCAATCCTTCGCTCCTCATACACTCGCAAATTGTACTTTATTGCCTTGACTGCTCAGTTGTCAGCTTTCTTCGGCTCTGTCCAGCTCGTAGTCGCTTTCCAAGACCAATCATCCTCGCTGCAGCATGCCATGATGATCATTGGCCTCCTTGCCAGCCTGGCAATCACTGGTGACAATCAACTGCCGGTGTAGGTGTCCGACGGGTGAAGGGGTGGAGAGATCGAGCCGAAGCGTGGACGACATTTATTTACCTCTCGCCTCATCTGAATTGTGATCTTTATCACTTCGATTTCGATCCCTGAGATGTTTCAACTCGACTCTTGTACAGGGCGAGAAATATGACGCTGAAACCACTGGAAGACTTGATGTTTTAGGACTATTCTATTGTTTGTCTACCCCCACAAAAGTGATTGTGATCTAGATCTAGATTTGACCGTGCTGATTGCCGGTATTTTCGCAACGTCATGATTCTGGCGCTTCTGGCCCGAACGCTCTCATTCCATCGATCCGTCGTTCACCGATATCTCTTGGGTGTCGTGAATGAAAAATGAAGCACGGGATGATGTCCAACGGGCGAACGGAAGACCACCCATGAGAGCAATCTCGAAACCAATACTGCGAGGTTCATTCAGTTCTGTGGTCCAGCCAGGTCACTGCATGTCCCCTCTCAGCAAGTCGAAATGCAGACAGCGATCTCGAGAGAACCGCCATGTGCTCCAAGGACCGAGTCCGAAGTCAGGAGACTTGCGCAAAATGCCCATTACCATAACGTCTCGGTCAATATCCTCCGTCTTCCTCACCGTTGATGGTCTTCCAGATTTGCTTCTCTGTCATGCTCAGTCTCTTCCCGGCGGCTCTTGCCCAGGAAATGGCCGTCTGCACCACGGTGTTGTCGATATTGGCGCTGCCATTCGGGGAGCCAAATGTCCATTCCAAATCTAATATTCCAGCTCCTCTTCTTGACGCTGACAGAGGTGAAAGCGTGGCTCTGAAATCCGTCTCTTGGCAGAACTCGATCGGTTTGTCGTCAAAGGAAGAGTGGTGATCCTGCTGATAACCGGGGGGGTGCGAGAGATCGTTAAATTCCGGCGGTTGTGGAAGGGTGTAGCTTGGAGATGTGTAGTTGTAGCTTGGGCTTGTAGAAATGGAGGTTACCCCTGCGGAAGGGACCGAGCGTGCGGGTGTGAAGACGGTGCTGTGAGAGGTGGGGGGTTGGATGGGAAGAGGGGGTGAGCGGGTTGGTGTTTGCGGGTGCACTCGCGCAGCCGTAACGCGCGGCGGTGAAGCATTCGAAGGTGCATGTGCACTCGCTTGAGGAATTTCAAGAGGAAAAGGAGGGTTGGGCGCGGACGGCCCAAGGGTGGGACTGATAGTGTACGGCGACGGAACGGCACCTGGCTGCGGCGGTGGAGGGGTGCTCTCTGATGTCGCGTGGTCGGCAGGCTGCAGAGGCGCCGTTGGTGTTGGATTGAACCTGCTGTTGTGTGTGCTCGCCGCTGTGTTGGAGGGTTGAGAAACGGCTGCTCGCGGAGATTGCGATGGAGATGCATCGAGGGTGGGCTCTGTCGAGGTTGGGCGTGACTCGGCCGTAAAGGGTGTGTATCGGGCGGCAGCAGTACTGGGGGAGGCGTCGAATGTGTGAGAAGGGATGTTGGTGTTGATGGGCGAAGCCGTGTGCACTGCGATCGGTGGCATTGTAACGACCGGCGTATTGCGTGTTGTTTCTTTGGTGCTCCTACACCTGCTGGATCAAAGGGATATCTTCGAATCAGTGACAATGAGAGATAGGGGCAGGTAGTAGAGACGAAGGGACAACGAAAGTCATATACTCCTTTCTTTCGACCGATGATGTAGATTGACGGCCGTGCGTTTGCTCTCAGGAGTCGAAGAATGCACACGCAAGAACAGACGTCATGGATTGACGAAACGTGTGCAAACCTACTACTCCCTTGGAATCGAAGTCCACAACAGGAGGACAGGAGGACAGGACGCGACGTTGAGGTTGGGAGATGGAATGAGCGATCTTTAATGCGGTGAGGTCGAACAAAGCGTCTTTGTTGACCCTGGCAGCATCACCTTAAGGAGGCTCGGTGTCCTCTCTGACACGAGCAGATAACCACCGCGAGACGGGTGCTTCTGTTCCTTCTGCTGTTTCCGGCAATGTACACAGTCAGGTCTGCGAGTCAGATTCCTCGAGATCCAAGGGGGACGAGGTCGCACAAAGAATGTGGTCGCCGCTTACGGACAGCGCATTTGCCTGTGACGCATGCCAAGGCGGGCGACTCGATGTTGCGCCTCGACGACGCTCATTGGCCTCTGCTGCACTGCATGGATGCTAGCCGGAAAAGTCAATATCATTGCCAGAACATGACATTCTTTTCGGTGCCGGCGACATGCACGATCCAACCTAGACTGGCCGAGTCGCCCGTGGGTTGCTGTGTTTCTGTCTACCTTGCCTCAGCCTCGTCAAATCAACGTGACGTGCCGGGCCGGACGAGTTCTACTTGGGTTGCCATTTGACCGTTTCACGACGCTTCTCCGCCGGACCGCGTGCGTGATCCGCAACATTTGATTCGCCCGTCTGGCTTCTCTATACCAGCCTGTCTGCTGCTCGTATTTCCACTGGCCTTCTCAGCGCCCCCAGACACTTGTTGTTCAGACGGGCCTAAGCCGGCTTTATCTAAGGCAGGCGCGCCTAGACCCTTGCACCGAAAAAAATTCGACATGGGATCAGTGTTGCATTAAGGGCATCGATTCATCAAAAAGAAAGCTTCCGTCGACGTATGAAGCTGGTCCTGGGCATATTTTTCCCACAAGGCTACTCGTTTGTCCAATGTACGACAGACCGCTCCTTGCACCTCCTCGATTTAGCTCTGCCTGTTGCTGAACTATCCCCCGATCGAACCGTCGCTCACGCGGGGCAGGATATAGTCTGTTCGAGCCGACAGTTTCCCGTCGTCACCGGCTTTTGAGCCAGTGCCTATGGTCGGTTGGCACGCAACATGTACGGCCCTCTTCTCTTCTGATTATGTCCGGATTTAATGGGACCAGGAAGTTTGGCAAGCAAATCCAGCGCCAGCAGTTGGATCTACCCGAATATGCCGCCAGTTTCCTCAATTACAAGGCCTTGAAGAAGGTGGGGCACACCACGCAGCTCCCTGAAGATTTTCTGCTCATTTTCTCTTCCAGCTCATCAAGCAACTCAGTGCCACTCCTACCATTTCCGCGCAGAGTAGTTCCGCAGCAACCGACACACAAGCCGCGCTTAGAGCGAATAAAGAGGTTTTCTTCTTTCGACTGGTAGGGATCCAGAGCAGGCCGCTTCGACCTGCACGAATTCTGACACGATTTCTAGGAGCGCGAGATAGAAAAAGTTAATGGCTTTTATCTGCAAAAAGAGGAGGAGGTATCTCAAGCTGAGCCCCTTCTAGCAGCGAGAAGCTGACCACCTCTAGTTTTCACTTCGCCTGAAAACCCTACAAGACAAGAAGAGAGTCATACAAGCAAGGCTGGCCGCAAGTTCGAGGCTTTCTGCCAGTTTCGCAACCTTGGTCGAGGGGTTTCAACAGTTCGACAATGATCTCAATAAACTTCAAGTGCGACGCAGGCTCAATCTCAATGGTGCCCAGAGGCTGACACGGCGCAGCAATTTGTAGGTGTGAACGAGACGGCAATATCGAAAATTCTGAAGAAGGTTTGTCCCATCTGCCGCTGTTAAGGAGGCCGAGGGCTGTAGCTGACCTCTGCTAGTGGGATAAAACATCAAAGGTGAACAGTAGACGCGCTTGTCTAACGGTTGGACTTTACTGATGGTATGACCAGTCAAGGACAAAAGAAATCTACCTGCAGCGAGCCGTTGAGATCCAACCATGCTTCAACCGAGATGTCCTTCGAGAGCTCGCAGACAAAGCCACCACCGCCCGACTCGACCTAGAAGCTTGGGCCGAAGGCGAAAACATACAGTACGAGGTGCCGAGACCTCAGGATCGCACAATCGGTCAGCGTGTCGGTACAGAAGAGAGTGACATTGACCTTCAGATTTTGCAGGCTTCTGCTGCGGGCAACGTTGCCGCATTGCGCGAGTGGTTTTTGAGGTTGGGCACTTCTCCAGACGCGCGCGATCGATTCACCCGTATATTTCTCGCAACTATCTCTGAAGCACCAGACGAGTCTCTGAGCGTCTTCTTCACCTCTGGGCTGATCGACATCCACGCTGAAGACGACATCAACGAGCGTAATTGCTTGCATGAGGCGACGATTTATGGCAAAGAAAGTGTATTGAATTATGCCCTCGAGAACGGCGTGGATCTTACGCGGCTCGATGCGTATGGGAGGGTGCCCTTACATTACGCCTGTTTAAGGGGAAGGATTGCTATGGTCGCGAAGTTACTGGCAGCCGGACCGAGCACAATTGACCTAAAAGATCACGATAACTTCACCCCTTTGATACACAGCATCGTCCGTCACCGCATCGATTGCGTTCGTCTTCTGCTCGCCAACAATGCTAGGATTGATCCACAATCCGACACCGACCACATACCCCTAAACCTGGCCTGCCAGCATGAGTCGATCGAAGTTGCAAGACTGCTACTGGAGAGGAACGCAAGATTATTGGCCGATGCAGAAGGTCTCTTCCCTCAACATCTTGTCGCCCGCTCAAGCCAGAAGCCAGACCTCTTGTTGCTGCTTAGACAGCACGGAGCTGATCTCAATCAACGGGACAAGCTGTACCAATGGACACCGCTATTCCACGCTGCAAGCGAAGGCAGAGTCGAGTGCTTGCGTGCACTGCTTGAAAACGGTGCAGATCCAGAGGCTCTCGACGAGAAAGGTCTCACAGCGATGTACTACGCAACCTGGGAAGGCCATCTGGAATGTATGGATCTGCTCTGGGCACGAACCAGCCAGCATCGTGCTGAACGAAGATCTTCCACCAGGCTGGGAGTCGTTGCTCCTCCACATAGCCAGATGCTTGCGATGGAGATCACGCCGGAAGAGCCCACTGCGATGGACGCAGATGGCATCCCAGACCTATCGCTCCCACCTCCGATCATGCCGTTACGTCGATATGGACACAGCTTCCTCGACACGAAAACATTCGTTGCCATTAACTTCGACCGGGCTGCGAGGGCGATACGATTCTTCAATGAGGCTAGGTATCCCGCCGCACGCCTGACGATCTCTTCGAAGACCTCCGACCTCATCCCTCGCAATCTGATGCTTCCGATTCAAGAGGACACCAGATCGGTCTATTTTCAGGTGGAAAACCTCAGCACTTTCTCCCTGGACTTCGAGATTTTCCCCACTTTCGGCTCCAAAGTCATCGCCAAGTCAGTTGCCCTCCCTGACGTTTTCCAAGCACTTGAAAGCAGCGCTGGGAGTTGCTGTCTACCCTTATTCGACCCGAGACTGCGGGCTGTGGGCCAGATCCAATTCAATTTCCAGGTCATCAAGCCTTACCCGGGGAAAACGCTAGAAATAACACAATTTCCGTTTTATTGGAGGCAAACCAGTGCCTTGGATGACCAGGGCGGATTGATGACGGGCTCAAGTCTCTCTGGTGACTACCTCAAAATCACTGTCCAACTGACCCGCGATAGAGTGCCAGTCATATACCCGTCCTATTTCGTGCCATACCACAATCTCGAGGTCTCACTATGTCAGCTCAAGTACGATTCCCTTGCGAATCTTGGTCTGAGTGGCAACCTTCTCCTCAGCGATGGCGCGCCCGCTCTGGAAAGCGTCAACATCATTGACTGGAAAGACCGCCTTTCCAAGTCAATCTTCACCCTTCGAGGCGTTTTGGCTGCTGTGCCCGTTCAACTCAATCTCAATCTTCACATCCTGTATCCCTCCATCCATGACGATATCAACCTCGGAGTCTACTCAAATATCGACATCAACAGCTTCGCTGACGCGATCCTGACTGAAGTGTTTGACCATGCGCGGGCCTTGCGAACACAATCTCCAGACCTATCGCGGTCCATTGTGTTTTCCTCTTTCAATCCCAACATCTGTACTGCGCTGAACTGGAAACAGCCAAACTACCCCGTCCTGCTATGCAACGATCTAGGCCGCCTGCAAAGCACGCCACAGTCATCGGACAACTCGCTCGGAGCAGAAGTCGCACGGGGCACCTCCATCAAGGAAACGGCCCGTCTCTCACAGATGAATAACTTCATGGGGCTATCTTGCTCGGCACGGATCTTGCAGATGGTTCCTGCCCTCACGGAGACAATTAAGCAGGCTGGATTGGTTCTTGTTTCCGATGCCTCGGCGGAGGAGACCACTGCGCCTGGCCTGGAAGCTGAGAGCTCGGGTTTCGCGATGAAACCGGACGGTGTCAGCGGCGTCATGAAGGCGAATGGCATCCTACGCTTTAATGAGACTGTCGACATGTAGAGCACGCCGACCTGTGTTGGCTCAACGCAGAAACAATAGGCGGAGCGGCAGCATAGAGCTCTCTACCTGTTCAACACGATAGAAAACATCACAGCAACAGGTTTGGAACACATTCCTTCTCTTAAGGATGTGTGAGAAGAGGCGCTATGGGACAGATGTGTTGCTCATCGGCCTGGACTGGGTTATCTTAAGGTAGCGGCGGCATCTTCTTGCATAGCTAGCAGGTGCATATGCGGAGTCATGACGAATGTAGGTGTTGTGGTAGATGAGTTCGAGTTCGACGACATTTATGGGACAGACTGGGACTACGGTGGGCGGGATGAAGGACAAGCCACGCAAGCCTCTAGGGAAGAGCAGCCCCAGTCGAGAAGGTACTTTAGGCATTGATAAGCGAATCCGACGCTTGTCTATTGGGTACCCCTGCCCTCTAAGCTTTTCCACCCATGTCTACCCGTTACTAATTGCATCTCTTGCGAGGCTGGACCATTGGGGCTGGCTGAGGAGACCCCAGGAACGAACGTATAAAACACGGGAGCCATGCATCGTCCCTGACATGCCTATTATTGTCTTGTGTCGCTTCTTCCGACTCCAGCGTCTACTCCCAGCCCAGCAATGCACGGATGAACCCAGAGGTCAAGCTATGGAATTTCCCAAATCTGTGGAAGAAACCAAAGACACGGATGATATCATCACTATCGACGTGGAACCCCAGCTGTGTGGTCGTCTTCAAGCGATCCGGACGAACCCCTGGGCTTTTGCCTGGTGCCTCTACACCGTATCGGCGCTCCTCCTGGCCGTCTTCGAAGACCAAGCATCATACGCCATTGTGGGGATCCCCGGATTTCGAAAAGATTTCGGGTCCTCCTACGAAGGCAGCTACGTGCTTGCGGCCTCGTGGCAGTCGGCCTTTCAGGGCGCTCCCATCGCCACGTAGGGTCACCTTCCTCAGCTCTTTACGGGCTACCAACGGTCAGCCTAGCACAGAAACTCCGCTGACAGTTCTCTCAAGGCGAGTGGTGGGTGCGTTGACAGCGGCACCAGTAGCGGACTACGTCGGCCGTCGCAATGCGCTCAGCGTTGCAATCGCGCTTTCACTCGTGGCAATAACCATGGAGTTCAGGGCCACGACGAACGGTCTCTTTTTTGGCGGAAAGCTCTTGAGCGGGATGGCTGTCGCCGCCATCGAGGCCGTCTGCGGCACTTACCTTGCTGAGGCAGGATAATGAATCTGTGCTCACACTTTGCTCCTGCTCAACTAACACAATGTCCCCAGATCGTCCCGACAGCTCTTCGCGGACTCATGACGGTGCTTCTCCCCTTTGCAGGGTCGATGGGCGCCTTGGTGGCCGCTCTCATCATCAACAGTAGCGGCAACAAAACCGATCGATGGGCGTACAGGACCGTCTTTTGCAGTCAATACGCCTTCGCCGCCGTGCCCGTCATGTTTATCTGGTTCATGCCCGAGTGAGCGAGCGTGGAGTTGCATCCCCATCTAGCACAGAGAAACTAACATGGATCGCGCAGATCGCCGTGGTGGCTCCTGAGCAAAGGGCGTGAAGACCAGGCACTGAAATCGCTGCATCGACTCGGCTACTGCATGTCCAGCGGGAATGACGTGAAACAGTTGGCACACATCAGGGTGACGCTCGAGCAGATCCGACACGAAACCGAGGGCGTCACTTATCTCGAGTGCTTTCGCCGGTCCAACCTGCGCAGGACCATCGTTGCCACGGCGCCGCTTTCGTGAGTCGGGTCACCGATGTTCAGTTCAATCCAGTGACCTCTGCTGACTCGATGTGTGTGTGTGCGCTCCACCAGAGTGCAGATATGGACCGGCGTCATCTTCACGGCGTTGTATTCCACCTACTACGCCCAGTTAGCCGGGTACAGCACATCCATGTCGTTCAAACTGCTGGTCGTGCAGCAAGTCCTCGCCATGGCCGGCAATATGATGTCGTGGATGCTGATCGACCGGGCGGGCCGCCGCGGGCTCACCGTCTTTGGCACCCTCGGCCTGATGGTCCTCCTCTGGATCATGGGCGGCCTGGCCATCGGCGGATCCCACTCCCAGCTGAAGGGTGCCGTCGCCATGGTCCTCGTCTACGCGTGGCTGTACAACCTCACGATCGGTGCCACCGCGTACACGTACCTGACCGAGGTGGCGACGGCGCGGCTGCGGGCCAAGACTGTCGCCATCGGCCTGGCCACGCAGAGCTGCTTCGGCGTCATGTGGAGTTTCGTGCTGCCGTACCTGTTCAACCCGGACAAGGCCAACCTGGGCGGCAAGGTCGGGTTTATCTTCGGCGGCCTGGCCATCCCGTGCTTTGTGTTTCTGTGGTGGTACCAGCCGGAGACGGCCGGGCGTTCGTACGACGAGCTGGATGAGATGTTCATGAAGGGCGTCCCCGCCAGGGCGTTTGGCGGGTATAAGACCGAGGCGAGGGCGAGGAGTCAACAACTCGCGAGGGGAGCTGAGTCATTGAGTGCATGAAGATCCGTGGGTGTATGCTATACAGTAGATAGGAGGTTGATGCAACGACAATAAGAAAGGGCCTTGACGCAACGCTTAAGCGATGTTAATGTGATATTGCGGTTGACATTGATATGAGCGGAGTTGCAAGTAGAAACCGCGAGTCGCATCCCGTATTCTCCTTATCCCGCCACCATCACCACCGTTGATATTCATTCCCATGTCCCGTCCATGCCTGCCCTTTCACGTCTGGACCATCCCCACCCCAATCCCCAACCAGATCCCCGCTCCCACAGCAAACGTAGTCCCCCACCCGGTGCCCCTGCGCTTAAAAATCTCAAGCACATCCACGACGCACAGAATCATGCCGCTGAGAATGAGCGTCCCGGTCTCGCGCAACTTGGCATCATACGCCAGCTTCCCCACCGCGAGCCCGATGGCCAGATCCCGCGCCCCGAGCAGGACCATGGACGTCTCGACGGCCTGTGCATGGTTCGCGACGTCCGCGTTCGCGTGGGCCGCGGGCTTGCTGGCCGAGCGGGTTGGGTTGGCGTTACTCCCTGGGGCGGGAGTGGTCGGGTAGAGCCCGAACGTCTGTGCGGCGAGCACGGGGGCCGACATCGCGAAGGTGCCTAGGCCGATGTAGCTGGCTGCGACGCCTAAGCCGAGGAGGCGCCACGTCGAGGGTGTGAGGTCCATGGTGGTTGGCGTGTAGGTGAGTGAAAGTAAGTACGAGTAGGCGTGGTTGGTGTCGATCCGTTGGTTGTGTGAAGATCTAGAGACAGATGGATTTCCTGCCGCTGGGCTGATTACACGGTACGAGTACAGACAGGGTAGGTCACTGGACTGGACTCTGGTGACTTCTACTCTGTGCTCTGTGCTCTGGGCTGAGAGTTGCGCGTAGATCAAGCGAGACGGAGAGATGCTTCGCTGTGCGTTGAGCCGGTTGGGAAACGAGGTATTTTGAGGGACGATATTATCCTTGCTTGACCTAGATACAGAGGCTTGAGGAGATGATGGCTTTCCAAGTAGATGGTTGATGTCAGGTGAATGAATCAGTACAGTAAAGAGTTGCATTGAAGGTTTGCACGGGTCGAAGCTCTGGTAGACGGGGCTGTGACGTGACGTACAGTAATAGTTGTGGGATCGAATGCGAATACGAATGCCGGGGGCGAGGGGGGCATCCGGAGGGATACTCCGGAGTACATACGGAGTATGGATTCCGGTGGGGGGATCCTCCCTCTCTCCCGCTCCTCAAGGAGTGAACCATCACACCATCTACAGTACGAGTACAGCCAGAGTCTCCGACGCCGCTTTGCTTTCCTTCTTAAGCTGCGTTTCGCCCTCTGCAATCAACGCGTTAGACGTCCATCTTGCCCGACTTGCTCACGACTGTTAGTCGCAGCTTTTCATCAAAGCTTCTAGAGCTCTTGGATGGGAGCCTCGGCACTTCGTGCGATATCGCTTCCGTCTCGCCCCATGTTCCTAGCCACGACAGCTCATGCCCTACTAGCTTGATGTGGGTGCAATTATGCTGCACGGTGTACAGCGTAGCCCTACAGATACGCTCACAGGGCGGCAGGTCTCTTTCACGGATCAACAGTTCACACCGTGTACGGGTGCGTTTCTTCCATCCTTCTTCCATGACACACTCGGCAGCGTCAACGCGAGACGAGAGCTCCGACGTGATGCCGGCACCGTTTGGACTCCAACGCGGCCACATTCGTGGGCGTGGAGGCGTAAGGCCAGGTGATGAGTGTATTACACCCACCAAGACAGACTCGACATCATTAGCGTCGAGTCGAAGTCCAAAACCTGAGCCCAATGTCTTCCCTACTTGCAACTTCTCCCAGGAGGGGGGGTTCTTGCATCAAACAGCCAGGCTGGTGCTATCACAACTGCATTCGCATTGCAACAGTCTGCGTTCAGACACCAAGGGAAGTAATTAGAAAAGAGGTTTCTCCTTGTACTCCACAAATGAAGTCATGAAACCATCATGCGTGTCCTGAACTACCCTCAGGAAAACAACCGCTTTGACCACCGATTTGCCCCCACACAGCTCTTCCTCCTGTTGCTACGGTATCAACGAGGCCGTAATCTCTACCCCCCCCCTATGGAGTCGGCGAGCGCTTCTACCTATCAATCTTTCATTGAAGAGTCTCCCGGGACATCCAGCCACAGATCTGGCTTTTGCACCTTTTCTCAACAATAGATGTCGATCTCGGTTCACATCTGGCCTCGCCCAGCCTCTTCTCTACTCAAAGTCGTTCGTCTGAGATGACCACCTTGAAAACATGTCTGCCATCCTTTGCTCTAACGTTGTGCACCGTGTCAAAAGCCTCGAGACTCTGCTCAAATGGAAAAACGTGGCTGATCAGCGACTTCACATTGACAAGGCCCCTGTCAATGAGCGAGATCGCATCTTCAAAGCAATTGGTGGTGTAACGCCAGGTGCCTAGAAATCAATCAGCGACCGGAAAGGAACTGGAGTCCACTCGATTCCCCTCCACCGTACCTCGGACGTTGAGCTGTTTAGAACAAATGTCCATCATGGGAATGCGAGGCCATTCGCCGTTGTATACGCCCACCTGAACATCTAAATCCAGTCAGTTCGATGCTTGAAAGGAACAGAGGAAGATATTGGTTACATGTTCCCCCTGGCCGGCAGACTTGAAGACCAATCTGCATGCACTCCAGGGCACCGGCAGCTTCCACTACGACGTCAAATCCGCGGTAAAGCCCGTCCACCGAGGTTAAAATATCTTTGGCAACTCGTTGGGAGTACTCTTCCGTGGTCTCATTCTCGTTGTGAGGTGGATTGACGAAAACCTGGTCCGCACAGTATGTTTTGGCAAACTCGGCGCGATGGGCTTGGATTTCCAACACGACCACCTTTTTGGCACCGTATCTTCGGTATCAGGTTAGCACAGGGTGCACTAACACAGAAAGTGGGTGATTCGTACGCTTTGCTGATTGCTCCAAGCAGGAGTCCAATGCAGCCTCCACCCAGAATCATGACATTCTGGTTCGCCTTCAGACCCGCCTGTTTCGCCATCTGGAGAGCAATGGCAAATGGTTGGATGGTCCCCGCCTCAACCCATGAGATCTTGTCCGTGAGCCTGGCAAGTTGAGAGGCCGGAACGATTTTGTAGGTACAGAGCGCGCCATCCTGAGGGCCAGTTCCAGGGGCACCATAGTAACCCATCTTGCTGCAAATGTTGGACTGACCGGTCGTGCAATCAACACAACTAAGAATTGAACAAAGTCAACGTTGATCGCTTTTGCGCACGTCCCCCCAAATCATACTCACGTCAGGCACGGCAATGCAGGTTTGACTGCTGCTCGATCACCCGGGATCCATTCCTTAACATCTGCTGCTACTTCGATGACCTCGCCGGCAGCTTCATGTCCCACGACGAAGGGGTCCTTGATCACATCGGGGCCTGCCCGTCCTTCTTTCCAGAAATGTATCTACAAGATCTCCAAGTCAATCTTCGATTTTCAACGCATTTGACGACTTGTCCTGATTGCCAGCACTTACATCTGAGCCACAAATACCTCCAGAACGCACCCGGAGGAGAACCCTACCAGGTGGAAGCGGTGTACCGGGCACGTACAGAGGACTGTTTAGATATGCATCGAGCTTCAAAGGCCAATCCTGGATCGAGACATCGTCAATCTTGGATATAACCACAGCCCGGTTCTTGTCCAATTTGGGGCGTTCAAACTCCGTGGTGATCATGCTGGCAGAAAGCACGGCGCCGTATCCTATTCGCTTCACAAGAGGTCAAAACTAATGGTCGGTTCTAGGAGAAATAGGAATGATCACTAGTCACGACTGGAATAAGATTGATCAGTGGGAGATTTACGAGCAACACAGTGGCGCATAGAATCTTTTCTGTGGTCAACTGCTCAACCGAGATTTGGAGTAAATCTCATGCAGGATACTGCGTTACGCCGAGGTCAATCTGGAGCTCTAGCGCTCCAAACAACGGGCTGGCCACAGGTCCAAGATCCGTTAGACAGCGTGAAGCGAGAGATATGCCCCACTGGCGCACAATAACTGCATGTCTCCGCAGGCTTGCGGGGCAAGACGGGCAGGGGAATCTGGCCCCCATTCTGTCTTCTGGACTTCATTCCCCGAGAACACTATGGCACTGTAAACACGATGACCTCTTCCTCGGCTTCCTCTGCCGCGCGTATTGGGGGCGCCAGGGATAGGAGGGAGGAGGGTGGGGGCGGCAAGCCCACCGCTGTTGCCGTTGATGCCGATATGTATTCGCAGAATATCAACATATCTTAGGACAGCGTCCAGACTGCCCTAGAGATTACATTCTAGTTTCTCACCACGCCAAGACGACTGGTTTCGCGATGGGAGCGATCAGCAAGTTTGTCCAAGCTTGCAAAAGCGGTGTCGCCAGCTGTACAACCGCCTGGGACTATCCTAGCGCATTACTGTGCGAAATGGCGGAAATGGACCTCATTTTGATCGGAGACAGCCTTGCAATTGTTGCTTTGGGCCAAGACAGCACCAACTATGTGACGCTAGACGAGATGGTCTATCACTGTAAGGCCGTCGCTCGGGGTGCCAAAAGCCCTTTGCTTTTGGGAGACATGCCAATGGGGACGTATGAGGTCTCCGACGAGCAAGGTAAGAAAGAGCTTGCGGTCTGCAATGCGACATGTTGGACTTACACCTGGATGATGCAGCTGCGGCCAACGCTCTGAAGCTCATGAAGGAGGGCCGCTGCGATGCCATCAAGTTGGAAGGAGGCGTGAAAATGGCATCTCGAGTTCGAGCCATAGTGGATGCAGGCGTGCCAGTCATTGGACACATAGGACTGACGCCGCAGACCGACACCTCTGGGGCGAGTGCTTACGGTGTGACCGCTGAAGAGGCAGAAAAGACTCTGAAGGACGCTCTTGCACTTCAAAACGCGGGCGCCTTTGCCGTTGTGCTGGAGGCGGTGGCTGGCCCAGCCGCGAAATGGATCACGTCGAAGTTGCAAATACCGACCATCGGCATTGGGTACAGAGGAGCGTGTCCCTGTTACAGACGGATCAAGCTGACGCTGCGATTTTTCGATTCAGGTGCGGACCCAACACGTCGGCACAGATTGCTCTTCAAACCGAGCTCTGTGGGTACGCCAATACCACGTTCGCCGCAGTGTAAGTTCCGAGTCCCAACGCACAGTCCACGACGTCCGGATCCTGACTATCCAGTAGATGGCACAAGAAATACGCCGACGTGGGTGGGATCTCGCTGCAGGCGCTCCGGCAATATAAAAAAGAGACCGCAGAAAGATCATTTCCAGAGTCAAAGAATGTATGTCTGGGCTTCTCCAATCTGATCTTCGGTCTTGCTGATCTATTCAAGGGGTATGATATGAACTCAATGGAGGTCGAGAAGCTGGAATCGTCGAAGTACTGATGGTGACGGGTGGAGAGGAGGTTCACCGCCTCCCCTACCTGCAGGCGCACTCTCATGATGTGTATATATACAGACTCGAGCGGAAGACATGACTGCGCACGTCCCTTGCTCAACCCGGTGGCGCCTCTGATGGAGGCTTACACATAGGATATACAAATGAGTAGACCCAACCTCTGCCATGGCTGGCGAGGTCAAGTTTTAGATTGTGAGATAAAATGCTGGGAACCCCCAAGCCTCTCCCGACCGAGTTGGTCTAGTAAGACCCCCTCCCCCGCAAACCCCCATGTTTTAAAGGGCACAATGCTTCCAAAACCTTTACGTTCACAATTCGCCGGGAGCAGCAACTACGGCAACCTACTGCATTTAGATTACAAGGTACGATCAACTAGAAGATACATCAGCCTCCATGCCTACATCGTCGTCACACCGCCAGGTGAGTCGCCCTTTTCGCGTCTTCCTTGCATTTACACGAAGGGTCGAATTGATTGTTCAGGACAAACGTAAACATCGTTGCACAACTTGTGGCCACACATTCAAGCGAACCACTCATCTTCATCGCCACGAGGCTACTCACAAAACGTACAGATGAGTACCTTTGGAGAAAACAGGTTGGCTAGTTGTTGACTGTGACTAGCTACTGGGAAGCTGAGCTCATCCTATGCCCCCAATGCAAGAAATCCTTCTCTAGGAAGGACGTTCTCCTTCGTCACCAGCGAAACGGCCAATGCTACAAGAATTTAGGTCACCAGCGAGAGACGAGGCTAGCTGGTGGCCATCAGGGGTCCGCCGAATTCAACCTCCCTTCCGCCAGCCCTCGAGACTCTGGACCGAGCATGCAGTGCCCAAACTACTCTGTAGATCATGCTGACGTCCACGATGACAATTTTCACCTGCAACCTCGGGCAACTCGATCTCCAATCGCCCAGGGAGAAATCTTCTCGAGAGCACAGGCAGAGCTATTTACTGAGCCAGAGTCTCAGTCGGATGCTTCACCGCTGCCATTGGGCGATGGCTTCGTGGAGGCCGGTCAATCTCGTCCTGCCGCAGAGATCGGCAAGACTGTTTCAAGCAATAATGCTTCCTTGCAGGGTTGCGAAGGAGACGTTCACCACATTCAGAACCCGCAATTCCACGACGGTCTAGTAGCTGCGCCGAGCTTGGAACCCAGTTATTCCGCGTTTGCCTTTGCGCAACCCCGACCAAATGCAGCCAACGATCCTACATCAGCCTACAGTGGACTTGACTCCGTCGACTACGATACCAGCGACCTGACATTTCTGAACGAGTGGGAGGCCAACATCCGTTTCAATTTCTCTTACCTTGACTGGTTTGATTTGACCCTAGACTCGACAGAACTCCAGCACGAAGACTTACCAACTCGAGAACCCTCCAATCACAAATTCGAGGGAGGCGCAGAAGATCGCCAGAGGCAACTCGCTCAAAAACCAAAAATCAATGGAATTCACTCTGGTCTGAACCAAGAAACTCCCGATCAAGCTCCTGCAAGGCCTTCTTTGTCTGTACAATGGGGAGAACGGGACTCTGGACCTTCCGATCGAGTCGTCGAGGATCCCTGGCAAGAAACCCAAAATCTCCCGGCTCTATCACCGTCACCACTTCTACAGCTGTTCGAAGCCAATGAGCAGCTCCGAAAGCTAATGCTTTTGAGCAACCAGGGTGAAATTTTGAGAGGCTTTGCCCAAATTCTATCCTCGGATATCCTCCAGCCTCTGAAGGACTTAGAACCTCAGTTCATTATCGCCTATGAGCATCTTCTCCACTTCCAGCGTCTTTATATCGTCCACTTCCAGTCCATTTTGCCCATCATGCATCTGCCATCGTGGGACGCAGCAACTTCACCAACAGTGCTGATTTCCGCAATGGCTTGCATCGGAGCTGGCTTTTCCCGTACCGAGGGTGCTTCGACTTTTTCTAGAGCTCTGGGTGTTATGTGTGCCATAGCATTGACCTGGTCGGTAAGCTGAACATGGATACACTTCTCCAAATCCACGTGGTGTCTGATCACAACATGTGGCAGGCTGGCCCAGATAGATTGGGTCTCAACAACCCGCACCACATTGCGGCGGCTTGCCTGTATCAAATACATGCCTTGGGATCTGGGGACAGGCAGATTTATGAAATTGCTGACGCAGGTAAAGGTGCTCTAGTGGCGAGTTTACGACGGATAGGCATGTTTAAAGCCCAGCTTCAAATGCCTTCGGATGAGACTCAGGAACTATTCAAAGCTGGCGACGATCACGATAATCAGAGCACGATGTCTATGTGGCACCAATGGCGGGACAGAGAGTGGAAGATCAGGCTGGCTTGGGCCATCTTTGAGTACGACTGCACCTTGTCCACTCTGACGAACCGACGAGGAACGATCGATGTCCACGAGGTCCCAGGACGTCTTCCCTGCGCCGAGGCACTGTGGGAAGCGCCTTCGGCTCAATTATGGCGAGCTTTGGCCGGGGTCAAGTCCATGCAACTGCCTGGCCATCGTTTACCTGCCGTGTTGAAGCGCCTTGTCTCACAAGGGACTTTGCCGGACGATGTAACTTCCTGGTCCAAGCGCCTGTGTGCACAAGTGGTGACGCGCCAGCTTTGGGACCTGAAAAGAATTGAGATGGCTTCCATGCCCGACTTTCTAGGGCTGCCACAACTTGTGGTGATGCACCAGCCTGCGAACAACCTTCTCCTACAGGCGTTGACCTGTCTGAGCAATTCCATGCTCACTCCGACTTCTGCGTCGGACATGATCCATACTCAGTAAGTCCCAGCGCAACTCTTGCCTTGAAACACTGGGGTTGAGCTTGTGGATTCTACTAACACCCTCTCCACTGTAATACAGTGTCACGAACCTTCTTTCCCATCATGCTCATCTTTTCACTTCCAACAGCGGACTTGACCTCATTGTGCATTTGTTCAGCAACTTCTTCCAGGAAGCTCAGGAAATGCAACGGATTCAACCACAGGTTCTACAGCAACGACTTCGAGACGTCTTGCAGCGCGATCCAACCCGAATAAGGAGGCTGACATGGCACGCAGCGCAGATCGTCGGCATCGCTCACGAAAAGGCGGTGCACGCACTCTGCAAGACGACGCTGGTCTTCACGGGATATCTCTACCTGTTGACAACGGTCAGGTACGGAACGCTACAGGGCGAGCGCAGCGGCAGCAACACAGCGGTCCGCCTGGATAGATTACCATGGAGTCAAGAGTTTCAGGAGGTTGCAGAGGTCGAAACCTGGATCGAGATGGGTGGCCCGGCCGCGGTCGGTTCGGTTTCCAACATCTGTGATGGCACTTGCTTCCCGACTCTCAAGGCAAACGCAGTCCGAACGTTGCAGGATTTGCCAACGTGGGAGCTGAACAAAAAGTTCTGTAGGGTGATAGACGCATTTCCATGGTAGCCGGTGACTCGAATTGGGCAACTTGTCGAGCTCGGGCGCAAACTGATCTTTGTATATAGGAACGTCAAGGATAGTTCCCAGCCAAAATGAACCCTACCAAAAGGCCAAACCATGTCAAGATTAGTGCTTTGGCATTGCTAGCTCGAAATATAGTTCTCCCGAGACAATGACTGCGTTCTCTGGGTGCAGGGATGCCCCGCCGACCCCAATGACCATCCTCCCAATTCCGTCTCCTTCTGTTACTTGTGGTATTGCAGGCAGGAGTCGTTCCGCAATCTGTGGCTGTCCTGTTTCCAATAGTTACTCGCGGACAACAGCGTACCGGAGCGCACACCGCAATCGACAATTGCCAAAAGGATATATATAGTCGTCCATATATATTCTTAGTTCCCCCTGTAAACATCGTCTACGGCGCCCTTTTACCACCGTCACCATGGGATCACTAGCCTCAGAAGTAGGTTCCCTCACACCCGATCTTCCTTCGCCTCAACTCTTTGATCTCACCGGTCAGAACGTGCTGATCACCGGTGGAACCCGCGGTATTGGCCTCGCAATGGCCATCGCATTGGCCGAGGCCGGGGCATCCATCTGCCTCACGCAACGAGACATGTCCAGTACCACCGCCGCCGACAAGATACGTACGAAAGTCGGCGGTGCAGTGCGAGTGGAGGTCGTTCCCTGCGACTTGAATAACATGGTGGATATCCAGAAGGCATTCGACCACGCTGTGGAAATCATGCGGGGCGACATCCATATCCTGGTCAATTGTGCCGGCATCATTGTTCGCAAATCTTCGCTAGCCGTCACGGAGGTGGAGTGGGATATGGTATGTACATATATGCTCAGATGCGTGTTTCTTTATCTCCCCCCTCTCTTTCTCATGAGCGAGAGGCATTTTTTGATGCCTTTCCTTTTCGAGTACTGAGTCGAGTCACCACACGAAACAGGTCACGGATGTGAACATGAAAGCAATCTTCCTGCTATGCCAGGCCGCCGGCAAACATATGATTCCGCGCCGGCGGGGAAAGATCATTAACGTCACTTCGATCATGGACTCGCTCGGGGGCGAGGGCATCATGGCATACTCGGCGTCGAAGGGGGCTGTGAGACAGATGACCAAGGCCCTGAGCAATGAATGGAGCCGGCATAACATCCAGGTCAACGCAATTGCGCCCGGATTCATCGAGACGGACATGTATGTATTGGTTTCGAAGCTCCAGCCTGGCTCCTGATTATTTGTTCCTCTCTTTCACATCTTTTATCCAACTCACGCATATTCGCCGTTATGGTCATTATTATTGCCCCCTCTGGCTCACTGACTCTGGACGCCCTCCAGCAATGCCGACATCAGACAAGATCCCGCCATGATTGAGGCTCGCTCCTTGCGCGCACCCGCACGTCGTTGGGGTCAGCCCAATGACTTTGCTGGCCCAACCGTGTTCCTCGCCAGCCAGGCGAGTCAATTTGTGTGTGGAACCACGCTTTACGTTGATGGAGTGAGTGCTTATAACCCTTTTCGACCTTATCTTCCGTCCACGTTGTGGGACAACGGCGATTAACCGGTTCATTCCATCTATCAGGGTGTCTTGGGTTTGTGATCTGGCACACATTCCGGGGAGCGGAGAGATGAGAACGAAAGGGCAAATCAAAGATATCTGTAATGAATTGTGCCACTAGCGACATTCATATACCACGTATGCGGCCTTTAAGATATATATAAGGAGTGATAGAGCAAGATCACCATGACGAGCTTTAGCATTTCAGAACAATAGGATCTCAATGGCGCAAGCGGTGCTGTTCCCAGAGCCTAGAGATCATGCTCGACGCTAATGAGTACATTGATTCCACAGAGCACGGCCCGATGCCGAGATACACACCTCTGTTAGTCTCAGCTAGGGACCACCTTTGACGCAAGCGAGCGTCCTTCGCTCGTGCCTACTCCGAACCATTTTTGTCCTTTTTGCGGCGGTCAAACAGCGACGGCTTGAGTGGTTTACAAAACGCTACCTGTAGGTTACCCTCCGACAAGTTGGTGGAGGCGGGAAGCGAGTGGTCTGATGAACTGCAACATCTTTGGCTTCCCTCCATGGGTGGAGGGGGGCAAGCGAACAATGAAGCTAGCGGGAGCATTTTATTTCCCGTACTGGTTGCCTGTGGGGACCGTGTCTTCCTCCTCCCCAGATTTCAACTACACGCTTGCGGGGTCTTCCTCATCCCGTGACGTGGATGGAGAGCTGGCAGGTGCCTCGGCGCGACATGGAAATCGTTGACAATCTGCAACAGAACTTTCACATCAGATCCATGTGCTCATCATGGCTTGGGCCGAGAACCATCGTTGCAGGAAGCTGGGGAGATAGATCGTCCAGAGGGTCTTTAGCGGTATGGTCGATGCAAGACGGTGGGATTGCGTATACTCCAGAACCGACTGCCCAGACATGGTAGAGCGACCTTTGTGACAAGAGTCAGGAGGAGCGAAGATTGCAAGCAGGTAAGCGGACTGAAAGGGATCTTCGATCGGGGTGCACTCACCTTTTTTTGGTTTCCTCCACAGCTATTTGGTACTTGACAGCTATACACTATTAAAAGACAGCCACGCAGTTCGGCGGACTGCTCACTCCACCCGGCATATTAAGGGGCGCACTCGTGACGAAGAACTCCCATCGGTTCTCTTCTTCGCACGTCCTGCTCAATCGTTCGAGATCAAATAGCTCGCCAATCGGGATCCCCCAACCAGCCAGCAATATTTCATGCATAAACAGCCCTTCGACGCCTCCGTCTTCGGCCATGGGTCGAGGATACTCCTTCTTCGGCGGGTACACCTCAAAAGAAAGACTATCACTCGCAACGGCGGCGAAACCCTGGTCCCAGATCCATCGAAGCATCTCCTTAGTGCCCTCGACACCGGCATGCTGCGGCGTCTTAGTCGTGGCGTATGAATTTTTATCCTGTGCCGTCATCTGGCGCTCCCATTCATCGATCAGGCCGATACGAAAGAACAGCAGGTCCCCTCTTTTGAACGTTGTGCCCTGCTCCTTTGCCACTTCCAGTAGCGTCTTCAACGACACTGCGTGATCGGAGAAAGTAGAGAACTTGATTCCATGTCTGCGCGCGTACCTTGCGTAATCGAGAAGCACACCGCGCCCGCAGATGCCGTCCTCCGCCCAGTGCTGGATCCCGATGCGCACGTTTGAGCGATCCAGGATCTCCAGGCTCTGGACACCGCCGTAGAATTCGCGCCGTCCAGGATGGTCAACAGAGGGCTGTGAGAAGTGTCGGAACCCGTCCCACTGCGACGACTGTTGCGGGTTGAAGATGTACATGTCGTCGTACACGTTGCCCCCCATGAGTGGCAGGATATGATGCTGGCATGATTGCCTGCCGAAGTTGGCGACCTCGAGTTTGTTCAGATCCCAGTTTAGCCCAACGTGCCGTCCGGTTTTGATACATGTCGATGGGGCGGACTTGATGCGTTCGGCGGTCAAGAGCACTAGACGTCCGAGACCTTCTTCACGCGACCCAGCTGGATGGGTCCAAACTCTGCGCCAGTCAGGCAGTTTATCGAATGGAGTCTCGTGGAGGTCGAGAGTGTTCGATGCCATTTTCCAAAAAGAGAATATCCTCTGTGCTCGGTTGGGGTCATTGGACATCCTCGTGGGTTTATTAATTCATTTTCAGGTTCATTCTGGCGGTCTGCCCAGTAAACCTCTGACAAGTCACCGGACTCGGCCTAACATTCTCGCAAAACATTCTGGGAATCCTAATTGCGAATGAAAACATGGCAGGCATCCCGGAAATACGATAGATCTCAAAAAGATGCCCCGCAAGTGCCGGGTCTGGGTGTCAAGTGGTTGGGAGCACTGGGGAATTCGACCGGTATCAAAATGGATTCGACGAAGCCCCGCAAGCAAGCTCGGGTCTTTCCAATCGACTCTTACGCCTCCAGGATGTCAAGTCAGAGCTGATAGAAGCCGTTCCATTTGGTGAGCCCAAAAACTATTCCATCAAATGTGTGCCATGAGGCTCGCGCTGGATGTGGTGTAGTTGCGTTCCACAAGTTTGGGTAGGACGCCTATGTTGGACAGTTTTCACAAGTTCGGCCTAAGGACTTTCGCCGCATATGGATGCGACAAGCTCTTCATGACCAAGGGGTCCAACTCTGCAGTGTTGACATACTGCGGCGACGCATCTCTTAGACTAGTCAACCCGCACTGTTGCATTGCCGTCTCCAGCTCGTCCTTTAGAACTGCACGATGGGTTTCAGCAAGATAAATAGGACCAGGACATCAGGTGGTACACTCACTCCAAAGTAGATGCTTTACCCCATCTTTCCCGTACATGTTGGAATAGAGAACTGGTCGTCCCAATGCCACGCCTGTGGCGCCCAGGCACACGGCCTTCAAGATATCTGTACCTCTGCGGATGCCTCCATCGATAAAGACTTCCATCTTTTCAAAGACCTCTGGGCAAACAATGTGCATCTCGAGGAGGACAAGGAGAGATGCTGGTGAGGTATCAAGAGCCCTGCCACCGTGGTTGGAGATAAAGATCCCGTCACAACCGGCCAGCATGGCTTGCTTTGCGTCCGCGGCCGTCTGTATACCCTTGAGAATAATGGGCAGGCTGGTAATGCTTCGGATCCAAGCCAGATCTTTCCATGAGAATGAAGGATCGATGTCGGAGGCGGTGGCTCTGGCCAACCCATGGCCCTTTCGGTCCGAACCTTTGAGGACATTCATGGTGTTCCCACTCGTCTCATTTATATGGGTTTGGATTCGCTCGTCTGCCTCCCGTTTGCCGACAACCGGCAAGTCGACGGTGATGAAAATAGCCTTTGCCCCGAGCCCGGCCACTTCCCTGAGCATTCGTTCGGTCTGTGAGCGGTCTTTATTCACGTATAGCTGGAAGAATATCGGATAACCCTGGGGTACCACGGCCATAGTTTCGGAAAAAGGAAAAGACGCATATGTTGAATACTGGAGAACAAAGGGCTTTCTTAGCGGCTGAACCAAGACCGAGACCCTGACATTGGACCTACACACATGGTGACACCACAATCCACCGCGGCCCTGGCAATATTAAGCTCACCATCTGGATGAGCCAGCCTCGCAAGTCCAAAAGGCGAGGTGAAGACCGGCATTTGGAAGTCATAGCCAAGCATCTTGGTTCTGGTGTCGACCTTAGCCACATCGACCAGTAAATGTGGTCGTAGAGCGACTCTCTCCCAGACCGATCGGTTATTGCGATGTGTGATGCAGTCGTTGGCGGCACCCCCCCAATATGCAAGTGTCTTCGGACTCAAAAATTGCTTGGCCACTTGCTCGAAGTCAAAGAGATTCAGGATCTCACCAAGCTCGGGTTTGGTAGCGGCCTGGCTTGTGTTCGCGATCGAGTGCTTCTTATCCGCTGTCTTGTCCAGGTTCCTCTGTTCGAGCTGCTTCAAGTTATGCTCATCGACAAATCCAATATGTTTGTTGGCGTCCAAACTTCGGCCGATGAGGCTGGGTGCGTGTACCTCTGAATAAAACACCGTTGCGTCGCCGCCACCGTGTTTGTAGATGACTGTACGTGGGTATCCGTTATCAGAACCTGGTTCCGTAACCCGAAAGAAGGAGAATGAATGGGCCTTACTCTCACTGCCACCTGGATGCAACGGGGCAAATTCGGTCAGATCATACACATTTCCGTCCACGACTAGCCACACGTCGTCCCGTGTGTTGTGCTTCCGCAGTTCTTCTGCCGTGACATGTCTGCCTGGCATCCTCTGTCGCAGATTGATGTAAGAGGAGTCTTTACCTAGAAAATCAAGATGAAACGCACGGAAGTTTGATGTCCAATTCAAAGACCAGTTATAAAACTTTCTTGCTATGTTCGACCAACAAGCCGAGACGATGTCAAAATGGGGGCCAGCAATAGGGGTTGTCGATCTTTCCCAACTCTCCCCGGCCTTCGTGCAAGGTGGAGGGGGACTCACAATAGCTGCAAGTGAGCTTTCTCATCTCGTAGCCTCGAGTTCCTCCTACAAGGTTATTCATGCTCTTCTGTGCCACAATCGGATCGGTCGTTTCTGAGGTACCCCGCAAGCGCAACTTCGGTGTGGATCCATTCGTAGCCTTTGCTCTATCCTCAGCGAACTCAACCGCCCCGGAAATATTTCGACCCCGCAAACGATCCAAGGGACTCCACGGCTGGTTGAGAACACAGGCCAGACTCTAGAGCATCTTCAAAATGGAAGAACGGAAAAGTGCCCACTCCGTCTACAACTTCTGGTTTGGTCCCGACGACATTATCTCACACTTCCCCGGATTGATTAATATCCTTGTAAAGAATCTTGTGCCTTGCCTGCCCGCCTAGCTTTGATCGATACAACTTCTCCCTTGGTTTTATCATCTAGAATCCCCCAGTGTTCATCATACTGGTTGAGGATCATGCACTTGAGTTCATCTCAGCCCAGAATGCGAGCACACGGAGGCGGTATGAACAGCTACTTGAGCCAGAGCGCCATTGTGGTGGCATTGGGGTCTCTGGTAAGTCTCTTTCCTGCCAAAAGTCAATATCCTATCGAATCCCTTTTCAAGCAAACCCACTGATGGCGCCCTAGACTTACGGGTGCTGCTCCGCCATCATCGGCAGCACCATCGGCCAGCCTGGCTGGTACCATTACTTTGACCTCCCCATGGCTGGGGAGCCAGGATATGGTGGTCGAACCACGACGGCGATCGCCACCGCCAACGGGCTATATTCAGCCGGCGGTGCTATCGGATCTCTGTTTATCATGTGGTCAGCCGAAGCTCTGGGGAGGAAGTTGAATGTACAGCTAGGCGCGACGCTGGCGACGCTCGGTGGTGTTCTGCAAGGAGGAGCTGCTGCCCTCGCGTGAGTCTCTTACTGTCTCTAGTGGTGATTTGAGACAAACCTCTGACGCGCAGTCGAAAAGGATGTTCCATGTAGGACGTATCGTCGCCGGTATTGGGATTGGAGTCCTCGTCACCGTCTGTCCGATGTATCTGTCCGAGATTTCTCCCCCAAACATTCGGGGCTGGTTGGTCGGGCACCACGCGATTTTCCTGGTCGCCGGGTACAATCTGGCCACCTGGACAGGTTTTGGCTGCTACTTTGCGACTGACGTCAATGAGAGCTTCGCCTGGCGGTTCCCGCTGTGCGTGCAAATCATCCCATCACTTTCCCTTCTACTGTCGTCCTTCTGGATTCCCGAGTCGCCGCGCTGGCTTGTATCCAAGGAGCGAGGCGAAGAGGCATGGTGTATTCTTCGCCGACTTCGATCGTCGACAGCGGACCCGGATGAGCTGCAGGTTCGCGAAGAGTACCTGCAGATCCACCAGCAGATCCGCCTGGAAAGAGTCAAATTGGCAGCCACAGGGTACAACGTCTGGAAGGCCGCGTGGAAGAAGAAGAGCTACCGCAAACGAATGACCATTGGCTTCCTGACGCAATGGGGGGCAGAGTTCTCTGGCCCCCTTGTCATTGTGAGTCTCTGACGCCAGTCCGATCCCTTTGACTGTTCCCTCGTGTCCACTGACATGATGCAAGAACAACTACGCCGTCATTCAGTACGCTAATCTGGGAATGACGGGCTATATGCCGCTGCTACTTTCGTCACTCTGGATTCTGACATGTAAGTTTGCCTGCCTCATCCTTCCATCACCGATGTAGACAAAAGCCAACAACATCTGTTCCAGCTCTGATTTACAACCCTCTCGGAGCATGGCTTCACGACAAAGTCAACTCGCGCAGAAAGATGTTCATGACAGGCACCGCCGGCTGTTTGGTGACGACGGCCTTACTCGCCGGCATGACTGGAGCATATGCCGGGACCACGAACAAAGCCGGCAATGCTATTGGCATTCTCGCCATGTACTTGTACCTCACTTTTCAAGGGTAAGAGGGAAATTCCACTGCCCCCAGATGGCGTGAAGCATAACGAGTACTGATAGAGATCTGGGCGCAGCACTTTCTGCGATACTACGATGTACCTCTACGTATCTGAGATTTTCCCAATGGAAATTCGGCCAATTGGTATGGGTTTCTCGCTGTTCGGGCAATTCGCAGGTCAGATACCTCCTATGATTTTCTAGTCCCTAGCTTCTCGAGAGTAAAGGCTTACAATTCGGGGATGAATAGCTACGATCATACTCCTCCAGACTGCTCCCATCGGCTTCGTTGAGGCCGGCTGGAAATACTACCTGGTGTTGATTGTGTGGGATGTAGTCTTTATTCCGAGTACGTCTCCCGAACTCTGGTATCTCACTGGCTTCGCTATCCACATGCACTTCTTCCTGATTAGAGTTCTGCCAAAACTATCGATGCCAAATACAACTTCTAACACTTGGAACAGTGATTTACTACTTCTGGCCTGAGACCGCGCGGCTGTCGCTTGAAGAGATCGCCGCGCAGTTCGGCGAGGAGGTTGCGGTCAATATCCATGAGATGAGCGAGGAGCGACGTGCCGAGTTCGATAAGCAACTCCAGGGCGCCGACGTCGTTCATATGGATGATATGCAGGCCACTGTCCCTGCGGAGGCAATGACTGACAAATCACCGGCGGAACATACGGAGATGAAAGTCTAGGTGAAGACGGAAGAACACCCGGGAACAGAAAAGGTCGCTAGGCAACGGGATGACACAGACCGAATGCCAGATACTTGGACCTTTAGGAGTGACTCTCTTCCACTTCCCCAGAGCCGTGTTCTCCGCAACTCCTACAAGGTCATGAGGGCTGAAAAGGACGCAAGTCTATGAAGCAACTACATATTCGTCCTGCAGAGTCAATTGCCTCCCGTTCTGGCAAGTTCATCATTTCAATCTGCGAAGTTGTTATTATACTCAGCCTCCGCTAGATCCGGCACCTACTGATGATAATTCTAAGCCTCAAGATTTTAACCCCACTATTCGAGCAAATGTTTGCGCTAACGTCCCGCGTCTAGCCTACTTCGGCAATTCTAGCGGGTCTTCTATACCATACTTAGCGCGGTCACTGCTGTGGATCGAGGAAGTGGATACACTATATATCTACTGTAGTTACTGGTGGTTGACAATACAGGCTACTTAACGAGTTGTGTGGAAAGTTGAAAACACCAACCCGGTCCATTCCCGCCTGGACCTTATGCGGAGACTGCGACGGCTCGCTTCTCTGTCGTGATTTTGATGTCTTTCCACACAAATGTCGAGACGAGCCCAACAGATATAAGGGCCGTTGCTGCAATGAACAGCTTTTGCATTGCTTCGGTGTAGCTTAGGGAAATCGCGGTCCGGGTCGGACTTCCAACCTCGTAAGACAATTGGGCGTAGATGCTGCTGTATATGGTCATCAATTGGGGGCGGGCATTCGATGGCAGATTCTGGGCCAAATACTTCGGAAATGTGTTGGTCCAGATTGCACCGGATATCGTGGCCCCGATGGCTTGGAAGGTGGTACCAATCATGTTGTACAGAGCTAGCACGCCGGCTAGGTGGTCGTGGTGGTCAATGGCTGCCATGACTGCAGTAACGGATGACATGTAGATCAGACCATCGGCCAAAGAGAGGAAAATCTGGACAACCACGATAGAGGCGACCTTGGAGCTTGGCCTTGACAGATATATCATCAGACCCGTAGACAATATCTGCAGGGGAAGACCCAAGTAGAGAGCCAAAGATTTGTAGCGGCCGGTAGCCTTGATGGCGAAACCAGTAGCAATGCCCATGAGACACCATCCGATGCTGTGGATATTGAAGATGTACCCAGCCCTCGTGACTGAGAGGCCTTGGACAACTTGTAGGGCCGAAGAAAAGTAGCTGGTCCAGACATAGTAGACGAGGTATGTCTGGGCATATGAGACGCTCCCTCCGATGATGGTGCGACTCTTGAGGAGTGAGAACGGGATGAAAGACTTTGGCGCTAGGAACTTCTCCCATAGCACGAACAGGATGATCAGGATACCCCCGAAAACCAGCATGCAGATGATCATTGGAGACGCCCAGCCCCTTGCTTGCCGTGTGTATAGGCTGAATGGCAACAGGAACAGGGAAAATCCACCAGCGATGAGAAGGAGGCCGATAACTGCGCAAATCAGTAAGCGCTTGCTTCGGTCAGGAATCATGACACATGGGGCTCATGAGCTCTCACAATCAAAATCAACGAAGTAGTACTTCACGTTTTCCCGGAAGGGACGTTGAATTCTTCCTCCCATGACCTCGGTCTTCTGCTGGCGCCTTTCCCAGTAGAGAATCGCAAGCAAAGGGAGACCTGTAATCGGACACACAATGGAGAAGGTGCCAAAAGCCCACTTCCAACCAGCGCCCTCTAGGTAAGCGGTGGCTGCTGGGGCACCAATCCAAGTCGTGATGAGCCACGGGGTGTTGTACAGGCCGAACATGATACCCCGAGTCGCCAATGGAAAGTGGTCGGCAATGACCACATACAGAACATATGACATGCAATCGAATCCCATCCAGAGAAACACCGAAGCCGCGCAGTAGGTGAGGACGTCGTCGCACGCCGCCATCATAACTGTGCCGAGGGTGAAACTCACAAGAGTCAAGGCAAAGCCGACATCGCGGCCCCAGATGTCGATTATCTTCGCCAGAGGTAGTCGGGAAACTGCGCCTACAACACTCGAGACGATGCTTGCCGTTGGAATGAGCGAGTGGGCGTCGAAGTTGCTGTATACGTACGGTAGGAGTGGATTCAGGATCTGAATTTGGAAACCGGTTGTGAACGTGATCAACCAAATCCTAGAAGACCATCTGATTAGCACTGTTCACCTCGACACCATCCGATGGTCGGTTGTGGTTGGGGCGCTTTAGGAGTATCATACGCCACCATGAGGGCAAACAACTTCCAAGACGGCAGATGATTGCCTTTAGAATCAGCATTTTCTGCTAGCGACGGCGTAAGCTTTCGCTCCTTGTCGTCGAGTTCATATTGTTCATCACTTATGATGACATCGGTCTTGTTGGCTTGTTGTTCTGCAGACACGGACTGAAATTGGCCATGGGGATCCATCTGGTGCTATGCTGTGGATTAAAGACGATGAGGATGTTCTAGGAAGAACCGTGACTCGACAGGATGGACACCCTAAGATCGAGGGCAAAGCTCGAACGAGCCTTTTGTACTACAATGGCCCGAGAAGCATTATCGGGACTTGTCGATTTTCTCACCATCACCAAACCTTTCGCAGACCTATTGGTCGGCTCATGAGAGCGCACAACCTAGCTACTAACTTGCATTTCCGTCCACATGGTAACCACATGGTGGACGTGGCTGGTCCTCACTTTGAGATACCCGATGTGGGGGATCAAGCGAGAAATAGACTTCCTCCATACCCCCTGAGCAAAAGAGGGAATTAATCTTTACATAATGAACAATTTGCCTTTTAGATAGGTATTCCTTGTCACCAGCCCTGCAAGAGAACCGAACTGCGTTTTTGCCATGCATTCAGATCATTTCATGCCTGTATACGAAAACCCTGAGCACTTCAGTGCTGCGGAAACTACCCGGTGATAGCGGCTAAATAAGCATTGACCGAAGACTCACAGCTATGCTTCCTATGGGATCGGGAGCCGATGTCGGGGCCAAGAAGGCTTGGTCTTCAAGGTCCTCATTCTACCGCAGGAAGGCCTTGGTCTACGTCCCAATCATTGCCCGCCTATCAGACAGAATATCTGGTGGAAGCAAGTCAGGAGATGCAGCGCCGTCAACGCACAGTCCGATGCTGGCCTTCCAAAGCTCGTATTCGTATCAATGCAAGAGCCCTGGACCCAGTCCAGTGAGTCCACTGCCATGTGGTCCAGTTGGGCAAGGAAACATAAATCGGCGTGCTACGTCGGATTAACACCCTGCTGGAAGTTGTCCTATTTGAAGAAGACCAATTCGAACACGACATAGTCGTCATGACCAAACCAGTAGCACTCATTGTGGGAGCTGGGATCGCCGGCCTAGCTTCTGCTTGGTGGCTAGACAAAGCTGGCTGGCAATCCATAGTCGTCGAAAGAGCCGAAACCTTTCGTGTCGGTGGCTATACCATGACCATCTCTGGTCTTGGATACCAAACCGTCAAACATATGAACCTCCTTAGTGAGCTCCAGTCGCTGGCTCAGACTTTTGAAGGCAACATTATCAACGACTGCAACGGAAAAGAATTGTGTCGCGTAAAGTACGCCGACGTTCACGGTGGACTGGACGCGCTGGCCGTACGCCGCGATGATTTGGCCCAACTGCTGGCCAAAAGTCTTCCAGACAGCTGTACAATTCGATTCCAAGAGACCGTCAGCGAGTTTGCGGAGGAGGAAACAAAGGTCCGCGTGGTCCTCGCCGGCGGCGATGTGATTGAGGCGGATCTGCTGATTGGCGCCGACGGGTTTCGTTCCCAGATCCGCCGGTCTCTCTGGAAAGAAGACAATGGCAGTTTCTTGGAGCCTCTGGGCTACTATTACGCCGCATATAACTTCAGCCAACAACCAGGGGAGACGCAGAACGATTGTCACTCATTCAACCGTCCAGGGCAGTTAGATATGCTGTTCAGCTTGCGAGATAAGGGCATGACCGCCATGCACATCTGGCGCGAGGACCAGACCTTGTCAATAGAGACCGCGCGGGACAAATTTGGCATTCTCCATAGGGTCACGGCCAACAGCGTCCCGCAAGTGCGTGACGCCACTGACCGCGCAGAGAAAGCAGGCGCTCTCGTGAACCTGGACACTCTCGCTCTGGTCAATCTACCCCAATGGTCCAAAGGTCGAGTGGTCCTTCTCGGCGATGCAGCACATTGCCTCACCCTTCTCTCGGGTCAAGGTGCGGGCATGGCACTGGTGTCGGCAGAGATACTAGGCAAAGAGCTCCAGAAAACCTCAGATGTTGTCGAAGCACTCCGCAACCACGAAGCAAAACTACGCCCATCCATTGAGCGGCTTCAATCGCGGTCGAGGCGCATGGCGGCATGGTATATCCCCAGAAGCGCCCTTGCGTACTATTTCCGAAACCTCATTCTGAAGGTCCTGCCATACTCCTGGATAGTCGACTTCCATGTCAGTACCCTCAAGTCCGAAATCGACTTGACCTGACACTATCGATTGCTGCCCATCATCAATAACATGGAGCGCGAAGAAGGGGTCGCCATATGCCAAACAACAACGAAATATCTAGGACCACTCTATTCATACAAAAGATGTCATGAAGGACAATGGAAGCGACCGAGATGCAGTTGTTGTATAATCTTGAGTATAGGAGTTTTCACATTGTGCATGTCCGAAGCGTGCTTTAATGCCCACTAGTATGTCTGCTCTGCTGTCTTTAAATTCATATCAACTGGCTACTGTAGATCCTAGATCTCCATTCATATCTCGCAGTACGAAAGCGTTGCGTCCGGGCTCGTCGTCGAGAAGAATCATTCCATTGATTCTCCTCGTTATGTTGAATCGAGCCTCAGTTAAGATTGGGATTCGAGTAATAACGTAAAGAACAGGAACGCACATAGAGATTGCACTGGAGAAGGCTGACAGACGTGTGTAGTCAGCAGGTAAACGGGGTCAACAAGGGGGAAATGGTGTTCATGGAGTCGGAGAGGCCTACTTTGACGGCCAACATATAGTGTAGAAGATAGTAAGCATGCTGAATAGGGCTACCTGGTGCAGACAGCAACATTGGCAATCATTTTGATACGCATCCCGTCTTCACCAACCTCGAGATTTTCTGGATTGCGGTCGAAGAAGTTCTTATCCTTTAGTTTTAGAGGAAGCCTTTCGACCTCATAATCAGTCCACCCTTGTAGCTTTGGAATAGCTCCCATCATTAGCAGCAAAAGCTCGGCCGATTCGGTCGTCGAAGATGCAGGATAGGCGCTCTCTTGTTGATGTACTTTCACGTCTCGAAATGGTACTTTCTCGAATACCCCTCTGAGATAGTTGGCCTCAAAGCACTCATCTGAAATCGGTACCTTCGGTGGTGGCTGTGTCGGTCGAATTGTCACAGCTGATTGCTCAGCCGTCTTGAAATATCCTAGATCCTGCAACGCAGTGATGAAGGCTTTTCCGTCAGGTTTCAACATACAACAAACTTCTGCTGCAGCCTTCTGAGGTCCCTTCAAAAATTGGAATCCTGAATGTCTGCCAGGGACACCGTGCCGGCAATCGACGGGAGGGCGTGAGAGCCGGCCAAGGAGTCATGCCATATATATAGATCATATCCAGCCCTGGTAAGAGCATGTACTCAGTTGCGAGCGTGTCCAAACATGCGAGGACACTTCGGACCGCATGTCCCTACTGCCTGTCTGTACTGCATGAGTCTGAAGAGTCTTATTATGGGGTAATCAGTTCCTTGGAGCTGAGCCAAGTGACCTTCCCCGTAGTGTGGACACGCAACATTGTCTAGCACGAGGGTCAGCTAGACCATGACAAGATTGGATGCTCCAGGGTTCTTCCTTCAGGAAATGCTGCCTCGGCCGATCATTTCCGAATGTCTTAGGGGAACAAAAATCGTCTTCTTGGGAATTTCGCATCGTTCCCATGAGGCGACTTTGTCGTAATCCCGTCCAAGATCGCGAAACGCGCCCGATTATCTGCATCACGTGGTGAGTATTTTCCGGGTATGGACATCACCACCCTCTGATAACATTTTTGCGGAATCAATCCATATGCGAAGCTTCTGAGTGAACATAACAGGACCTGACTGCTGTGAGTCAGGTCCTAGAAGCTGCAGGTGGGCTTCCTTTTTGCGATGTGCCAGGAGGCATATCAGGCCAGAGGTCGACAACGGGTATGTTGAGCGTATTGATGAACATGCCGGCGACATGCTGCTCGATGGGCCACATCAGACCTTCCCAAGGTGGCCACCGTCATCCCGGTAAGAATTGCGAAACATTCTGAATGCGAATACTCAGCTGCACAAGGGGAGTCATCTCTCTATCCGCTAGAGGCATCTTCCCGATGGTCTCTCCCTCAAGGCATACTATGATGTCTGGCTGGGCATCAACTTGAGGTGTAAGAACATCGTGCGTTTGTTGGCTTAAGGCATGCTTCGTGACGATTCTGCGCAACACACACACCATAGGTTGATCGGGCTATGGGATAAGGCTATATTGCGATAGCGCTAAAAAAAGGAATTGGTGCCGGTGGAGGACCTTGGTTATTCACGATGATCAACATGCCACATTCGTAACCGTCGAGCTGTCAGTTGTGAGTAGCACTCGAAGGCGTTACGGTCGGGCACTTCAAGTTCGCTCTGGATGATGTCTCTGAGTAATGCCATGCCATCATGTCGCTCAAAAAATACTCTCTCCGGGCTTTCATAAGGCTGGATGATGTGTCTGTCGGTAAAGGCTTCGTTTTCCACGCGTGGGCTCGGGGGCCACTTCCTTGCCACGACTCGAAGATACTCGACCTCGGATACATTTCGATGGAGCAACGTATTGGTGTAGAGTGTTTCCGAGCATGCGGACGGGGTTTCACCAGTCACACCTTCGTCGACCCGCATCAGCCCTTGTTTGATAGCCTACAGTCGCGGAGCAGCCGATGTTCCTGTACTGATGTTGGTTAATTAGCTCGAGTCAAATTCAAGCGCAAGCCCCGAGGTGCTTTATCTTTCGCGTCTGTTCGGCGTCATCATCGTTGTCGCCGTCTTCTGGTCCTCTTCAGCAACGCCGTCTTCAGCCCTTACATTCAATGCCCGGGAGCCACCAATCTTGAGCCCTTCTCATCTCTTCCGCTTGAACCATAGCAAGGCTCCCGCTCATATCAGCTCGACCGGTCCCTCATCGCCATCCAGGTACGAAACTAGGTCTTCTGTGTCCGAATCACATCCACAATACCGGCTCTCTGTGGCTCTTGGACATTGTAGTGGGGGTCCATGGTAGCTGTCCACCTTCCAATTGGCAGGAAAGGACGATCATCACCAGCAGAGGTTTCGCCGACTGAGCGCGTGAGTTCTCGCGGTGCCAATCTTCGAAGTCTGTGGTAGCCGGTCGTACCGTCTTTTGAACAACGCGCCCTCTCGGTCCTCCTCCGAAGGAGTCAAATCTTGCACTGTCGGACTCCTGGAATGTCCACCCATGGCGGGAATGGAGGGAATCGGTGTAGCCTCGTCTCAACAGTCGATGTGACTTGAGCGGTAAGCCGCCACCAAGGATAATAGCCCAGCAGAGGTTGATATTGCTGGCAAAGATGAGAAGCAAGATCTGGACTAGAAGGTTGTAGGTCGACAAAGGCCTGTACAAGACCGAAATGCTGAGTTCCCGAAGTTGCGGACTGTAGACGTGCGACATCTATTCTCACTTGGGATCTTCACTTCCCGTGTGGACTGGAAGCTCGAGATGTACGAGACCTTCGGGTTTGTGAATTGTGAAGAATCTCAAAGCGAGCCTTGTGTTCACTCGGGTATTGATTGCCATCGAAGCCTGTAAATCATTTGATACCGTGCCTAGAGGTGCTTTGCCGAAGGAGTACTGGATGGGGTCGTATCAGACGTGTCTGCTTGATCTCTTTGCCTTTTCCAGTTGTAAGATTGGTTGCCGATCACAGAAGGACTTTCGATTTCGTCCCCGATCCCGACATCGAGCAAAAAGTAAAGCGCTGGCCATGTTGACTGAGCTGCTATTGATGTCCTGGCTGTTGTGGCACAAAAAGGTAGGCCACTCGCTCCGATGGTTGGGTCGAATGACGAGGGGAATCATGAAGGAGAAGCGTGTGTCAGGACATTATGGAATGGGTGACAGGATGTATGTAGAAGACCAAGTCCACAAACTCCAAATGATCAAAGACGCGATGAGGAACTAATCTGAGAAGATAGATACGCGGAGGGCAAGGAGGTATTTATAGTCCTGAGAAGCGACCCGAAGAGTCAGACAAATGCTGATTAACTGGTGGCCTACCGTCTGTGAGTCAGGACTCAACCCTTCTGTCAAAGGCCGCGTCATGTCGAACAACCCCACGGAAGCAGCGAAGTTCTTCACACAAAGGAATGGAACTGGAAGGTGACAGGATCCAATGATAGAACAGATACATTACCTGATGAATCAATCTGGGAATCCACGAGATATATCGAGGAGTCATCCCCTTTCCGTTCCTCTCCCCACATTGCCGCTTTCGGCACTTCAACTTTCATGGACCACAGTGACGATGTACTTCTTCCCATCCTGTCCTGTTGCAGTCACCACCAGTTGCTGTCCTTCAAAGTCCTCTTCTCGGTGCCCGAGCGCCACTTCTTCCTTGAAGTCGCTATACCAGTCTTGCTTGCGTTCACCACTTACCAACTCATATCTGGCAGCAGTGACGGCCGATTGCCGAGACAGATGAATCCCTCTGATTTCCGTATGTGTTGCTCCATCCGCTGACTGGACTGTGCGAAGAACGTAGAACAAGTTGTCTGTAACTCTTCCATCGCCTGGCTTGGATCGCACGCCCAAGGAGTTAGGAGTGGTTTCAATTTCGATGTCGTGTATCTGATTGCCCTTTGAGGCGTGAACGACGACGTTTTCTCCATATTTCCAATCCGAGGAGGGGGTGATCAGGTCATTCTCCATGTACTCGCTCAGGGAATTTCGAGCGATCCCTTCGTCATCGAGCCGATGAAGTGCGGCCTTTTGAGCAGAGTCAAGATCGGTGTAGGTGCCACAGATCTCAGTATGAATCGAAGGTGGAGATCCTGCCGTCACGGTAGTCCGCTTGATGTGAAAGAGATCGGGGACGAGGGACGGGCGTCGCTGCATGATGGTGCTGACCAGGCTGAGTACCGAAGTTGGTCAAATGATGCTTTCGCAATTGCCCTGGAAGAGGAAAATTTGGTAGAGGGTGAAGGGAATCCAATGCTCACCCAAGGACGGCGGCCCCTCCTTTGAAGTCATTGCTGGTCCTCTCGTGCTACGCCGGTCGACAAATTGGGAGGGGTAATATCACATGGGCTCACCAAGACTCAATCAAAACCATGGATGAGGAAACGGAAGCTCAACCCCGCAACTTGTTCCTGGCCCCAAATACGAGGTCGGAAGAGCCACGTCCGGCGCCATTGTGTAAGCTGCGGAAGGCTACACACGACCTGACCATACGATCTATGCGAAATTGGTGCCGGTGCAACTTATTGTCGCTGACGAGGGTAGCAGGTGAAAAGCGAAGTCGTTGGAAGAGTAGGAGTTAGTGTGGCTCCTTCTGCACCTTGTGATTGGCTGAAACAGCAACCAGTAATTTTGGGGAATTGACCTGCACCTGAGTTCGAGCTTCGGTTTTCACCATTCAAAAGAACGACACTGTTCAACCTGGCTTCTCCTCTCGTTCCTGCGCCTCCGTCAGCATGCCTCCGACGGCATCAAGGCTCGTCGCTACCCCCCTGCCTCCGTCATTCCTCCTCCCTCGCTCCCTGATCCGGAAATCAATCAGCGCCTCTCAGAAAAGATGCATGGGCATTCGTTCGATAGATCGCAAACCGAAGCCGAATCCATACAATGTTGTCGCAGGCATTGAGCCTTTACACGCCACTCCAGCCGCTGCTTTCCAGCGCAAGCTCATAGCAGACGCGCTTCCCTTACGAACAGGGGCCCTTGCGGTCAAGAAGGGCATGACCGCGGTCTATGATGTCGAATCAGGAACAAGAATAGCCTGCACAGTATTACAGCTAGATCGGAATCAAGTTGTCAGTCACAAAACACGGAAGAGACACGGCTACTATGCCGTCTGTGTCGGCAGCGGGACGATAAACTCGAAGAATGTCACAAAACCCATGTTGGGGCATTATTCCGTTCAGGGAGTAAGTCCGAAGAGGTATCAAAAGGAATTTCGTGTCCGCGGAGCGGCGGGCCTGTTACCTGTGGGTGAAGAGATTCGAGCGGACTGGTTTGCCGTGGGCCAGTACGTAGACACGCGATCAAATTGCAAAGGCAAAGGCTTCGCAGGCCCGATGAAGAGATGGGGTTTTAAGGGTCAGCCAAGAAGTCACGGTCATTCCCTCAGTCACAGATCGCACGGTTCAGTTGGTCCGAGTCAGGGCGGTGGTAGCCGTGTTTACCCAGGCAAGAAGATGGCTGGACGGATGGGTGGCCAGAGAAATACAGTACAGAGCCTGAAGGTGTTACAATCGGATGCGGAAAACGGCATAGTGGTGGTCCACGGTGAGTGCAAAATTTGTGTACGTCGACGGAATTAGGCAATGCTAATAACTCTTCCTAGGCGCCGTCAGTGGTCCAAAAGGATGTCTGGTCATGATCCAAGACGCCCTAAAGAAGCCCTGGATTGAGCCTCCTCCGCTCCCGAGCTCAAGGGTGCCAGAAGCCAAAGCGGCGGAAAAGATCCCGGCGTGATAGTGGTGTCTCTCTGCGCACATCTGTAACAACATCACATCATTACTGTTGGAGACCTCTGTTTGCTGGACACCTCCCTTGGCTCTTCACCATTGTGATCTGGTTCTGCGGTATTACATCCTGCTGATTAGGACTTTGCTGGTCTTGCAAGTCCTCATCACGCCCCTTTGTATTCGTATCGCATTCCGCGCAGCCCGCTCAACCCGGTCTGGATTTCCGCCATACTCCGCTTCACCATGAAGACCATCCCAAAGGCAACACCCGGAAGCAATAGAAACAGCCACAGACCCTCTGGCACACCGCTTCGCGACCAATAACTCCAAGAGGCAACGAACAACAATGCGCAGATAAATGCATTGAGGTAGGGCAAGTACTGGTTGATGGGACTCTCATCAGAGGTCAGGAGAAAGGATGTCTGAGAGGTGCTGTAATCCCGTCGCTGCTGAGCAGATGGCGCAAGTCGTGTAAATCTAGACAACGACCCCAGGGGCGTAGAAACGGGGACCATGTACATCATATAGGCACTGGAGATGAGCGAGGTGATGCCTAAGAGACATAGGAGAACCATAGTTCCTGATGTTGATCTTGATAGATACAACAGAAACGGCAAGATGATGACGAGGGGAAGGCAAGTGAACACTCTTGTGTAGGTCATGTTCGCCGATGTCTCCGATGCCTGGAGGTTCTGTAGGAGACGTTCCTGTTCTATTGTACGGGACGACAACCGGTTAGAGACAAGTCCATACACGGGCTGGGAAAGATTAGTAGCATGGGCCATTAACCGCAGGTAGCAGATAAGAGCCTATGCTCACATACCTTCTTCATCCATAGCATCCTGCGACCCATCTCCGTCATCGTCAGAGGGATACTTGAAAGCCTTCCTAAGCCTTGTAGAGTCCATGTTGATGTGTGGTCGAGAAGTTTCGGAGAGGTTCATCTGCTATGATCTGGGGCTTATCCGTCCGAATCGCGAATATGATCGCGTCTGAACGTTTGCTCCGCTAAGATTTTGCGGAAGCCCTATGAGCTTCGCCCTTTGAGGCAACCTGTCCAGATGAGATCCGTCCAGGCATCAAGCAATGAATGTCCTCGACCTTGACAATGGGTCGTCATCGGAGCCTGCTCCGGAAAATCATGCCTCCGATTCTTCGCCAAGACGCTAAAATATAGGTTGCTTATGTAAATGTGGTCCTTGTTCCTGTGTTCTGTTTTGCTTTGTTCCCAAGACTGACGATTGAATTCTCCTGCTCCCCGAATACTCGGTACAAGCGGAACATCCCCCCTTTGAGGCCGGCATGCGCTCTATGCGGAAGGTATAGTATTCCTGTCATGGGAAACTTCCTGGCAACCAATCGCCATCCGCAGCTTACATGTAGGAGGAGAAATGTGTCAGCAGCACCTAAGACTCATCTCCCTTGCAATGGCTCGACAAACACCAGAATCGACCAACCTCAATACCGCAATTGGCAAAAAGGTTACACACTCTCGAGTTAGACTTTTGCAGAGCATCTAGACACTATAGAGTGAAGCAAGTCCGCAAGTGCTGCGCCAGATCACCGACAAATGCTCAGGGAGTTGTACATGCTGACTCTGGTATGGTTCACATTCAATTGGACACGAGTTATTTGGCTATTATGGAAGCCCCAGCAGGTCAGTACTGCTGCAGCACTTAAATTGGGATCCTCGCGAGAAGGACCACATGTCCATGTTTAAACCTGTCCAGTCGTCCAGGCATAGAGTCCTCGACGCCAAGCTAAAGGCCTGGGGAAATACGTCGGCCTCTCTCTAACCTAGCTATTATAGGACTTGCTGGTTGACAATGCATATGTAAGACAAAGGTAAGTCCACTTATCGTCAAGCCGTCGGTGCAGGGCCTACCAGTGGCCCATACGCACGCAAGCTAGCCCGCAGGACCTTTGAGCAGTGGCATCTTATGGTGTGGAGAAGGCGAATATGTGTTGAACGAGCTGGTGACGTCCGGCATTGTTACTGTCGGACTTGGATAGCATTCTTCTCTACCAAAAGCCTTCAGATGAAGCAACCAAGCTTGGAAATATCACCAATCAACTAGGATATAAGAAGTGACCTATCTGGGCGACTTGCATTCGCAGAATAGAGATCTGGAAACTGGTACCGACGGAGACGATCGTGGAAGTCCTCCGCATTATCAGTTACGAAGTACCTTGGCTTACCCACATCCATCTGACGATCCCTGCCGGCTGACGAGTGGCGGCCTGATTCGACGAGTACTGTTCATTCTAGTCTCGATGACCCTTTGCGGATCTTGACCTGGTCAAGAGGGCGCGTCAGTTCTATACTGTCCTCTTGGTTTGCGACGTCGCACATATTGTAAGACCATCTTGCCTCATCTTGATGCAAACTGGGCCGCACTCTTTCCGACACTCGAAGCTGAAGCATAAAAAATGCAGACGCTCTACTTGATTCTTGGCCTCGCTGTCGCTGCAATTGCTCTCCTACGCTACCACGAATACCATCGTGATAAAAACCTCCCACCAGGCCCACCTCGCCTACCACTGATAGGAAATCTCCATCAAGCACCGGAAAAGGTCCCCTGGCGCACATACGAGCAATGGACAAAGAAGTACGGCCCGATATTCAGCGTCCAGTACGGCCTCAACACCGTCATAATGCTAGGTACACACCAGTCCGCTCGAGATCTGCTTGAGAAGCGAAGCAACATCTACAGCGGCAGGCCACGGCTCGTAATGGCCGACGACAATGTGACCCGCGGACGACACATCATGCTAATGACATATGGGCCCAAATGGCGGACTCACACAAAGATCCAAGCATCGGTGCTGAACATTCGTGTCTCCCAGACCTACAAACCAGTGCAAGACCTGGAGAGCAAACAACTCGTCTACGAGCTCCTGTCCAGCAACGACTTCGCAAGGATCTATCACCGCTACACCGCCTCGCTGATGTTCTCCCTCGCGTACGGGAAGAGAAGCGCAACAGGTCGGGACCCCGAGATCCTCGGCGCCGACGCCGTGAATGAGAACTTTCTCCTCGCGGGACGAGTCGGTACCTGGATCGTCGACGCCATCCCCATCCTCAACTACCTCCCCCAACCGCTCGCTCCGTGGAAAAGGACGGCCGAGAAATTCTTCCGCCTCGAGTCCGGACTGCACATGTCGAACATGCACGACGGCGAGGCCACCAGCTCGTGGAACATGACCAAGCAGATCCGCTCACTGAAAGAATCCCGCGACATCCCCGACCTCGACCTCGCGTACAACGTGGGCATCATCTACGAGGCCGGCATCGACACCACCAGCATCGCCCTCGAAGTCTTCACCCTCGCGTGCGCGACGCAGCCGCGCTTCATGAAACACGCACAAGAAGAGCTCGACCGCGCCGTCGGACCGGACCGCGTCCCCACGTTCCAAGACCAGCCTAACCTGCCGTACGTCTGTGCCGTCGTGAAAGAAGTCCTCCGATGGCGCCCCGTCAGTGCGGGCGGGATCCCCCACGCCGCCACCCAAGATGACGAGTACATGGGCTACCGGATCCCCCGGGGTGCCACAGTCATAGGCAATCACTGGTCCATCCACATGGACGAACAAGTGTTCCCGGACCCAATGGCCTTCCGGCCCGAACGCTGGCTCGAGAACCCGGACCTACCGCTGTATGCGTTCGGGTTCGGGAGACGAGCCTGCACGGGCCAGCACGTCAGCAATAACAGCCTGTTCATCATTGTGGCGCGTCTCCTTTGGGCGTACGAAATCAAGCCGGCTGTCGATGGCCGCGGGAGGGAGATCACCATCGACGACATGGCGTTCACTAGTGGGTTCAATTCGAGACCTGAGCCGTTTGGAGTCAGATTCCTCCCGAGGTCAGATAAAGTGGGTAGAGTAGTAACGGAGGAGTTTGAGCGCGCGGAGAAGGATGTCAATGTCATTCTGCAGGGCGTAAGGGAGGCGCAGCGGCAGAGTGCGGCGGCGATGGAGCAGTGAAGGGGGGTCAAGGATGGAGGTGGCGTTAACATTGGCGACGGACGTGCCTGGGATTGTATTGACTTGAGTTGCAGAGCGCGCGCTGAGGTGCCGCGTTGAATTGCGTTGTAGGGCGCGTTGGAAAAATTGGCTGGGGCTGTGACAAGGCCACAATTGAGAGAATCTTCGAAGGTAGCTTTGTGAAAGAGGCCGTTTCAGAGACTGTCGTCCTGAATGCATTGATCATTCTGCCTATGGCCTTCCTCGGTCCTGGCTGGGGGGAGGACCATTGACCTTCGCGAAGGTACATCGGCCGAGGAGTGATCATGATCATGCGAAGGCACCAGATTATAGTGATCCGAATTTTGGTCAAAGATGGACTTCTGGACAAACGCGTTGTCGATGCCTTTGCTTTCAGACCATCAAACCAGCCAACTCCCGCTCAAACCAGTCAAAATTCACTTTCCCTGCAAAGCCCTGGTTGAGTACGGCGAAGACCACGTCCTCCCACCAACCGCCTGAGAACTCCGGCTCTTGAAGAACGTCTGCGAAAAGACGAGCCACCTCCTTGGGAGGATTCCTGAACGCTCCGCAACCGAATGCGCCCAGCACGATCTTACGATGTTTGTTTTTGATGGCCGTCCGCAGAATGATTCGGATCTTCTCCCTCATGAGATCACGGTCCTCGCCCCTAGCGTAGAAGTTATGTGACAGCTCTTTGGGCTGACACAACTTGCAGGCGACCGCGGGTTGGTAGATGGCAGCTGCGCTAACGACGCTGATGACGGGTAACATCGTCGGATCACGACAGTCGAGCAATTTGTGTCCGTTGGCCAGGCTGTCTCTGATGACAAGGACGTTTGGCGAGTACACGGCTGCTTTGTCTGGAAGGGGGTAGAAGCGGAGCTTGAGGGTGAAGTACAATGAGGTACGGTAGCATAGAGCCTCTTCCTGGGCAAGGGCGCCGGTTTTGAAACCACCCCCAGCATGGATTGCATTGGCCATGTTGAGAATACATATCGGCTTGTCAGAAGAACCACGGCTGAGCTGCAGTGCTGCGTCGATGGTATCGCTGCTGATCACTCGGACACTTGTCTTTGGTAGTTTGGGACAGAAGCTGTGATCAAGTGCTGCGATCCGGTCTTGGTCGTAGAGGTAGCCATCCGGCTTCGCGTCTGGTCTGGTGAGGAGGAGACCAGGCAGCACTGAGATTGTTTCTTTCGCAACTTTCACCAGTTCACCCCTGTCTTCTGACTTTGGGCTCGCAGGCGGTTGCGCCTTCAGTCGTCCATCTGAACTCCATGACAACTTGCTTTGTCGAAGAGGCGAAGGACGCTGAGTGTTGTCGTTGGCGTTGGTGTTGGCGTTGGCCGCGCTAGAAGATTGGGCAGTCATTTTTGTCGTGGATCGATGGATGGAACGAAACGGCCGACGAAGGCTGCCATACGCTGACATGATAGGGGCGCCCAACTGTCTGGAGTTAGCGGTTTGCGGAGTCGAAGTCGCGTTTGCTTCGAGGCGCAGGGCTGAAATGCGGAGCTTCCTGCTTGGAGGAATTCAAGCCCCTCTCACAGTTGACCTTGCTTTCTTTCATCTTTTCCTCACTTGCTACTCTTTCAAGAACTTTCTATGTCACCCACCTCTGCATACCTAGACAATCCTGTTTCCTTCCATAACCGTTGCACCTCTCAAGTCGAGTCTTTTCTAAGTTGTGCATCACTAGTCAGGGTTTTCCAAGCGGTGCAAGATGAGGATTATTTTGTCGGATTGACCCTGGAAATTGGTCAATCAAATTCTGGGCATCTGACCTGACGCGCAGCCAACGCAGAGTGTTTCATGCAACAATCACAGCTCCGTCGGACCTCCGCTCGCACCCAATTTCATCCGTCTCTTCATGATCCATGATCGGCCGAATCCCGCGGAAGGACCGCTCAGTCACCCAGATCTAATCTGCTGAACGTCTAGGTCACCACATCAGTCTCCTCACCCGACCTCGACCATCTGTATCTGTACATTGCTTACCGTGTTCGTGGTGTATGTGTCATCATGAGGGTTTTCCGACTCTGGCTTTTGCATGTTCCACGATCTCGGAAAGGGGTGTTTGTTGACTCTACTGACTCCGTTCCACGCGGCTCGTTTGTAAGTACCCGTCTCGGCCCAAGCCTGAAAGCGGTCTTGTCATTTTCAGGCCGTTCCACGACAGACTAGATCGTGGGGCACTTCCTCCTGTCAGCCTTGTGTATCAAATGACACAAGGGGTAGGTCGATCGTACTCTACCGCTTTCCTCATCCTGTGTGGTGAAGATTCGGAGACATACCGCCGAAAGGATTCCTCTCCGGAATCTACCATAATTAACACAAGGCTGCGGTAGCGCTGACAGGAATCCAGGACATTGACGCATGTGGACAATTCCCGTACGTTCACATAACTGAAGCTGACATTTCTGGACATGACACGAGGACAAAGGAATATGCAATTTACTGAATACGTGTTGCAGCCTGTTTACCATCCGCCTATGTACCGTGCTGATGGGTATGTTCAGGCGTCACGGTATGAAGCGAACGATCTCGGATCCTTCCACCCTTTACGGCCTGCCAGTGTCGACCATGGTGAATATTGGGAGACGTGCATAAAAGTCGCTCCGACCCCGTCGTCTCAGTGCCAACCAGTCGACCATCACTTCAGGCATTTGCAAGTTATTCCAATTGTTTCCTTCAGTCGTTCATTGCCCATTAGCTTCTTTTGAGCTCAAATCATTCCGATAATAGTACCATCATGAAGACTCTCAGCATTATCTCTTCTCTCGCTATGGCGTGCGTAGCGGCGGCTGCACCGTCTTCGTCCTGGGGAGGCGGCGGCGGCTATGGAAACGGCGGCAACGGTGGCAATGGCGGAAAATGTGTTACCGAAGATCAAGCTACGAAGCTCGTGCACGACTACGCCTTCTTCCTGGCGCATGCCGACCCGAATCAAATCCAACAAGCCAACGCGACCGCCCAGAAGATCCTGGCGTCGGATTTCACCGAGCAGTCGGACTCGATCAATGGGTTCCTTGGCCTCAAGGTAGGTTTCCCCTTCCACCGCAATTTCCAGAAACTGACCAAGGCGCACTAGCCGGGAGACCTCACCTTCCCCAGCAAGGCGGAGTACATCAGCGTGGTTTTGAGCCAGCCACCTATCTTCGGTATTACCGATCTCCAGCTCATCCCCTTCAACTGCAATCAGATCCTCTGGTTCTGGAAGTTCGCAAACCCGGGCAACTTCAACGCCCCTCAGCCGCCACAAGCCGTGCAGGGGATGAACATCTTCGACGTCAACGACAAGGGCCTCATCGAACACGTCAATGTCGAATTCAGCGTGTTCTACTACGTTGACCTTGGCTTCAACGTCTCGGGCTTCAACGGACCGATTGCTGGTGTGAACCCGTAAATGGTCCTCAACAAGGGTTATTACTTAGGTGGCACGGACTTTTGTTGAGGCCATGAAGCGGCTATTCTGTACTTCAGAGTTCTCGAGAGAATTAGGCCATTATCATTTGGTTTAGGCAAAGCAGGAAGAAGTCCTGAATCGTTGCGGAGCAGTATTGATGGTGGACTTGTACTGTATACAATTTTTGGGATGAGCACATTAAAATACTTGAATGAGTTGTATTAGTCCAGGGCCTCTGATCTCTATCTCGATCTCATGTATCCATGTGGGCCCGTCATCCAAGATCACCCCCGCTTGCAACCCTCGCCTGGTCCAAAACGAAATGGGGCACGTGTGGGGGTAAAGACTAGCATCTCCGCACACGAATGCCGGGCCCTAATATCACGTTCTTCGCGCAAAGCACCTTGTTCCATTATCATTATTCCTCTCATACCGCGGCGTTGGAGCGAGATTCTCACATAGTAACTTAGCTGAAGACCTTGCAAGCAGCGACAGGGCAACGGAACCCCTTCCTCTTTTCCTCGGCCTCTAAACAATCATGGTGATTATTTAAAATACCTACACAAACAGTGCACTGTCAGGGCAGATGGTGTTCGAATTAAGCCTCCTTTCCTCTTCCCCCTGCTTACTAATGAATTCTCACGGTCGTCCAAAAGGACCATCACTAGGCAGCAGAACACCGCACCGTAGTCTTGGCAGCGTCACTTTTCTTTGCTCGCAATCCTTAAGCTGGTGGTGCAGCTTCTTTCCTTATGAGAATTCGAAAAGGTGCTCGCTGTTCTGAGTCTATCTTTCGGCCTTCGGGGCTTATTTCTTCCTGACGTTGGTAGCGCAAGATGGGCGTTTCAACTGAGAAAGTCCCCAAACTCGATCTGCCGAGGCGTTGAGAACAACCAAGTTTCGTGACCATGGAATAAGCGATTGGTGAGGAATGTCGGCGCGCCTCGATTTTATGTTTTCTCCTTATGATGTAAGGACACGTCCTGCCATGTTCCATGTGCCGAAGACGTCAGTTCGTCGCAGTTAGTACAGTGGCGAAAGACAAAATTCCCGCCCGTCTTCCGTACCAGGCACGGTCTGCTACCACGCCATGCATCGCAAACCGCTAGAATGCATTCAACACAATGAGCGATACGAACCCCTTCATTAGCAACGGAACGTGCTATACTGCGCAGGGCGAAAGGTTGGATGGAAGCTTTATCCCGTGCGGCAACGATGCTTTCGGTCATCAGACATGCTGTGGAGCAGGAGACAACTGTCTAGCTGACAACGCTTGCTTCGGCATCCACGGCTCTGGTTATGGTAGCTATTTGACATATTGGGCTGGGTGTACGGACCCTGATTACGAGGCCGCGACATGCCCCCAGAAGGAGATCGGTGAGCGAGCGCCAGTAAGCCAAAGCTCATGAAACGCATTGACTCACAGACACCAGACCAGCCATGGGTCGCCCTCACGCTTTGCGACAGCAGCGATGGTGAATGGGCCATCTGCTCGCAGGAGGGAAACCCCTCGACCCTCCAGCCAGGCTCGTACTGCAGCTGCACCAATGCAGCGTCTGCCACAGTGGCGTTCAGCGACGCAAACACCCTTACCAGTATATGCTCGCTACCGCAGAGCACCGGGCAGAGCATACAATTCTTCGTCGGCCATTTCCCCAGCTCTTCCCTGACCTCTGGATCGGCTGCGCCATCACAGAGCTCTGGCTCTACAACCACTGGCGCAAGCGACAGCTCGCCTGGTGCACCGAGCTCAGCAAGTGCTACGTCCGGTCCCATTTCCACAAGTGGACCTTCCACAGAAGCCAGCGGTAGCTCCGTCACGGTCATCACATCAAATGGCGGAACATTTACATTAACCACTGCGACCTCGACGACCTCTCCAACTGCCGTGGCAGGTCAGGGAAATGGCAGTAGCACTAACTCAGGGCTCAACTCTGGGGCCAAAGTGGGTATCGGGGTCGGTGTAGGCGTCGGCGCATTGATACTTCTCGCCATACTATTAGCTCTCTTCCTACGCCGCCGTAAGCGTCGTAGGCGCTCGCAGCCAAAAGTTGAGAACGCCGACTACGACAATGACTCAAAGACCACCAAGCCGGCCCCATCAGACGAACCTGCCAAGCCTACAGCGTTAACTGCGCACCCGGTTTATGATGCGAATGGCGAGATCGTACTCGAGGCTGACGGGCGACCCGCCTCGCCTTGGGCCTTTCGAAATGAGCTGGAGGGGAGCCAGGTGATCAAGAAGGAAGAGCCTGCTCCGATTGCCGAGTTACCGGGGAGTGAGAGTGTCACGGGCGAGCACGGGGCACCTCATACGCTGGCCCATGAAGCGGAACGCCAAATCGGTCCTGGATGGAAAGGATCATCGTTGAAGCTGTTGAATAGTGGCGCAGGGAAGGAGTACCTGCAGGCTTCTAGCTAGCCCTGCTGGCAGTATATACGTATCGGCGTCCCATTATGAACGCCAACCGCGCCAATCCCCGGTGGGGAGGGTGAGCGCTAACTTCACCATCAGGAGCACACAAGCACGCTTAGGGAAGTACATACATACACATGCGACAGCGGGAGCGAGAACCCGCAATCAGAACGAGGTATACAATACTTGACTAGGACATATATGCAGCAGAAGGTTGTGTCGTCGTCGACTCATCGACATCGTCCTCGCCTTGGACGCCGAGTGTTCCGGTGTTGCTGAGTGGAGCCAGTGTCTCCCTTCCACCACTACGCTACTTTGCCTTCTCGGGGATTTGAGAAAATGACCGTTGGTGTCCCGACCCCGCCCCAAGCCCGCTCTAGGTTCGGGTATGTGCCGGCGGTACTGTAGTCAATGCATCTCCGTTGCTTGACGGCTCACCTTCATCAAGAAGGTAGCAGGCGCTGGTCTCATACTCAATGAAATACAGACCTGGCTTGGAGTCAGTCGCGTCCGGTGCTGGAACAATAGAACACTCACCTTACTACCCAATGACGTTGAATGCCTCGAGTCGGACAATATGCACGGTCTCCTCAAGTATCCGCCATCACCTCTGACAGTGTTCTCCATGAGCGCAGCAGTTGCATGTGCTGCACTGGTCCTTTCCCTCGCAATCACGGGTAAGCGCCATGTGCAATGAGTAATTGATAATTACTATCCAACGGCGCCAGGTATTGAGTTTGTCATTGCAGGGCTCTGCTGGACATACCGCAACAGAGGGTTCTGGACGTCACGCTCTGCCAACTCGGAATGGATTGGCGGGCCCGAGGGAAAAGCCTTCACTGGCAATCTCCAGGAACTTCGAACCAACGGCGCGGCCGGCTGCAAAGCATGGTACTCCTTGTATGAGCGCTACGGACCTGCTTACGAGATGACAGTCCCTTTCTTCCGCTTGCATGTCATCAACCATCCCATCTATCTCGAGCATATCCAGAAAAATAATAGCAAGAACTACATACGCGGCGCATTCACCCGGAACGTCTTTGGGGAACTGCACAGACGGGGCATTTTCGTTGCCGATGGCACCGAATGGCAGGTGCAGCGCAAGGCGGCGACGCGGGCGTTCAGCAAGCTGAACTTTGAAACTCACATCACACGGTCGCTGTATCACTGGCTCGATATCCTGATGCGTCTGCTGTCGAACCTGGCCAGGGAACAGAAGACGTTCGACTTTCAGGCGTTGATGAGTCGCTTCCTGTTCTGTCTCTTCCTTCGGATCGCCTTCCATGAGGACGAGCTTGCACTTGGCATCATGTCCGAGGACCCGAAGAGTCTTGAGACGATCCCGGAATACGTCGAAGCATTAGACAAGGCCTTGTACCGTGTGTTGTCCCACTCCCATTTCTTCCATCCCCGAAGCCTTCTGTGGGGGGACAATGTCTCGTCTGATGCGTTTGTATTGCAGTGTTTGACCGACGGAGACGGGATCCGCTCTGGAGACTGACCGAGAGGTTATCCGGTGAGGACAAGACCAGCAAGAGAGCCGTGGGCCTGTTCTACGGACAGATCGATGGTCTCATCAAGAAGCGGCTTGATATGATGAAGAATGGCTATAAGCCTAGCCGGGACGCCGGCGTCGACCTTCTAGACCTCTTTATGCAATCGACGGACGCCCCATACACACTAGGCGGCATGGTTTTTGGATTTCTCGTAGCTGGCCGTGAGTTGTGAGTCTTCAAATTTCGAACAGCGCCACTAACGGACTCGCACACGCAAGGCGACACAACCGCGTACAGCATATCATGGCTCATGAAGGAAATTCACCACAAAGACAACAAGCATCTAGACACAGTCAACAAGATTCGAGCCGAGGCCGCCGAGCTGGGCTTAACTAGTAGTTATCTCGGCTATGGGGACACGCCGGTAGGTTGACCAATTCTCAGCTCCCACAGTGAGCGCCCCAAGGTTCGTGACGCTGACAGCGTATGTGTGTCGTGAAGAAAATGCGATTTGCGACTGCAATGTGGGACGAGACCGCGCGCCTGAACACCGTCTCTCCAGCCGGTCAAATGGAGGCGGCGCAAGATGATATTCTGCCGGCGGTGCCCGAGCTCGATATGCCTCCTCGTCGCATCAAGAAGTAGGCTCGAGTTCCTTCGCGTGACAACCCGTTCGAGCCAGTTGCGACTGACACGGCCCAGGGGCGACGTCGTCAGTTACCAGAACTATGTCCTCTCCCGGATGCCCGAGGTCTGGGGAGAAGACGCTGCCGAGTTCAACCCCCACAGATGGTTCACAGAGAATGGAGAAAGCATCTCCTATAGCCCTTTCAGTAAGCCTAGGCCATCCCGTCCAAAAAGGTAAGAGAACCATGCCTTCGCAACAACTCACACTATGATGTGCAGAATACCACTCATGGAATGCCGGCCCGCGAAGTTGTCTCGGACGCGCCCTCGCCACGTATGAGGGCATCGCGACCACCACTGCCATTCTACAGCGGTTCGATGTCAGCTTGGCAGACGCCAGCAGTCCGTACGAGCCGCTTGCTGCCATGAACATGGTGCGATCTCGGTCCCTCCTGTCTCGTACACCTGAATTCTAATCCATGCCTCTCCTACAGGGAATCAAAGGAGGTCTCCCCATGAGGGTCACAGAGAGGGTTCGTGGAGCCCAAACAATTGGGCAAGGTCTCTGATGAATATGAAGAGAGGATGGGAAACCCCAGGCATTGGCGCCCTAATAAAAAATGCATCGGAGAAGGAGTGTGCAAGCCCAGTTGGACCGGCCCACGGTAATCGCATCACTGACTCCCATAGTGTTGTATTACCAGCCTAGAATCCCCCTGGTCCATAACTGCCTTCTTGACCTCCACTCCCAGATCTGGTAGGTGCATATTGCAGGAATTACCTACTCATCAGACACTGGCAATTCAGACATGGGGCGCAGTCTTCATGGCAGTTTCATCTGGCACTCCTGTCCAGTCAACAGACGTTCATCTCGTTATTCACCTCTAAATCGCAATGACCACCCCTGCTCCAGGGAGGCCATAGCATCGTGTCAGGCGCGTTGGATTACGGTTCGACTTGGGCTTACCATCGACGGTTGTGGCCTCATTGAACGTGAAGAAGTCGAGGAAGCGGGTCTGCTAAAAATCACTCACCGTGTCCTTTTTTGGGAAGGTTCAGGAATCGAGCGTTGTCGATATGCCGACCGGTCCTGTCTTTTGACGCCTTGTCGGTTCTCGACCTCTTCCTTGTCACCCCGTTCGGGCAGATTCTCCCTTCTGCTGACGATGTACAAAGACTCGATTGTTGAACACAGCACGTGAAATGAACAGGGCTGAATCTAGGCTCCTCATTGCAGCCGAAAAATCTCTCTGGGGTAGTAAAGTGCCTATATAAATGACTTAGCACCACCAACTTCATACTGCTTATTGCACCAGTGGTTCACCGAAACTGCTAAACCTATATGTTCAACACCATCTCTGCCTTGTGGGCTGTGAGCACCTCCTCCTCTAGCATGCAGCCCTCCTTGAGTGGCGATCCTGCCATTATCTCGTGATAGCCCCTCCGACGGCAACCCCCTAGAGTCCTGTTACTTCCATGTAAGAGAGGTGACGCCGGAGATCCTTTGTAAGTCCCGCCGTAATGGTGGTATAAAGACGGTTTTCTCTCAGTATACGATCGAGTGACGCCGACTCATTGCGGGGTATGCATATTGTAGCAAGAGCTAAGTGTGACGAGCACGCCCTGAGACAGTCGCTCCATCCTGCGCAAGCGAGTCGCGCTTGCACGAGCAGCATTGAGAGAGATCGCGCCCTCAGATACGCCAGCTTGAGTCACGCCAGCAGCATTTGTCGCTGTTTTCTTGTCCAAAAGTAGCTGGAGACCCCAGACGTTCACATATCGCGGCTACTGGATCTGGCCGTCATTGCCAATGATGTTGAGAGAGCGGTGCTCCTCTCAAGAATTTTGTGTGCTGCGTCTGTGGGCGTGTTGTATCTTTGAATGTGCTGTACCCATGGGAAGATGGAAAAACACCATCTCATTGAAGCGGTAGGAAAGATGGAGTATAGAGAGTAAAAAACCTGCTCACCCTTTAGGCAATTTATTCGAATACTGAATTCCTACGAACCAGAGGATGAGTCAATATCTAGAAATATCCCCTGAGGTTCATAGACGCAGCAGCAACGCCAGCACCATCCTGTGCTGTCGCCATAATGCTGTTCTTCATTATGACATACATGGTCACTTCGTCAGATTGAACTCCACAAGTACACGGGACCCGTCCTCATCTTGTCCTCCCGAGCGAGACAAAGATTGGAGTATTGCCTTCTCTCGTGGTCGACGACGTCGACAATGCTGTTCACCTCCCTCAACTCGGAATCAAACTGAATTTTCCCTGCCCAGCTTGCACACTCTTGATACCCCGACGATTATAAGCGAAGAGAAGCAGCACCACAATCTCAATAACAACCACCACAATCGAGGCAAACCAGGTATATTTCTGCACAAGGCCGATTAGTAAATGGATTTCCACATTCCACGAGTAAGCACTCACCTGCTCCACGCACAAAGCCTTCCATCCAATCTTCCCCTTGACGTTCTGTTCATGACAGCTCCAAGTCCAAATGTCCCATTGCTTCTTGTTCTGGCCTTTGGCGTTAGCCAATTTGAAGTACACCATCGCTGCGACCCAGAATGTAATCAAAATCGCGGATGTTATGTACACGCCAACAGCGTGGACTTTCGAGCCATGTCGATCAACGAGCTTTTCATCACAGTTTAGCACTCCCAGAATGAGATAAGTGAGAGAAGGGGCAAACATACACAAACACACAAATGACTCGTCAACGCACTCAACTGAATCACAGTCGCAACAACCGCCGCCGCAATCATGACCCACGTCGGCCACCCATCAATAATCGCCCAAGAGCGCGTATTCAGCCTCGTGGCCGTGTTGAAATGGACCTGATTCCTCGTCGACAGCCACACGTACGCGGAATGAGCCTGGACACCGAGGATCGTGATTGCAAACAGCAGAGCGATGATCCGGAGGCCGATGCGGGCGTGGTTTCCGCGGGTGGCTTTGGCGTGGATGGGCTGTCTGTGTGGTTGTTGGAGGTACCGGTTTCTGCTGCTGCTGCGCTCGTGCGGGCCTGGTGCGATTAGTTTCTCGGCGGCGAGGTCGTGGGAGCTGGAGTTGCCGGGGTGGGAGCGGAAGGGTTCGTAGGAGGACATGGCGAGTGTGGTATGAGTCTGGTCTCAGTCGGCTGGAAATGGATGCGCAGACAGAATACTGGTGTGGGAGAACTCAGAGACCTCTGAATGTGAGTTGCCTCGATGCAGGAGACCGACCGAGAAGATGTAACATGTCAGTCATATATCTCGCTCTTGCATTATGCATTGCACGGCCCTTAAAACAGCAAGTCCAGGTGAGGCCAAAAGTGATCTGCTCGTGTCCTCCGTAAAGCGCCACTCAGCACTTACAAGCTGCATGGTGGATACCGATCCAGGAGCATTTGCGCATTGGCATCGTTATCAAGCCTGTATGTAAGCAGGGGGCCGAAATAGCAACTTCTACGAGTAGGGGACCGAAGGGAGCTATCCTATCCCCCATTAGGCGTTTCCAGCCGCATCGCGACTGGCCACGGCGCAACTCACGTAGAGCGGCAAACCACCCTTGTGGATATTTTCGATTACTTTATGTGACTTTTTCGCGCGAGAGACCGCAGATTAGTATTTTGCTAGAACAAGGTTCCATCTTCCTTCAGCCTCAGCCTCCCGGATATATACTCTAGATCGTCTTACTTTGAATTAAGTGCATCAGGGTTTAAACGTTCTGCGTATCACGGATTTCTTGGCATTTTCTCCTTATGTGCGAGGTGTTGTAGTATCATATTATAGCGCCATGTGGCGGCGAGATTGCGTGTTTTTTGCGCCGGAGATCCGAGACGGTGATCATGATGTTCTTGACCCTTTATTACCATTGATGCCGTTCGGAGATATTACCTTTGACTCCTATGTACGGACGAGGAACGCCATCCGAGCAGTCATCATACCTGGCGAAGTATCCTAGGGGCGGAAATTATAGCTGAGCTCGAGAACCATATGCAGGTATTGGATTGATTAGGGCTGATCTTCAGGATTTGTTGGTCGAGTAAGGTCTTACTGTGGATGTCACTAGGACAAGCGGCAAACGCCCCCCAACCTAGACCTCGCTTGTTGTCGCATGCACGGCGACAGAGCTGGAAAAACAAAAGGTATTATTGCTTATCCATCCTGGCTTTTAGTAAATTGCGTATGGTCTCAGCCCCGAAATACATCCACGCTACCGTGTAAGCAAGGCAATTTTTGAACTACACGGGACTGACTTATATATCCTACACTGTGCGGGATCGGCCTGTGTTCACAATTACCGAACCCAACACTGCCATATACCCTTCACCATGATATCCTCAATTATTGCTGCGCTTACTTTGCTTCACCTAGCCGCCGCTGATATTTCAGTCCAAGGCTTTGACGACACCCAATGTGCCGGATCCAGAGTTGGCATCAACGTACACTCAAATCCCGGAGCTGTGCACGATGGCAGTGGTTGTATAGCCTCTGATACTTTCAACTCAGTCAGCACAATCAGTCTGGATGCTGGATTCCAATGCAATATTTACTCCGACACTGCTTGCCAGAATTTCCTCACCAGCGCGACATCCGTTGGATGTATACCGGTGATTGGCCAAGGCCTGATTTGTTTCAGCCAGGCATCATTCGACAATCCTTTGGCTGGTACTACAGGTACTGTCGGGATAGGCCAGAACCAGATCATTGCCAGCACTGGCGACGAGACCTTCACGAGGGCCCTCAATAATGCATGCGGCGACACAATATGCGACCCAAATACTAAGGACACCCTCACGTTTACACATGGCCGCAATTGCGAAAGCGGTCTTGCCAACACGGACGGTAGTCCTACCCTAACTGTCTGCGACAACAGAGACCAGTGTACACAAACAATCAGTGTCAGTGGAAATTACGACAATTCGCAACAACGGGACTACCTGAAGTCAGTGCTGAAAACGGCAATGTTAAAAGGCATCGGAAGCTTCATAGAAGCTGACAACAGAGACACAAAGCCCAACAACCAGCTGAGTTTTGCAAGTGTGGTGATCAACGATGCCAAAGGCGCGAATCTAGCTGAGGTAAGTCATTGACACCCCATCCCCGCGCCTGTGCCTCCAGATCTGTGAGGACGAAGTCCAAAAAACATGGTCTAACATTCGCAGATGTCGATGTCCGTGGATGTGCAATGTACAGAGGTCAAAGCTGAAGGGTTCAACTGTGATAACCCTTTTGTTGAGCTTACGAAAGCTGCTGTCAACGCAATTCCTGGGGTGGGAGAGACTGCTGGAACAGTCTTTGATGTTGCTTGCGCGGTGAATGACATAATAAATGGATGACAGTGGATATCTGTGTATCAATTAGATGCCTCACGTCCATAGCCTAATGCCGGACAGGATTACATTCTGACAATTTGGGACGTTGAGATCCCTTGTGATGGATCTGTGGGATCCGATTGAGCCGGATTTCGAGATCATTCTGTGGGCCAGCACGTGGCAGCCCTTCCGCAGGCGAAAGCCTTGCAGGCTGCTACAAGGCTCTGATGCAAACACGGCCATCTCGCCAAGAGCTTTGATAACATTTTCCATGCGCAAGAAGACCTCGAGAACCTGCGCGAGCAGGAAATCGTTGATGCGCGATGTCAATTGTCTCTCCCCACCACCGCCACCAAGCGTCCCTTGAGGGAGTGATAAACTTGCTTGCGGTAACCTCAACACGTAGCCCCGAGAACGACAAGAAGCGCCGCGTGTTTTCAGAGAGGTCATCGACGCATGCGAGCCTTTGCAACCACAGGAGCCGTACAGGCAGGTCACCCTCGTTCGACTCACCTACGAACATGCACGCTCCGAAGAGTCAAGAGATAATTTCCTGCATTTCTTCTTTCAACAGACCAAAATATCGACTAAAGTCTCAGTGTCGGAATCGATCCCGGCGAGCGAGTACATAGCACCAATAGTTGCTTTTGCACAGACGCTCCTGGAGAACTTCTTTCTCCCATGTGAGATGACGTCAACTAGCCTGGATACTTGTAATGAGTTGCCGCTGACACAGCACCGATCAGTGAAAGCTTCAACGAGAAAGACTCCCCAGCCTTCACCAGCAACCCTTTCCGAAATTCAAAGTGCGCAAGCACTTACCGGAACAACCCAACGGCTGGCTACCTTAAGAAGAGATTGTCTCATACGTGATCGCTACCGCTGCGTCATCTCCCGCGCCTTCGATCGTGATGAAGCGATACGGCGTGTTTCTAGACATGGCGACGACAACGCCGAAGACGATGATAGAAAGCTGCTAAAAGAACAAAGTGGCACTTGTCACTTTGGAAGTAGCTCACATAATTCCCCATTCGTAAGTGACATTTTCGAGTGGGAAGACGGAGCTGGTATGTCTATTACCATTCTTTAGAGGTCACCGATCTGACCGGCGACTGACTTTCCCTTGCAGGATGAGTCGAAACAGCTAGCCCTTGCGATTTTGAATATGTTCGACAATGGCGTGGTTCACCTAATTGAAGGCACTGACATCGACCGCCCGAGCAACGCGATCACATTAACTCACGATTTCCACCAACTTTTCGGCGGATTCGAAGTATACTTTGAGCCTATCGGCAATGAACCTCATACCTATTGCATCGACTCCACCAACACAGGCATTTTGTGCCATCAGATTTTTCCGGTCAATCGTACCCTTTACTTGACTAATACTCGAACGATTGATCCTCCTTCTCCACGATTAATTGCGATTCACCGTTCCATCGCGCTTATTCTTCATTTGAGTGCCGCGGGCCGCCACATTGACAACATTTTCAGGAACCTTGATCAAGGGGTCGTCTCGGTCGATGGATCAACCCCGCTAGGACATTTTATAGCCCTACGAACTCACGGTTGGTGGGATGGGCCGATTCGTGCTTTTTGAAAGTATTATAGGAAAGAGATCTGTAACACAGAGTCCAGAGGTGCGCGAGTCTTGCAATAGGGAAGTCGCGATTTGCAAACAACTGTATAGGCAATCTTTCAAATCTGACAAAAGGTTGTCGATTTGTGGTTCAGGTGTACCTATAGATTTCCCGTGATCGGGAGTCTCAGCGATTTCATCCCGGTAGACTTCGAGACCTAGACTTTTAAATTTAGCGACCCTAGTCTTACCATTACTTCTCGTGCCGAGCCTCGTTTCCGAGTTTGGTTTCTACCAAGGCAATGGAAGTTTTTTGCTTTTATCCAGGAATGGGACATCAGCAGACTTGCTATTTGCTAGGTCTTTTGCATTTGTGGAAATAGTGAGCATCAAGCGTATATGTCAGACCTCATCAATATCCCGGCTACGGACACAAAGGTGTGGAGCGCGGTGTGCAGTTCAAGACTCAACCAACAAAGTTCCAGGCGCTTGAATGACACTTCCAGGCACTCGAAACCATGGGGGGCAGGGGCGAGGCGTGACCGAGTGGGATTTAGCCGAGACACATAATCGCCATCCCGGCGTGGTGAAATGCCCTTCGTGGTGATATAAGCAACGGGCACCAGGTAGCTGACGTGCCTGTAAGAGCGCATCATCTTTTTGATCGGAGCGGGGCTGCCAAGCGATGTGAGGCGCATTTCGTCCTTGGCCGTTCGTGGGCGGGGAAGTAGGCTGAGAGCTGCTGCTGCTACATCACTACGCCGCTGAACAGATGCTGTGATTGAAGCATTTCATTGATGCCTATCTCCAATCTCCATATCCTACAACAGAAGAGATGTCCTACCAGATCTATACAGGCGTTTGGACTGATTGGGATCGAGGAAAGATCCTCGGTGCGACCTTGACTCTCTCTCGATTGGAGATGGGAATCTTCTACCGGCAGCGATTGCTTCGGTCGTTACCCTGACGGGCGGCAGACTTTGGCGCGTTTTCTGCTTCGCCGCTCAACCTTCGAGAGCCGACAAAAGGCGGCGGCAGATCTCCCGAATGCTGCGAAGTATGCCAGAACTTGCTATATCGATAACATTGAACCCTAGACTGAAATTTGACCCCACATAACCCGCTCGGACACGAGAGCCATCAATGATATCGCGAGGCCATGCTGCACGGTGCCCCCTTTGGACTGATGTCGAGTATTTCCGTGACCCAGGACGCGTCCGGATCATGTTCACATGCGCCATCGACAACATCGATCCTACCCACGGTTGACTTGACTGCTCCCCGGCGGACTTTGGGCGGGTCCACCTTCGTGAGCCTATCACTCGCTGTGGAGATGAAGTCCATCCCCGAGAGTCGCGATAGGTGACGGTGGACCTTAAAGTGCCCGTAATTGCCATGAACGACACTTCACCTCTGGGAAACACGGCCCCGACGCGGGCAGGTCTGGAAGAAAAGACCAAACCTCGACCAGGCCATTAGACCAGACATCCTCTTCGATTTGCCCGACCTCATGGAAAATCCCTCCCGGAGCATCATCAACGAAATCCCTGATTTTGTGTGCATCCTCCCGTACGAGGAGCTCCTAGGGAAGGGCTCGACTGGCCCGGCAGCGGTGCGGCAGATTCCTGACATCCCTCCCTCAGACATTGCGAGGGCCAGGTCGTTGCACCTCAGGTAAGCCACCGGTCGAAAAGGAGTCTCACTGAACGCAATTCCGAGCCGATGGTGGGAGCAGCTTTTACTAGTCTTGGCTTCGTCCGGGTTCGTCCACGACTCCACTAAAAGGTCTTTCATTGTTACTGGGTGGGAGATAGAAAATGATCTGTTCCGAAGTCAGGCTTCTCCGCTCTGTCTGCTCTTCCAGTTCAAGGTCTACAAATGTGTAGGTCACTGCTAGTGTACGGAATGGAGATGCACGGCGGTCCTCTATCCTCCTACGTCCGTTGCACATGGACGGACATAGGGTGCCAGATGCTCCAGTTTGTCCGACACAGGAATCTGGCTGCCAGCATGCATACATCGCGCCCAGCGCATTCATTGCCCGAAACACATGATAGATTTTGTCCTAATGGCCCGATGCCACGGGTACCGTCCCCACATATCCAAATCCAATATCGGTTGAGTTAAAACAAATCTGGTCTGTCACTTCCGGAACCTCGCCCTCTTCCGCAAAGATTATATCTGCACACTACAACATCGAATTACACTAGATTCCAGTCTGGCTAAAGTCAAGGTACTCACATTGTAAAGTGACGCACCATGCTGTGCAGTCAGAATGATCTGAATGGTGGCATTTTGGCCGACTCGAGCTTCGACATTCTTCGGCACACCAACATGTGGTAGACAAAATGTTCCTGGAAACGGATCATCGGTCGGTCCGACCATTTGGAACACGGGCAGTAATGGGATATCCATGGTGTCGGGTATTGTGCCTAATCCGAGGTTGATGTAGAAGAGGGCGGACCTATGCCCGTAGAACCAGCCTGGTTGTAGCGCAATAGCGCCACCCGAGATGGGCCATTTGGTGCGGTTGCTGGAGACGCGCAATCCGCCGCCTAGATGCGGGAGTTAGCAGGAACTTTTCAAGTCCAAGAATTGGGCTCTTAACATGGGTATTCCCACTGCATGCCATATGGGAAGAGTGGCTCCTGGGCATCTGTCTCACCCCTGACAAGACCATTTGTCTCTTCGACCGTGCCGTTGCTGTGTAAAGTGTTGCCGCGGTCGCCTGGGTAAGTTATGATCGTATGTGCATTGCCTATCACAACCAACGTGAATAACAGGAGCAGCCATCTCGAGGCCATCCTCGACTTGTTGGAACTCTGGTTGTGTAGGACTGAAAGAAATCTCTGCGAGCAGGCACATCCAGGGTGTATAAATCTGTGACAAGTCTGCAAAACCACTGGACACGTGGTGGCCGAACAGAGGCTTCATTTTCCAACTCAGCGCGATATTAGGACCGTCACAGATGTCGACAACTTGCAGAATTTGATTGATCTAACAGCAACTCCGGGGCTGAGCCCAATCATAGTGCATGTAGAATGGAAGCACATTGGGCTTTGGCAAACGGGAAAATAGAGGGAGCCCTGATTGGACGCCCGAGCGCCTCTCAACCACATCCACAACTAACACAAGCACATTAAATCATGGGACAAGTGCATTAGCGTGCGTTTAAATAGTTTATTCACGGGACGCTAGTTATGATTCCATAATCACAACCCGTACGGTGGTGGAAATACCGGAAGAATGACCGAAACGTCTCACCTTCGTAACGCTGCAGTTACAATGTTAGGAGGAGCTGGGGGCTCAAATCTAGACGCTGCGTAACACGGTCGCTTTACCACATCTCCCCTATCGAAGTTGGCTTCTGCTGTCGCAGGGACCATCGTGAGAAGAAGTCGCTGGCGAGCTCATTATGTAGAGGGCGGGTAGACGGAACGGAAGCCGCACCATTCGTGCACGGACACTACCCGCGTCACTGGCGTTGAGCAGCGCACATCCTCATTATTCAACCTCGCACAACTCATCGGCAACCTCATGGATGTCCTACATTCTCCACCTTTACCTAACCAGATCTGCGGCTGATTCGGGTGAACATTTTGAGCATTCTGGCTTGCCCCTTTCCTCTGGCCAGACAGATTCTAAAGCGCCCATTGAGACCTCGACATTTGGCTACGCCTGCTACACGTTCCACGAATCTCAAACAGCCTCCAGCGGATCCGCTCTTTCGAGAACTCATTTACGCTGACCCCAAGTGAACTGGCAGCCTTTGAAGCGCGCACTCTCAGCGGAGACTCACATCTTAACTTTACGCCGTCTATATTGTTCTATTCAAAGGTGGCCTACAACAGGGGTTTTTGAGGTCGTCCAGAAGCACTTATACCGTGCAGCGTCACTAGGGACAGTCGGCTACTAAACAATCAAACCGGATCGCTTATCGGGCAATGATCTGGCTTCAAGCCCAGATACTGGTCCACGAGGATTCGCCGCCTTCAACCGCACCTCCAGCACCGGTACCGGGGAGCTTGCAAATAACTCTGTAGAAATGTAGCGAGGAGACAGTAAACCACACTGAACAGACCGATCGAATGTAGTACGCCGGCCCAGGGAACGACCCAAATGTATGAATTTCCAATCATGTTGGAAAAGCGTTGTTACAGCGTCGTTCAGGAAGCCGAGGTCGGAACTCCTTGAAGTGCATTTATTTATTCAGGAACAGCCAAAATGCGAACACTTATCAGGACCAATTTGGTTAGGAGGACCTATTTGGTTAGGATGGCATCAAAAAGTCGGTAAGGCTGTAAATTCAGTAAGAGGCAAAATATTGACATGTAATGAGGTGAAAAAGAAGGTGGCAAGCATATGAAAGCGTTGCCCAACAGGTTTGAGAAGAAGCTGGACCGCCAGGATCTGTATCATTAAAGAACCAACTCAAGAGGCTGTTGTTGTTGGGACCGACTAGACGGGTGAATGTTGTCAATCGGGACGTATACGGACACGCGACTTGGCACGCAAAGTCGTACCGCACTCACTTCGGTTATTCGGTAAACATTCCCTTCTCATCTAGTCCGGATATACCCTTCTATTACTCTCTACTATATAAATTTATATATTAATATACTTTAACCGTAGGGGATCCTTACCGTACTTACCTTACTATCTTAACCCTACCGTTATACCTCGCCGTCGCTAATCTTATATAGTCATTCTTAATATTTTACTTATCTACCTAACATACCTTTATCTACCGCTTAAAGTCGTCTCTAGTGCACCTATATAAACTATTTAGATAGTCTCCGCTTTATCCTTAAATAGACCGTTAATTTATCCTTATTAGAATAGTTTAAAGAGCTTATTACTAAAGAGGTATATACTATTATTAATAAATACTAAAAGCGCTTTATTATCTACTATTTATCTTAAGGCCTTAATATTATTACCGCGAACTTATATTATAAGCTAATACTAAAGCTTCTTTTACCTATAGATATTATAGTATTAAGGCTTATAATACTAAAGGTCTTCCGCCTATTATTAAAAAGGATAAAGAAGGTAAGATTATTAGCGAATATATATATAATATAGTTATTCGATAAATAAACTATTAGTAGCCTTATTTTATCTTATAGAAGTTAATTAATAAGTAATATAGGAGTAAAAAGATATTTATCTTTACTATTAAATTATTAGTTTATAATAACTATCCTCTAGCCTTAAATCCTCTTATATACTAATATAACTATAAATATCTTAAAATTTACTAAGTCCTTAAGGCTTATACTAAAGCTTACTATATCGCTATATTACTATATTTATTAAGTTAATAAGTTCTTAATATTATAGATAGAAGTAGTATATCTCTTACTTAATATAAGTATTATAACCTTTAAAAATACTAAACCTTAAATATTAAAGAAAATTAAATAATTAAAGGTCTTTTATATACCTTTAATATAACTTTATATATAATATAATTTTATATTAATTATAAAAGATTATTTTAAGTTTTAAAAAATAATAAAGAATTTTCTTAAATAAAAAAATATTATATTATAAAAAATTTTAATCTTTTGAAACTTTTATTAATTTAATAAAAGAGTTATTAAATTATTAAATTATTAATATATATATAATATAATTTTTATTAGTTTTAAAAAATTATATAAAGTTTTAAAAGATAATAAAGAATTTTCTTAATAAAAAAAGTATTATATTATAAAAACTTTAATAATATTTTAAAACTTTTAAGAATTTAGTAAAAAATTTTTAAATTTATATATATATATAATATAGTTTTTATTAATTTAAAAGATTACTTAATATTTTAAAGAATAATATAAATATAACTTAATAAAAAGTTATTATTTTAAAAACTTTAGTAATACTTTAAAAGATTTAAGAAATTTAGTAAAAGAATTATTAAATTATTATTATATATATAATATAGTTTTTATTAATTTTAAAGATTATAAAGAATTTACTTAATAAAAAAATATTATATTATAAAAATTTAATAATATTTTAAACTTTTATTAATTTAATAAAAGAGTTAATAAATTAATAAATTAATAAATAATAAATTAATAAATTAATAATTAATAAATTAATAAATTAATAAATTAATAAATAATTTAATAAATTAATAAATAATAAATTAATAAATTAATAAATTAATAAATTAATAATTAATAAATTAATAAATTAATAAATTAATAAATTAATAAATTAATAAATTAATAAATTAATAAATTAATAAATTAATAAATTAATAAATTAATAAATTAATAATTAATAAATTAATAAATTAATAAATTAATAATTAATAAATAATAAATTAATAAATTAATAAATTAATAAATTAATAAATTAATAATTAATAAATTAATAAATTAATAAATTAATAAATAAATTAATTAATAAATTAATAATAATAATTAATAAATTAATTTAAAATTAAATTTAAAAATTAATAAATTAATAAATTAATAAATTAATAAATTAATAAATTAATAATAATAAATTAATAAATTAATAATTAATAAATTAATATTAATAAATTAATAAATTAATAAATTAATAAATTATTAAATATTAAATAATTAAATTATTAAATTATAATATATTATATTATAATTTATTATTAAAAATTAATAAATTTAAAAGATAATTAAAGAATTAATTAAAAAAATTATATTATAAAATTTAATATTACTTTAAACCTTTTAAAATTAGTAAAAATTATTAAATTATTAATATATATATAATATAGTTCTACTAATTTTAAAAATTATTTTAAGTTTTAAAAGATAATATAATATTTTTTAAATAAGAAAGTATTATATATAAAAACTTTAATAATATTTTAAACTTTTAAGAATTTAGTTAAAGATTATTAAATTATTAATATATATATAAATAGTTTATATTAATTTTAAAAGATTCCTTAAAGTTTTTAAAGATAATATAGAATTTACTTAATAAAAAAAATATTATATTTTAAAAACTTTAATAATACTTTAAAAGATATAAAATTTAATAAAAGATTATAATATTATTATATATAAAATATATTTATTAATTTTAAAGATTATTTTAAGTTTTAAAGTTAATAAAGAATTTTCTTAATAAAAAAGTATTATATAATAAAAACTTTAATAAATTTTAAAACTTTTAAAAATTTAATTAAAAGAATTATAAATTATAATATATATAAAATATTTTATTAATTTAAAATATTCTTTAAAGTTTTAAAGATAAAAAGAATTTACTTAATAAAAAATATATATTATAATAACTTTAATAATACTTTAAAAGATTTAAAATTTAATAAAAGAATTATAATATTATTATTATATATATAATATAGTTTTTATTAATTTTAAAAGATTATTTTAAGTTTTAAAAGCTAATAAAGAATTTATTTAATAAAAAAAATATTATATTATAAAACTTTATTAATATTTAAAAGATTTAAGAATTTAATAAAAGAGTTATTTAAATTTATTATATATATATATTGTTTAATTAATTTTAAAAAATTATATAATAATAATTTAATAAAAAATATTATATTATAAAAACTTTAATAATACTTTAAAATTTTAATAATTTAATAAAAGTATTATTAAATTATTAATATATATATAAAGTAATTTTTATAATTAAAGATTATATAATTTTAAAGGAAAATATAATAATTAATTAAAAAAATATTTAGAAATATTATAATTTATATCTTTATATAATATTAACTTTATTCTTTTCTATTAATATACTATATTATTATATTTTATATAATTAAAAGTTTATAAACTTCTTTATAATTAGTAAATAGAATTTTATCTTTAAACTATAAATCTAAGAGTAATCCTATAATTATAATATAAGCGAAGGTAAAGATTCTTATTATAAATTAAATAGATAAATCGCTTTTAACTCCTTTTCGCTTTTAATTAATTTATTATATTCTAAATCCTCGGTATTTATTATAGCTTATATTATATTAGAATAGAGTTACTAATACTATAGTTATACTATATTTTAAGTATCTTTAAGTATTTAGCTATTAGATATTACGACCTAACCTTTAAAGCGGCTAGCCTAGGCTAGGGCCATAACGATAGACTACGGAGTTACAAGGAAACTATAGCGAAGATATAGCCTTATTAGTAAGGCTGGCACGTGACTAGATCACCTGGACCGCCTGGCTCAGGAGTGATCCAGTAGAACCATATAGTCTACGGGGATTAGTATAGCTCGACGGGCTCGGCTGAGCTAGGCTAAGCCAGCCAGATCTACGAAGGGGATAGATAACTATATAGCGGACGGGCCGTCCCTAGTAGGGAAAGGTCCGTAGTTAATAATAGTTATACTCCGACCCCTACCTTTAGGATATAGGAGTATTGCTTTACCTTACGCCGTTATAAATAATTATATACCTTTACTTTAGGCTAATATTATATTATTACCTTACTAGTAAGAGAAACCTCTTGAACTATAGTATTACTTTATATAGAGCGATTTATAATATATTAACTACTTATTTCGATAAGTAATAATAAAGAATATCTAATAGTACCCGACTTAAGTCGCTAAAAGTTAATTAGCTAACTATAGGGAGCTTTAGAAACCTTTCTACTATTAGTCTATTTACTAGGACTAGAGTAGATAATAGGAAAGATATACTTAAGGTTAACCTATTTAACGGACGACGTAGCTAGCTTAATACCTTCTTAATCTAACTTAAGCTTATATTTAAACTAAACCTAACTAAGTTTAAGGATAGACCTAGTAAGGTTATATATACTATAATATACCTTAAAGGACTAGTATTTATATAGTTTAAACCTACTATAAAGGGGTATATAGATAATACTAAACTTAACACTAATACACTATCCTACTTTAAGTACTTCGCTAAGTTCAAGACTTAAATCCGTAAAGTCTTTAGGATTATTAACGATAAATATATAGCGGCCTAAGTAATCTATATAATTAAGTAATAAGAGTCTACTATAGTTTATTACTTTAAGTTTAACTAGATTATTAAAAAGTTAAATTAAGAAGATAAAGATACGTTCGCTTAAATCTTTTATAATAGACTTAAGGAATAAGTTCGTTAAGAGATAATAGATCTATCTACCGACTATAAGTAAATAGTAAATAAAATAATTAAGATTAATAATCAATTATATAAACTACAACTAGAATAGAATAGGCGCCGTAACCTAATTAAGTACGCTAGAAGGGGCTATTAGTTCTAAGGGCGACAGCACTATAGGGATCTAATAGACCTTAATCTTATATATTAAAGCCTACCTTTAAGGGGTAAAGGTAATCGTATTAAAGGTTAAGGAGAATACTATAAGAGGGGTTAGAAGAATAAATAAAGGGCTTAACGAGAAAAGGAAGGACTATACTATACTTACGGAAAACTCGGATATTATATAAAAAACTACTAATAAACGACTTAAGGACTATATATAATAATAAATAATAATATAGCCGGTTCTATAGCGAAAAAGGCTAATACTATAGAGAAGACTCGAATAACTACTAATAGTTAAGATATAATAGTATAGTCGAGGCACCTATATTAGGAAGTTTATAAGGAGCTTAGTATACTCTAAGAGGACCGCTTAAAGGAAGTCGCTTTAAGAGAAGCTATAATAGCTTTTATAAAAATATATAAAGAAACTATATTTAATTAATATATAGCTCTATCTTAGACCGCTTATTATAATAATAGTTACCTTACGTATTATTCTAAGAAAATAGGATTAGGCTAGTTTCCTTAGCCGCCTAGGAAACGGAAGAACCGATATAATAAGAAGACTAAAGAGATCTAGGAAACTCTTACCTAAGAAGGAGACTTATAAGATACTGAAGAGAAAAGAGACGATAATAGCTTCTAGATAATAAGCGATAATAGCGAACCCGTTAAGTTTATCGCTATCTATATAATAAAAGAGGAAATTATATTAATTATACTATACTAGGAAAAACTTTATTATATAGAACCTAAATATCTATAAGGAGAATTAATAAGGTATTAGTATATAGTTTTTAAGCCTAATAAGAAACTATCTATATCTATATATTTATAGTAAAGTTTTATAAGAGGATAAATTATAAAGAATTATAGCTATATACCTATATAGCTAGAGAAATAATAATAATTAAACTTCCGTAAGAGGTATTAACTTAGGTATAGGGGATAATAATATAGACCTTAGATATAATAGTTTAGGAGGAGTAATAAGATAACTAATCTTAAAACTTACCGCTAGGACTCGATAACGACTAAAAGGAATAATAGTTTATTATTATTAACTAATTAGATAAATATATTATAATTATTACTAATATATAAATAATAGGAGAACTATACTTAGCGAGATATATAGATAAATAGTATATCTATATAGCCTTTAACGAAAAAGCACTAGTATAACTATACCTTAAACAGATTACCTTAACCTACTACTTTAATAAGTAGTACGAGGACTATAGGGAGATATATATTTACTAAGATATCTTACCGACGATAATCCGAGTTAGTCGACTACTAAAGCGGGAAAGGAATATATAAGATATATACTAGAGGCGGAAAAATCTAGGCTATATAATTAGGGAGATTAAGTAAGTAGAAGTAATTACTAATAATAAAGTAAAAAAGATATATATAGCTCGAAGCTTTCTATATAAAGATAATAAATACTTATATAACTAAATAGCTAATTACTAATACTACTATAATATTAATCCCTTAAACCGATATATAAGAATTTATCTCGAGGTATTTAAGGAAATAATTAAGAAAGGATATAAATACTAAAATAGAGGGTATATAATAAGATAATACCTATATATTTATTATAAAATCGAGAACTACTTAATAATAATAAAGAATATAGAAACCTCTATACTAATAGAAAGAATAGTAAACTACTAACTTTACTATAAATTTATTATAGAATATTTCCTATACTAGTATTTAGCGAGTTATCACTATAGGAAGCTAAGATATAAGCACCTTTTCTATATAGATCTAGATTTACTAAGTACTAAGATTTACCTTAAAGCTTTTAAAATACTAGACGAGTGCTTTAAAGTAGACTATTCTTAGGATACTTAAAGATATATATATTAGAGGTTATTAAAAAACGACTTAAAGATAAATTAAGGAGGTTAAACTATTTTAGAGGAAGATCTTATACTCTATATATAATCTTATTAAAGTAATATATAGAGTATATTACCTTTAAAGTAGAGCTTATAGGAAGAAGGGTAAGGGCTTTAATAGACTACAGAGCTAACTAGAACTATATTAGTAGAGAAATAAGTAGGAAGCTAAGCGGATATATTAAAAAGAAAGAACTGCTATACGCCCTATTAATAGTAAATAAACGAAATACTAGTATAATTATAGAATAGATATAGGACGTACCTATAGCGATTAGACAACACTATAAAAAAATATCCCTTAATATAATAACGCTACCGAAGTATAATATAATACTCGGTATAGTGTAATTATTTAACTATAACCCGAGAATATATTAAAAAAAGAGAATTATCGAGTTTCTAAAATATAGTTATAGAAGGAAAATAGAAGATCGATTACCTCTAAAGGCTCTTATTAAAGCGATCTAAATATAACTAAAGAGACGTATTCTAGCTAGACTAGAGATATATAAGTTATCTCCGAAATATAAAGAATTTAAGGACTTATTCTAGAAGTAGGAAGGACTTATCGCGCTACTTAAGTATAAACTTTAGGATTACTTAATTAAGTTTATTAAAGGAGTAAAGGAACCTTCGTATAAAGGATAGTTAAGGGAACTATCTAAAAAAGAGTCCGACTTTCTATATAAATACGTATAAGATCTAGAAACTAAGAGTTTTATCTAAAAGAATAATAAACCGAGAATATCCTATAGGGTACTCTTCGTAGATAAGAAAGATAGGATACTAAGGCCTTATATTAATTTTAGACTACTAAATACGATTACTAAGAAGAATATCTATTTAATACCTCTAATTTAGGAATTATAGAATTAGCTAAGGAGAGCTTAATAGCTTACTATACTTAATATACGGAATACTTATTACTAAATATAAATAGCCGAAGGCGAAGAATAAAAGATAACTTTCTAAATAAATTAAAGGGTCTATAAATATTTAGTTATATTATTTAAACTAACTAATACCCCTATAATATTCTAAGCCTTTATTAATAATATACTAGAGAAGTACTTAGAAGACTTTATTCTTATTTACTTAAATAATATTTTAATTTATTTTAATACTTATAAAGAATATATAGAATATATTAAAAAGGTAATAAGAAAGTTATAGTAGATAGATTTACCGCTTAAACTTAATAAATATAAGTTTTATAAGTAGAAGATAATATTCTTAGGCTATCTTATATTAGAAGGATAGCTAAAACTAGATCTAGTAAAAGTCTAAGCTATTAAAGAATAGCCTTAACTGAAGACGGTTAAGGAAGTATAGGTATTCTTAGGACTAGCGAACTATTACCGACAGTTTATTAAAGGGTTCTTTAAGCTTATAGTACTATTAACTAAGTTAACGAAGAAAGAAGTAAATTTTCAGTTTAGACCGGAAGAGTAAGGATCCTTTAAGGAGATTAAGAGGCGCCTTACTAGTGTACTTATCCTTATTATCTTTAACCTAGAAAGGGAAGCCTTACTAGAAACTAATATAATAGGGCGGTAATACTTATAGCGCTGATTAGCTGCACGTACCTATATAATATATAGATAAGTAACTATACTATCTAATTAGTTAAATCCTTAGCGTAAAGCTATATACCTCCGCTATATATTATAGGTAGAGTAGTTATATATATTTAATATATATATATATAATAAGTAATAAAATATATAATATTATTACTTATAAAGCTATTTATTACTATATAGTATACTAAGGACGAAGAGGTAGTACCTACCGCCGTATAACCCTCTACCTAGAGGCTATAAAGCCTTACCCTAGTTTATTAGTGCCTTTAATAAGAATATTCGCCTAAGAATATTCGGACTATAATAACGCGGGTAAGTCTACGCGCGGTAGGACGATCGGATAGACGACTAAACGACAAAACAACGATATAACGCTATAAACGATAAGGACCGACTAGACTAACTATTTACTTATCTATCGACTAATTAACTAAAACTAAAGAAGCTAACTATATATATAGGACCGCTATATAGGGGAATTATTTAAATTACTAGCTAAATAAGTCCGTCCCGCTATACGGGCGTAGGTTATAAACTATACTAGCTATTTAAGGAGACCGCTACTTAAGGTGTTCTTTTAGGGTCCTAGCTATATATATTAGCTATTACTGTATAGAGCGGAAACTAATAACTAAATAACTACCTAAAAGACTTAAGACTAATAACTAGTACTTAAAGAGAGGAACACGGTTAACTCTAATACCCCTTAAGCTCTTAAGGAGAGTAAGCTACTCGAGATTAGAGATTTATTTAGCGGGGAGCTAGTGTTAAAGTATTAGTTATATTTAATAAAGAGAGACTTAATAGTCGGATATAAAGGAATAATTATAAATAATAATAGAAATTACTAGAATTAAATTAAGAGAAGAGATTCTTTAAAACCCTAAGATTACTTATAAACGCTTAAGAAAGCGGTAATTATTAACTATTAAGAGAAATAGTCTTTTATATATATAAAAATAATAAAATATATAAATATTTAGAATTTAGATTACTTTACTTAAGAAGATAAGACTTAAGAAGATAAGACTTATATTTATTATATTTTATTAAACTAATAAAGGGGCTAAAGATAGCTTTATTTAGAGCCTCGAATAGAAAGGGAAAGGTAGTATTATTTATCGCGGCGAGCGATATTATATAAGGATTATTAACGCCGGAAATCTTAATACCGTTAGTATATACTCCTCCTATAGTAATATCTATAAGAGAGATACCTTAGAGCTTAGATAAGAGTAATAATTTACTATACTTTAATAAAAGGAATATAACTATTTTCTTCGAAAAGTTTAAAGAGTTATATAGATATAATTAAGTAATAAATAGTAAAGAGCGTATCTAAAGATCTATATATTTTATATTAAAAATAGAGAAAGAGAGGTATAAAGAGCTTATAAAGTATAATAAAATAGATTAAGTAAAGTTTAAAGAGAGAGTTTTAGATAAATATAAAAATTAAAATAAAATATAGTAAATAATAAATATATACTATCTTTATATATTTTTAAGATATTATTATAATAAGTTTTAAAACCTTAATTTATATCTTTATTAGTTTTATAAGGCTATAAAGTATTTAATTAATAATAAAGTAGAGATTAACTATACTTATTATTATCTTTTCCTCTCTAGACTACTAAAGGTATATATAGATAAGATTCGGAAGAAGTAGAACTTACTAGATAAGAAGTTAGAGAACTTAAACTTCTAGAAGTACTAGGAATAAGTAAGAGACTTATAAGAAGTTAATAATAAAACTAGTAAGTTTATATAAGGTATACTAAATAAGAAATATTAAGATCTAGTATATAAGAAAGAGACTTAACCTTCTATATTCTAAAAGGAGAAAGCTTAAGAAGATAAATATTAAAAAGATTAATTAGATAGTATAGCTGTAAAGACTAAAGAGAATATATAAGCGTAGTTAATAAAGCCTATAACCTTAGGAACTACTATATCCTTAGTAGATAAACTAACTTAACTAATAGGAGCGCTTACTTTACTAATCTAAACGCGTAATATAATTACTTCTAACTTTATAAATAGATTAATTAAAGCCTTAAGGGGAGTTTCTCTAAAAGCGATCTAACCTTCTTAGGGACCTTCTTTCTAAGAACGGTTAGTAAGGTTTAGTAGTAATCTATAGTACTATACTAAAAGATAATCTAGTCGGCGTAAGTTAAATATAAGTACTACTAAAGAGAGCTACTTTCTTTATAATTAATAAGGCTATATATTATATAAAGATTTATAATAAGTATATTAAAAAGCTATTAACGTATTATATCTTAACTTAGATTATAAGATTATACTAAAGAGGTTTCGCGGTTAAGACCGGCCCTTATTAGTACTACTAATTCTATAGAAAGAGACGAAGCCTAAATATCTAGAATAGATTATATATAAGATCGATAAGTATACTAGTATCTCTTTCGGATAGCTATATAGTATAAAGAAAGAGGATCTAAAGCCTCCCTTAGTAAGGATAAACCTTATTTAAGCGGTTAAATTAAAGCTAAATTATAATATATTAGAAGACTTAAAAGATAATTTATATATACCGAAGCTAGCTAGGCTAAAAGGAATTTATATTAACTAGCTAAAGACTAATATTTATATTAACGCTCTTAGGAAGCGACCGGTACTGTAGTAAGGAGGATATATATAAGCGAAGTACCCTTAGACTAATATATATAAGTTTATTATAGATAGTTAGCGATATTATATAATATAATAAATAAGACCGAATAGAGAGATTATCTTTAATAGTATTATAAATAATATTTTTACGCTAGAATAGTCGACTAATTAAAGGCCGCTAATAACTCTATATAATATATAGGATAACCGAATATATAACCTATAATTAGAAGATACTAAGATAGATAATAATAATAAATATATATACCTAAGGCGAGTTTTATAGCGCTTATATATTATAAAGGAGACGTAATATAGATTATCTAGTCCTAAGCCTCTTTAGAAGATACTCTTATAAGATTTAAATAGTGCCGGGAGAATTATTAACTAGCTGCTAGGTTAAGAGGTAACTATTCGATTATAGGACCTGCTGTTAACGAAAGAAGTACGCGATAAATAGTTTTCTTATAAGTATTAACACTATAATAAAGGTAGGTAAGAATTAATTTATTAGATATATTCTTTATAAGTTAGAATAATATAAATTTAAGAAGGACTTATTATAAGAGTTAATATAGTATAGATAAGCTTTAATAAGGACCGTTTAACGCGTCCGCGATTATATTATAATAGCTGCCTCTATTTACCGGTAAAGATACGGGGGTAGTATAAAGATTTATTACTAAATACTAAAGCGGAGATTAATTTAATATCCTTAGGTTTAGTTAAAGACCGGGGATTATCTTAACTTATACGAAAGATAAAGTTTATCTATAATATTATAGGATTTAACGGAGATTAAGAAGATTTTATAGATATAATTAAAGATATAGTAGTTAATATCGCCGATATTAAAGTCTTAACTAATATTTATATAATAGATATTATAGATCCGATATATCGCTTTATTTTAAGTAAACTATTCTAGAAGGCTACTTAAGGTTTAGTTTAAGAGAAAGATAATAATATATATATTATAAGTTTAATAGATAGCTTTAATAGGAAGCGGCTTTAGCTTCTTATATAGTTAGCTTCGGATTTTAGTAATAATATAATAATAAAATTAATAGTTAAGCTTATATATATATCTACTTTAAAAGGCTAAGTAAGTATAAAGAGATAAAAAGACCTATACTCGCTTTAGTTAGGGCTCGACGAAATTAAGGGAGAGCGTAAGTAATTAACTTTAAGGTAGATAAGAATAATACTTTAATCTCCGCCTTAGATACTTATAATCTAAGCGACGATAAATTTAATAAAATATACTTTTAGGCTTAATCTTTTAATATTAAAGATAATTAATAACTAGTAAAGTCCTTAAGATTATTTAATAAAGAAGTTATAATATAAGACTTAAAGAATAAATAATATTATAAATAATATTAATCTAGGAAGCCTTTAGAAGTTTATATAAATATCTTATATAAGTAGAAGACTAATAAGGTAAAATCTATTAATTTAGATTTCTAGAATAGTTTAACGCCTAGTAGACTCTTAAACTAGCGTATAAGGGTACGGGAGTAGGTAATAGCTATCTATAACGGCCGGCTATATATATTCTCGGATTAGATAAGTTTACGCCTTACTAGATTTCCTTAAGGGTAATACTTAACGCCCGAATATCTAAAGAAACTAGTTATTAAACTTAATCTAACATCTAATAAGAAGGAGATCCTTATAGAGATTCTATATAACCGCGAAGGAGCTTTAGCTTAAGACCTTAAAGAAATCGGGCGGATTTATCGTAAAGTAGTATCTTTATAGATAATAAGGATTATTTTATATATCTTATAGTAGATAAAGAGCTTCTTTATTCTGAAAGTACTTAAGCTAATAGTAATTATATTAATAAAGGAGAAGATTAACTTAAATCTCTTTAAACTAAGATATAAATTATACTAAAACTTATTCTTTCTAGTTAAGAAAAAGAAGCTTAAGGAGTATTAATTAGTAATTATAATATAAAATATTAATTAAGTAATAATTTAAGATATAAATCTATCTCCTTTAGTTAATAATTTCGCGGAAGAGTTCGGCGGAATATAAATAACCTTCTTATTAGATTAGCTCTCGAGTTATAACTAAATTAAATTTATAAGAGAGAGCCGAGATTTAATAGGGATTTATACTTTAATTAGACTTATTTATTATATAATACTCTTATAGAGTATAATAAATTCTATAGCGTAATTCGTATAGATTATAAACTAAATTCTAAAGGAATAGATACTAAAAGCTACTCGGCTATTCCTAAATAATATTAATATAAAAGAACTAAAGAGTAACTATTAGTAACTAGAGATAATTCCTTAAGTATATTTATATATACTAGAATATCTAATAAATCTAGATATAGTACTATTTAATCTTAAGTTTACTAGTGCTACTATAGCTAGATAAAAGCTATAGCTCTATATATAAGGGATTAAGATAGTTAGGTATATCTATAATCGGGATAGATAATATTTATAATAGTTTAAGATTTATAAGATCTTAATATAGCTAACTCTAATAAACTAGTTAGAACTTTATAGATTCCTTAGGATCTATATATATTATTATATATAAATTTTATATTTCGCGATAATAGTAGAGCCTTTATATAACCTACTTTAAAAGAATATTATCTAGGTTTAAATAAAGATATATATTAAGAGTATAAAAGGATTAAAGAAGATATTATTCTTTACTCCCGTATTAATTAGTCTAGATTATTAAAAAGGTATTAGCCTAATTATACTTACTATTAACGCTAGCGGAAGAGGCTAGGGCGCTATAATTATATAAGTAGACTCGGTAATAGATAAATAATAGGCTATAAGATATAAGAGTAGTATTTAGTTTAAGACTAAGAGGGAATATAATATATTTAAGCGGGAAGCTTACGGATTACTAAAAGCTCTTAAGAAGTTTAAATATTAGCTATACGCTATTTACTTTATTATAGAGATTAATATAATAACTTTTACGGCCTAACTTAATCAGTAGTTTATCGACTTACTCGGGGCTATCGTTAATTAATAATTAGTATAGATCTATAGATTTAATTTCGAAGTATAGTACATTTTAGGTAAGTAGAATATAGTTACCGATACCTTATCTCGACGCCCTCTAACCTAGGAAGATATTAAAGAAGCTAAATAGGAAGAGGATATTAAGGATTAAATTAAAGTTTAGATACTCTTTATATAGAGAAGCCTTTAACTAATTAAATAGAATACTATTTATTAGAACTTTACTCTAGTAAGGCCTATAGTTATTTATATTCGAGATTAATCTATAAGCTTTAGTAAACTATATATAATCTAGTTATTTAAGGGAGAGTACTTAGAGGAATCGAAAAGGCTCGCTAAATATCTATAAGATTAGTAACGTCCTCCGGAGATAAATAATAATAAGTTTTAGAAACTCTAAAAAGATTTAACTAACTACTTTATAAGAAGAGGGTATTTATTTTAAAAGCTAATAAAGAATAAGTTAAGTAAAAGAGTAATTAATAATAATATAAAGAAATAAAGAATACTTAAAGTAATATATAATAATACTAGATATTTTAATTAAGAAATAATATATTAAAGAGTATTTAATTATTATTATTAAAAGAGTTAATATTAAAATATAAAAGTATTTATAAAGATTTATCTAGAATACTAATTCTATATAAACTAAAAGCTATATAATATAATATTCTTAACTTTAGTTAATAAGCGCTAAAAATAGATTAGTATTAATTATACCTTAATACTAATATCTTAAGAAAAGAGGTATTTTATTAAAGCTTAAAGTAATATAAGCGGTTAGATAGAAGCGTAAGGTATTATAGCTACTAATAGTACTACTATAGTAAAGTTCCTTTAGGAGGAGATTATTTATCGCTATAGACTATTTAAATAACTAATATATAATAGCGGACTAAAGAATAAGGGTTAGGTAAAAGTATTTATAGATAGATATAAAATTAAATATATAGTTACCTCTATATATTATCTATAAGCGAATAGCTAGGTAAAAGTTAAGTATAAAGGCGTTATAAACGCTCTCTTAAAGATAACTTATACTAATAGCGGCGGTACCTAAATAAATTATCTTTACGCTATTCTTTAGGTCGACTAGATAATAGTTAAAGCTAGAACTAGTATAATATTATATAAAGTTAAGTTCCTTAAATAATTAATTCTTTCTATTAAACTTAAGATTATAATATAGAATATTATAAATTAAGATAAAGTTATTAATACTACTAATTTAATTACTATATATATATAAGCCCTTAAAAGGCGTAACTAAGATTTAAAAGAGGCGGCGGTATATCTAAACTAGATATAAAAGCTAGGAAAGAAGTACTTTAACAAAAGCTATAACTTATACTTATAACTACTTAAGAAGAGTATACTAGTATTAAGCTATAATATAACCGAATTAATAAATATATCTATAGAGAAGAAGTTAGCGTTCCGCTAATTTAGATTATTTAGAATTATAGAGGTAAATTAAGAGAAGAGAATATATATTTTAGCGGAACTTAATAGTTCTCGACTATAGGGAACTTATATAGCTAATTATCTTAAGCGATTTTACTAATACTTTAATAATTTCCTTATAGATACTAAACTTATATCTAAAGATAATCCTTAAGAAGAAGAAGCTTATAAAGTTTTAACTTTTAATCTTCTTTATCTTACGGATATTAAAGAGTCTTTAGACGATAATAATATACCTTCTCTATAAGAGATATCTTTATACTTATACCGAAGCCGGCGGCTTAAATAAAGAGCGAAAATACTACCGCCGACGAATAAAGAACTAATATTTACAGTAAAGATACCTTTAGTTAGCGATAAAATTCAGGAATAGTATATTAGCTTAAATATATTTAAAGAGTCTATAGAGGAATAAAGTAAATACTCTACTTTATATTATACTCTACTATTATAAAGTGGTAAGGGAGGTATAGTATCGCTATCGCTAGTATAGGAAAGTTTAAAGTTAAATTTCTTTAGTTTATATAGAGTTTTCTTTTAGTTAAGTTATAATAATTTAGCGTTTAGAGTATAGTTATAATAGAGATTTTCTTAAAATTAAGTTACTTTAGTTCGCGGATCCTATTATTCTATTAGCTTAGGATCTTAAAGAAGAGAGAAGCGATACTAGAGCGAGGTATTACTACCCTAGGTATAGTAGATATTAGAATAGATAAATAAAGCTAGAAAAGTTAAGCTAGGAATAATATAGTATATCTAGGGCGAAGAAAAATTAAGGTTAGCGCTAAGACCTTTAGTGCTATCTTTAATTAGCTATATATATCTATATATTATATAGAGTTTCTAGAAGCGTTATAATTAGTTAAATATCGATATAGTTAGGAGAGATATAATATTAAACGCCCTTAATAATAAATTAAATACTAATTATTAATAAAAGAAATAGAGTATTTAATAATATTAAATAATAAGTATTTTAAGTATATATAATTATAATTAAGAGGGGTTAATAAATTAATATTTATATAACCGCTTAATCTCTTAAATCTCTATTCTTAAGCTATTATATAGTAAATATATATTATTTAATTTAAGGGTCTTAATAAGCTTAAGAGGTAAAGAGAGTAATAAAAATATTCTATTATCTATAAATAATAATATCTTACCTTATTATATTATTACTTAATATTAAAGGGTATTAATTTATAATATATACTTATCCTTACTCTCTTTCTCTTAATTACTTATAAATATCTTCCTTCTTAACCTTACGCCTTCCTTCCTTAATATAAACTTTAACTATTAAATAATCCTTCTTTATTACTAGTTTAATCTTCTAAATTATTCTAAAATCTTTAAATTAATCTTTAACGTCTCTATAACTACTAATATTTTTATTAAGTTCGCCTTTTCTCTCTCTCTTTAATATTTTAATTATACTATAAGCTTTATTTAATTATACACTTTATTTCTATTACCTTTTAGATTTATCTTTATAGCTTCTTACTAAAAGCCTAGACTAATCTTACTATTAAGATATCTAGAGCTTAGTGTTAATTATAACCGAAGCCGCCGGTTATTTAGCTAAATCCTAATTCTATAGTTCCTGCTGGCCGATAATAAAAATACTAAGCTCCTAATGCCTATATAGTTAATAACTAGCTTATCTTATTAGTACGCTACCCTACCCGAACTAAAGAAGTATCCTTTAAAGTTACTGTTAAAGCTATTAATTAGGATAATCCGGACCGTATTAATAACTTCTTTAGCTATATTGAAATTAAGTATAAAGAAATAAGTAACTAGTATAATATAATAGCCTAAAAGGTTTATAACTTAATAAAGTATTATAAACTTACTAAGATTAAATTTAAGAAGTACTATATATTAATTTCCGGAAAAGAAGAGTTTAGTAAGAGACGTAACTATCGAGGGGAACTCTAATTAAAACTTCTTTCGGATTACGCGTGTATAAGTAATATTAAAATATTTATTAGTAAGTATAAAGAAAAGAATATTAAGCTACTCTTAGGGGAAATTATAAAGCTATCTCTCTAGACTTCTATAGAGTTCTTTAATTAACTTATTATTTTATATAGCGGAGATATTACTACTTTACTAAATTAGTATTAGTATATTTAAAAGTATTTATTATATTTCGATAAAACGCCTCTAATAATACTATAAATAATTTTATATAAGATAATCTATTAATTTACGAGAATTAAGAGGTAGCTGAAATTAAGGTATTACTTCTTTATTATATTATATTTAATCGTTAACGATTTATAAATTATTATAGATAGAGGCGCGGTTACTAATAAGGCTACTTAAGACTAAGATCGAAGTAATTCTAAATAGGCTTTTATAATTAAGAAGTATAGATTAACTAAAGTAGACGGACTATATTAGGTCGGCGCTTAACCTCTTAATTATATAAACTTAATTATCTTAAAAGGATATTTAAATATAAAGATAGCTCTATTTATACCGCTAAAGTAAATTATTAAGCCTATACTAAAGACTATTAGTTATTAACCTATTATATATAAGAAGACCGGTAAGCTTCCTACTCCTATAATCGCGAATCTTTTAGGATTAAGTAAGCCTACTGCTACCTTAACTAAGTAACTAAATATTTAGCGGAAATAAATTAAGTAAGCTAATCCGGAATCGCCCTAAACTTTAAGTTTTATAGCGCTAATTTCTATAAAGCCGTAGTAAAGTATAATAATGATTAAATTAAATTTAGCTAAGGTATATTAAAAAGGATTAGTTTAGTTTATAAAGCTTAGCGAACTCCGTCTTATTCTCGGAAGTAAAGAATAAATAGAGCTAATAAAGAATAACCCTATTAATATCTTAAGGGTATTAAAAAGATTTCGCTTATAAATAACGACTTCTAGCTCTAATACTTTAATACCTATATATAAATTATCTATAAAGAAGCTAAAAATCTTTAGTATATTCTATAATATTAAAATTAGTTAATAGACTATAAACTAAGGAATATATATTACGAGTCTCTTTAGTGCTATTCCTCCGCTTAGATTAATTATAGCTAATACTTCTTTAACGCTACTAAATCTAATCCTAAATACTTAGCTAGTTATTTAGTTCGCTTAATTAATAATCTAGCGGTATATTTATTAATAGAACTTTAAGCTATAAAAGCTATTAATAATAAAGGAAGATATAATATATTATTATAAATTTAGAGCCGATAAGATAATTAATACGCTATCGCTATTCGTAAGATATATACCTAGATTCTATATAGCTATATACCTTTATATAGCTAAAAAGGATATTAAATTATACCTTAAAGGTTTAGAACGAATCGCGGTATATTATAAAGATCCGATAAAAGGTCTTAACTAATTAATCGAAAGATAGGAAAAGGAATAAGGTTAGTAATATTATTAAGTTCTTTCTAGCTACCCTAATTATTATACAGTTAATATTTTATCTTATAGCCTAAAGATAGCTCGCCTTAGTTCTACTAATTCCGGATAGGTTAGTAACTCCTTTATTAAAGCCGGAATTACTTCCCGCTATAAAGAGATTTATATATAATATAAATATATTATAAGCTTAGTATTCTAAAGCTAAGTTAATTTCTACCTTAAAATTAAATGAATAGTTAAGTTTAAAGGTTAAAGAGATATAAATAACTATATAAGACGCCTTATTATATTTAATAATAACTTAAAGAGAGAAGGAAACTATTAGCTATTTTTTATTACTAACGCTATAACTTAATTCTACTTAATTATTAATTCCTTACTAACTTAAACTTAAGGAGCTATAACTATAATAAACTTCTTTATTAAATAGCTAAATACTAAAGTCTTTAATATTACCTCTCGTAAGGTAAAGCTTATTTTAAATTAATAAGGCGATACTTATAGCTATAGACTCTAGGTTATTAAAAATACTATAGCTATTATTAATATAGAGATATATAAATCTTAATATCTTTAATAGATACTTTCGGCCGTTACTATAGATATTAAAGATTAATATAAGGTTATATAGAATATCTATAAGATAGTTAGACGTAAGGTGAAGGCTATAGGGTTGTCTCCTAAACCGAGAGTAAGAAGTCTAAAGGGACTAGAAGATAAGTAGATTAATAACTTTAGGGAGGTAATAGAGAAGCTTATAAAAGGTAGTAAGATTAGTTCTAAGAGTGCTTAAGCGAAGTCGTTAAGGAGCGAGCGATAAGAGAGGGATATAATAGGGCGGTAATGCTTATAGCGTTAATTAGCTGTACGTGCCTATATAATATATAGGTAAGTAACCGTACTATTTAATTAGTTAAATCCTTAGCGTAAGGCTATATACCTCCGCTATATATTATAGGTAGAGTAGTTATACGTATTTAATATATATATATATAATAGGTAATAAAATATATAATACTATTACTTATAAAGCTGTTTATTACTATATAGTGTACCGGGGACGAAGAGGTAGTGCCTGCCGCCGTATAACCCTCTATCTAGAGGCTATAAAGCCTTATTTTAGTTTACTAATATATCTAATAAAGCGATTAGAGTATACCTTACTTAGAAGAGAGAAGACGGTAAAGTTAAGTTAGTAGTATATTATTCTTAGAAGATAATAGGACTAGAGTTAAATTATAATATTTATATAAGAAATTATTAGCGATAATAAAGGTACTTTAATAATAAAGAGTCTACCTTAAAGGAACTAAATATTTAGTTTAAGTCTTTATAGACTATAAGAACTTATTATACTAGACTATAACTAAAGAACTTAATAGAAAGTAAATTAAATAGGCTAAGATACTCGCTAGATATAACTTCTAGATTAACTATATTTAAGAAACGGAGAATAGAAGAGCGGACGCTTTTAGTAGAAGAGCGGATTATATAGGTATAATAAAACCTAAACTAGTAGTATTATTAAAGTAATAAGGGAATATCTTAATATATCGGAAAATATAAATAATTATTATAATAATAGAATAGCCTAAACTTATAGTATAATAGAAGAAGAATATTATTACTACTAAATATAACGATAAGTCTATAGGCTACTAAAGGATTAATAAAACCTTTAAATTAATTATAAGAGACTATATATAGCTATAATTATAAAAAGAGGTCGAAGAATATATTAAGAATTACAATACTTACTATAAAGCTAAATATATAAGATATAAGCTATATAGACTACTATAGATAATAGAGTTACTAGATTAAGTATAGTCGATAATCGTACTAGATTTTATTATTAGACTACTAAAGTTTAGGGAACCCTTAACGGGAATAGAATACAACTTAATCCTAATTATAGAAGATAAACTAACTAAATACATATACTTCCAGCCGTAGAAGGAGATAGCAACCGCCGAAGATATAGTATATACACTTATAAGAATAGTTATAGCATAATACGGTATACTAGACGTAATTAAATCAGATCGGGATAAGCTATTTACATTATAATTTTAGTAATTACTTATAGACCTTATAGGAACATATTAAAAACTATTAATAGCGTACTATCTATAGATAGATAGATAAATAGAAAGGACGAATTAGATACTAGAATAATACTTATAATATTATATAAACTATTAATAAGATAATTAAGTAAAACTTCTACTAATTATATAGTTTATATATAATAATTCGATATTAGCGATAGATATATTACTATTCTACGCTAATTACGGAAGGCACCCGAATATTAAAAAAGATCTAAGAGAGATAAAGCTAATTACAGAGAAGGTAAAGATCTCGGTCGAGAAGTTATAATTATTATATAAGATACTTAAGTAAAAACTATAGAAAATCTAATAAAAAATAATAAAATAAGTAAATAAGAAAAGATTTAAGGGACTAGACTTTTAAGAGGGGGAGAAAGTCTATATTTTACGAAAAAATATTAAAATAATAAGGCTATTAAATAAACTTAATTATATAAAAATCGGGCTATATAAAATTAAGAAAAAGCTAAGATTAGTTATGTTTAAAATAGAACTACCTATTAATATAAATATTTATCTAGTCTTTTATAAATTACTATTAAAAAAGGCACCTTAAGACGCTAAACTAGGACTAGTCCTAATCTATAAAGAAACCTAAGAACCTCTATATAACATAAAAAAAATTATAGATTATACTAATAAAAACCTAAGGCGCTATCTAATAAAGTAGTTAGGGTACGATAACTTAAAAAATATATAGGAACCTACTAAATATCTTCTAAAGGTAATAGTTACCTAGTACCTCTAGACGATATTATCTATTTAAGGGTAGGCTTAAAGGCGAGATCTAAAGTAAAGGCGAAGCGAGACGATAATGTGTTTAAGACGGATATTTCGTTAATAGCGTTAAGTGCCTTTAGTTTACGAGATAATATCTATTTCTGCTTAGTAAGTAGACGTTCTATATATTATTATATACTATCCTTCTCTTTCTATACTATAGTAGAGGTAGTAATTAGTTTACTAATCTAATAATCCTTTTTAGTAATATCGCGCTATATCTTTTCGCGCTAATCCTATAGCGCGTTAAAATCAGAAATCGAGAAACAACTATTATACTCGCCTACTTTCTTTCCTTTCCGACAGTAGGTGTTATAGAGCGACTAGCCCTCTAGTATTTAGTACGCGGAGTTAGAGGCGATACAGTTTAAATAGCGACCTATTTTAAGGAACTAATAATTAAGGGCTTAAATTCGTATATAGACGTTTTTATAATATTAAATAAAGGAAGTATAGTAATAGTCCTTAGTAACTCGGTTAGAGGATATTATTAGCTATAAGGGAGGAAGGGAAGGGCTTTAGCTAGAGATATAGCTTACCTTATATACGCTAAAATAGCGGATAGGTTAAGGAGGGGAAAGTATTATAACTTAACCTTTAAAGCGGCTAGCCTAGGCTAAGGCTATAACGATAGACTATAGAGTTATAAGGAAACTATAATAAAGATATAACCTTATTAATAAGGTTAGTATATAACTAGATTACTTAGACCGCCTAGTTTAGGAGTAATTTAGTAGAACTATATAGTCTACGGGGATTAGTATAGCTCGACGGGCTCGGCTAAGCTAGGCTAAGCTAGCTAGATCTACAAAGGGGATAGATAACTATATAGCGGACGGGCCGTCCCTAGTAGAGAAAGGTCCGTAGTTAATAACAGTTATACTTCGACCTCTACCTTTAGGATATAGGAATATTACTTTACCTTACGTTATTATAAGTAACTGTATACCTTTATCTTAAGCTAGTATTATATTACTACTCTACTAGTAAGAGAAACCTCTTAAACTATAGTATTACCTTATATAGAGCGATTTATAATATTAAATAAGATATTAAGATATTCCGCTACTTAATACTATAAATTTTAAGTAATAATAAAATATTAATACTTATATTTATAAATAGAAGACCTTTTAGAGTCTAGTATTATAATAAGATATATCTCTATAAACCCTAAACCTTTCTAGTCTTTTAAAGTTATAACTAAGTTATATTAAAAAGTAATAATATAATTATTTTATATCCGATATAGATAATAAAAAGAGCGGATAAAGCGTAAATTTATAGACTATATATATTATAAACGGCTAAGTACACCGCTATATAGAGACCTAATATCCCCCGCTAAGCCTAAAGTATATAAGGAGCTTATCTCTCGTACGCTTACCGTATAAGAGACTCTTCCTCCTCTCTCATATTTCGAGTCTACTTAGTTAAGACAGATAGTTAAGGAATAACCTAATCCCCCGGCTATTACTTAATCGCTCTACTCTACTTATTTATATAGGTCTATTCCTAATAATATATAAGCTAACTATAAAAGATATAACCTTATATAGAGGTTAAAGGCTCTAGTATATATTATAATACTATTATCTATTAAGTTATTAAGTTAATCTACTAGAGAACTAAAATTAAACCTTATAGTAAAGACTTAAAATATTAGATTAAAACTTATTAATAACTAATTAATAAAGCTTACGACTTTAATAAGGTTATTACTTTTAATAAAGATATTTTATATATTTAAATTTAGATAAAATAATATTAAGTTTATAATAGTATAGATTTTTAAGTCTTTTAATACTATATATAATAGTAGATATCTTTCTTAAAGTAGTTAAAGATATATACTAGAAGTACTAAAGTAATATAGTTATAACTTATAGTCTTTATCTTATAGTAAAACTCTTAAGATATTAGTATTAATTAATTTATTACTTTAAGCTAATAGATCTATCTTTAATAAATAAAAGTATACTAGAAGCTTCTAGGCTATTCTAGAATAAGCTTATATTATAGTATATAATTTATACTAATAAGAGTAAAGCGAAATACTAAAGGAATACTCTATTATAATATACTCGCTTCTAATCTTATTAGTTTAATTATTATCCTAGTTATAAATAGTTAATATAAGTATTCTTAAATATTTTTTTACTATAAATAAGATAGTTAAATTAAAAGTATTTTATTAGTAAAATATAATACTATTAATAAAATTTAATTATAGTAACCTCTAATTTAGTAGTTAAATAATAAGATTCTATATTAGTAAAGGGTAGTTTTATAATAATTACTTTTTTATTATTTATTCTAAAATTAAAAACTTAATTAAAGTTATCTTTCTTCTTTTAAAAGTTAAGATAGAATTAGCGCTAAGATAGAATTAGACTATATTATAATAGGGCGATAATACTTATAGCGCTAATTAGTTATATATACCTATATAATATATAGATAGATAACCGTACTATTTAATTAGTTGAATCCTTAGTGCGAGGCTATATACCTTAGCTATATATTATAGGTAGAGTAGTTATAGGCCGATTAGTTCTAAATAAGGTTTCGGACGGGTTGGGTTTTACTAAGACTATCCGAAACCTTAAATTTTTACTAAAAATAATAATAATTTTAGTAATAATTCTAAAAAAAGTAATAAAATATACTAATTATAGTAATTTTTAAAAATTTTATTTCGGACTATACTAGTTGTTCGACAGTACAGTCCGACCCCTATAGTGTCCGAATCGATAGGGCTCTTAGTATTAAATTAGCTATCCGATAGGGCTTAAAACCCTATAGGGTTGTACTATCTTATCGGACTACCCGGTGTCTAATCTATAGTCTAGGCCTAGATAATTATCTAGCCCTTAGCTAAGCGGTTAGGTCTTAGGACACGTAAATAGAGGGTATAGAGGCCTAGGGTATAAATAGGGCAGCACTTAGATACTG